>CM041628.1:68897112-69009180 GCA_023333625.1 Bothriochloa decipiens
GCGGATTATGTGCTTGTGCTCTAATAAATTGGTCGGTTCTGTTACAGATTAGTCCATGTGCAGTTGCAAGCTACCAAAGATATATAGGTCATGGAGGTTCGTGTGTAGATCGCCACCGAAGATGAGCAAAATATTGAATCATACCTAGCTAGACTATCTCTAAATAGGTAGGAGTCATGCGTTAGGTTGAGTTGTAATTGGGCCACACTTGGTTGTCTTCAACTATTAGATTTCATACTTCCAATCAAAACTGAATAGACAAGGGGATACTATTGGGGCTGTATCATATATTATGGGCCCTCATTAGTGTATGATCAGGGGCCTAATTATATAGACAAAAGGGGCTCGTGAGATTATATTTATGGCCCAGTGTAGGCCCATAGAGACCCTTTTATAGTTTCAATCCCCACAAAGGGAAATGATGAATACATCCCTTCCCACCTTTCCTATAAAATCAGAGAGAGATGAAAGGCCAAGGGAGACAATGGTTTTCCACTAATTTTGGTCCTCTCCCTCTTTCTGCACTCTCACTCCACTCTCACCCCTCTTGTTTGGTCAAAGACCAACATGAAGCACGCAACATGTGCAACAAGAAAAACCCAACAATACATATTATGTAGCAGACTGATCATGAGAATGTGTAATAAACAATACATATATGATATTGATCCAAACAATATAATAATGTACAAATAGATTATCAATTTATATTACCAAGTGATGGATGAACTAAACCTAAGGTTAGTTAGGTAAGTTAAAACTGATAATAAAATATTACAAAATGTAGGCTATATACCATAATTGTGTCCCTCACATGCTCTGCGCCAGCGCCTCATCCTAGCGTGGGGGCCAGCTGGGCGTCTGTTGCCACCCACTGCGCCTGGCTCGCGTCCGCCGGCGGTTCCCCTCACACATTCCTGCACGACACCGGTGCCCCAGGCCCCAACCTCCAACATGCTTGGCTCTCTACCCAGAATTTGAGAAGCTCTTGTACTAGCAAATCATCTTGAGTTTGTTCCAGATGTTCATGTATACAACTCAGCCAGCTCTCTACCAAATCCACATACACCATAATGGAGTTCATGTAGTCCCTAACACCATTCCCATCATCAACCATTTCAGAAAGGAGCCTGACATAACAAATATCAATGCATTTTATATCATTTTCATGAAACTAGAGGTAACCTAAATAGGAAACAACAACAAACAACTGGAAAAAACAAAGCTACCGGCTATACACAATGTCAAAACAATATTTATATATTAAAACCCATGTGAGAAGTGATAAGGAATAAAAGTAAGATGAGAACACAAAGTTATAATTACTATCACAATCAAATATACTACAATGATGGAAATATACACAAATCCTTACATGATGCACTTTGCCATATCACACATCAAAACATTAGTGCTGCTACTTCAAAACAGTAAATGACTAAACATAACATACTAAAGAAATGTTAGGGCATTAGAAGTTGTCTTCCTCATTCTCCAACATTATTAGCAGTTCCTCCACCTAGTACTTACCATAATGAATACGCATATCAAAGAGCGTGGAAGTTTCCCATACCTCTTTGAAGTGACCATAAAGCATACGGTACAAAGGAACTTTTATATTGGTCAAAGAAGGATTTTATTTATATAAAAAATTAATTGGATACTTGATCAAGAACACCAATGTAGCTCCAAACAATGTGTCAACTCCTAACAAAATTATAAAGTAATCTACTCTACTCCTAACATGAACTAATTTGAGCATCACATACTAACAATCATCTTGATCAAATTATAAAATTTGCTAAGATTTCAAATGATGTGATGATATATAGACACCAACCTAGCTTTTTGGATGATGGAGATGATGAACTCCCCACAGAGGCTTGGAAGCCTTGCACAAAGTCCAATCCTAAATTGCCATCAAAACAAAACTAATTAAGCAAGAAAATCAAATGAGTGGATGCTTATGATTAGCCTTAAAGCAAAAGGTTCAAGCCATTCTTTAAAATTCAAGTTCTAGCTCAAGGTTTTCAGCAGCCATAACAATGGAGGAATGGCTCGCGCGCGCTTCTCTGTTCTCTGGAATGAAATGAGGAGGAAGGAGAGGACGGTACAAAGCTTTTTGAGTTGTTAGACAGTCACCGCCAGGACAAGACTAGACCCGACAGTGATGTTGTCATAACACTACCGGTGCTTGGCTTGGCCCGGTAGTGATAGGCGGCCGAGCCATCACTGCCGGGTCGAGACACGAGCCGGCAATAATGTCCATCATCACTGCCGGTGCCTTCGCTACCTATGCAAGTCTTGTCTTTCAGGGCTTGGTACTGCCAGTTTTGTTATTTCCATTAGTGATGGGGTGGGTCTTGATAGAACGATATGTAGTAGTGAGACATCATCGCTGCTAGCTTCCTTTTCTATATATATATATATATATATATATACATATATATATATATACATATATATATACATATATATATACACATATATATACATATATATATACATATATATATATATAGTAACTATATAAATCACTTGGTGAATGAACGGTGTAATCAATAGTTCAGTATATATTTTTGATATCTGATTTTTTTTCAAATAATTTTGGTGCTAGACATATTTTTGGTTTTTTTTTTCTCATCTTACATATGCCCTTTGGGACAAAATCGTCATTACCTTCTTGCTTGACACAGAGGCCCTTATCGTTCGTAACGTCACTCTTTTTTGACATGGAGTTTGCTAGTTCTAAGGGAGGCTGCTGACTTGTTAGGCTTATTTCCGCATGCCAGCCGTTTGAAGCTTTGGGTAATATACGAGCTCTATCTTGAGATTTAAATTTATATACTTTCTACTATTTATCTTTGCAATAAGATCAGATGTGTGCATACACGTATATCCTTAGAGCATCAGACCCCCAGAAATTGAATAGGTTATAACTAACTTCGATCGAGTTAAAATTGTTGTGCTACAACTTAAAGATATATATAATTTTGGCTTTATCTATGCTTTTACATGCAGTGCCTCACTTTGGAACGATCAAGTAATAAGTACAATAAAGGCCTTTTCTAGTTCTCTCCTAATTCCAGAATTGACACTATGCAAAAAGAAGTTTTCCCGTCACATCAAAATACCGACATATATATGGAGTACTAAATGTAAATAAAGTCAAAAATTAATTGCACAGTTTTATTGTAATTTACGAGATGAATATTTTAAGCCTAATTAATTAATATTTAGATAATTTTTATTAAATACAAACAAAACGCTACGGTGCGCTACGGCGTTCCTGCCGGCGCCAAATCTGCGGAACTAAGCAAGGCCAAAGGCCGTCGACATAAACAGTGGCAACCGCGGCCGGGAAGACAACTGTTTGTATAGACAAGCACCTGACGCATGTTGAGCTGCACGGGTACTGCGCGGGTACTGCGCCACGAGGGGGGAAGTAGAGTTTGGAAGTTTCCTTGTGTCACAAGCAAAGTGTCTGGCGTCAATGCAGATGATCCATTCCGCCCAGTGGAGCGTCAAGACCTTGGAAAGCCAGAGACGTGCAGTATGCAGTAGGGGCATCGCCTCCTACGCAGCGCAGCTTCACTTTACCCAAAGCGATATTATCCAAGCTAGTAAAACAAAGATGGCCGCCTCGTGCAGACTCGTGTTTCTGACGTGCCTCTCGCCGTGCCGTGGGCTCGCGTTTTATGGCATGGAACCTGCCGTAGCGTTCTCGGAGTCGACCGCTGCTGGCGGGATTTCGTTTAGGAGCCGGAGTGCCGATCACGAACGCTACGGTCCTATCACAAGTTCAGAACTCGGAGCCAAACTTTTTTCGCTTTTCGGACTCGGATCAGAGGATCGTAGAGACGTGGACGGGCGATGATGTTGCTCCCTTGTTCGGCGGTTAATGCTGCTCTCTCGTTGCACCCTCTAATTAGCCTAATTTTTTTGTCAGAATCTATAGTCCGTGTTGTGCATGTTACAGGATACCTTGTGGATTATGAAAACTAGATTTTAAAAGTTGGATTATTATTAAAAGCTAGATTATAGCATATTTTATAGATATAGTTTGGATCCATAACTTAAAAAGTTAGGATAGACTGTTTTGTAGATCAAAATTACCAAAAATGCCCTCATCTTGTGGAAGTGTTCACTGGAGTGGACCAAAAAGTGTGAGGGGCTGATTGGTCAAGTTCAATCAAGAAGCTGATAGAAGAGGTTTCCTCAGCTTGCTAGATTATGGAATCCAAGGGATTACCAGATTGCAGAAGTTAGTCAAAAGTTGGGCCTATTTGAATCTCTATTTGAGCAAAATGAGCTCGGCCCATAGGCCCGGTCTGAGCCCGACAAGTTCTGGTCTGCCCACAAATCAAACTAGGTAGGGCCTAGACACAGATCTTGCATCCTAGTAAAATTTTTCGTGGACCGAACCCAGCCCAAAGTACTATTTTTGTATCTATTTCACATTATACGGTATTCCGAAAATGGGGCCCAAATAGGCCCGTGGGATGGTCGTGGGGGGGCCGATCCAAACTCAGCTCGGCCCGCAAAATGCTCGGATATATTTGAATCCCTAGCTGACTTCTAAAATCTAGCTTCCATAATTTACTAGAATCCAAACAGGCCCATAGGGTCATCACACCATCCGACACAAGGCCCACAACACATGCCACATACACTTGAAGTCTTTGTGCCGGTTTGGATTGCAGTAGACCGTGGAAACTAGCTTCTAGAATCTACTAGGAGATCCAAACAAGTCCGGCTTTTAATCAGCTTCTACTCTGTCTCAAAAACACCGGCATAATTATCTATATTTGACCATCTGTCTTATTTAAATTTCTCGTATAAATATCATATATTCTGTTACTATTAAATTTATCATTAGAAATAATTTATTTATTTTATAATTACATATATTTTTTGAATGAGATGGATGGTCAAAGAATATATCTAAAAGTCAAATGTGGTTCTTCTTTTACCCGTTTTTAAAACGCAGGGAGTATAGTTTGGAGACCACCAGATTATACAATCTACGAAGCTGAACTTTCCCAGCTTCTTATAGCTTCTAGATGCTAAACGACAATTCTACTCATTTTTATAGTACGTACATTAGTAGTAGAGAAAAACAATGACAAAAGGCATTTTAGTAATTTTATGAGGCTATCTCAGACTTTGGAAGCTGTGAATCCAAATAGTCTACCTATCCGGGTATTAAAATCCTGTAATCCAGCTTTTAAAAGCTAGCTTTCTGAAAGTTTCAAAAAAAAAAACCTAGCTTCCAAAATCTGGATGGTATATCAAACAAGGCTTTGTTAGACCAGATGCTTGAAACCAGAGAAACCCCATCCTGCTTGTTTTGCAGGATGATGCAGAGCATCTGAATCCTACTTGTAAAATGCTAATCTACATGTCGTAGCTAATTATGTAGCGCAGGATAAACACGAACCTCGGGACAACTCTAGAAAGGAGAAAGTTGGCCAAAATTGTCTCGGCTTGCAGACGTCATTATCTCCTAAATTTAGTCTAGTGCTACTCAGGATATCTCTGATTCCAGTAGAACCGCAGAGCGTGAGCGACTGAGCGCGACACTGGACACTGGACACTGGAGTTTCACTAAGTTGGACATGTGGTCCGATGAGATGCCATAATTATAGAAGAAGCTTCTAGTTTCAATTCAGTCTATGCGTTGCCGTACGTCGTAAATCTGATCCGAGCTTGACGAATTTTCTACGTCTACGACACCTGACCTGACTGAACGTGCACGTACAAGAGCGGGCAGAGGACAAGTGAACTGGTTGGCTGGCACACACGCTCCGGCAAAAGACGAATCCAGCAGCCCAACAAGCAACGGCTGCGTGGCTTGTCTCGCCAGCACCGGCCGGATCGGCGCGGCGCGCGCTGCACCACGCATACATCGGCCAAGTTTGACATGCATTTGCATATGCACGGGACCGCAGAGAGAAAATGGCGACGAATCGACGACGACGGGCTCGATCGTGAGGACGGAGAGGACGCACGGACGCAGTGGCCGGCTGCCGATTAGTTTGGCCGGCCGCCGGCCCACTCATCGTACGTCTTCCAGAGCGTTCTAATTAGACGTGTCGTCTACACTCCATGCATACTCTCTTGTTCGGCATCGAAGCTTCAGAACTTCACAAATTTCATTCTTTTTGGGATTTTGGTTTGCAAATTCGTAGGCCGGCCGGCCGTGGACATAGTATTAGCGTGCACGGTTTCTCTCTTTGATTTCACCCACTTCTGTGAGCAAAAGCTGAAGATGTTCTTGTCGTCCCTGCTTGCTTTCGGAACTCAATTATTAGGAATTAGGATATCATCATCATAGGCGACTGAGGCCACAGGCCTCCTGTTCGAAGAAGCGACAGGTGAACAAAACCTGAAGAAGCAGAGACGTACTACACCGATCGATGACTGCTTATCCGCGAGGTACACTACGTAGCAACAGGCACGTACAATACAAGGTACAAGAGACTGCAAACGTGGAAAAAAAAATATGATCCATACTGCACGCGTATGTTTGACTGGGTTTATACAACTAGTTTTAAATGGATTCGTGCTTTTAAATGGTTAGTTTTAAATGATCCATACTGCACGCGTATGGATTAGCACAACAAAACTACATGTACTTAAGTTAATTTCTATTTGTGAAATATGTTTTTTAGATAAAGGAATGAAGCTCCAGCCTCTACTATGCGTAGATTATACACAACTAATTTCTGAAATATGTGATAAAAAGAAGGAAACGTTTGGCACGCTTAAGAATTTTCTGGCTCAAAACTTACTATACCAGAAACAATTTCAATTAGTCCAACCTATACCTTGATGAAATTTATATTTTGTTTCTCTATGTACAAGTTGAGATTAAGTTCAAATTTTATGAATTCATAAAGGACATTGAATCCTTTGTTAGAAAAACAGTTCTAAACTTTTTCATAACTAATTACTTTTCATACAATTTTGAATCTTTAGGATAAATTTACTATATTATATGTTCATAGCCGGACATCAGTGAAGTAGTAATGTAAACTGTTAGTGTATTTTTTTGACAAATTTATGATATCCCGTGTTTCCCCCCACAAAATTTAAACTTAAACTCAACTTATGTAAAGAAAAGGCAAGATGGTTATTAACTCGATGCAGTTGACTTGAAGTTTAATAAAACATTTCCTTACAAAAATGTGAAGAAATCAAAAAAGAGAGGAAAAAACTCATTACATGGCCAGGACACAAATCTATAACCTATAGGGCTTTCTTTATGTCGGCTATGGTGTCTAGAGAAGTGAATGGCCAGGCTAAAGATAGATAAACATACTATAAAGAGAGGAATTGAATTCTTTGGTTAATATGGTTGTTTAGTGCCACTAGACGATGACTAACAATGTGTATGTGTTAGATTGAGTGGCAGGTCAGGAAGCAAGGGCAAACCTTTGAAAAACATTTTGAAAATGCTAACTCGGTTCTAAAGGAATTGGTATTCCTGTGGGAATCCATTTGGAGTGAGTGCATTTGAAAAATGTTTGGGAGAGGCTCTCGGTCTAGTGCTTTATTTTGCACTCACTGGATAGGTCGAGTGACCAACGGAGTAGGATCATAAAGTTTAGGCGCCCCTGATTGTCTTGGTCTGAATGTCATTTTTTATTGTGCTAACACCATTAAAAAAGTCTGGTGCTCTCGGTGTGAGAAGAGGCACTAGACCTTATGGTTCACAGGCCGAAGAATAGTAAGTTATCTATATTAACCTACTTTTCTGGTGCTCAATAAATAATGGAATAGTAAGTTATCTATATTAACTTACTTTTCTGGTGCTCAATAAATAATGGGCACCAAAGAACAGGTTAGAGACACATGATGGCGATCGACGAAGCGCGAAGACATGCGCAGGAGATTCAAATGGGATCACAAAACACTCTAGTGTGTACCATCAAAGTATTTTGACGCCCCAAAACGATACTGCATAGCTAGATTGTTTTTAGCTCTAGAATTCTTCGGTGGTGACCACCATTCCCCACTGTTTGTGGTGGCGGCTGGGCTAACCCTCAACATCTTGAATGTCACTACTATCACTAACCGTTGGAGTTGGCCGACAGTGTTATGTCTTTGGTTGCGACGGTCTTGCCGGAATGGATATGTCTGGATTGATAGGGACTCAATAGTGAAAACCATGCCAGGCCATTGGGCGGCTTCGACAAGGGCGATGATCATGCTTATTTATATTTGCATTCATTTCCTTCTTTCGTAGGAGGGCGACAGAATTTTAGAGGCTTTGGCATATCACGACACTTGTCGGTAGAAAAGGATAGGAAAAATATATCATGCTATTTCTCCGTAGCCCGATTGTAGTGGGCAGGTGGTCTTGAGCTTATTATTGATTGCTTGTGACCTAAATGCCCGAGCCTTTTGGGTATCACCATTCTTTCTCCTTTCTTTCTTTTTTTTCCTTATATTGCTGTGGCTATGTCTACCGCCTTATTACAAACATTATTAAAGTTATTTTTTAACAGAAACAGTTCTCTATATTTTGATTTGAATCGGGGGATATAGCTACAATTTTCTTGGCACCGCGACTTCAACATTTCAATGCGTACAACTCGTCCAGAAAGACACAGGCGACACAATCCCACAGCATCCATACAAGGTTTCGTGTCATGCTACTTGCTACGTGGACTTTGCCAGTGGCTGCAGGAATGACAAGAATCTGAAATTCCCGCTACATTTCAAGTTTATACACAACTATGGCAGCACAATATTGCTGACGGTGAAACAAATCCACCGCGTTTTCATATTACAGGGTCAGTTGATGGAGATTCCGTCAGCCTTCTGGGCCCGGGCGGGCCGGATCCAAACAGCACAACTGCACAAGGTTGCAAAACGGCAAACCCTCCGCCTCAGCGTTATCATGCCACGTCAGAAAAGGTAGGGAGCGACAGCGGAAAAAGGTTCAGAAAACAGTGTGCAAATAGCGTTGGCATCATGCTCATCAAGAAGTCATGATGCCTTTGCTCAAAAAAAAAAAAGAAGTCATGATGCCTAGGTTTAGCTTGTGATGAGGCCCACCAAGCTCGTTGAAAAATAATCCACATATTCAATGTTCGGTGTATTCCCCAGTCCGAACCAGTCTGTAGAATAAACCGAAATAGCATGATGACAGACCTAATTTAATAGAGCTCTAATGTTTTAGCAGGAATGCTTGATTAAGATTCAAACAAAGTGCGCAAGGACAACTTGTTGAGACCTATATATTTGTTGGGTTCTCTGTGCACTAACAACACTTCACTGAAACTTTACACTGTTAGGCAAAGATGATGGTATATAATTCTTTGTTTCAAATTATAAGATATTTTAATTTTTTTAGATAAATACGGAATAACTTTTTATAAACTTATATATACGCTATATCTAGATATAGAAAAAAGTAGTGTATCTAAAAAACCAAAATATTCATTTCCATAACTTGGCATTTACTGCCTCACTTTGTATTAAACGCAGTCTTGTATCCGATACACATGTAGTCGTATCCACGTCATAATTCACATGTGTTGAGGTGATTGGAGTGTAACTTAGTTTAAGTGTTGAGGTGGATTGGAGTGTAACTTAGTTTAAGTTCCACTACAATCCACTTAGTCATATGTGGACCGATACAAATACGACTATATCCAAACAAGTCCTCAAAGTATACTAGGCTATACGTAGCCTATGAAAAACTGTTCTGTTTGGTTGGTGCAAAGCTTTATGATTACTGCCTCTCCGTCATGAAATGAATGAGTACAACTCATCATCGTTAGTCAAATTCTGTAAAGTTCAATAAAATTTACATGAAAATATCAACAATAATTATACCACAAAATGGATGTACTATAAAATATCAACAATAATTATACCACAAAATGGATGTACTATAAAATATGACATATCATAAATATTGATATTTTTTTGTGTATATATAAACTCAATCAAAATTAAAGTAGTTTAATTGGTGGAGGGAGTAAGTAGAGATTTAACAAGGAAAAAGGTTGCCTGTCTGACAAAGTTAGAGATAAGAATATTTCCATGAGCAAGAACATGTCTTAAGGCAAAGTATAGCAAGACATTAGAATATTTGGTTGTTGCCCAAATTCAATTCTAAATTACAGCATCTTCTTCTTATATGAAAAAAAGAAATAACATTTGTGCTGTTATAAGGGATAATGTAAAATATTTTTGTGTGCATTGTATTAGAAAATTAAAAGAGATAACGCAAAACTAAATAATTTGATTAGTTATATGTATTAAATTTATTCAATAACTTCTAGCTCTTTTGTAGTTATGTTGTACTTATAATTTTGCTTGAAAAGAAGCCCAGATTGATGAACTAGTGGATCTAAAGAGAGCCAACAGAGTGGAAGAGAACCAAGATTTGCTCGTCACCAACTTTCCCTATTTTCCTCTCTCTTTTTGAAACGTGACGCACCCAGCAGCCACACCTGATGCTTGCTCAGCTTCACTCTAGTCGCATTTCCGGTTGCCTCCGCCCTATCCACCATTGCTTTTTA
Source organism: Bothriochloa decipiens (assembly GCA_023333625.1). Classification (NCBI taxonomy): domain Eukaryota; kingdom Viridiplantae; phylum Streptophyta; class Magnoliopsida; order Poales; family Poaceae; genus Bothriochloa; species Bothriochloa decipiens. Next base: position 68,907,654 of record CM041628.1, read on the forward strand.
TACCGGTCTGACCCCCCATACTCCTCAGTCTCTCGGCGCCATTATTCCTGCTCTCCGGCTCTCCAGTCTCCACCCCCATCCTCCCAACTCCAGTCCTATAGCTCCTTGCCTGCAACAGGCCTCCTCTGCCTCTGGTGCGCCGCCGGTCAGTGCTCGCACCACCCCGGCAAGATGTCGAAGGTAAGGCGCGCTGGTGCTGCTCGCATTGGTGCTGATCTGATTTCATTCTGCCGTACGTTTGCACAAAGCTGGTCGCCTTTCCAGCGGCATGGGGAGGATCTTGCTTTGGAATCCAAGAATGATTCGTTTTGCTTTTCTCTTATATGGGCTCTGCTTTTGCAGTCTGCTCATCTCTGCTTCCATGTCCGACTTCTGATGTGCTCACATGCCGCTCCGATTCTGGATGCAGAAAATCGTGGTGAAGCTGCACCTGCACGACAACAAGGACAAGCAGAAGGCAATCAAGGCTGTCTCGGCGCTCATCGGTATCATGGCAGCTTCTTGTGCTTCTTTGCTGTGTTATGATCGTGCGTCGAGGAGATGGAGCAGCGACGCCTAACAACCGTGTCCTGCTGACCTGATTGTGCTACAATTTGCAGGTATCGACGAGATATCGGTGGACATGGCGTCGAACAAGATGACGGTGATCGGCATGGTGGACCCGGTGAACGTGGTGAGCAAGCTGCGCAAGGCGTCGTGGTCGGCGACCATTGACTCCGTCGGCCCCGCCAAGGAGCCCGAGAAGAAAGAAGGGAAGAAGAAAGACGGCGAGGCCAAGAAGGACGGCGAGGGGGAGAAGAAGAAGGAAGGCGACGAGAAGGACAAGGACGGCGGCGACGGCAAGAAGGTGCCGCCGACGGAGCAGCAGGTCCTGGCGGAGCTGATGAACCAGTACCGGGCGTACTACCCACCGTACCCGCCGCACATGATCACCCCCACCCCGTACTACGTGCAGAGCATCGAGGAGAACCCCAACTCCTGCACCATCTGCTGAGCCATTCTGATTCTTGCTGCTGCGTCAGGTAATTACTAAGTGTTAAGCTCGATCAGTTACTAGCTGCGTGCAGCTTATGGCACGGATGATCTACGACGGTGAAGGTAGTGTTTTCAACCGTGCAACCGGTTTTCACTTCTAGTTTTCTAGATCGAGTTCTGGCTGCTGCATAGCGCCTAGTCGTGTGGTCAGTGGTCATGGTCCAATGGGATGATACGCAGCGTGTATATACAGAAATAACACGTATGCGGTGTACGTGTAAGTGGAACTTTGCTTTCTGGGACTGGGATAACCAGAGCTGTATGTAGCTACGTACAATTTTGGATTCCATACTAGTACTATTGATGCATGTTTGTGTGAATATTTAGGTGAATGAATCACTTAATGTGCAGTTCCGGCTTGTTCACTCGCAGCGCCATGGATGGTTTGGAAAACAATATACTACAGAGTTAATTAGACTGACAAGTGGGGCCTATGCTAGAGACCTGTCCGTATTACTGTTTTCAATAGAAGTGATGCCATTCTCATGCTCTTCGTCTTAGTCCTGTCAGGTCATGATATTCACAGCCCGCCCAAGGAGAAAAAGAATCTTGATACACGCCACATAATGCCAACCAATAAATGTTTTTCACTGGCTCCAGAATCTTGGTCTACTACGACAAGTTGAACAAGAATTGCAAGTTTCAAATCAAGACAGAGCAAAAAACACACAGAGATATGCTAAAAGATAGCAATTGGGAACAGAGTGCCAAGCCGACAACTCACACATCTCACTCTCATAGTCATAGTCTCGTAGATAAGCAAACCTACCCACGTTCTGTCCCACACCTCTACTACCTTTCACTTGAAAATTGAAATTACATCACATAGTGGCCAAACAAATCGAAATTAATCCGTAGCGTAGTTTAATCGCCAAAATCAGGGGCGCCGCAACAAGGTAGTATAAGTTAGTACAGCTCGCACGCCTGTTGCTACAATCTTCACAGAGGAAACAACAAAGATGCATGAGCTCACCAATTCTTCTGACATCATCAGGTCCAGCACATCTGAAGAACGGAATTGGAATTTTATGTAGAGTAATACTCAACATGGAAACACCAAGGAGATGAAAGGGATAGGGGCGTTTGCGCACAAGGGCGTGCCTACTTGCATCCACGAATTGGAGATGGAGTGCAGGCGTGGCAACCGTCAAGTGACGAAGGAAAATTTGGATGGTCTCAACCAAAACCACTCGTTTCTCTTGTCTGAAACATTTGGGTGCTGGTGAGCCCGGATGAATGATCAGGACGTTTTAGACTTATCTGGCCCAAATGTCAACTTTCATTTGTGAAACAGAATCTAAACCTGAACATGCTGTGAAATTCACTCTTGTGCCGTATCCGCTGAGCACTGAAGTTATTATCTGAAAAAAGAATGGAAAGGACACCTACAAATTTACAACGAACTGTTCGGGTTGTAGATCCGAATAATTGGGCACGATTACTGCAGTGGTTTTTGGAATTCATCATACAATGCCAACGACGGTTGAGCATGCTGTTGTGTTTCTCCAACAGGAAACTGATCGTTGATCGGGACCGTCGTCGAATGGATTTGTTGGAAGATTGAATCTAAACACAAAGGAGTAGGGGGAAGAAGACTGAGCTGGGCAGGTGGCGAATCGTTATTACTTTCTGGGCTTTCTCTTTCTATTCGGCCGCTCGAATTGATCGCTTAATGGGCCAGCTGGCCTCCCAGGCCGTCTGATAGGTGAAGCCTGGAACGGGCTCCTCTGACATTCGCTCGTCATTAACTCACGAATTCAAGACGCGCCCATCAACAATGTGATATATAATAAACTTATAGCTATAAAAAGCTAATAAAGCTAAACAACGTGTTGTGACATCCTTTGTGTCCATGTTTATTCTTCTCGATTAAATATCATTTGTTCCCTAAACTAAAATTTAGAAGGAAAAGGTGTAAGCAAGTTTATCATCAAGAAGATATATCGCATTTGCTTATACGTCCTCAACAAAAAAAAAACGTTTGAAGAATATAAATAGATTTTAAGAAGAAAATTGCGAAAAGAACACAACAAGACACACATCAATTTTTTTTTTAAAAAAAGACATACATCAATTTTGAGTATTTATTTACTCTCTCCATCCGACAATTGGATGTTGGTGTGGTGTTGCAAACATATCCCACTGTAACTGTACGCGTGAAAGAATGAAAGTGATAGTAAATTTGTTGTTACTAATTTCTATACCAAGAAAACATTTTTCACAACAGACCAAGTAAGACATGAAACCATTATGCCATGTGTTGCCAGTGACATACTGACTTGGCCATATATACCTCGGTCTTCCACTTCTGGTTGACTCGTTGTCGATATGCTGCTCACAGCTCACTCGTATACAGCAATTCGTCAATTGCCAAATTGAAAGTGACGCGAGCTTGCTTCCTTGCACGCAATACACACAAACACGAATTACGGGCATTTCCCCATGTATGTATACTAGACGATCTCACTGACTAGATTTTGACTCCCACAATCATCTCGGTGACTAAATTTTTGACTCCTACAACCATCTCAATGACTAAATTTTTGACTCCCACAACCATCTCAGTGACTAGATTTCTCCATGTATTTCTGTACTTGAAATACCAAAATCTGTTCATTTTCCATGATGACCTTTTCCCCGCCAACAAAACCCCTAGACATGCATCACACCGTTGACTCGATCGATGCTGCTCACTCAGACATCAAGCTTGACCCCCATAGCAAATCATCAATTGTCGAATTGAAAACTGACAAAAACTCCGGTGCCTTGCACATCATACTCTGGTGCCTTGCACATCATAGACACACATACACGAATCACGTGAATTTTTGCATGTATATTAGACCATCTTTTTTATGAGAATGCGATAGTAAGGAGAGTGAAAGCCTCTGTTGTTTCCATTCATTGATACAAGTATCTATATATTATAGTCAAGGTGTGTGACTGAGCGTTCGAACTTCTAGATGATTCATATTCTAATACTACATCTTAGTCATTATATTTTTCTAACTCCCACAGCTATCGTCACTAATCACTCTAGCTAGAGATCCTCATCCAATTGCCAAATGCCAAACTTGAAAAATGACAAAAACTCTGCTTCCTTGCTCGAAATGCACGCGCAATTTTCCACTGTACTCGTATATTATTTTAGACCATCTCACTCACCTGATTTTTTCAACTCACACAACCATCACTTGAATCACTCTACCTATAGATCCCCGGCATATACTGGACATGGACGACAGTCAGCTCACCGATGCCATCCATCTCTTTCAACCGATGACTCCTGCGCCAACTTTCTTTCGCCGCGGCCACTTTTACCGAGTCAGTTCCACCGCATCGCTCGTTGTCAGTGTTTCAAACCGACGACCGGTAAATTTGCATTGTGTGCCTGGCTCGGATGGTGTGCTAAGAAGACACATGGGTTTATAATCATTCGGGCAAAATATCCCTACTTCTAGTCTCGAGTTGCTCGTGTTACTAGCATTGGGTTTATAGTAAAGGTTACAAATGGACAAGAGAAGAATATGCTCCCTAAATCTATGATAGAAGGATCAGATGGTGTTGAGTCCAAACGAGTGGAGTTGATCAGTTATGTCTAAGAGCTTACGTTGGCTTACCCTTGGCTAGGAACCCTATCTCCCTTTTATAGGCCAAGGGGAGGAGCAGGTCATATGAGAGAGGAAAAGAAGAAAGAGAAAAAGAAAGGGATGCTCCCAGGATATAATTATCATTTGCTCATTAAACTAAAATCTAGTAGGAAAGGTGTAAGCAAGTTTATCATCGAGATATCACATTGCTTATATACCCTCAACAAATAAAATATATATGTATGAAGAACATAAATAGGTTTTAAGGAGAATACTGCAAAAGCACACATCAATGTAGTTTTAGTACGTATTTATTTACTCTCTCCATCCGACAATTAGATTTCGGTGTGGTGTTGCAAATATAGCGCAAGAATACTATAATACGCATGAAAGTGATGATGCATTTGTTGAGTTGCTATACCAAGAAAACATTTTCACAACAGATAGTAAGACACGAAACCATTACGCCATGTGTTGGCAGTGAGATACTGACTTCGCCATACCCTTAATTAATTTGATTTCGTCTTCCGCAACTGCCGGTTGACTCGTCGTCGATGTGCTGCTCACTCATAGACAGCAATTCGTCAATTGCCAAACATCAGTCATCATTCTACGTCTCTACCTACGAATCCCCCGGTGCATGGCGTATACTGAAGCGTGTCGCACGCAGCTCACCAGTGCCACCGATCTCTTTCAGCCGGTGAATCCTGCGCCAACTTTCTTTCGCCCGGCATGGCGAAAGGAAGCAACCCGTACCTAAATCCAGAACCATTTTGATCTGATTCGAGCTCATCTGAGTCGCCGAAAATTTCGCAATAAATTAAACAATATAATGTTCCAGGGCCTCTGGATTCCGGGTCCTGCTCACCTACACGGGCCGCTCGTCTCTGCTTTCCTCCCGCCTTAGCTCACCTACTAAACAAGTGTAAAATCACGTAAGATCACCGCCGTATCCTTCGTCCGTACCCCGGTTGGTACTCTAATGTCGATCTATCGTCTATGCTAGATTCAGCTCTCGTTGCGTCCGGTCAATCTGGTTGTTTCAGGATCCACCATCTTTTCACTCCGTCCTGGCGGTGTGCTAGCAGCTCATGTACATAAGCATGTTCCGATTGTGCGAGGAGAGTCGTTCGTTTCTTCAGATTGTTCGTGAAATAATAAAGAACTCCGTACTCCAGAGTAAACCTGTACATAATGACTCTACACGTGCACGTGTCTGCACGGAAGTTTTTTTCCCTGCACTTGGAGCACAGTGGGCACGAATTAGAGATTGATGTAACGAAGAGAGACTAAAAAAAAATTAAAATTTTGCTCCAATCTAAACCAGGCCTAGTACTACCAGGATCCTGCGGTCCAGCAGGTACATACAGCAGCATATATATATATATATATATACATTTACTACACCGCAAACCCTCACGTATAGTACAATGCAACGTGCCAGAACAGAAAGCCAGACGTGTACACGCTACACAGCCATCCATGTGCGCGTCCGCAGAACGCTGCAAATGCCCGGCCATGAGTACGCTCACAAAATTGGTGTAGTACCTGAGAATCGGAGTTTTACTATGAGAGCCCGTCTGTATATCCCGAGAAAATAGATCGAGATGCAGACGCGGCGTGCGTCACCATTGTCCAGCGCCTTTGGAACCGCGGTGGTGCTCTCCGCCGAACCGAGCTTGTCCTGCGTGCAGTTGTATCGGGGCCTTGGGGACACCGAGACGCAGAGCACTAGATCAATCAGTTGCAGCTTCGCCTCGTGACTCGTGACTGCCGATGTTGTGCTGTGTTGTGAGGCAGGGCGGCGCGCGCACAAGCGTCAACGGCGACGCCAACAACACAATGACCCGGCCCGGCTTGTGCTTTCGCTCTCTCGTTGTTTTGTTTCCTTGGACTTGGCCTCCAATTTCATTTCATTTCAGCGAGGAAAAAGGAGGACTAGTGTATACTATAATAAAGCATCTAAGCAATAGCAAGGTACTACCCCCGATGGGTGAAAGTGAAACAATGATAGTACTGTCTGATTTCACCATTAATTTTCCTTTTATGTTGCTACCAGGCAATATGCAGGTCACCTTACAATACCAAGCTTGGAAAAGGTTAGAAATGATGTAATCTTCACTCCTGTTGTAAACTGGAGTCTCTCTTCTGCTGCACACGACAAGAGCTGCGATCTCCCCACCCCCTTCTAGAATCATGGATCTAGTCTCACTCGTATTTTTTTAAAAATTTCTTTGTTGGGAATCTGTCCTAAATATCCGTCGCCACAGTTCGCTTGCGGATAAGTTCGACTAGATTTATAAAATTATTAGATATATTTATATATTTAAATTAATTTATTATAAAAATAATTTAGTGATCTATTTAATGATATAAATTATAAACTATAAATATTAATTATATATATTGTAAAAAGTTTTTCTCAAGAAACAAAGAAAATATAGTTTTTTTTTAATAGTTCAAAAGGGAGGGAGAGAGTACTATGGTGCTTTCGCTTTTTTAATAATAAAATTAATTTGTAGTGTCTCTGGATTCTAAAAAAACAACAGATATACTTGGTCTATGATGGGCTCTGGAGGACGATGGAGTGGACCGTCTGGCCGTCTTTCCACCTATAAATGGCCGGCGAGCCGAGCTTACCTGGGCTGCCTGCCTGCGCCTGCTGGGTTGCTCCAGAGCCCACCACCCAACCCAAGCCTCGCACCAGTTGGCCGTGTCAGCTCAACCACCACCAACCCCTGCGCTTTAATGCCACAGCACCTTCAATTCACTCTCTCGCCGCACACCGCTCGCAGCTCGCTGCTTCACCTTCTTTACCACCGGTCCACCACCACCTTCCTCTCTCCCTGCGTTGCTGCTAGAGCCTTCGTTCCCGGCGGCTCGTTCGTCGCGGACATGGGCGCCGCGGCGGCGCGGTCGGCATTGGCTTCCGCCGGCCGTGCGGCCAACGAGGCCGTGAGCTTCGTGGTGTTCCTGCTCCTGGACGCGCTGGAGGTGCTGCTGTGCGTCGTCTACAAGGTGGCGGACTACGTGGTGGAAGGCGCGTGGCGGCCCTGCTACTGCTCGCGCTCCTCGGCCCCGGCGGCCGCGGCCACGGGCAAGATCGTCGTGGCCGAGCGCGGAGGCTCCAAGGTCGTCAGCATGCTGTCCAACACCAGGCTCCACCTCGAGGATATCTCCGACACGCTCTACACGCGGCCGTCCCTGCTCGCGTGCGCCGCCGCGGCTGCTTCGTCGGCGTCGGAGTCCTCCCAGCGGCGCGCGGCGCCGGCGGGGGTCACCGTGCACTCCGCCATCGTGCAGATGCTCCGGGGCAAGGTCGGCGGCGACGGCAGCAAGCACAGGCCGTACCCGTCGCCGCGGTGGTCGGACTGCCACTGCGCCAACTGCAACCCGGCCAACACAGACCGCCTCTTCGTCCACGTCGAGGCGCCGCAAGGTACGCCATTAGCCCATTAGCAACAGGCAGCACCGCCATTTTTTTTTTTTATTAATAACCGACACCCTCCACACCTTTGCCCAGCAGGCGGCGCGGCGACGGAGGAGGACGTGCTGTTCATCCACGGCTTCATCTCGTCGTCGGGGTTCTGGACCGAAACAGTGCTCCCGCACGTGAGCCCCTCGGCGCGTTCCCGCCGCCGCCTCTTCGCCGTCGACCTCCTGGGGTTCGGCCGGAGCCCCAAGCCGGCGGACTCGCTGTACACGCTGCGGGAGCACGTGGAGATGATCGAGCGGTCCGTGATCGAGCGCCACGGCGTCAAGTCGTTCCACATCGTGGCGCACTCGCTGGGCTCCATCCTGGCGCTGGCGCTCGCCGTCCGGCACCCCGCCGCGGTCAGGTCCCTCACCCTCGTCGCGCCGCCCTACTTCCCCGTGCCCCGCGGCAGCGAGGCCGCCATGGCCGGCACGCAGTACGTGCTGCGCACCGTGGCGCCCCGCCGGGTGTGGCCGCCCATCGCCTTCGGCGCCTCCGTCGCCTGCTGGTACGAGCACCTCAGCCGCACAGTCAGCATCGTGCTCTGCAAGCACCACCGACTCTGGGAGCTCGCCTTCCGCGTCTTCACCCTCTACAGGTATGTCACGGTCACGTATAATTTTACAAAACGCAAATCAATCAAATTCAGTGAGCATCTGCGAGGTGAAATTTGGCCAGCGACCGACCGGCCCAACCCAACGGCATTTTCTTTGCATCCTGCAAGAGGTTTTTCCATTGGATTGGTTTGATTTGCAAGAACCTGCGGAATTTATTACGACTAATCAGACTCGTAATGGAGGAGGAGGAGATCACAATCACATCGGTAGGATCTCAGGGTACTCCAGTGTCCACTCCACTCTCGTCGTACTGCAGCATTTAGGAGCTGGGGTGGGGCCCACCCTGCACCGCTGCGTCGATGTGATCAATGGTGCAGTTAATATGGGTGCATAGGGAACCAGTTGACCGCGGTCAGCCGTGGGGGGCCGGCGGGCCATCCGCCAGTCCACTGCCGGTGCCGTGTGGCATCGAGGGCCAGCCACTGACCAACCTACTGCTCCAGCTACTCGGGATGATTTCTCCGAATTTCCGAGCGATCTCTTGGACCGTTCCAAATCGCAACTCGTTTTAATTTTATCATGAATTATTAAATAATTTCTGGTTTTGTTCAAATTTATAAAGAAATATATAAACATCTATTGAGAACAAAACTTGATGTTAATATATTTTTTATAAACTTGATCAACCTAGATAAGTTCAATTGAGAACAAAACTAAAACAATTTATAAAAATTAAAAATTGAGGCACTGTCCATATCAGTGAAGACTCAGGCCAAGCAAGACTAACATTTTATTTTCGCCAAAGTGGCTAGGCAAGACAGCAAACAGCATAAGCTTTGCACAAAACATTTGGGGTGGAAATTTTTTCACGTTTCTTGTGGCTGTCAACTTTTTTCTAGGAAATTGCCGTTAGTTTTTTTTATGAATAATATTGTTATAAGTTCTTTATATTTTTTAGAAAGGAGTTTAATTTGTTTATAATTCTTCAATAATTCAACGCTTCACAACGATTGCTGGAGAGAGATCAACTTGCTTTAGTATTTTGTCCAAAAAAAACCTACTTTATACTTTAGTAGTTAAAAAAAACATAAGTATAGTTCATTTTTAGTGCCAAGTGCCAACGAACAATAGGCGTCTTTCACTAAAAGGGCGCATCATCTATTAAGGGTAACACGTGTGGTAGTCATCCGTTCTTTATTTGGTTGTATAAGCTTATTTAGCAGCATAAGAATAAAAGGAAATAGCCATTAATTTTCAAATACCCTCGCTTCCAAGATAAAAGGGAGTGGATACAGTTCATGTCTCTGTATATTCAGATGTAGCCAGCGGGGTTGCATGTGCATGGTTGCATGAACAAGAATTTGATGTACTACCCCAACTAATCGAGCACAGCATTGATTGGTTTGACTGTTCGAGAGATGTGGTTATTTTTGGCTAACCAACCACTCGTTGTGCTCCATCCGGCAGGGTGCGGACCTACCTCATGGACGGCTTCTTCTGCCACACCCACATCGCGTCGTGGCACACCCTGCACAACATCATCTGCGGCAGCGCGGGCAAGATCGACAGGTGCCTCGAGGTGGTCAGGGACCAGCTCACCAGCGATGTCACCGTCTACCACGGCAGCGACGACGAGCTCCTCCCCGTGCAGTGCAGCTACGCGGTCAAGGCCAAGATCCCGCGCGCCCAGGTCAAGGTAATCGGCGGCAAGGACCACGTCACCATCGTCGTCGGACGCCAGAAGGACCTGGCCAGGGAGCTGGAGGAGATATGGGACAGGAAACGGTGAGAGAGATTGCTGCTGGGTAATTCTCTTTCTAGAATGGTGAAGAAGCCAGCCACAAAGAGTGTTAAGAACACCTCATAATCAATCAAGTTAACAAAAAGATGGGTCTTCGTAGAAGAAGAAGATGGCTGCCAACAAGCAACAACGTGAGTTTCCTAATGGAGGCTACAGGAAGGAAGTGTCAGGGCAGATGAGCTCGAGAGTAAATGTGAAGAGTACTTAATTACATTTACCTTTTTTTGTTAATTGTTTTTCCACTCGTCCTCAGGTTTTCATATTGAAGGCCGGTAAAAAATTCTTGCACGGCCTGTGTGTAATTATATGATATATACATGATTAGTCGTTTCAGTTGTAATCCCTGAACAGAAAGTGACATGATCTAATTTGTGGAGCCTGTGTACCTTTTCTTCTCAACTTTCTTGTCCATTCCTCGCCCTTTTTAGTTCTTACTTAGTTACCCGTGCATCCTGCAAGATATAAAACTATGCAGTAATATACAATGAAAAATGAATCATATATGAAAATGCAGGATTACAAATCACTCGAATAGTACCAGAAATGAAGAGGAGTTTTTGACGTCCTGCATGCTCGATGCTTCCATCTAAATACAAATCCTACGAAAGAATCCAATCAGTATAGAGATCTCATCGATATATGAAGACGATCCAAGGAACCATCGTGAGATTGAACATCCACTTTATTCCCATCATCCCATGCCATGGCTACGAATGGTCGGTCCACCTCAGATCTGGCCTCTGGCCTCTGAGATAGTATAAAGTCTCCGCGTCAACCTGCAGAGATTCAGAGCAAGTTTGCCAGTTGCCACACCATACCTGCAGAGATTCATCGTCGCCTCAATGGTTTCCATAAATGATGCAACAAAATTGTCAATGGCCGCCAACAAACATGTATGCATGTCATATGCATCTCACAGGGTAGCAAAATCAATATACCTGCGCACTGTCCAACTCCTTCCCGTCAACGGTTCATTTGGCTTCCTGATCTTTACCTGATATATATAGAGAGATCATAAGAGCCTACCAAACAAGGATGATATATAAAGATAAAAGACGCAGATACAGTGCCCCCACATCGGGCCACAGCTTGCTGTACTTGTGCAGATTTATTACGGCCCATGCCTGCTTGCGCAACAGAACAACCCAAACCAAACAACTCACCACATTAGGTAATTTACCGTGTAATCAGTGTAGCAAGAGTTGACTGGACTGAATGGCTCATGCAGGGCAGATATAGATTTATAATGTGCTACAGTGAGCTTAAGCCTGCTCATTCAATACAAGTGAGCTTCATTTTAGTTGTTCCATCAATCCTCCAGTCCCAGCCCAGGCAGGTGGCGGACCACAAGCCCGACAGTGGCCTTATGCACCATCTTAGGTTTGTTCCTGCCGTTCAAGAACTGTGCAAAGCACGCCTGCATAGGAACAAGAATGAAAGCAAGGGACGCTGTAGCCACGCCCCAACCAAGTTAGGATCGTTGGGAGTGATTTAGATCCCTTCATGACACTTGCAGCAGCTACCTCAGTAGAGTACACATGTCTGCCCTGCACAAGAATTCAGATAGCAATGATAAGTAAATCATATCAGTTACAGAAGCTATTTAATAAAATGGTCCAGATTAGATCTGGAGATCGAAACACATACCTGTAGTTCTGCACCCGGATTTTCTATGGAGCACATTGAAATTAAGCCCTTAAGACATTTCCTACTGGATAACCCTTGTCCAGCAGGGAGAGCATAGGAAACTGCTGCAGCATTTATAACAACTTAAGAGCACACAAGATACATGTGAGAAAGTAGAGTAATAAAAAAATACATCAAGAGAAAGCTGTTCAGAGTAATTAACTAAGTCAAAAGAAATCAATGGGTAAAAAACTTAGATACCAGCTCTGGAAGATTATGCTACTGAATCTTGTGGGAGCAAAAATTTCACACAAAAACTCCAATAGGAATTAGTATCAGATACATCCTGAGAACAAAGAGCTCTCTACAGAATGTTTAGGAAAAAGAAGAGCACAATAAAAAAAAAAGCTTTACAGGGTCTCAAGTAAAAAACAAAGCTTCACAGGGTCTCAAGAAAAAAACAGAGCAATACAAAACAACATAGGAAAATATCCAAACATATTTGATAAACAGACATGTCATGCAGTTAACAGTACTGCTCCCTCCATTCCAAATTAAAAGACGTTTTGGCTTTTCTAGACTAGTTTTTGCTATGCACCTAGATACACACTATGTCTAGATGCATAGTAAAAGCAATGTACCTAGAAAGACAAAAACATCTAATTTGGAGTAAAGGGGTAAACATCCTGAACTTGCAGATCTAAGCACATCCAAGAGGAGAATGTAAAGTTTTACCATCAGAGCTCCAGATACATGATACAAAAAGAATAGAAACATGATGCCTTAGTATATAAAAAGAAAACATGAAATATACTGGAAGGTCAAAAGTAATACAACATGGCAGTGTGTAATGAATAGACTTGTGTCCCTTGACACCATGCAAAGATTCGGGTAAAACTTCAATCAGCTGGGAGGTCAAATGAAAATCAATCATACCATACAATTATAACATATGAAGAGACACATCAACTGGGGAACTTCGGGCAAAAACATCTTTTTAGGGAGCAATCATTTAGCATTCGAGAATCATTAAGGGGGCTCATCATGAGCAGCCAAGGATATACAAAGGACTGCAAATCTCTATCAAACTGCAGCCTTTCTATAAGTTAAACGCCTGTTAGAAACTGCAAAACTGTACAACAAAGAGAGAAGAGGATCTACTTTGGTGAAGTTAACTCTGAACAACGAACAGGATTAATCTGCTAGGCTAGACTGAACTACTGCCATGAAAGGCGCAAAAGCCCTCACTGCATATGAGACCACGCTGAATCCTGGATCTTCATATGCCACTTCATCAAGCCACAGAAACTTAACTTGGCATCCAAGCTTACTGCGTGCACAACATGCTTGTCGAGTGCACAGAGGTCTAAACCTTTTACTGACCTATAGCTACGATGATGGAAATGATGCCCATCTAAGTACAGAATTACATGGTGTTGATCTGGTCAATGCTCTTCTGGACCACGCTTATAGTCTGGGTAATAGGTGCCCTTGTTGATCTTGCGGCGACACTGATGAGCCATGCTAGCTTCTGAAGTGAGGTTTTAGTTCACTTGGATCAACAATCACTGATTGATAATTTGATAGCTTGGTGTTTTAAAAGAGAGTAGATTCCTTTGCACAAAACACCTCACTACACGTGAACCTTAAGGTTTGCCAGACTTGCTAAGAACATGCAAATGCTTGTCAACCATTTTGTTCACAAAAGATTCAATCTGCATGAATGGTAAACACCATGAGTTAAAACACATAACCTTATTACAATTAATGTAAAAAGAATTATCAGAATACATTATCACGGTGCAGAATGGCACCTCCGGTGGCCAGAACCGCAAGCCATAAGGCAGAAGTCAACAGAATAATGCTCATCATTGATAGAGAGCTACGCAGTATTAGCAAGGGTCTGGATAGAATTATAAAACTTTGGTAAGTGAACATTGATGTACCTTAATTTTCCTTTTAGCATCAAGAAACTCAAGAGAAGTCATCGATTTCTCTCCTTCTGAGCATGTATCAATGATCTGTTGAGGCCAGAGAAAAACAGACTACTGTCAGTATTATTACTATCAGCACCTAAATAGATCGCAGAAGGATGATGGAAATAACATTAAAAGAGAATAGAGCAACACAGCATTATGTGGAAAATGAACATTTTTAAAGTATGGACCAACTACCACTACCAAATTATGTTTCCAAGTTGTCAACCCAAAAAATACAAGACATTTTAAAAAAATATCTATATATACATGATATAAATATAATACCTTGTTAACAGATTTGCGCATGATTGACTTGTACCCCTCTCGGTCGATCTTTTTTCCTCTATATAATGGCATCAGCAGCGAGGCTATAAAATTCACGAGACCCTGTTTTATATGCTCCACACCTCTTGATTGCCGCTCAGATGCAGGTTTGCTATCGGCGCCCTGTGAGGCAGAACTACGGCATGTCTGCTTCTGACTACTTATTAAATCATCTTCATCAGGTATGCGTATCCGACTGTAGAATTCTTTATCAGCTTCCATAGCCTGTGCCTGCCACCTCTCAATGGCTAGAGGATCCTTGACACCATCGATGCAGATTGTATCAGTATCCACCCATGCCCTCGTAAACCGACTGTTTACAATACCAGTATCTGTAGAATGATCCTGAGTGCTTGCTAGGCAAGCTGTCTCATTTGAGTGACTCTGCTGAGTACAATTATCATGAGACATTCTCAAGCTGTCAGCATCAGCGCAATTGGTGTTGCCAGGCAAATCCTTAGCTTTGCCATTCTTGGAATCATTTTCTGATATGCACTCAAGTCTCCCAAAATTATCCTTCAATGCTCTTTTTCTTGTACTGGATTCATCCAAATGGTGATCACGAATCACAAAATCATCGAACGATGGTATCTTTGGAAGCTCACGAGGCACACTTATCTCTGCCTCTACACATGCATATGCCTAAAAACAGACAGGAGTCATGAGTTAGATTGCTTTCCTTTTCTTTTGTAGAACATGTTCATTATTCTAGACAAACATCACCAACTAGAATATTTTTATATACAAATCTAATTCTAATTCAAGCCTTATGTACTATAACTGGCCGTTGGCCACCTCAAAGTTTGTCAAATTTCTATTGATTATCTCAGTTACTGAATATAAATGATAAACTAGTCAGATCAAACTGGTTCAAGTTTCTAAACCTCCTATTTCCATGTTTAATTTTTAAATTTCCATTTTCAGTGATATATTTGATCAACAGTGGTAAATATACTTGCTCTAGCAGTTGCATGCAAGGTATGTCCCAAAAACATGCACAAAATAAGGAGATTATAAATTAAAAAAACATGGAAATGACCAAACTAGTTCCTTTCAAAAATACTGGAGAGAAGTGCATCACTTGGTGATAAATGAACAGAAAGAAGGGAACCAGATCATTATAAATAAGGAAAGAAAATGAAAATGTCTCTGCAGTCTGCATTCAGAGCAACACAGTACACTACACACCATATACTCCGTCCGTTCCAAATTGTAGTTCACTTTGACTTTTTTGGTTCATGCATTTTGCTATGTACCTAGATAAATAATATGTCCCTCTGTTCCAAATTGTAGTTCACTTTGACTTTTTTGATTCATGCATTTTGCTATGTATCTAGACATACTGTCTAGATACATAGCAAAATGCATGAATCAAAAAAGTCAAAGTGAACTACAATTTGGAACAGAGGGAATAGTATAAAACAAGACTGGCAAAAAAAACATGCCTTGAATTTTGAAATAGATAAAATAACGCTTAAAAAACAAAAGCAGCCTACTAGGAACAAGGTTGGTTTTGTATTTAAGAAAATTGGCACACAAATTCATCTCAACAAGGAATTGAAATTGGGCATACCCTCAACCAACTGAGCTAGAACCAACTTCTTAATAACGACTAAACTAGCATAAAATTTCCATGTCTGCAATGGCAGGTAATGAAATTGTGATAATATAAAGAGCTAACTCTGTGGTGTCAGGTAATGAAACTGCTCAAATATAGAAGCAGATAACAATATTTCTCAGTTTTTTATGGATAATATTCTTATTAAAGACAATAAGGATGGTCAATGGTAAATTTTGAAACCTGATTGGTTGGAGTTGGACAAATCTTAATCAAAAGAAAAGTTTAGCAACAGACCTGTGCAGCTGCTATGGCAGCAGCTCGAGCAGCCTCGGCAGCAGCGAATGCGGCAGCTTCTTCCTTGGACATAGGAATTCCAGACTCCACTTTAGATTCAATATCATGTTGTTGCTTTTGGGAAAGCAACTTGCCATCGGACATAGCAGCTGTCACAGTTTCCAATTTCATTTCCTTGTTCTCATACTTCTTGTTTGTACGCTGGCGCTGGGAAACTACTTTATTATTGTCCATAGTTTCATTTGGCACACGTAAGGTAGGCTTTCCTGATTGCAGATCCTTGCTCTTGGTCTTACTCAATTCAATTGATGGTATTCGACGCAGCAATTTGAGTCCACCATTGCTATCCTTTTCTCTACGAAAAACTTCAATCCACACACTGACCAACTGCTGAGCTATAGCACGAATATCTCGGCTTGTGTGCACACAAACCTTTTCCTTTACAGTCTTCCCAATTCCTGCATGAAGTTGAAAAAGAAGAATCAGGTTTGTTGCCAGGCTATAGTGGCAAGTAACTTATACAAACATCCACTGGGACGCACTAGTTATAACAAATACAGATCAATATAGTACTGCACTTAGATACTCTTCTCTCAGTATTCAGTGATGTCAGATATTTATTTATTTGTTCTCCTTTGATCGACCAACAAATACATAAAAAGTACAATAGGAAGGGGTTTGCTAAATTGTTAAGATATAAATTAGATTCCTAATAAGAATGTGATAATCTATAGTTTTGTACCCTTCCAAAGATAAGGCTGAAAGGGAGGAACATGAAACCTGTTTATGTCGAGAGACATTCCATAACACCATTTAAAGGGACATGGAGGCAATAAGCTTTGCACAAACCTGATAAACGTACAGCTACCAGATCAGTAGAAACAAGAACAAGCAAACGCACACAGTGCCGCAGTAGTTGAGTAGCATTTTTCCCAAGTGAATCCTGCCAAAATCAAAATGCAAACATGAAGAATTTCAATATAGGAAAAGTACCAGTGTCATGTAATGCTTAAAGAAACAACTCATTAATCAACTTACAAGTATCCAAGAGTTTAGCATACTTAGTCCTTCTTTAGACCCAGCAAATGATTTAAGAACATCTGTAGGAAGCTTCAATAACTCCTTAGCCAAATGTAGGCGGCCTGATGTTGTCTTTGCACTGAAGAACATTTCTTGCAGCAAAGATTCCTTGCTAACAATTGGATACACTGCATCAGATGAGTTCTTACTTAGAGCAGTAGAAAGTTCACATGCTTCAAGTCTATTTGACATGTCACTGACTTCGTTTCTTTCACTGTCTGACTGCATTTGGTAAGTCTGTAGCGCTTCTACCTCAGCAATATAGTCATTGCCAGTGTTCAGTAACTCAGTGATGCGAACAGCTTCTCGCAAACCACTCAAAATTGCACCACCAACAGTATCTGGATGCTCTTTGCAAGTTGCTTCACCAGCAAAGAATAAGCAATTTTCAACAGGCCTTCCGAGAATATCATAATCTTGCCCTGATGCTCCAACTGCAACATAAGTGTAAGCACCTCTACTAAAGGGATCAAGTCCCCAATTTGTTACAACAGATGCAACTGGATCTGGTACAGAAGCATTCCCAAAAAGCTTTCGGAGAACCACCATAGCATTGTTAACATGATCGCCAGGACTGATGCTTTGTCCATCTATAGCAGCCTTCCCAACAAGTAGCGCTATCAGAACTGGAGCCCCAACTGTCTTTCTGATATTCCAAAACATAAAGCACTGTCCTCTTAAATTTGTTTCTTCTGCAGTTGCACCAAAGTAATCCACATTATCATCCCAAAATACCTCAGGAAACTCCAATACTATCTTGTTTAGAACACCATACCCAAGCTGCTTTATAGAAGATACTTTCCAGTCTGGCAAGGAAGGTGAAAATTTGATTGTCTCTGCTTTCAAGCAACCAAGAGGAACAGTTATTAACACAGCATCTCCAGTAAATTCACTTCCAGTTGAAGTGGAAACCTTGACATTTTTCCCATCCTTACAGCTAGCACCTAACTCCTCAGGTCCATACAGTACTTCAGTTACAACATGGTTTAACCTAATATCAAGTCCTTCAGCAAGGCTCCGTAGAACAGTGTCATAGCCACCTTTGATCATGCAATGAGCACCTCCGAATCCTCCATATACAGCATCCTGGTTCCAGTATGGAAGGGATACAGATTTCAGCATTGCAGCACAAGCATACTCTAAATGTGCAAAGTGCCAGTTCATAATCCTTCTCTCAATAGGGCTGAGGACATCTATCTTATCATTCTTTCCACAGTGATCTATTTCCTTTCCTGTTGAAGCACTTATGGAAACATCTGTAGCTCCAGAATTTGTCATAAATTTCAAGTGGTCATCCTGCTCCACAGAATCCATAGGTTGAGTTGCACGATGCTTCCTAAGAGCATACTCCAGTCCATCCTCTAGGGATAAACCAATTGCACTGTCACCGTTTTGCGCAAAAAGCAGCGCCAGCTCTTCAAGAAGGCCATTGAATTCGGCTTCTAAATCTTCATCCAAAGAATCAGGAAGCTTGTCACCAGTTACTACATCATACACAGGGCAAGCACTATTCAACATAGTAAGTTCAAGACCAAGCTGAGAACAAATCAAAGAGGATGGATCAGCCTGTCTTTCAGTAGCTATATCAGCCTCCACCCCTGTAATAATGCTAGCCCCCAAATCTACGGGAACCGAAAGTGATGTGCGATCTGTATAAACGCGGCCACCAATCCTTTCTCGTGCCTCAAGAACAGTGACCGAAAAACCTTGACGTTGCAAATGGCGGGCAGCAGTTAAACCAGCAGGTCCCGCTCCCACGATGATTATTCTTTTGCCATCCACATCACTTCGACAGCTGTTTCCACTATTTTCAATTTCACGTGGTTCTTGTTGAAGAGGGACTTCAACTTTTCCAACAGAACTATCCAGATATAAGGTACATTGGATATCCAAATTGCTGGATGGTAATGATGCATTTCTAACTTCAGTAGACATGTCTAGATTATTCTTTTCAATCAGATGTTCTGACCTCAAGTGAGGTAGCAAATCCATGGCACCACAGTGACCAGTGGGACAATTCTTTTCATTTGATGCTTCTACCAAAGCACATTCAGTGTTTTTAACACTTAAAGTTCTGCAGCATTCAATGCTTGTTCCATACCCAAAATCCTCATTCTTTTGTGATACAGAGACAATGCTATTTTGAAAGCTGACTGAATCCATTTGATGTGATTCATTTAGCTTGGGTACTTCAACAACCTCATACGGAGTGTCATTGCGCCCCTTTGCCACATTATCTGATGCAATTCCAGCATTTATGTAGCCCTGAAAATTGATGACATGGGTGAAATCATTCAGGCGCTTTTCTAATTCAGCAAAACAACAACAACAACAACATAGCCTTTTGTCCCAAGCAAGTTGGGGTAGGCTAGAGATGAAACCCAAAAGAGGCATGGAAACAAAAAACACATAAAAGGTACAAGAAAAAAGATTACGGTTCAGGCACGTTAATTGCTAGTCTCCAAGCGCTCCTATCCACAGCTAAATCCTTAGGGATATTCCACTCCTTAAGGTCTCTCTTAACCGACTCGTTCCAAGTCAGTTTAGGTCGACCTCTACCTCTCTTTACATTATCGACCCGCTTTAGAACCCCACTACGCACCGGTGCCTCAGGAGGCCTCCGTTGGACATGGCCAAACCATCTCAACCGGTATTGAATCAATTTTTCCTCAATTGGTGCCACCCCAACCCTATCCCGAATATCTTCGTTCCGAACTCTATCCCTCCTTGTGTGCCCACAACACCATCGTAACATACGCATCTCTGCTACACTCAATTACTGGATATGTCGCCTTTTTGTAGGCCAACATTCAGCACCGTATAACATCGCCGGACGAATCGCTGTCCTATAAAACTTACCTTTTAACTTCTGAGGTATCCTTCTGTCACAAAGGACGCCTGAAGCTTGACGCCATTTCAACCAACCGGCTGAAATTCTATGCCTAACATCTTCATCAATGTCGCCATCCTTTTGTAGCATCGATCCTAAATATCGAAAAGTATCCTTCTTGGCCACCACTTGCCCATCGAGGCTAACGTCTCCCTCCTCATTTCTAGTCGCGCTGAAATCGCACCTCATGTACTTGGTCTTGGTCCTACTAAGCCTAAACCTTTTCGACTCTAACGTGTGCCTCCATAGTTCTAACTTCCTATTAACCCCCTGCCCTAGTCTCATCCACTAGCACCACATCATCAGTAAAGAGCATACACCAAGGGATATCACCTTGTATGTCCCTTGTGACCTCATACATCACCAAAGCAAATAAATAAGGGCTCAATGCCGACCCTTGATGTAGTCCTATTTTAATTGGAAAGTCACTGGTATCACCATCACATGTTCGGACACACGTCACCACATCCCTGTACATATCCTTGATGATGGTGATGTACTTAGTTGGGACTTTGTGCTTTTCCAAGGCCCACCACATGACATTTCTCGGTACTTTGTCATATGCCTTCTCGAGGTCAATAAAGACCATGTGCAAGTCCTTCTTCTGCTCCCTATACCTCTCCATCAACTGTCGTAATAAGAAAATTGCCTCCATGGTCGACCTACCAGGCATAAACCCAAATTGGTTTTGGGTCACATTTGTCACTCTTCTTAGGAGATGCTCGATAACCCTCTGCCAGAGCTTCATCGTATGGCTCATCAACTTAATCCCACGATAATTAGTACAACTTTGAACATCTCCCTTGTTCTTGAAGATCGATACTAATATACTTCTCCTCTATTCTTCAGGCATCTTGTTTGACCGGAAAATGAGGTTAAAAAGCTTAGTTAGACATACTATCGCTCTGGCACCTAGGCATCTCCACACCTCAATGGGGATACCGTCAGGGCCCATCGCTTTACTTCCCTTCATCCTCTTCAAAGCCTCCCCGATCTCTGCCTCCTGAAATCTCCTCACGAAACGTCTGTTGGTATCGTCAAATGAGTCATCCAACTCCAAGGTAGGACCCTCATTCTCCCCATTAAACAACTTGTCAAAGTACTCTCTCCACCTGTCCTTGATCTCCTCATCCCTCACCAAAAGTTGATCCGTCCCATCCTTGATGCATTTGATTTGGTTGATGTCCCTCATCTTCCTCTCGCAGATTCTAGCCATCCTATAAATGTCCTTCTCCCCTTCCTTCGTGCCTAGTCGCTGATAAAGGTCATCATACGCCTGACCTTTTGCTACACTCACCGCTCGTTTTGCAGCCGTCTTCGCTATTTTATAGCCCTCAATGTTGGCTGCACTCTTGTCATGATGAAGGCGCTTGAACCACTCCTTCTCCCTAATAGCCCTTTGCACCTCGCCATTCCACCACCAGGTGTCTTTCGCTTCCCGTTTGCCTCCCCTACTCACTCCAAACACATCTGAAGCCACCTTCCGAACACATGTTGCCATCTTTAGCCACATGTCATCTGCATCTTCTCCTTCTTTCCACGGCCCCTCATCTAGCATCCTCTCCTTAAATGTTTGCGCTGCTTCCCCCCTAAGCTTCCACCATTTTGTTCTCGCAATCTTGGCCCGATTGTCCCGGTGGACACGTACCCGAAAGCGAAAATCCGCCACCACAAGCTTGTGTTGAGGGACAACACACTCCCCAGGTAACACCTTACAATCTAAGCAAGCACGTCTATCCCCCCTCCTTGCAAGGATAAAGTCGATCTGGCTCAGGTGTTGTCCGCTACGAAAGGTCACTAGATAGGATTCCCTCTTCTTAAAGACGGTGTTCGCTATCAACAAATCGTAGGCCAACACGAAGTTCAAAACATCCTCCCCCTCTTGATTTCTACTACTATACCCGAAACCCCCATGCACCCGCTCGAAACCTACATTAGTCGCACCCACATGGTCGTTGAGGTCTCCTCCTATGAAGAGTTTTTCGCTGATAGGCACAGTACTAACCATGCTATCGAGATCTTCCCAAAACTGCCTTTTGGTGCTCTCGCAAAGACCTACCTGTGGGGCATAGGCACTGATCACATTCAGAGACAAATCTCCAACTACCAACCGGACTAGGATAATCCGGTCGCCTTGCCTCCGCACCTCAACTACTCCATCCTTAAGGCTCCTATCGATCAAGATGCCTACACCATTCCTACCCGATGTTGTCCCCGTGTACCAAAGTTTGTAGCTAGTATCCTCCACCTCCTTCGCCATCTGGCCCTTCCATTTAGTCTCCTGAACGCATAGAATATTTGCACGTCTCCTAATTGTTGTATCGACTAGCTCTCTTAACTTACCCATTAGGGACCCTACATTCCAGCTACCTAGACGAATCCTAGTTGGCTCGGCTAGCTTCCTTACCCTTCGCACCCATCGAGGGAAGTGCGAAGACCCTTGCTCATTTTTCACTACACCCGGGCGCAGATGTAGCGCGTCACAAAGGTTGCGACGACCCGACCCTTGCTCATTTATCATCGTACACGGATCACGATACGACGCGCCACTAAGGGGATGACGACCCGGCCCTTACCCATTTGACACTACACCCGGGTTCCGATGTAGCGCGTCGCTAAGAGGGTTACGCCCCAACGAATCTCTTGTGGGTTTCATATCCATGAGAGTGGCTGATTTTGAAATGTTGGCTAGCCGAACCTAACACACCCTCCTCCTTTATCCGGGCTTGGGACCGGCTATGTTGAAACGACTCAAGAAAGTCTTCCAATCAACATAGGCGAAGTTCTAATTCAGCAAAACACAGTAACTAAAAGAAAAATCTTTAACAAGGTAATAAGGTTAGTAGTAAATTGGAGATCTAAATTGGTTGCATGTAAAAGTGAAACATATGCTCAATGATTTTCAGATAGTCATCAAAGAGGTGCAATAGCTGCAGCTAATGGTAGGTGGAAGTTGATGGCTTAATTAGGTAAGGCAATTTTGGAAAATAATGAAGACTAAGGGCAACTCAACTTACATATTGGTCTAAGAATAAAAACACATCACGAGTAAGTGCTTGATGCGGCAACTCATCTTTCAAAGGAACATCTGAAACACCACAGTCCGCAAGATCCAATAAATGTTTAACGTCCTTGCTCCAGCGACTTAGTATCATGTTCCTGGAATACAAAAATAAACAGATAGAGGAAAATCATGGTGCAGGGTTAATGCCACCAAGCACAGAAATTTGATATTCATATGGTAAGAAGGAAGCATTAACCTACCTGCACTCTAGGTACTCCTGAAGACCACCCTTGCGTTTCAAAACTTCCTTGAACTTTATCTTCTCAATCGGTGTAATAGTCTTTGCCTTTAGACCAGCATGTACTGCAGCAACACCACCCTCATAAACTTCTGAAGTTTTAATTTTATCTTTTGTTTTTATTGACTGATCTGAAAAACCTGCTGAGGGATTTGAGAACGGCCCCTGCTCTTGCATTAGAGTTTCCCAGTCGACATCACCCTCATAAGCCATGTCACAATGTTTCCGTTTTTTTGGACCCTCGTGTAACACGTTTCACTTTTAGTGTGTTCTCCTTGTCTTGATGGTCCAATGGTGTTACCACATCAACTATATCCACACCTGTCACAGGTGGCCCCATGACAGGCAGCTGATCCAAATTATCAGCGTCAACAGATACTACTGCCTCTTTTGGTCGAACAGATTTACCAGTTTTCCTTTTTATAGTCGATGTTGGTGACTTCCCTTGAGAACAGTCAACATCGTCGCTGCTTTCCTTCCCAGGATGATTGCTTGCGCACGCTGCGATTTCAAAGTGATCAGTGACCCCATTGAAAGAGTTTATTGATCCATCCTTTAGTACTTTGCAGGCTTCCACATCTCGTAGAAGCTCTTCAGCAGATGATCGGTAAAATAATCCATCATCTACACCATTGTCTTTCCCAACAGACTTTTCCAGTTCAGGAGAAACAGAAGACAATCCACCCAAAGCTTGCCCGGGACCAGCAACAACCTTATGGTGTCTAGTGGACTTGCTACCATTTGCCTTTGCCTTTGCCTTCCGAGGCAATGAGGCTTTCCGATCCTGTAGACAAGCATTCTTCATCTCTTCCTTTGTGCGCCGCCTTCTCCTTTTAGTGCCCTTGGAATTTGTGTCTGGGGCCAAACCAGAGCCCTTGTTAAGACCATCCTCATCGTGCGAACAAGAAACTTCGATGCCTTCTGCCTCCTCTGAGACCTGCCGTGGCTTCCGACTAGATCTCGTAAACAGCACTGACAAAGAGTCTTTCAACCCCAAATCATCCAAACCCCGAGCACAATGCCCAGAAACATCACTCCCCTCCAGTTTCACGATATCCAAATTGCTCTTCTCATCTGCAACACCATCACCTATATCAACAACACCCTGTACATCTTCCTGCTGAACCAATGTCGGAACCTCGGGTCTACATTCAGCCACTGCACCAAAGTCATTACTATCCTTGCCTTTCTTCCGCTTCTTCAACTTCTTCCTTATACTAGCCAAGGTATCCTCCATCTCCCCTGGCACTGTGGAGCTGGTATAGGACATGGGTGTGTACACCCGATAATTTTAGCAAAAGAATCAATGGTTAGTAGGTACAATACATGTATAAACTTGCAACCAGGGGCGGATCACCCAATAATTTTTGCAAAAAAATTCGAAAGTTTGGAGGCTTGTCAAATAGCTAATAGCTTTAGGTTAGGGTTTCCGTGCTCAGCTTGAAGGGAAGGGAAGGGAAGAGAAGGGGTGGAACCGTGGAAGTACCTGGTGGGTACTTGTCGCCGGCGAAGAGACCAACTAAAGCCTCAGCACCTGGCTTAGGGCGGCGGCGGCGGCGGCGGCCCACCAGTCGTCGGAGAGCGAGAGGGGGCCGAGAGAGAACGCACGAGTAGGGGACGGACCGGAAGGGAGGCGCGTTTGGTACGATGTCCTTAGAGTTGCCTTGCCTTGCCGGGCCAGGCCAGCCTCGCCAACACGAGCAAGCTGTTCTTGCTCTCTTCTACCTGCAAAAGCCATGGAGATTCTTTGTCTGAAGATATTTAGAAATTTTCACATAAATAAGTGTGAAGTGATGAGAAAGAATCATATATGACGTTTATGAGTAGTTCCATATACAACCTAAATGATTTTATGGCCAAATGAATGGTGGTGTGGCAAGGAAAATGGAATTTAAATATAATTAAAACAATAATTATAATTATAATATAATAGTATAATACAAAATAGATATCTATACTATTTTTTTACTATAAAAGAGCGAAACAATTGTAAAATACGTGTTGCCTAAAATGTCATATCAGATATAATTTTCTAACAAGTGGGCGACCCCATAATTTATAAGATTTATTTATGTTTTTACCATGATTTGTTTATCCGCCCACACATACCCAACTCAGGGTCTGTATCCGGTGTCCAACCGAAGTGAGATCTTCGTCCATCTATCTAATTCAATTGTGGATCGCTTCTCTTTTAACCTCGTGTCACCACCAGGCGCCAGACCCTCCTCCATCCCCATCTTCCTCCACTCCGCCATACACTGCACGTCACCAACAACATGCGCGACCATGATGAAGAGGAACGATTAATCTGCATGCATGCATACACAGGCCTGAACAAGATAGACAAGAGTAGTGCAATGGATTATCCTGGGCACAAGATCAATCTTCACGCGACGCGCTCAATGTGGAACGCCATCGTCGTAGAACGAAGCCAATTTTATTAGTCGCATGTAGCGTTCGTTGAGTGCTTACTTCCTTCTCCATTGCATGCGACTTTTAATGCCACAAGTAGATTTTTCTTGGTTTTGCTTGCTGGGACCTGCAGGCCAGCGTTCACAGGTGACTGGTCGAACTCGTATATAAAGTTCCATGAAATATTCTCGAGAAACCAAGAAAACACGCCACCACCCTATAAAAATGGATTGGGAGCAGGTAGAACAGGAGAGAGAGAAAAAAATAAAATAAAAGACTATAGGCTGACAAATGGATCTACGTGTCAAGTGTGCCATCCTAAGTTTTTGTTAACAAATTTGAGGCGCATCATGTATATAGAAAGGAGTGACGTTCACAAATTAAAATGTAAGGTGATAGAAGAGCAAAACTTGTCACTACGATATAAGGCCAAGATGACAAAGCATAGAAGTTCTAAAGATAGTATCATGCACGACTAATGAAGATAAGTATGCATTAAATACCTAAAGATAGCGATACATATTTGTGGAACTTTCTAGATAAATAATTAGCATACACGAGACATGTTTGTCATGTTTCATAGAAAACTATGATACTTTAGGTTTAAATATTCTTGTATGCTAAAAATATCAAGAAATAGATAAGAATAAAAATATGTATGCCATACCGACCATAAGCAGGTATAAATAGACATGTCCATTGATGTGTTTCGTTTCCCAATGGATGAATGACTCTCATTTATCTATTCTAAACTCTCTCAGACATAGAAGCCTTATATCCCCCCCCTCAGTCCTAAGAAACCACATTAAAATGACATTTACACATACTCCTTATAGTTCGCAACCAAGAAAACATGGTTTAAGAAAAAAATTTGATGCCATCACCCTATACAAATGGATTGGGAGTAGGTAGAACTGACTAAGGAGAGAGAATATATAAAATAAAAAGACTATAGGCTGACAAATGGATCTACGTGTCAAGCGTGCCATCTTAAGTTTTTGTTAACAAATTTGAGGGACATCATGTATATAGAAAGGAGTGACGTTCACAAATTAAAATGTAAGATGATAGAAGAGCAAAATTTGTCACTATGGTATAAGGCCAAGATGGCAAAGCATAAAAGTTCTAAACATAGTATCATGCATGACTAATGGAGATAAATATACACTAAATACCTAAAGATAGCAATACATATTTGTGAAAATTTCTAGATAAATAATTAGCATACACGAGACATGTTTGTCATGTTTCATAGAAAACTATGATACTTTAGGTTTAGATATTCTTGTATGCTAAAAATCTCTAGAAAATAGATAAGAATGAAATATATATACCATACTGACCATGAGCAGGTATAAATAGACATGTCCATTGATGTGTTTCATTTAACAAGCCACATTAAGTAATATAGTCATAAAGGAAACTCCATCCATATGAAAACAACCCTCTCCAACCAATCCCTATTTAGCCCCCAATGGATGAGTGACTCTCATTTATCTATTCTAAACTCTCTCAGACATAAAAGCCTTATATCCTCCCCCCTTCAGTCCTAAGAAACCACATTAAAATGACATGTACACATACTCCTTATAGTTCGCCCTGACATTTTTAACATCATGGAGCCTCCATGCTCAACATCTGTATGTGCAACTGTAACATCCCAGATGTTAGTAAGCAATTAAAATTATAATCAAGTTTATTATTAAGAATAATCATTGAGCATCATAACATAATTGCATTCATGTTTTAATAATGTCTTTTATGTGGTGCTTTGTTTTATACATGAAATGATGAGTTGATTGCTATTTAAAAACTATTTTCAAAACCTTGTTTTATCTCTTTTTCTATATTTTAAAATCTATAAGGAATTTTGAGATACTCTCAAAATATAGTTTGTAGATCTTGACAAGAGCTACAAAGTTGGTATATAAAGTTTTTCAAGTTTCCAAAAGGAATTTCAAATTAATTTGAAATTACAGTTTCCAGCACTTATCCCCTTTTGATTTTAAAGTTATAATTCAAAAATTATGCATCATCTGAGAAAACTTTGTATATGAAAAATGTTTGGTTTGACAAACTCAACATTTCATAGTTTTGAAGATTTTCAAGTTTTATTGAAAAATCAAAAGTAATTTCAAATACTTATTTCTAGGGTTTTATCCCCTTTTCAAATCTGAATTCAAATTTCAAAATCTAGACAGAATTTGAAGATGCCCATTAAAGTAAAAGTGTAGTTCTTGAAAAGTTATGCAAATGATATTTTTAGAGATTTTCAAGTTCTTATATAAATTTTGGAGTAATTTGTATTTTAAACCGAGTGGCAATTCTGTAAATAATTCGAACAGCACCTAACCCTATCGGCGCCCGCCATGGCCGGCTTCGCATCGCGCGCCGCCGTCCACCGCCGCGCCTTCCCGGCCAACCGAGCGCTCTCGGATGCGAGAAACTTCGTCGTCGTCGTGTCAGCTGCTCCTTCATCATCTTCTTGCTATAAATAGCAGTCGGCCGACGCCGTTTCTTCTTCTTTTTCCTCCCGCCGCCGTCGCCGACGATCTCCCTCCGCCGCCAAAATTCACCGTCGACGCTCAACCTCTGTCCAATTGCTCTCGCCCAAAGCTCCGCAACTTCCTCACAGTCCTTTTGGGCCAGTCCATGTTTTCTTTCATCGCCCAAGCTGCCTGCACGCAGTCTTCTTACCTGTCTTAGAGAGGATGCTCGAATTGCACCCTCAAGTGTACAATCCTTATCCGCTCAGTAGCCCCTCGAGCAAGCCTTGGCTTCGAGCCGTCATAGCCCGTCCGTGAGTTAGCCCGGCATGCCTTAGCCTGCGGACCCTCGAGCGTCGTTAGCTAGCTCGTTGGACTCCCCGTGTTGTGCTGAGTCTGATGAACCAGACCATGTCGCCGGAGAACTCACCGACGGCGAGGAATCGGCGGTCAACCGCCGCGCGGTCGTCGGTCAGCGCGGGGTTACTGTGCCGATTTTCCTTTTTCCATTTTCAGAAAATGATTTAAATGCTATTTTCTTTGAAAATTCATAGTAAATCATATATAGCTCCAAAAATTCTAAGCTCCAAAAATTCTAAAACTTTTTGTGAATGTTCCTTATGATGCCATCTACCTAGGAAAAATGTAAAATGCCAAAATTGAGTACTTTTTGCATATGTTAAAATTAGCCCTTTTAATTGAAAAATAGACATTCAATGATTTTTAATAATTAAAATAATTGGCGTTTAATTCTGAAATTTGTTTTGCCATCTAATTAGGCTAAGAGCTTTCTAAAATAAAATTTTAGGCTTAATTTGACAACTAAAATTTTTATGCCTTTATTTAATGCTTTTAAATAATTAATTAACCCCTTTTAATTACCTTAATCATTATAGGAATTGTGTGACTTGGGATTGATTGATGACCTTAGGTCATTAACCCTAATGACCTTTGGCACTTTAATTAATTGTTTGCGCTTATCTTAATCATGTCATTAGGGCTTAATTAACGTTATTTTATGTGTTTAATTAATTATAAAAATGGCGTAGTTAACCCTAATCAGTTATATAAGCGAAGTTTTATTAGCTTGCAACTTTATCGTGAAGAAAAGTTATACTCGATCCTTTAATCTGATCATGCATCCATCGAGCATCATGTTTACTATTCCATCATGTAAAACATATTAATTATCGAGTAGTTTCCGTTAACGGAGAGTTAACGTATCATTCAGATCCGAAGGACGAGCAGATTCAAGAATCGGGAGTTGATTCGGAGTTCGAGACCATCTATCCCGAACATCAAGGCAAGCCCCGGATACATTTAAACCCTATTCTATTTATAAAAGTTTTACCGCTTCAGCTCTGATATGTTGCATTAAGTGATAGGAGTTGAGTGAAAACCCACAAATTGCATTACCTGTCTTATTTCCTTAATCCTTGTTACCTAATTGTAAGATAATTAGTAATGCTTAGCCCTGCTTAATTATTTATTTGTGTAAAGGAAAAAGAATGAAAAAGATGAGATTGGTTTTTTTGTTGGAATCTTGATGATAGTAATAAATCGAGTCCGGACGGTGAACTTGCACTGGGAATGGAATCCCTCTATAGTGTTCTCGTCTGTTGATGCCCTAGGTCCCGTCCGATGGTGACCTGTCGATAATCGAGAAATTAGAAAATCCACATGCATGAAGTGGTATACGGATGGTTGGAGCCGTGTATGCCATGGAGTGACCTAGCGTGGGGTCAGAGAATCCCATCTGTGTCATAGTGTGTTTTACTGTGGGGTTTAAGTTCCCATGTATCTCGGTACGCTGGGCCGCAGAGCTCACGTGTATCATGTGGTGATATACGGCTGAGGTTGTTATCCCGGTATATCGGTGCACCTGGGGTGCTTCGGAGTTAAAGTCTCCGGTATGCTCAGTCACCTAGGTCCCAGCTGGGTATGAAAATGGATTCGAATCGCCGTTGCTTCTCGGAGAAGAAGACTCGATCACTGATCATCATCGTAGTAACAACTTGAACAAAAATTAAGGATCAATAATGAAGTTGGTTGATAATGGGAGTTAGCCCAAGCAACTTCTCTTTCTATAAAGCTTTTATGCAAAACTTCTTATCTCTTATAGACCTTACCTTGTCCCTATAGCCTGCATTTCCTGAGTCTTCACCCCTCTTTTTCGTCGGGTCAGTCTTGTTGAGTACTTTTGTACTCAGGGTTTGTTGAACCCTTGTTGCAGGTGCTCATTGGTGTTTAAATCAAGTTCATGTCGGTGGGCTCGACGTGATCTGGTTGTCCCCTCCCGACATAGGCGCTCTACCTAAGTTGACTTCTGAAGTTCTTCTCTGCTTCCGCCGCTTCCGTAATTAAAGTCAAGTTTGTAAAAGTTAACTTATTCATATATTTTGTAAACTTAATGTTATTACTCTTTCGCACTCTGATATATGTTTTATCATAAATGTTGTAATGTTGTAGCTACTCCTTTGTTGATCCTGGTATGAGTTGACAAATGTGGTTTAATCGGGGTCCTTTGAGGGCACCCGACAGAACTTTCTAAGTTATCTGGAACATATGCATGGCTATCAGAAGTCTTGGAGACAATGATAGGTGCGTGTGGGCCATATAATTTAGGAGGTTCTGCCACAGCAACTTTACTTGAATTGCATGTTTCTTCATTTGCTTTTTGTTCCCTTCTTTTCTCTGTCATTCCATCTGATCGATAGCATTTCCTGCACACAAATGCAGATTGCATCATCTTCTAGTGGTTCTATGGTGCTGTTTCAAAGAACTTGACAATATTAATATTGGAAATTTTCCCTTATGTTCTATGCATCTGTTTAGCACTGTAACAACTAATTAACATTGCTGACCTTAGTTTGCAATCCAATCTACCTGTGATTGCTTGGTGATTTTCTTTTCTTTTCTTATTCATGTTTTGTGTCTGTGGTATATTCAGTCTTTCCATTTAGGCACACTACTAATTATTTCCATTTAGGCACACTTCTAATTTTTCTTGCATTATCAAATAGTGCTTTATGTGCACTAGCATCTATTACTTGCCATAATACTATTATGTCTTCTACTTGCTACCTTTGACCTATTGATTTGTGCGCATGATGTAATGATTAACCAAATAAGCCTGCATGAGTGCAAGAGAGATGTTCTTTGTTGCTAGAGCAGATTGGTGTCATTCAATCCAAAGACACCACACTAAAATTACATTTACAATACTCCTAATAGTTCGTCCTGACATTTTTAACAGCGTGAAGCCTCCATGTTCAACATTTGCAAACACAACTTTACTTAAAATGCATGTATCTTCGTCTGTTTTTTGTTCCCTTCTTTTCATATCCACCTTGTGTTTTTACAGTCAGATATAACTTTCTAACAAGTGGGCCACCCCATAACTTGTAAGATTTGTTTGTGTTTTTGCAATGATTTGTTTGTCCGCCCACACATACCCAACTCAGGGTTCTGTATTCGGCGTCCAACCAAAGTGAGGTCTTTGTCCATCTATCTAACTCGATTGCGGATCATTTCTCTTCCTTTAGCCTCGTGCCGCCGCCAGGCGCTAGACCCTCCTCCATCCCCATCTTCCTCCATTCTGGCATACACTGCACGTCACCTGTAACATGCATGACCATGATGAACAGGAACGATTAATCCACATGTACTGCATGTCACCTAGAGCAGATTGGTGTCCTGAACAAGACGGACAAGAGTAGTACGATGGATTAGCCTGGGCACAAGATCGATCTTCATGCGGCGCACTCAATGTGGACAGCTGCGAAACCCTACGCCATCATCATAAAACGAGGCCAATTATACTAGTCCCATGTATCATTCGTTGAGTGCTTCATTCCTTCTCCATTGCATGTGAATTTTGCTGCCACAAGTAGATTTGTTTTGGTTTTGCTTACAGGGACCTACAGGCCAGCGATTCACAGGTGACTGGTCAAACTCATATCTAAAGTTCCATGAAATATTCTCGAGAAATCAAGAAAACATGGTTTAAGAAATTATTTGTCGATATTTACACCACTGGGCAAAAGAAAGCTTGACTCAAGAGTGGTCAACCAGGTGTATGTAATTTCGATGTCTTTGAAGTCATTTCCATAATCCATATAGTTTAATTCTTCTATTTTTTTGTGACTTGCTGACTACTCTTAATTACATTTTGGTGAAACAATGTTCCTGACCAATATATCATCTATGATAGGTATAGTTTTGTAGTCTAACTAATACTGAAACTTGAATATTCTAGGTTGAAAGCACAATTTTTAAGATATACCATGCTCCGGTTTGGTTGCTCATACTTGCATTTTAAAGCTTGTAATTATGCTAGAAATTCCAAAGCAATAATTTGGCAATTCTTTTTTTTAATAAATTAGTTGCATATTTCTATGGATAAGACTCATCGGGATCATATGCATTTGATTTTTTTTGTGTGTTGTACCTACTCAATTCAATAAGTTCATTTGGCAGGCAGCTCTACATATTCCACTTGCAAGTGATTCATTCTTCAATCATGATAACAAAGAAGGAAAATTGCCCAACGTGGGATCATGTATATATATTAAACCATTTTGAAGAAATGTGCACATTCGGCATACTTTGAGTGTGGATTGATTTTTTTGCATTTAACCATACAAAAATTTCAAATTGCAGGATTCAGTTTAACTGACCATCTCATGTGTGTACCTTTGAAGTGGTGGCATACAAGTCATCCATTAGGACATGATGTCGCTGGGAATACGCCTCTAGATGACCATACGTCCTTCCAAATCGAGGTCAAAATTCATCACATAAGGTGAATTGCTTCTCCCTTTTTTAGACCTTACACATTGGTTATCATTTCTAAAATAATTTATTATCTTGAATATAAATTCATAAAATGACTACAGCATAGGATTTTAATTCTAAAAAAATAATATTGCTGCAAATACAATTTTTTTATTGACACGTGTGTAACACAATGGACATGCATGTGCAATAGACATGTGTTTTGATATAAAAGAATCTGTAAGGTCATACTATAATGAATTTTCAGAAAAAAAACATTAATGTACGCGTGACACATGTTTGTTAGAAAAAAATCTAATATGTAATATATTTGCTACATAAATCTTTTTATTTTCCAAACTCACACGGAATGATGAATTTCATTTCACAGTAATTTTACAACAAAGATTTTTAAGATAATCCGTAGAGGTCAAAGTTCATAGGTACAACAGAAATATTTGTTACAAATTATAAGGAAACTTAATGGAAACAAAGCTTCATGCAACAGATATGGGATTTGAATGCACTCCTATTCATATTTAGGTGCATTAATGTTGAAATCAACTAATTTATTTAGTAAATGCATTAATAAATGAAACAATTATTGATTTCAATTAATTAGACTTGAGTCAATGAACCTTTTTGAAGAGAAAGGGAAGAACCAATGTATGTTCCATAGTATATTTATTATATTACAAATACAAGTATCAAAAAATGTTGAATTCAAAATCTAGAAATATTAGGATAAGTTGATATTGGCAACCAAGCTAGAAAATAAAATATAAAAACAACATATATCTTCTAGGCACATGCGTGCTACAAATTCAAAAAAAATATGAGAATATTAGGATAAGCTAGAAATAAAATTAAAATGACATATATCTTCTAGGCACGTCCTGCCGCACGTGCATATTAACTAGTATATAATAATAAAATATAATAAACGATGTTTACTGGCTCAATGCGACAAAGAGATGCAGAGTTGAGGAAGAGTAGGTCTTCAACAGTGTTCAACGAAACTGAAATAGGCAATGTATATGTAGTCAAAAATAATAGTACATGTGAATATAAAATAGGTAACACATTTGACATCATGTAGGGGTGGTTTGACCGTTTGAGCAATCAAACAAAATAAAAAATAGACTAGAAAGAACTACAATGAAGGTGATAAAGTCCGATCTGCACACGAGATATTTACATTTCCTTAACGAAAATTGTCATCTGCTCATGTGCACTGGTTGAAAGTCTAGAAAATATAGTGATAATAATTTATAAGGGCTTAGATTGGGAATTAATGAGCAAGATCGGGAAAAAGAATCATGTAAAAAAAGAAAAACATGTTAATAGATGGTTAGTGTAGTTTAGGTGTTCAAATAGCCTTGATTTCTTAGTGAAAGCATTGTGGTTGTAATATGAGTATTAATCTGAACTACTTTATTACCAAAAAGTATATTTAAATGAACTAAATGGATATTATTGTCGCTAAAAATGAAAATAAAAATATATTGACTTAGGAAATAAAATAAATAATAGATGAGATGAGTCAATGATACTTTTAGGAAAACATGAAACAAGTATGAAATAATTGGCATGACTGTAGTTAGAATAATGAAATACTTGTATCTAATAGCAAGACTTCATGACCAATGGGAGGTGATGAGACAATAGAAGATAAATATTTCGAGTTAAATATGTTGTTGTAGAACTGACAAATGAGTGTAAAATGAATTAGTACAATCATGTGTGGCGTTATAAAATAATTCAGTATAGCAAAATTGATTTTATGAAGAAATTAATGCCGATAAAACAAGGAAATATTAAAACAAAAAATAAATATTACAATTAAATTAATAATTATAATACAAATAAATTATAATAAGTGCATTGATAAAAGATGTAAAACAACATGTGTTAAAGTTAACAGTAGCCAGGAGAAAAGTAGATGAAGAAAAAAACCTCTGTGAACCCGCTGATGTCAATGTTCGACACTCAACCGAGCCAGCGTCCGACGCACGTTTTGAAACCCAATTCACTTCTAATTCAAAACCTTCATGAACGGCTTCAACTCCAATCAATCTTAGGACCTTTTTATATCTACCTAGTGTTAAGTTTGATAAGTGTGCACCACACCTAAACCATTAGACTCACCTAGGTCAAGCTACCCATTTGCACTTCCTTGAATAGTATGGCCAAAAGAAAAACAAAGCCGTAATGACTAATCCCACGTCTCTTAACACCATCGACGATCGAAACTAACCGCCCTTAACCTTGTCGTTCATCCTTTGAAAACCGAAATGATTTCCATTGAAGGGAGCATGAAAACTATATTGCTCGAGATTGCCATTACCATGACCTAACATTCTATGATTTCTATAAAACACATGTTAGTCATGATAATTAACGTTGTCATCAATCATCGAAACCCACACCAAAGGGCCTAGATGCTTTCACTAATGTTTCTTACCCATGATACTTGTAATGTGCACAGAAGATGGTATTTATCTTTGCATGGGTTTGTTGTAAAGCGTAGGAAGAGAAAAGTGACAACTGTAATGTATTTGTTTATAAATACATCGATGCAGGTTTTTGAGGAACGTAATATAATTAATACTCCAAAAGAAGCACATAAAACGACAGAAAAAGATTATAGGCACGCAAATCTCATGGAATAGAGCATCCGTAAGAAAATGATGTTAAACGAATTATGTTTTTGCATGGGTTGTAGTAAAGCGCGGGGAGAGAAAGGTAACAAGCGTAACATATTATGTTTAGAAATATATCGATAAAGGTTTTGTAGTAATGTAATATAATTTATATTTCAAAGAAGCACACAGAACAACAGAAAGATATTGTAGGCACACAAATCTCGTGGAATAGAGCACAGGGTAAGAAAATGAAGTTACATGAATTATGCTTACAAATATACCCATCGTGCATTTTAAACTACAGGTATATCAAGAATGATTATGTTATGATAAATTGCTATATATATGGCGGCAATCAAATCTTACTGGAGCATCGAGGCAAGATTAAGGAACTAGCCAAGTAACCATGAAGCTATATACTGTTGCAAATATTAAATGTAGATTTTGTTTTTGATAAGGTTGAGGATGTTTATCATGATGTTAAGCAAAAGAAAGGACTCTACTATACGTCCCACGTGCGCAAGCGTCCAAGACTCTGCCCGCCTGCCTCCTCTTTTCTCTGCGTAGATGCTTTCTCCTTTCCTGCGCATCCCCTTCTTCCTCTCATGCTGCCCCGCAGCCTCCTCACCCCGCTCGATTCCAACGACGTCCATGTGGCATCTGCCACTGCCCTCGACCATGGACATCCCTAATCTAAGCTTCTCCTCTAGATCCGACATAATGGATCCCGCCTCCACCACCTCCTAGGCTTTGTTGCCGCGGCCATGCTAATCCCAAGCTTCTTCCCTTCTTTTTTGGTGGACACCCCTAGCTGCCGCCACCGTCCAACCGCCCTCTCCACTTCTCGACGAGCGGTGCCCTTGCCGCCCCACCCTCCATCGTCGTCTCGATCACTACCATCGTCGGTCCAGCGTCCTCCCCACAGGCTTCCTTCTAAGCTCAGGAGCATGGAAATCCCCAAAAACCCAAACCATACCGTTGTGGCCTTCTTTCGGCAGCGGTGACTACAGGTGAGTTCATCTGCAATTTTCGTATGGTTTCTAGTGCGTGCACGCCGAAGCGTCTTCACACGCGCGCGCGAAAAAAGCATTTGGGAAAAATCAAAACATAGGATGAAAGGAGATAAAACTAGAACTTACAAACACGCACGTGCAAAAAGAAGCTTTTGGGAAAATGGAGACATAGAATGAAAGGAGATAAAGCTACAACTTACTACATCTCATAACATAGGATGAAACAGGGACAAGGCTAGAACTTACATCATCTCATATGTGTACTTAATTTGTTAGAGCTAAGAAAAAAAGGCAAACACTCTACACAACATATAACAATACATAATACTATCAAAACCAAATTATATGGAATAATAAAGAAGTAGATGCTCACAAGTACATATATGCACTTAGCTGTATAAATATGTGCACACAAGCATAGCCTACCCATACAATCGCTTTTTGAACGATTATAAGCCGATATGTCTAGAGATTGATAAAACTGTGGCTAGCCAAGGGCACATCTCTTCTCACTAAAAAAATTAATTTCACTAGATCATCATAAAATAAATACCTATGAACAGTTATATCAAGTCAAGGATTTAAACTTTGATGCCCATGCATGTTTCATGTAACCTAACTAAAAGTTCTCCTCGAGCCGGCCAGTGAACCACCACAACGGCGCCCCTCCGTCCCGCGCCCCTAGTAGCGGTGCCTCTCCTATCGGCCCCCATGGTAGAGCCCCTCCAAGCGGCCCACGCCCCCAGCAATCACACCCGTGGTACCACGCTCCCAACACGGCTATGCCCGCCGCGCCGCATCCGTGCAGCCGCACCGGTAGCTTCCCACATCGGAGTCCTTGCGGCCACTAGCGGTGCGCTAGCCTGGGGGCGCCGTGGCGGCAGCAATGCTCATGCCATGGCTCGGCTCCTCTTTGTCGTGCCTGCTCGCATCGGTGGGGCAAATCATATATCCATGCATGTTGGGACCCACATATAGGAGATAAGCTAGAATAAGCTATTTTCCAGCTGTCATACTAACTCATTTCATTGTGAGAGGTAGATGTTTGACAAAAAAAAAAACAGCTCACCATGCCAAACAAGCCCTGATTTATAACAAATAATGTTCCTCTGGTCTTATGATTTGTGATATCATATCTTTTATATACGTAATTAACAATTACCATATATATATATGGTAATTGTTAATTACGTATATAAAAGATATGATATCACATATATATATATACCAGTGTACGACGACAGAGGGGAGGATCTTACCGGTCTAAGAAAGGCTATAGCGGGCTAAATAGCCGGCTAAATCATTTAGCGGTTAAGCAAAATATATATCGAACGTTAATGGATTCTACCTCTATATAAACATAAAAGATGAATCATGTATTAAAAAATCAATTAAGTGATAGTCTTACAAGTACTATCGTAAATACATGAGTTCAAAGTGGATTATCTTTGCATAACTAGTTTGATAGCCATGTTTATCTTCTTCCGATGCTTAGCGGGCTAAATGTGTGCTATTTAGCGGATTTAGCGGGCTAAATGGGGCTAATAGTGGCCAATAGCGTTTAGGGCTAAAAGCGGCATAGCTTAACCTTTAGTCTTCTGAAAAGCTATAGCGGGTTATATATCAAGCTATAGCGGGCTATTTAAAACAGGGTTGCCATGCATCTATATATGTTTCTGGGCGTGGATGATGCCGCCATATATTTCCGCGTTCATGTGTTCTGCAGACACGCAGGGTTGGCCACGGAGCCTAGCAGCCCGGCTTCCCCGTGCCGGATGCCGTCGAGGAGCAGCAGCGCCGCCATGTCTGTCGCGTCCTCATTGACCCCTGCATGCGTCCCCAGCGGCAGCTTGCCGCAATATTCCGGCCGGTGCAAGGCCTGCTGCACGGATTGCTCCCCGTCAGGGCTGAGCTGGGACGCCACGAACCGGTCGAGCGCCCTCCAGTCCGTGGTCGCCATGGAGTCTCCCTCGCCGTCAGCCGCCAAGGTCCGGTGGCTCCCTTGGTGCGGCATCAGCGGCGGGCTCTCGAGCTGCGGGAGCTCGGCGACGGCGAGGCGGCTGGAGTACTGCTGGAGGGCGGCACTGGCCGCGCCATCCGGCTCGAACGACTCTTGCTTGAAACGCGCCGCGCTAGCGGCAATGGGATCGTGGTAGTACGAGTAGCTTGGGTCCCATGCTCCAGCAGTGACGCTCTGTGGTGGGTGCATTGCTCGTTTCTTGAACGCTCGGCACACCACCGAGCCTTCTTCCTGCGTGCATAAGTTCTTGCCTTTCTGTTCCCCCGCGTCATCCTCGCGAGGGCGACTCGGCGGCGAACCACCGTGCCGCTGGAGGAACCCCCTCCCCGGTCGCCTCTCTGGCCGCCGTTGCCGCCCCTCCGGCGTGCAGTGGCGGCGGCCCATCCCCTCCGCAGAGCTCACCCCTTTCCTCTCCCCCGCCACCCTCGTCCCCTCCTCCTCTTCGTGAAATTTTACCGGCGCTTGGCAAGAGGGCCGGCAAGCAGCATGCCCGGTGGCTGGCCGCTGAGCACGGATCCCTGCCTCCTGCCCCCGGATCCGGCGATGTCTGCCCTGGATCTGGCGGTGGAGGGCGCGTGGCGCGAGAGCGGCCGTTCCTGGTCACGGGCAGGTCAGGCGTCCGGCCGCCGGTTTCTGGATCCGGTGACGTAAACACCGGATCCGCCACCTCCGGACGCGGGGTTGGGCCGCGAGGTCCATGGTGCCTGATGGCTCGACAGAAGGCAGCGGTCGGTCTATCTCCCTCCTTACCCCTCCTCCATGCAGCATCCACGAGCGGAACCCCGATGCCTTCACGGGAAGGCCAGCCGGTGGTGCTTCTAGCGCCGCGCCCTCCCCACCTCCACCTCTCCTTCTCCGACAAGGAAGGACGGCCAGCAGGTGGTCCTGCCGCTCCAGAAGCTCCAGTTGGTGGTGCATCTCGGGTGTTCGACGAAATGCCTAACGACTTGGGCGTCTGGTGGCTCTGAGCGCGTCACTGCTCCTTCGGTGGCAGTGAATGGCTGTGCGCGTCCTCGTCCTTCTGCAATCCCTAGGTGGTGGCGGCCTTCCTCCTTCCTAAGCGTGACGACTACGCAGGTGACAACGGCTGGCAACCGCTTTGTCCGAACGGCTCTGCGGCGTGTGGCGGCGACCGGCGGGTGCGCGCCTTCCGTCGTCGCGGGCGAGTCCGTTCGGCTCCGCGGTGTGTGGCGACGGCCGAGACTGTCGGTGCGCGCCTTCCGTCGTCGCAGGCGAGTCCGAACGGCTCAGCGGCGTGTGGCGGCGGCCGCGCCGCCGGTGCGCACCTCCTGTCGTCGCGCACGAGTCCGTTTGGCTTCGCGGCGTGTGGAGGTGGCCGGCGCTGTCGGTGCGCGCCTCCCATCGTCGCAGGCGAGTCCGTTCGGCTCCTCGCGTGTGGGTGCGCGCCTCCCGTCATTGTGGGTGAGTCCGTTCGGCTTCGTGGCGTGTGGAGGCGGCCGACGCTGTCGGTGCGCGCCTCCTTTCGTCGCGGGCGAGTCCGTTCAGCTCCGCGGCGTGTGGTGGCGGCCGGCGCTATCGGTGTGCGCCTCCCGTCATCGCAGGTGAGTCCGTTCGGCTCCATGGCATGTAGCGGCAGCCGGCGCTGTCGGTGCGCGCCTTTCATCGCTGCGGGCGAGTCCGAACGGCTCCGCGGCTAGTGGCGGCGGTCGACACTGTCGGTGCACGTCTCTCATCGTCGTGGGCGAGTCCGAGCGGATCCGCGAGGCCACTGCCACAGGTTCTGAGTGAAAACTCAGCTCAGATTTCTCTGGGCCAATGATAGTAATCTCCTTCCTGAAGGCATCATTGAAGAACCTGCTGTGTTGTTCCTGCATGGTCGTCCCGTTCAACTCCGTAGCACAAGACTCAGGCGAAATTCTTGCCAAGCTCTTTAGTGTCTTCTCTAGTTGCTTGGCTAACGATAGTTACGCTGTCGCGTCATTCACCTCCTGGGAGGCATCGTTGAAGTAGTCATGTGTCGTGGTGTTGTATTTTTCTTTTTCTCTCTTTTCTATTTTCTTTGTTTATGTAAGCGTGTCATGTATCAGTTTTAGTCCGGTTTTCCAAGATTAACTGGGCAACAGGGTTTCTTGCCTCGTTCCATAAAAACGAAGCCGTTGATAATATATCAATGTATCCAGGTGGGGAAGCTCTCCCCCTAGTTCGGTTCAAAAAAAAAAGAAAGCTGATAACAACGAATCAGTGGTGGTGAATTTAGCTTATCAGCTAAGTGGTGCTATAATTTCATTTCTAGTATAAAACTGCAATTTCATTTCTAGTATAAAGCTGCAGTATTCCACAAAATATATCTCAAAGTCTACGCTTATATTTTCTGATCTAGTTGTCTTGTTACTGATGGGGCCGGAACAAATCTTTATAAGTTGAGAAAACTAAGTGACCCTGCACAAATGTGTGTTTTTAAAAGGAAAAAGTCTACATCAACCTCCACCCCCTCACTATGGGGTGGTGTCCACTTAACCCCCAAACAATGAAATCGGTTATTTACCTCCTGAATTATCCAAAACCGTTCAAATCACCTCCTAGAGCGGTTTTGGACGGCAGTTTTACTACAGTAACAACTGTTTTGTCCGTTCTTTTTTATTTATTTTCACTGAATATTTGAAAAATTATAGTAAATCACAGAAAAAGCATAAAATGAAAAATCTAATTTTTTGGACTCCATATGAGGAGATCTACATAATGAATATATAATATGGTATACTTTAGTATAAATTTTTTCTATGGCTTTAAATTATTTAAAAAATTAAATTTGTGTGTAATTAAATGAAATAATTCATAGCTACCGCTTCTATGGTCCAATTATGGTGAAATATTTATGGTAACCTTATTATTATATGTTTGAACTGTAGTAAAAATTTTATACTCATTGGATCATGTATAACTTAGTTATAGATTTATTTATATTTAACAAGCCTAAACCTAAGCATAAACCTAAATAAATCTATAACTAAGTTA
Organism: Bothriochloa decipiens; assembly: GCA_023333625.1. NCBI lineage: Eukaryota > Viridiplantae > Streptophyta > Magnoliopsida > Poales > Poaceae > Bothriochloa > Bothriochloa decipiens. The sequence continues at coordinate 68,949,496 of CM041628.1, forward strand.
TACATGATCCAACGAGTATAAATTTTTTTCTATAGTTCAAGCATATAATAATAACCTCACCATAAAAATTTCACCATAATTGGACCATAGAAGCTGCAACTATGAATTATTCCAATTAATTACAGACAACATTTAATTTTCTAAATAATTTAAAGCTACAAAAAAATTATACTAAAGTATACCATATTATATTTTTACTGTGTAGATCTACTCACGTGGAGTCCAACAAAATTAGATTTTTTATTTTATAATTTTTTATGATTTTTTAAAGATTTAGCAAAAATAAATAAAAAAGAAAAAGCAAAACCGTGGTTACTGTAGCAAACCGCCGTCCAAAACCGCTTTAGGGGGTGATTGGAACGGTTGTGGATAGTTCAGGGGTAAAATAACCAATTTTATTGTTCGGGGGTTAAGTGGACATTGCCCCATTGTTGGAGGGGTCATGTAAACTTTTTCCGTTTTCAAAATGTGTTAGGCTCTGTCTGTTTTTTTTGCCAAACAGGTCTTTTAAAAACAACTTCGCCCATAAAGCTTTTTAAATTATGCCCTAGATCGAATGGGATGGGAAGAACCTTAAAATAGTAGTTTTTCAAGCTTCACCTCACACTTGTGGGGTCCTGTGTGCGATTATGTGAGAACAAGTTTTAAGAAAAATGGTCATAACCAGCCCAAAGAGGCATCATCCCTTCCTCCTCCCATAGCTTGCTCATTTGCTTCTTCCAGGAAAAGAAAAGAGAGAGTGACTGAGAGAGTTAGGGTTAGGGAGATTGAGAGGGAGAGAGCTTTGATCCACCAAATCCACCACTAAAAGAAAGAGATCCCGTGGGGATTTGGAGCCTTCCCCATTTGTTGGCTCCCACCTCGTGTATTGCTTCATCATGTAGTGGAATAATCTCGCCGTTGCCCGTGGTTTTTTCTCCGAAAGGGGTTTCCACATAAATCTTGGTGTCTCCTCTTGATTTCATATTTTCCTTGCCATATGAGTTGATTAAGTTACCATCTTGCTTGCTGTTGCTCCATATGTGAAGTGGTTGATTGTCTGAGCATGCTAGCACGTGATGAATATTTGTGTTCTTTGATATATTAAGTGAAGATGATAGATATTGGTATTCTAGTGAGCTAATTGATACAAGTATATTATTGTTGAATATTTGGGCAGTCTACTGTTGGTCAGATTCATGTTTAGTGGCTGTTTCAGTTTGTGCACGCAAGGTGTTTGATGATAGCTTGTGAGAAATTAGTTTACTGAATTTGATTATTCCTCTGCCCCTCTGTTGTCACAAGTGGTACCGGAGCTGTTAATTATCAAAGGTACAATTTAGTCAGTTGTTCAACATGTCAAAAACTACATTAGAAGTGAAAAAAAATTTAATGGTAGTGGTGACTTTCGGTTATGGCAAGTGAAAATACAATCTGTCCTAGTTGATAAAGAATTGGATACTGCTTTAGAGGAGATTGATCCAGATTTGGCTAGTACAACAAAAGATGAGATAAAAAATATTGATAAGAAAGCATTGGCAGTGCTTCGTTTGGCTCTTGATGATAATGTGTTGATGCAAGTTTGTGAGGAGAAGACTACTACAGGTCTCTGGAAAAAATTAAAAGCTCTCTATTTGGACAAATCACTCTCAAGTCATTTCTACCTCATGATACGCTTGTTTAGGATGTGTATGCAAGAAGGCACTCCTATCAAGCAATATATTGAAGAGTTCAATAAAGCGGTGCTTGACTATCATAATGTTGCCAAGTCTATGGATACAGATCATATTGCTATATTGTTCATGTGTTCACTCCCAGATTCTTATGACAACATCAGAGATTAGATTCTCTATGATACTGATTCTATCTCCATGGATGATATCACTTCTATCCTTTTGTCCAAGGATTTGCTCAGGAAGTCATGCATGGAGGGTGGTCAGAGTGAGGGTCTTATTGTCAACCGTGGGATGTCAAGAGAGCGTGGTCATAGTGATGGTGATGTTTTTAGCAGTGGTAGGAGAAAATCTAAGGGTCGTTCAAAATCCCGTTCAGGTAACAAAATTCGGTGCAGGTATTGCAAGGATTCTGGCCATATGAAGTGGGATTATCCCAAGTTGAAGAAAAATAGGAACAAGCAAGATGATGGCTGCAGTTGCAGATGGTGATTCATTTGAGTCTGGTGAGTTACTTATTATTAGTGTTGATTCTTCTTCAGTTGGGCATTGTGCTTCTACTGCTTCTGCTGATTGTGATATGAGTTTCAACACTGGTTGGATTCTTGATTCTGCTTGTTCTTACCATATGTGTCCGCACAGAGAGTGGTTTGCTACTTATGAACCATTGAATGGTGGTTCAGTTTCTATGGGCAATGACACAAGGTGCAAAGTTGTTGGTATTGGCACAATCAGATTCAGGATGTTTGATGGTATTGTTCGTACACTCACAGATGTTCGCCATGTGATTGGGCTAAAGAAGAAATTGATCTCATTCAAGGAACTTGATCGGAAGGGCTACAAATTTGTTACTCATAGCTATCATATCAAGGTGTTCAGGGGTTCCTTGTGTGTGATGAAGCCTCTTACTACTCCAGACACAGATGACTTGTATTTTTTGCAAGGCAGTTTGCTTACTGGGTCAGTTTTAGTGGTTTCTAGTTCCTAGGTTGATGATGACACTATGACTAAATTGTGGCATATGAGATTGGGGCACATATCAGAGCATGGTATGGCAGAGTTGAGTCGGCGTGGTCTGTTGGCAGTCGAAAGACATGCAGTTTGCAGTTCTGTGAGCATTGTGTGTTTGGGAAGCAAACTCATTTGAGGTTCAGCAGGTCAGTCCACATGACAAAGGCCATTCTTGACTATGTGCACACTGATTTGTGGGGTGAGGCACCGGTGACATCTATTGGAGGTGGAAAATATTTACTAACCTTTGTTGATGATTTTAGCAGGAAGGTTTGGGTCTACATCTTAAAGTCCAAAGATGAGATATTTTCTCATTTCCGTCAATGGAAGGCCATGGTGGAAACACAAACAGAAAGAACGATCAAATATTTGAGATTACACAATGGCACTGAGTTCTGCTCGAGAAATATTGTCGGGACGTCGGCATAATTTGACATTACACCATAGTTGGCACTCCAGAGCAGAATGGAGTAGCAGAACGTATGAATAGGACACTGTTGGAGAGGACTCGTTGCATGCTCTCTCATGCAGGGTTGCCACATAGTCTTTGGGCAGAGACAGTTACCACAGCATGCTACTTGGTTAATCGCTCGCCATCGACAGCTATTGATTGCAAGACAGCAGAGGAGGTATGGTCTGGCATGCCACCTCATTATGATCATTTGAGGGTATTTGGTTGTCCGGCGTATGCTCACATTCACCAGAACAAGTTAGAATCTTGAGCATTGAAATGTGTCTTTCTTGGTTATGGTGATAGAGTTAAGGGGTATCGTTTGTGGTGTAAAGAACAAAAGCCCCCTAAGGTGATCATCAGTAGAGATGTGACCTTTGATGAGATGGCGATCGTTACTCCAGCTTGTCGTCAGTTGGGAGAGGCTTCCACTTCAGGTGGGGCTTCTTCAGGTGGTGATTCAGAGGCAGAGCAGGTAGCAGAGAGGGTAACATTGAGGTGGAGACTCCAGTGACCGGGTCTACTACAGTTGACAGTCAGCAGCAACAGCAGCCATTGTTGTCAGAATCTGTAGATGGTGTTCAGGATGGCACAGATGAGGCAGATCATGAGTCAGATGCAGCTGATAGTCAGTTAGAGGATATAGTTTCAGGTGGAGCATCAGATGCTCCAGTCTCTCCTATAGCACATCGTCCTCAGAGACAAAGGAAACCACCACAGCGCTATGGAGAGTGGGTCACACCAGTAGAGAGAGGCAGAGGTTCAGTCGCTTTCGCTTTGACAGTTGCAGAGGATATTATTCATGATGAACCTAGCACTTATAAAGAGGCAATCAGTCATCCTCAGGCAGCTAGTTGGGTCCAGGCTATGGCAGAAGAAGTGGAATCATTGCATAAGAATGAAACTTGGGACTTGGTGTTGCTGCCCAATGGGCGCAAAATTATTGGTTGTAAATGGGTGTTCAAACTCAAAGATGCTTCTCTAGATGTCGCTCCAAGGTACAAATCTAGATTGGTAGCGAAGGGCTTCAGTCAGAAAGAGGGAATTGATTACCACGATGTATTTTCTCTAGTTGTGAAGCATACTTATATTCGGACATTGCTAGCTTTGGTTGCACTATTTGATTTGGAGTTAGAACAAATGTATGTGAAGATAGCTTTTCTTCATGGTGAGCTTGATGAGAAGATCTATATGTCACAACCAGAAGGCTATGTGGTTGAAGGCAAAGAAAACCACGTTTGTTTGCTAAAGAAGTCATTATATGGCTTGAAACAGTCTCCAAGGCAATGGTACTATCGTTTTGATTCTTATGCTACTAGCCGTGGATTTGAAAGAAGTTCATATGATGCCTGTGTGTATCAGCAGGTACCTACAGATGGTTCAAGGGTGTACATGTTACTCTATGTTGATGACATCCTTATTGCAGTAAAGAGCAAGTCTGCTATTGATAAAACAAAGGCCATGCTCAAAAGTGAGTTTGAGATGAAGGATTTGGGTGTAGCCAAGAGGTTGTTGGGTACGGATATTCATCGTGACAGGTCAAAAGGCAAACTTTGGCTCTCTCAAATGAGTATATTGAGAAGGTTTTGCCTCGGTTTCACATGTCACAAGCGAAGCCTGTTTCTACCCCATTGGCGGCACATTTTAAGTTGTCTACTTCATCAGGGCCATTGGATGCAGAGGAGGAAAGATACATGTCTAGAGTTCCCTATGCTTGTGTTTTTGGCAGTTTGATGTATGCTATGGTTTGCACACGTCCAGATATTGCACATACAGTTAGTGTTGTGAGCCATTTTATGTCAAAGCCAGGCAAAGAACATGGAAGGCAGTACAGTGGATCCTCAGGTATCTTCGTGGCACAAGCAAACATGGTTTGATGTTTGATCAGAGGGTAATAAGTCCGGGACAAATTATTGGTTATTCTGATTCTGATTTTGCTGATGATCTTGATGAGAGGCGCTCCCTCACTGGTTATATGTTTCAGCTTTGTGGATCTTGTGTTAGTTGGAAAGCAACCTTGCAGCATACAATTGCTTTGTCAACCACAGAAGCTGAGTTTATGTCTTTGACCGAGGCAGTGAAGGAGGCTATTTGGTTGCATGGTTTTCTTGGTGATTTGGGCATTGAGCAAGTTGATCGTGTTGTCTTTTGTGATAATCAAAGTGCGATTCACCTTGCAAAAGATAAAAAGTTTCATGAGAGAACCAAGCACATTGATGTGCACAATTTCTTTATCCGACATCATGTGAAGAAGAAAGATTTGTATGTTGAGAAAATTGGCACAAAAAATAACCTAGCTGATATGTTAACCAAGGTGGTCCCGAAGGCCAAGTTCGAGCATTGCTTGAACTTGGTTGGTATTCGTTCTTGCCCGAGCTAGCTCCAAGTGGAGCTTTGGTGGCGGTGAGTTTGTTACTTGTTGATTTGTCCACTTATATGGAAGCATTTGAAAATTGGGCATTTGGCATTAAGAAGCTTGATGCATTTGATTCATGGCTCAATTGTCGCTAAGGTGGAGAATTGTGAGTGCAGCTCCAATTAATGAAGATAGACTTGTTTACAATTTCTTTGAAGTCCAAGCACTCTTTAGAAAAAATGGTCATAACCAGCCCAAAGGGGCAGCACCCCTTCCTCCTCCCGCAGCTTGCTCATTTGCTTCTTCCAGGAAAAGAAAAAAGAGAGTGAAGGAGAGAGTTAGGGTTAGGAAGATTGAGAGAAAGAGAACTTTGATCCACCAAATCCACCACTAAAAGAGAGAGATCCTGTGGGGATTTGGAGCCTCCCCCCATTTGTTGGCTCTCACCTCGTGTGTTGCTTCATCATATAGTGAAATCATCTCGCCGTCGCCCATGGTTTTTCCCCGAAAGGGGTTTACACGTAAATCTTGGTGTCACCTCTTGATTTTGTATTTTTCTTGTCATATGAGTTGATTAAGTTACCATCTTGCTTGTTGTTGCTCCATATGTGAAGTGGTTGATTGTCTGAGCATGCTAACACGCAATGAATATTTGTGTTCTTTAATATATTGAGTGAAGATGATAGGGATTGATATTCTAGTGAGCTAATTGATGCAAGTATATTATTGTTAAATATTTGGGCACTCTATTGTTGGTCAGATTCATGTTTAGTAGCTGTTTTAGTTTGTGAACACAAGGTGTTTGATGATATGCTTATAAGAAATTAGTTTACTGAATTTGATTATTCCACTGCCCCTCTGTTGTCACACACTCCATGTGAAACAAAACAAGGCGGTGACTGCCACTTCTTAATTATCCAGCTTCTTCACATTAATATTTCCATTTTACTCGGTTTAGCACAAAAAAAAAACTCTAAACAACTCCCCAAGCTGCCTGCCAGTGGGCTGGTTAGGATACTGAGCACAACCGAACCAAGGAACGGAGAGCACCGAATCGACTGGAAACTGCCGGCCAATCCGGCGTCCCATCCTGGTGCCTCCGACCCGCGCGCTGATAGTAGCGGCGGCCGGAGTTACAGGAAGCATGCAGCAGAAGCAGCACGCAGCTGACTGACTTGCTATAGTATGCAATGCATCTATGCACGAAGCCACGAAATGCATCCAACGAGAGACGATAGGTCGATGATTGTCAATTGCAATGGAAGGCGAGGGATACAATGCAATGCCATGCGAGCTAATTAATAAGGATGTTACTTGAGGTGCGGCGTTCTCGTCGATCTCGAGCCTGTACTCGTGCATGATCCAGTCGGTCTTGCGGCCGTTGGGCGCCCTCCCCGTGTAGAAGACGAATGTCTTCCGCATGCCGATGAGGAGCCCGCCGCAGCCGCCCTGCTTGCCGTCGCGCACCGCCTTGTCCCGCCCGGTCGCCTTCCAGAACCGCGTCAGCGTCGCCCGGTTCGTGCGCGTACCCGTCGGGTACTTGCGGTCCTTGTAGCGGAAAAAGAGTCACACTCTGCTCCTCGTATCCAATCTTTCGGTGATCTTCACATCATCATACAGAGATTAAGATACATATAGCAGTGAGATTTGCGACCAATGTTGTCATGTTGACACTATATATTTGTCAGAAACTACCATCGGATGGACCTCTAGTATGGGCCATGGGAAATGACGGATCCAGGATGGCATCTCAGAGGGGCTAAGTAATGAAGAATTTCGAATAGCAGTCAAATTTAATGGTAATTTGAAACTGTAAATACAGTATTTTAATGGTGAAATAGACATGTGCCTCACGCGGGGGGGGGGGGGGGGGGTTATGCTGCAGCCACCCTAGCCCCCCTGGATCCGCCGCTGGCCATGGGCCTTCGGCCCACACAAGCCACAACAACAACTATATACATGATGAGAGGAGGAAGCATGGGGCATCATCAAATGAATTATCCAGAAACGGAACCCTTCCTGCAGTCTTGTGTTCATCTTCTTCCCCAAGTCCTCCCCCTTTGTACCCAGGATTTCTCTCTACTCCGACCTCCCTTTCCCTGAGGTCTTGTATCCTGCTACTTGAATCGAGTAATCCCATTGAGTTGCTAACAATAGAGGCCTCTAGTGGCGGGAAAGCACCATCGTCCGTGCGGCATCCTTGAGGGGAAGGCGGGAGACGATGTTGCCGAGGAGCGCGTCACGGAGGAGGCTGAGGCGGTCGAGGAGCGGTCCTCGACGAGGATGACAGCGGCGTGCTTCTCCAGCTCTGCGCACGCGACGAGGTACCCGGTGCGCTCGGCCACATGCTGCACGACCTGATCCGTGTTGAGAACCTTCTCGTCGTTGTGATCTCGACGTCAGTCAGTGGAGGTGGCGTCCAGCACCGCACCGGAGTGGGCTCGTGGACGAAGTTGAGCAGCGTACCGGGGATGTTGGAGGTGACGTTGTGCTTGTCGCGGATCTAGGCCGGACGCGAACCCGGTGAAGTCGACCGCAGCAACTCGCTGCTCTCACTCGGCCGAGGAGGCCGCTGCCAGCATCGGCGGCGACGACGTGATGACTCGCGTGGAGGTTGCTCGGAGAGGCAAACGTCGCCACCGAGAGGGGTGTCTGCGCGTACACCCAACCGTGCAAAGCGTGCGTCCCACTTCGCTTTGTAATTGTGCTTTGTAATTGTCGAAGAGTTTGTCGAGTTCATCGAGGAATAGCTGGGTAGAAGGAGAGATCTCAGTAGAGGTATTCACGGTGCTAGGGTTCTGAGAATTGAATGTGTCAAGGGTGAATGTTGCACCCTGCACTTGGGTTTATACTGTGAGGTCTGTTGTATTGAGATGGTGATCTAGGTAGCCCTATCCTCCTTTATATAGTTCAAGAGGCAGGAGCTCTAGTCGGTAACAGTGTAAGAGTCCTTGTAGGATTACATGATAGCAATATTACTAGGATTACATGTAATCCTAGTGGATTAAATCTTCTTCCTTTCCCATGGGCCTCTTATTTTCTCTCTGACTTAGTGTTTTTTGTTACAATAGGTGAAAGATCTCCACGACATGGAATTCTGTGGAGTTTCGCGCTACTCTTAGCCTCCAAAATAGTCTTCACTAATTTGGCCATGACTTCTTATTGGAAAATCCAAAAGAGGTGTCATTTGTTGCATTGGAAATTTAACTTGATTATCTTTCCAATCATGTATATAGCACGCACCACAAGAATTTGTAGGACGGTACAACATTAAATGAGAAGTTACACCAAGATAATTTCTCGACAAGACTATTGACTTTATGATTAGATTGCAATAAGCTAGTCGAATCTCATTATTGGTATACCCACATAGGTCGAGCCTAGAGGCATTGTAAACTAGACTTGATGAGATTTCCAAATGTACTTATGGACCAACAAAGCTTTAGGTGTTGTGGTTCAATTTCCATTTAAAATATCTTCTCTCATTTGGTCCAGTGGTAGGTCCTTCTTATGTCAACCTTAGTAAGACATTATAGTATTTAGGCAGTATAACATTCTCAAATATATCAAATATAATTTCAATTAGCAATGAATTCACCTTCTCTTGTAGTTTCTTAGCACGACTTTGTGTGAGTGATCCTTCGATTTGTATCTCCTATGCCATATGGTGAATGGTTGATACTTCCCAGAGCATGATGAGCTAGGTTTCCTCATCATCTTTAATGTAGACGTGATCTTCCAAGAGATATGATAACTTCGGTTGCTGGCGAACTCAACATTCACGATTTAGGCTTCGAACCAAGTCTAATTCAAACCCCCCACAACCATTATTTCATTGCTCTGTTGGATATCAACCACCCCAACATGATTGACTCACCGAGAAGGTTGTCCTGCAAGCGAATCGAGAACACAAGCAAGAACGAGATGAAAACAATCTAAAATTACAAATAAATATGAAGCTTATGAATCTGATAGAAGGTTTAAGTCTTGATTCGAAAGGACTAATCACCAAAGGTGAAATGATAAAGAACATGGTTCCTGTTCACAATAAGCGATCTTGGCGATACAGTTGCAACAATGCCTATTTCACAAAGGAACTAAGAACGCAACAAAACCTAAAGCCTAATAAGAGCGATGGACGTCACCCCCTAGAGGTGCCCCCTAATGGGATCTAAGATGATACACGGCTCAACGGACCAAAATATGGTGTTGTAGCGCTCTGACAGATTCTAGATGCTGACTTATTGTTTCAACGATTCCCCACTGACATCGGATGAACTTTGAAATCAAACTAAAGCCACTGGCTAGATTATCAAATTATCTTTCCAAGCATACGTGGAAAGTCGAAATGGAGTTTGTATGTGCCCTAGGCGTTGATTTTACCCAAGACTGCTCCTAGATTCCTCTGAGGTGGACTCGAACTTGATTTGGATAGTTGGGTCTCCACCTTGGCAACTCGAACCAGATAAGCTTTGGGTCTCCTCATTTTGGACACCCTTTTGCTAATCTCCTCAGCCTCCATGCAATTCTCCAAGCATGTCTTATGTATGGAGGTCATGTGTCCTCATCAATTCCCCCTTTTGAAAAGTGAGTCATCATCGACTTTGACTCTTCTCATCCAAAGAATTGTGTTAGATCATTGCATTGTAATACTGCAATAACATCTTGATCTTCTTCCATCATAGCAAGTTGTTTAAATCTGTAATGATATAGATCAAGTAGTAGTCGTGTAGGTGGAAATCAAAATGGTGGGATTGGATAGGCCTTGGGTGCCTTGGCCAAACTTGGGCTAGTTCACCTAACCCCCTAACTTGCCCATCTTTCACTCATTTGTTCCTGCACTTACATAGTCAACAAAACTTGTGGAAGTGGTTAGAATTACACCATATGACTATGGTGGTAGTCATTCATATTTCTAAATCAAGCATAGTTGATGGTATAAAATGAGAAGTTAGTGATCATCAACAACAAACAAAGGGGCATAAGACCAATTGATTGTGGAGTGTATTTGGTATGCAGATATCTAACCTTAGCGTTCATGCTGGAAGCAACTATGGGATAGAAGAACATTTGAGATATTAAAGCACACCTAGACTAAGGTAAGAAAAACATATACTCATATTAAGTAGAAAGTCACATCTATGCAAAAAGCCAAGCTTACCTTCACATTGAAGAAACGAGTTGGTTAGACGGTTCTAGTAACACTCATATCCTGTGTTTGAAAGAGCTTTGTTCCATAGTCTTCCTTTTTTTTAAAAAAAATTTACCCTCAGGGTACCTCGTACACATTACTCTGTCACTTGAACTTATCAGTCTGACTTATGAGCTATGGTAATGTTTTTTCTCTCGCAACAAAATAATATAAGCCGTAGAAAACCAGTAGGAATGTTTTAGGCTATGGTAAAAAGGACCTCGAAGATGCACATGTAATAAAATAGAGTCGTCTCAACATAGCCGGTCCCAAGCCCGGGTAAAGGAGGAGGGTTGTGTTTAGGTGTGGCGAGCCAGACGTCAAAACTAGCCTTTCTTATGGAGATGAGACCAAATAGACTCCCGTTGGGGCGTAACCCTCTTAGCGACGCGCTATGCAGGATCCCGGGTATGGTGACAAATGAGCAAGGGCTGGGTCGTCACCCCCGTGACGCGTCGTGTCGTGATCTGGGCACGGTGTCAGGAGAGCAAGGATCGGGACGTCGCATCCTTAGTGGCGCGCCACATCGGCGCCCGGGTGTGGTGAAAAATGAGCAAGGGTCTTCGCATCAGCGACGGGTGCGAAGGGTAAGGAAGCTAGTCGAACCCACTAGGGTTCATATAGGTAGCTGGAACGTAGGGTCCCTCACGGGTAAGTTAAGAGAGTTAGTTGATACAGCGGTTAGGAGGCGAGTAAATATCTTGTGTGTCCAAGAGACTAAATGGAAGGGGCAGAAGGCGAAGGAGGTGGACAACACCGGCTTCAAGCTTTGGTACACAGGGACATCTTCCAATAGAAATGGAGTAGGAGTTTTGATTGATAAGAGCCTTAAGGATGGTGTGGTGGAGGTGAGAAGACAAGGGGATAGGATCATCTTAGTTAAGCTCGTCATTAGCGATATGGTCTTAAACGTAATTAGTGCGTATGCCCCCCAAGTAGGCCAGGATGAGAGCGCTAAAAGGCTTTTCTAGGAAGATTTAGATGGCTTGGTTAGAGTTGTACCTAATAGCAAGAAGCTCTTTATAGGAAGGGATCTTAATGGTCATGTAGGTACATCAAGGGTAGGTTATGAGGCAGTTCATGGAGGTTTCGGTTTTGGCAGTAGGAAACAGAAAGGAGAGGAAGTCTTAGACTTTGCTATAGCCTTTGATCTCATGTTAGCCAACACTTTCTTTAGGAAGAAGCAGTCTCATTTAGTGACCTTTAGTAGTGGCCATCACTCTAGCCAGATCGACTTTGTCCTTACAAGGAGGAGGGATAAACGGGCATGCTTCGATTGTAAGGTGTTACCTGGAGAGTGCGTAGTATCTCAACACAAGTTGTTGGTGGCTGATTTCCGCTTTCTAGTGCAAGCCTGTAGGGTTAAACAACCTAAGATTGCAAGAACAAAGTGGTGAAAATTAGAAGGTGAGACAGCAAAGGTCTTCAAGGAAAGAGTTATTGAAGAGGGCCCTTGGCAGGATGAAGGGGATGCAAACGACATGTGGGAGAAGATGGCAACTTGCGTTAGGAAGGTTGCTTCAGAGGTGCTTGGAGTGACCAAAGGGGGTAGAGGCGATTCAAAAGACACTTGGTGGTGGAATGAAGATGTGCAAAAGACTATTAAGGAAAAGAAGAAATGCTATAAGCGCTTGTACCATGACAGGTGTGCCGACAACATAGAGAAGTACAAGGTGGCAAAGAAGGCTGCAAAACGAGCAGTGAGCGAAGCAAAGGGACAGGCATACGAGGGTCTATACCAACGTTTGAGTACGAAGGAAGGAGAGAAGGACATCTATAGGATGGCTAGGGCTCGTGATAGGAAGACAAGAGACTTCAACCAAGTCAAGTGCATTAAGGATGAGAGGGAGCAGCTCTTGGTGAAGGAGGATGAGATTAGACATAGATGGCGAGAGTATTTCGATAAGCTTTTCAATGGTGAGAGTGAGAACACCACCGTCCAGTTGGACGACTCGTTTGATGACACCAATAGGCGCTTCGTGCGGCGGATCCAAGAATCGGAGATCAGAGAAGCCCTAAAAAGGATGAAAGGGGGTAAAGCAATGGGCCCTGATGGTATTCCAATCAAGGTGTGGAGATGTCTCGGGGATATAGCTATAGTATGGCTAACCAAGGTGTTCAACAATATTTTCCGATCGAACAAGATGCCTGAGGAGTGGAGAAGAAGCATATTGGTACCAATCTACAAGAACAAGGGAGACATCCAAAGTTGTACTAATTATCGGGGAATCAAGTTGATGAGCCACACCATGAAGCTATGGGAGAGAGTCATAGAGCGTCGCTTGCGAGGAACAACGCGGATATCCATGAACCAATTTGGTTTCATGCCTGGAAGGTCAACCATAGAAGCAATCTTCTTAATAAGACAAGTTATGGAGCGGTTTAGAGAACAGAAGAAGGACCTACACATGGTTTTTATTGATTTGGAGAAGGCTTACGACAAGATACCAAGGAATGTTATGTGGTGGGCTTTGGACAAGCATAAAGTCCCAGCAAAGTATGTTACCCTCATCAAGGACATGTATAACAATGCTGTGACTAGTGTTCGAACAAATGATGGTAACATAGACTACTTTCCGATTAAGATTGGGCTTCATCAAGGGTCTGCCTTGAGCCCATATCTCTTTGCCTTAGTAATGGATGAGGTTACAAGGGACATCCAAGGGGATATCCCTTGGTGTATGCTGTTCGCCGATGATGTAGTGTTAGTTGATGAAAGCCGAGCTGGGGTAAATAGAAAACTAGAGTTGTGACGGCAGACCCTTGAGTCTAAAGGTTTTAGAGTAAGCAGAACTAAAACCGAATACATGAGATGCGACTTTGGCACTGCTGCACAAGAGGAGGGAGACGTGAGTCTGGGAGGTCAAGTAGTGCCTAGGAAAGATACCTTTCGGTATCTGGGATCGATGCTATAGAGGGATGGAGATATTGATACGGACGTCAGCCATAAAATCCAAGCTGGGTGGATAAAGTGGCGCCAAGCTTCTGGCATTCTCTGTGACAAGAGAATACCACAAAAGCTAAAAGGCAAGTTTTATAGAACAGCGATTAGACCCGCTATGCTGTACGGAGCAGAATGCTGGTCCACAAAGAGAAGACATGTTCAACAACTGAGTGTTTCAGAAATGCGTATGTTGCGTTGGATTTGTGGTCACACGAGGATGGACCGAGTGCGGAATGATGATATTCGTGATCGCCTAGGGGTAGCACCTATCGAAGAGAAGCTTGTCCAGCATCGGTTGAGGTGGTTTGGCCATGTCCAAAGGAGACCTCCTGAGGCACCAGTGCATTATGGAGTTCTAAGTCAAGATAATAATGTGAGGAGAGACAGAGAAAGGCCAAAGTTGACATGGGAGGAGGCAATAAAAAGAGATTTAAAAGAATAGGATATACCTAGAGATCTGTGTCTGAATAGGAGTGCTTGAAAATTGGCTATCGACGTGCCTGAACCGTGACCGAGGGTGGTTTGTTGGGTCTCAAATCTAGCCTACCCCAACTTGCTTAGGACTGATAGGCTTGGTTGTTGTTGTATATCTCCTAATACATAACAGGTCCTTGGATGTGATCTAGAAAATGCCGGTCTACCTTTGCCAACCCATCTCAGCTATTGCCAGAAAAACAAGCCAGGCTCTGTGAGCAGCAAGGGACCTGTGCAGTCTCAGCAGATACAGCACATCAGGACATACTGTAGTGATACTAGGAAGACAGAAAATAAATGCAAGACACAAAAGAGAAAGAGTTCAGATCACTGGCCGCATGAAGGTGAAGCCATGGAGGCACAAGGATGCTAGACATTATAAAAAGGAGCAGACCATCTAAAAAACAGCAAACAATACCACAAGTACTCCAGTACGATGAAGCTGAAGCTAGGGAAAGTTCTGTGCTTTGTTCACGTGACCCAACCATAAAGCACAAAATGAAAGGATACGAATCCCACCTGCGGAACCAAGTCACCCATGCGGCCATGCCATTCCGGATGCAGCACGTCCTCGAACGGCGATGGCGCACCGTGCATGACTACGACCGCGGGAAATACAAGGAAAAGCAACGGCGATAGGGTGCCGACCAAACTGTACGACAGACGAGACTAAAGATAAAATTTGAGATCTACTCCGTAGGTTTCAACTCGAAAAGGAAGATAAAGAACAGGGAGCTAAGGACCTCCAGCTCTAATGTATGGCCGCGCGTGCTCTGTGCCGCGACGGGACAGCAGGGCTATCCGTGTGTGGCTGTGTGCTGAATTTTTGCCGCCTTACCATTGGCACCACCAGCCGCAGCTCGTAGGTCCAGCCTCCGCGCGTCGCCGGCCTCGCCGGTCTCCACACACCACCGCGGCTCGCCAGGCATAGCTCTCGTGAGAGGAATTCGGAGTAAATCTTTAAGAAACCTGATTCGGAGTAATCTTAAAGAAGCTGATGTACATGTTCCCCACTAGCAACAGCAAGCTAGAGCGAGCTAGGCGTCGGCAGCATCTTTTGATGCATCAGTCAATGGAGTACAATCTGCATCTTTCAAAAAAATGGAGTACAATCTGCAGTATCAAAGCTACAAAGCCCACCACAGCATATGTGTCACCATATGCGTGACACTTATTAGACGCTCACTTGTTGCTAAGGCTGGCTGCGAATGAAATCCATCAACTATACAAAAAAATAATTTAAAAGATAAACTGATTATAGATATTTATAAGCATTCGTGCAAAATTAAGAAGCTGGCATGCAACCAAAGGAGAGTTATTATCAACGAAAAGAATTTTTCAATCAACTATGCAAGAAAACTAATGACTTGGAAGAGTTCAATTAGAAATCGTAGCTTTAGAAATTTTGAAATGGTGCATGAGCACTAAATAATGATTGTGCCACCATATGTCCACATGGTGAATTGGTGATAAGCAGCATAAGCGCGGAAAATTTGAACATTGAAGTCCAATCCTGCAAGGAAAGCGCCGAAGCGAAAAAATACATCGCTGTTGACCAACCTATGGCATGCCTCAACAACATCAACTCCTTTTTTGTTTTAACTTCGCTACAGGTCTACAACCATGCTCAAAATGAGAGTTAATGCGTTGCCTAGAATAACATTTGTAAGCTTTTGGTTGACCCATGTCAGACACAGTATCCCTGCTATTGAGTCAATTGCCCAATATAAATCAAGCAAATGCCTTCAGTTAGTTTGTCAGAAGTCACCACAGAATTTAAGAATCGGCACTTTTGGTCCTGTAATCTTCAACTGGTATGCAGAAGAAACATTTTGTTAAAGATCCTATATGCTGACATGGTAAGAAACAAAGTTCACTGAACAAGAAAACAAATCATAAGACCTGAAGTCCATAAAACATTGAAACGTTATGGACGACGTAAAATTATCATGTAACAATGTCGATGAAAATGTATACTTTCAAATTTCCAGATCTGTCTTTCAGACTACAGGATTTGAGTATGGAACAAATTGTGCCACTTATTACATATATTATGCTATCTGGAACAACTCACTTGGTGAGCCCAATTATACCCCTCTCCATTCCAAATTACAAGTCATTTTGGCTTTTTAGATACATAGCTAGGCAATTATCTAGAAAAGCCAAAGTAACGGAAGGAGTAATTACTAACTACTCCGTACAAGCAGAATAATGGGAGAGAACAAATGCAACAATGATTGCAATGAAACAAATTCAGATAAGCAAAAGGGATGTTGCTGCAGGCCAACTAAACATCAGAAAATATGTATAACACTGGTATTTGCAATTTACATACATTCACTTTTAGAAATGAGAAGATTGAAATAAAAACTGCATTTATACACTAATATTTGCATAATTTTGCAGGTATGACGAATGACAGGGACTGAATTGAACTCAATCCTACATACAAGCTGCACGTGGGTCTGAATGACTATTGAAATTAATATCATTCAATATAAAATTATGGTGAGGACGCCCATAGAAAATTGGAAAAAAGTTGAACCATTACATGTTGTAATGCATGTAACACTGGGACGAATAAGGTTAAAGCTTATTGGTGGAAAATCAGAAACACATTATTTCATATGATGTCATCTATGTTTGAATATACTGGAAAGAAATACAAATCATAAAAGTTGCACAAAACATATAATATATATTGTAAAAGACTAATTAAGATTCTGTTTGCCGAAATGTTGCAGACTATATGAAGTGTTTTTCATATGCAAGTAGCAGTAACTGACGAAATGCGTAGAAATTAAATGACAGACGGCTATTGGATGATGTTGATAACGAGGTACCAGTGTAGTATTATATTATATATAAATCAGCACGAATAGAACAATTGCTAGGCATGCTGTTCACCAACAAATGAAACTTTAATTGAATAAGATTGTTACACCACCACAAGGACAGAACCATCAACACAAGCAGAAACTTCCTGACATGCAGTTTGAGCTCCTTATCAGAGGTACAGAATAATGTTGTTCACATATAAAGATCCCATCATAAGAACTAGCCCGTGGAAAAATGCATGCATCATGTTTCATGATTAAATGAGTATCACCATTAGAGTGAAAAGGTTGGACAGTCCAATATGAGCAAAAGAGAGCACACAGAGAATAATCAAGTCTTCTACTGCACACGACACTCAAGTACAGCAAGGAGCAAAAGATAGAGAAAGGTGGCAAAAAAAAATTCATCATGACAAAGAGAGATGAACAAAACTGAAAAAAAAAAGTTGGAAACACTGGAACAGTGCAGCTGAAAAACTCTGGTATTATGTATAATTGTACGGATCAAATATATAGAATACATACTAAACTTGTACCAAAGTAAATAATGTAATACGTAAATTAAACAGTGTAATAATTTAATAAAGGATAGTGGTAATCTGTATGATATAATTATGCATCAAGCAAAAACAAATCTGCAAATTTAAGTAAGATGAGTAAGGCTTAACATGAAGAAGGTGTTACCTTTAACCATTCAGCAGAAGAAAGTGTCTACCACTAGAACCTGTGATATTTTTTCAGAACATGTATGAAGAAACTATAAGTCTCATAACATTGTTTATTTTAAAAGGAAATACTACAGCATTTTTCATTTTTATGCTAATAACTGTGTTCACTTCCAAAATGTTAACAGGACATGCAGAAAGAGAAATCAACACCAGTCATTGGGACATCAGAGATGGAGGATATGACAAGCTTCAAAACCAATGATGAGAAACAGGAAAAAATAGCAAAGACACAACAGGAGATAACTATATAGGATAAATATGAAGAACTGACAGAACAAGATACACGAAAATTCTTGGTAAATGGACAGATTACTGAAAGGCAATGTAATAATATGGATATCTAAAGATAGCATACTCCCCAATTGGGGCAAGCAGTTCAAGAGTCATGATTACTAGCCAAAATGCAGAACAAACCTAGTAAATAAAAGAATGATGCCAGAAATCAGTATGGAAAATGACGGTTCATACTTTTATAGTAGAACAAAAATGTTGCATTTGTAGCCTGTAATTTGTAAACAACAAAACCATAACGCCTGCACACAACAAAGTGTGAGACAGCGTTCTGGTCCTTTAGACATAAGAAATGAGGATTTAGTGATTAGAAAGGCAATTAGTACACTATGCAAGTCTTGGAATTTAGTGCCCAAATAAGTTACAGTATGAAAAACAGTTTTACCTATAACAATCACTCTGCAATTTTTGTTGGGAAAAACTCTTCCATGTATCTATTGCCTTCTGCATGTTGAAGATAATATCAGAGCTTGGAAAAACACTTTGTTAAAAGTAGAGTTTGGAAAAAACACTTTGCTAAAAGTAGAGTTTGGAAAAAAACACTTTGCTAAAAGTATTCTACATTCCTTACCACGCAACAATGGTGATTTTTTGATACAGCCCAGCAGTCGGATTTCCCTAATGAACTTCACCATGTAGTCTGGACTCTCTTGCATCAAAAACCTCAGCAAGTTTCTCTGGTCCTTAACTTTCTCCACCATCTAGAGTAGTTAGTGCACAGAAACAAAATACAAAGCATGTTATGACGTAGTAATCAATCTGCATGGCACATAGAGGTAATTAAAAGCAGTAGGAGTATTTAAACTCACCTTTTGGTCACAATCCTTGACAGTGTCATCGAAGTGTGCTACCATAGAGACTCGAAGGAAAAACACAGACTCGTACAAGTTTGTGTCTTCAAACTTTTTTTTGTTTCGGGCCTCTTGATATAGCCATCTTGTTAATACAACTTTGTAACCCAAGGGCATTTCTTGTTGTTAGCGTTGCTTTCAGAGTCGGATCTTTGTCACAACACCAAAAAACCTCCCTAATAAGTTGCAATTTTGTTCTTAACATCCACATAGCCGGCTCCCACACTAGATCATCATATCTGTAATAATACATGAAATTAGAGGTCTAGATCATCAAAACTACAAAGATTCTTACTATTACTAATGTGATGTCCTCATGAAATGGGCTACGGAAAAAATATAAATCCTAGAACTCTCACAGAAATAAGAAACACAAGGTATCTACTCGACAACCTCTAATCATCATCAACAATTATAGCCATTACATTTGTTTTGCTTTCTAAAAAATATTACCCACTCTACTGTTATAAAAATTAATCTAAAGTAACCCACTAAATCTTGATCTCAAATACCCACATATGCCATTATGGATAATGATAAAATTTAACCCCTAATCTGCACTCTTTTTTTTAGGAAAAACCAATCTGCACTCTTATTAACTAGTTTACAAGTAATTTGCAAAACTTACATCACAGAAGCTTTTCCAAGAAAATGAACCAGGTGTTCCAATTCTGAATCTTCCTTAATGTTTCCACTCAACTCCTTAAGAAATTTCCCAAGACCATTCCAGTTGACAGTCTTCACATCTTGCTCTGTACAATAAAGGTTTGGTTATTCACAAAATGGATTTATAAAAATATAGAACAAGTACACTTTTTAAAAAAAAAAAAAACTAAGCTATTGGCCACATTCAGATTTGCACCACGGAAAAGAAATTGAAAACTGTGGTTGCCTCTACATGGCAAATTTTGCATGTGGTTAGTTGTTAAGAGATGTTGGACTAGATCTCATTGCTGGTTTCCTGGTTAGGCTAAGTGGATATTGCCTGCATCAGTTATGTTGGCAATTTTTCAAGCTGGTGGATTTCTTTCTCAAACAGGTGGGCAAACATGAAACAAAAGGACTTAATTTGCTGATTTGAACACTGGAGGGCCAAGACCCACCCCCTGCAGCAGCCAGGAGAGGGACAGTGTCATAGCCAATATAATCTTAGATTATATAGATTATGTCAATAAATAATATTAGTGGAACTAGCTCTACTAGATCATCTATCCGTCCATATGCACAGAAATAGGTGTTTGTAAATTGTAAAATAGCAGCCGTCTCAATGTATGTAAACATTTCTTAGATTTTGTCCATTGATAAATTAAATAGTAAAGCATCGCTATTGTAGATAATGTTGCTTCAAAATAACTTGTAGTAATATAGAACATGTAAATTTAAAATAAAAGATGCTAGCAGTAACATTAAGTGCTGTAACAGGACATAATCAGTTGCCCTGGACTTCTCGATTTGCAGTAATCAATTAGGCTGTAACAGGACATAATCAATTAGGCTGGAACTTCGTTCCATTATATAAAAAAGTAGAAGTGCAGTATATTTTTTACTTTATAGTTCTACATGCAGCGTTAGAGAGGGGAGGGGCATGGTCACTGCTGTATAACCCCTAAGCTCAGCCAGGTTTGGAAGCATCACAATGACATTGTCTAAAAACATGTATGTATGTACCTGTACTAGAACCCCTTCTGCTTCTGTTTCTCCCCTTGCCAACATGAAATTTTCCTGGATCTTCAAAGTCAGATACGAGAACATGAAATTGACCTTCATTCTTCAACTTGTAGAAAATGCTGCCCTTTTGAAGTTTTAGAGGCTTCATAGGTAACTGCAAGTCATTTACACCAGATCTCTGTAAAAGGATAAAATAAAATGAATCAAATGTTAAATCATAAGCAAATTATCAAGCATTGTATGGTGAGCAGATTAGCATATTCTTTAATATTCTTTTAAAATAATTTTATTGATGATACTTATGCCAATATCATGCAGCCTTGATCAGTAAAGCAAACTGCAGAAGGACTTGCTGAAGGACTTGCAGAAGGGCTTGCAGAAGGGCCTGCAGAAGGGCTTGCAGAAGGGTTTGCAGAAGGGCTTGCAGAAGGGCTTGCAGGATTTTCTTCCAACTCAAATATTATCATTCTATCGATGGACTTCAGAGCTCCATCAATGCTTGGAAACACAATGTATGCTATATTTTCTGCATTATCTTCCCAAACTCCAATGGGCTTTGCGATGTTTCTATTAGAGCAACTTTTGAGTACCTCGAATGCTTCGCGGGCATCAGATGGCCTTTTGCATAAGGCGATGCAACTCTCAGCTTCACCCCCCGGATAGGTCAATGTTGCATAATTTGCATCAGTTCCAGAAAACTTGTTGTTTGTAACAATCAATCTCCTATCCTGACTTTGAATTTCAATCTGCAAATTGAAACAAAAATCATATGATCTTCTAGCTTACGATATTTTTTTTACTGAACAGCTAAAAAAAGTATCTAGAAATTAATATACCTTGGCACCTTCTGGAAACGCCACTGGTAACCTGAAAAAACAATCCTAACTGTTTAGAAAGAGGTAAATGCAGAAATCCAAAATGTCAAAATATTTTTTATGCATAGCATAGAGGGATTAGGCAGAACTAACCAAGGGTCAATAGAGTGTGCAGCCGGCTCCTTCACAGGCCTTTTTGGAGGCATTGTTGAATAGATTACAGCGCCCCTTGATTCTGTGCATTCATCCATAAAGCGAAGTTCAGCCACGTTAGAAATATAAAGGAACCCAGCTTTCCCATAGTGTGGAGCACACAATTTCTTCAAACACTGCAATAATACTGCCACAATGCAGTCAATGTGCTGGTTTAAGAACATCGGATCAACAACAACATGTATGTTGCCTTGCCTATGAAGATAAATTCTACGATGTTTTTTGGGGAAAAAAGAGAGAGAAATTCTAAGAGCAACTTCATCACTATATGTATGATGGATTGCCATCCCTAAAAAACTGTCAAAAAGACGTAAAAAATTACTCCCTCCATCCTGAAATATACAAGGTATCAAAGATTAAAAATGCAGTATTCTGAATTGCTCAATTCTATCCATATGTGCCTGCTTTTCTTTTTAAACTCCGTATTTGTATGCATCCATGTATGCCTTTTAACATCATCTTTCCCAAAATACACATCTAATTGATAACGAAAATCAACGACATGCATACAAACCTCTAAACTATTTTTACTAGAAAATTAATGAAGTTAACAATGTGACAAATTAATTAGTGAGGCATAAGTTAGTTTTCTGCCAAACAAAAAAGTTCCCTAGAAATTTGGAGCTCCTATCTCCTATAAAACCTAAAATTTATTTAAGGTCTCCAAATATCTCCTAGACCCAAAACAAATTTTAGATCTCCAACCCATATACATATACCACTGAAGATGCCGTAACAAGAGGGTATTTGACAAGCTCGGCATTTTATTATATCATATAAGTATCATATAAATGTTTAGAAGCACTAGCGACACGAGATGGACGAAAAGATGAATTAGTACTAAAGCACAGGCACGAAATTTGGAGTACCATGGCAAACAAACTACTGAAATCGGTAGTCAAAAGGAATTCATCGACCCAAATCGCGACCAAGCAGACCCCAAATCTGTAGCAAGAGGCTGGAGGACGACTTACGCTTTGCTCCTCTGCTGTTGCAACAGGGAACGAGTCGACGGTGCGGAGTGCGGACTGGACGCGCGCGTGGTGCGTGGCGGACTGACCCTGCTCCGCTCCTGGTATGCTGGTGCGGTGCTCGATCAGAGCAGGCGACGCGCGGTGCTGCCCGTCTCCGTCGGCTGCTGCTGGCGCGGGTGGTGCGCGGCTGACCAACGCTGCTGCTCCGCTGCTGGCTTCTGGTAGAACACCAAAGCTAAGAGTAGAACCACAAAGCTAAATATTTTATCCTTTCACATTAATCATCGATTCGGAGAGCTTTTAAATAGTTTTATTGAAAACATCATTAATAATACTAAAACTAATATCATTAGTCATAGTTAAAATAGATATTCGTATTCACTTCTATTTTTGATGTGGATACTAAAACTGATACTTCATATATTAAATATAGTTATTTATATTAAATATCCACACATTTTTCTATCTAATTCCAAATATTCACATAGCAATTTTAACTTTAATTTAGTATTGTTATATGAGTTGAATCCTATATTTGTTACAAAAAATTATATTTAAATATATTATTTTTATTTTTATATTGTTAATATTATTTTATATACTTTTATTTATTTATTTTATAATATATATTTTAAATATTATTGAGTCATTGTTCATTTATTTACTATAGCTTTTATTTTTATTTATAATATGAATAGCAAAAATAGCACCCAATCAGCGGTGCAGGTTCGGTCGGTAGCCACCGTGGAGAGTCACGTCGGATGTCAACCTGCTTCTAAACACATTTGGACCCCCGGTGAACCCCGAACAAAGATAATGGATCTAAAACTATACTTTTAGAGGTAATGGACATATATGACACAGAGGAAAAAGGTAATGAATCCAAAACTTTAGTTTAAAAGATAATAGAACTATATGACACAGAAGAAAAAGGCAGTGGACCTCCGGTGCATTTTGCTCTTCTATGTATATGTGTGTGCAAATTGCTGGTAATAAAATAATCTTGTCACTAATTTGCATGTAACTGACCATTTTTTGAAGGAAATGTTAAACTTCCTAAGTTTTACATCCAACATTCGATATTGTCCACGTAAATAAAACGATACCAATGTTTGTTCGTACTGTATTATTTAAGCATCATTTATGTTTAGCCCTTCTAAATGACATCAAATACTCACTCAGTGTGGTGTAACTAAAGTTTAGTTCCTATATCCAAACACAAACCAAAGAGGTTCACATCCAGTAATAAACACATAGCTTACACACTCCCAACCAAGAAAATCCTCTGTTGTGAAAAAACCGAGAAAATCATCATAGATCCAGCACCACTCTTGAATGTGCCACACCACGTCAAGCGCGGCGAAGCGTGCTAACCTCTCTTGTAATAAACTAGGACATACTAGCAATTCGCTAAAGGAGGACGTACAACGATCAATTTGACCCCATATACTCACCATGTCATGAGTTTGAGACTAAAGAAGTACATCCGAATTTTATCAGAAAAAAAAGCACAGCCGATTCACTTTCGTGACAAGCTTATTATTGTTTTAGATCACATCTAGCACGGTTCTAGTTTTTTGTACCATGTACGAAGGAGCTGAAAATAGGGGGAAAAAGTGATTTTATTGTCTTCTAGTTTATTTTAAGAAGATAAAAAGGTTCCTCGTTATTGGATAGATGAATCAAAACTAGAGTCATAACTGACCAGAGTTCCTTAAAGAAAACCTTAGTTAATGTATGAATTTAATCTAGCAACTTTGATTTTGGTTTTTCCAACTTCCGTTCCACGCTCCGTTAAAGGCCCTTTAGCTGCAACGACTAGAATGGGGAGATTCTTTCTGCGACCCGGGAGTTCCGGCCGGACTCACAGACACGAGGTGCAGTGCGCGGATAGCACGAAAGCTCTGCTGCTCTGCAAGACTGCGGGAGTGCTGCGATGGCACGCGACAGTCGCTCGCAAGCTCGGCCGCCTGACACCCGCTGCTCCCCTGTATTTAGTTCCCGTGAATTTTGTATCATCTTAGCGCACTATAATATTTTGTTTATATTTAATAAAAATTATTTAAACTTTAAGTAATTAGACTTAAAATATTCGTTTCATAAAGTACAACAAAACCGTGTAATTAGTTTTTAATTTTATCTACGTTTAGTACTCCATGCATATATCGATATTTTAATATGACGGATGATATAATTTCTGTAAATTTTAGGATAATTTCTGGCTAACCAAAGCCCCCGTATTTTACAGCGGTAAAAGCTGATCCTCCACGAGTCCAGGGGACGCTGGGGAAAAAACAACTGTCCTGCTGCTGTCCTCGGATTCCCATCCGTTCCCTCCTCCATAAAAACAATGTGCGAATCTACCGGGGTAAAACTATGAATTTGCCCTCTTTATTTTATTATTAGGTGTTATAGAGTCTTCTTCAGAAGTTTAGAATATTTGTACCTAGCGATGAATAGAGAACAATGAGATTTAATATAAATGTAATGATTTTAATAGATAGATTCCACTAGAAAACTGTCTATGATTATATATTTTTGAGACAAAATTGGAAAGTTATTTTTTTTTGAAATGGAGGAAGTAGTAGTATACTCCTTTCTCTAAAAAATAAATAAAAAACCTAGTAGTGCTCCTCTACCGCCATCTTCCACTTTTCCTGACAATTGCCATCCATAGGAGAGGACCAGGGTCCATGGTCAACTATACGAAAACCGTGACAAAATGTTTAATCCTATAATGAAACTACCACGTTTTGATTGTACTTATTTGTGAAATCCTAAAGCCTCGTTTGGATGTTATTGAATTAAACTTAATTTAGGATTGACGTAAATTTAACTACATCCAAATAAAGCCTAAGAGAAAATTTTAACCCTTCAACCCATCGTTCAAGGTGACCCCAAAAAGTGTCTTTGGGCCTTCTCCTTGAATTTGCCTATTTAGCTCTAAAACAAAATTTGTTTGTTTTCTTAGCCGTTCTGTTAGTTTTAGAGGATAACGATGTTAATTCATATGTAAAATTACTATTTTACATCTAGCGTTAATGCGTAGTTCAGCAACCAACAAATGAATTGTACACGTCTTTTAGGTTGCTTATTATCAATAATTTTCAAAAGAAGGTACAATATTGTTTCAAGCATGAAATCATTATTGTTTATGTATATTTGCGCATGATAACATTACATTTGTGGCTACCAACTCCAGCATGACGCCCCAAGAAGGTGAGAAGACGATGACGACGACCACGATGCCCTGGATGGATGGCGAACCACCTATGTGCCCATAGAGCCGCCATGGCCGACAGTGTAGGCCACGCCTCACCACATACACGATGGCAACCACGACAGAGTGTATAACCGAAGATAGAATTGCTTGCAAGCCAAGCTAGGTGGGACCTCCTATGTAAGAAACCTAGCATCGAACTAGATATAAGGGAGGCCAGGGCATCAACATTGCACATTCACCTTGTCAAAAAAAACATTCCACATTTTCTTATTCATTCTTTAGTCCGACTCTCGAAGCTTCTCTTCGGGAGTTCATCGAGAGGCTTTAGCATTCTACGTCATTCTCTGTGTTTGCACACCCATTGTAAGAGCTTCAATGCATTTACGTGAAAAACACACACTAGACCGTCTTTGAGACTGGATATAGTATAAATCCTCATGTCGCCTGGATGCTAAAATCATGTTGCTCGAGTAGTGCAACAATCATAAATACATACTAGTTGGTGACAAAGCTCTTTCCACACCGCTCATCGATAACCTAGTGCCATCATCACCAGCAGCGTTACTATATTCATCTCCGTCGCTAACAACATCCTATATAATCAATCAAAGGGCTCAGTTCATACCGTTTAATCTTACTGGCGAACGAGCAATGCTTACATCATTATTTATATTCATGCTATGCAATATAATGTTAGATCATGCTAATATTCACACTTTTCTTAATAATAAAATATTCTAGATTGTCATGATTTAGATTTTGATTTCAATCTGAAAATTGTCTAATAATTATTTAACAAGGCTGTGGTAGTACGAGTTCTGAAAAAAATAATATAATTTATTTCGAATTATTATGAGTAAAATAAAACTGATACGTGATACGGGTTGTTTTTAAAAAATATAAGATTTAAAAGTTCTTTTTTTGACAACAGATCTAAAAGAGGGGTTAAGGGAAGCCGAAGCCTCAACGCTGGCCGCACCGGACAAGGGCTTCGCTGGTCGGTTCGGCGCTTCGGCCTTTTTTTCTTAGAGATTATTAGAGAAAAAAGCCCCTTGCTCTTGTGTATATTACTAAAAGCACACAGCGCTTCGGCTCTTCCACGAGGGGTTAACCAAACCAAACCCTTCTCTTTCCTCAGCCCCCCACCCCCCGCTCCCGCACATCCCCGTCCCTCCGCCGTCGTCGGCCGGCGGCTTCCAACGCTGATCTCGCTCCACCGAAATCGTCACCGCTGTAGAACACAAAAGGCCCGGGAATTTATTGCTTCCATCGTCCTCGCCGTCCCAGCCTCAGTTCGCGGGTCCCTTTTGGTGCGGCATCGGCGCCGTCGGTTGTGCAAGAAGAGACGCGGCCGGCGCCGCCACAGGAGACCAGAGGTGTCCGTCCAAGCGTCCGCGGCAGCCGTTCTGCAGTATGTGGTCTGCGGCGCCTCCTTCCTAAGCCTTGCCGTTCCCCGTCGATTAAGACTCGGGAGTTGGGATTCGTATCGACCGGCTTGGCACTCCTGCTTTCATCCGCTTCCCCGTTCGCGGAGTCTCCACCTCATACACCCGTTAATCTATCGTGTCTTCGAATGGTTTATACCCATGCCATGAGCCATGCCTAGCAAGAACTCCGATTCTGATAATTCAGGACCATCCCTCCGCCACATCGTTGGCGCCGTACTCTCTCACTTGCGCTCCCACGGACCATACCGTCGCCACATCGTTGAAAGAGGCTTCGCCGGACTCTCTCAATTGCGCTCCCACAACTTTCAAGAATGTGGCCGTGCCTACGAAGCCTCTCTCCTCCGGTCTCTCAAGAGGTCTCCCAAGAATCTAGAAACTATCCGGTCTCCCAAGAATCTAGAAGCTATCCGGTCTCCCGAGAATCTAGAAGCTATCCATGCAGGAGGCGCAGCTGGTTCTCTGCTCCAGTCTCACGAGAACAGTATAGTCTCCCTGTTCCAGTCTCACAAGAAAATAGAAGCTATCCATGCTGGAGGCGCAGCTGGTTTTGGCGTTCGCTCTAGGATGCAAGAATTTGAGGACGAAGATTCCACGATTGGGGAAAGCCAAAAGCTGCATGCCCTCAATGATGATGATGATGATTTATGTTTCGGGGTGCAGAGCCTTCTAATGTCCTCCACATCCATGGATGCCTTGATCTCTCTGCCATCTGTGGTGACTGATAGTGCTGCCTTCATCACAGCCAATTCGTGGAAAGAGCTGCAGGTTGGTCATTATTTCTCTCCATGATGTTCTCTCGTCTGTGAAGATTGTAAATTGCGGATTGGGGTCTTCTTATCTGATTTATGTGATGCTGACACATGATCATGCTCTGTCCATGCTCATTGTTTTCCCTCTCTTTCTTTTCCCATGACAGAATCATGTAAATTTCTTAGGGGTATACCATTTTAAAATATAATGCTTTGAATTTTCATTGCTGCAGATGAAGGAGAGTGGACAGAGAGAGGTGGATGAAGGGCACTTGAACACCTTGATGAGGGTGTCAGTTAAGTTGCTCAGCAAGAAATACCCCTTGAGATTCAGTGGCATGGTGTGAAGATACTTCTGGTTGTTACCGGTTACACGTCTATTCAATATGTGATGCTTATGCTCTCTTGTTTATCACTTAGAAGATATTCCTTTTGAGATGAATTATCACTTGAATATGACATCAGTTGTTTTCTTAAGTATTATGTGTCAAACATGCAAGTAATAATATGGTAGACTCTGATGCAATAGTTTTGTAGACTTAAGGCATATGGGTATATCTCAGCTTACTATCTTCATGGGTCAAGTGGGGCCTCTTGGGAACATATACTTTATTACAAAACCAAATTCATCAAACATATTTAGTTGTGATGGTTTGTGTTTATTCACTTGGTCCTGTAGAAGTTCTCATGTCATTCATCAATCCCAATTCAACTTTGTGAAGACAGAATTGGCTTAGTTATCTGGTTGTGCTACCAACTGAAAGTTTGGCTAATGATTTTCAATATCTGGTCAATTAGACAATGAGTATATGGAGGCGTCCTGCATCAGTACCGTTTTACATTTAAGCTGTATTGCTTTGCTTGTTCTTGGTGTTATTCTGATAAGTTAAAGTCAAAGAAATTTGAACATGTGATGTCATGGCATAAATGGCGCATCTAAGTAAATTTTTTCATTTGCAGCACCTGTTGAGATTTAGGTGGAATGAAATCAGCATCACAGAATGTGGTAATCGGGTGGTAGGCTCAAAGAGGACAGTTGCTACTTTAGTAGCATAGGTTACTTTTTAATCTTATTATTATCGTGTGAATTTTTATTGAATATCATATATTCACATTATTTACAAAATCACCTTTACTGAATTTTCTTTCATAATGGTGTCATGTTGCAGGTAGCTTGGAGGCATGGGATTTCTGAACTGCGTGATGTAATTCCGCACTTGGTATCTCTATCTGCAAAAGGTGCCTGTGAGGTAACTTTTGACATTGTTAAGTACAGATCATTTTGTGCAGAGATGGGTCTAGTAACTTCTGTTTGTTGTATGATTTTTTTAGGCTGAGTTAGTTTGCTTCATTCTAGGATCAATTTCAAATATTGGAATTACCTGTTATGCACTCTTCGAAGGTCAGATGCCTTATTTTCATTTTATTTTCTATAGCTGTTTTAAAAGTGAAGTGTACTGTATGAAAACTTTCTACAGCTGTCTCACTCAGACACTACATATTTAGAGAAAAGCTTTGTACAATAGACATATTTAGAGAAAATTTGGTTAGCTACTCTAAAGGTTGGAACTCTTAAAATACCACTCTAAAAATGGAATTGTTCTAGCGGTACTCAGTAGATATGGAATACAGTTTGTGCCACTTTGAAGCCTTTTCAGTTAAATCCATAATGTATCTCCACATCAATGCTGTTGCCCCTGTATTCTGCCTCTCTATCTTCCTCCACTTTCCTCCTCCATTAGCATGTGAGCATGATGGAGACCTTGATCCTTGACAAGCAGCTCTCGCTCAGTTGTCCCTATGGTTTGTCAGGATCAATTTACTTCATTGTTCCTCTTGTTTTCTTTCCAGGCTCACCATGGTAACCAGTGGTGGACTGGGTCAATGCAGTGAGCTTGAGATGAACACTCGAGGCTGGTAGTTCAGTTCGGTTGTTCGGTGTTAGCAAACTTCGGTTTGGGAAGGGAAGGGAACTGATAGGTTTAGCAAAAAACTTGGGCCAGGGGCAAAATCCAAATGTTATTATAAAAGCTTTGATTAACATTGGAGTAAGTGCAGATCTTCCAAGTGGCATTTTGTAGAGTGTCAACCTATGGTATGCCATATGGCAATCAAGGAATGGCAAGACCTAACTAACCTAGAAATTTGTGATGACACAAAATGTTAGCTTAGCCCCATTCCTGCTGCAGTTTTACCACATAGCCATGCAGTAAGTTGATTAGAAATTAGTAACCTTTGCCTGCTGACCATTGTATACTTACAATAACGTCAATTCCATATTCACATGAAAGTGCTTCATATTGGGTTAGAAGAGTATCTCATCTCTCTAACCAGAATTGTACTTTTGATTGGTACTGAGTGTTAAGAGTAATGAGAATATTAGGCCCATGAGGCTAAGCCCATGAGGCCCATGTATGACTCTATATAGCTACCCTAGAATCTACCCTTCTAGGGTTAGCCCTTTGTGAAGTAATTACTATCCTTCTAACATGGTATCAGACAGGTGCTTCCCCGGCCGCCCGCCCCACCTAGGCGGCGCGCCCGCCGCGACGAGCAGGTGCCCGGCGGCCTGCTGAAACCCCCCCCGGCGGCCGATCAGGGGGCCGCCGATCAGGGGCAGGCGATCAGATTTACCCCCCCCCCCCGCGGGACGCTGCTGCCCGCCGATCAAGAGCTGCGTCGACCGGCAGGCGGATTTCCACCCCCCGGCCCGCAATGGCCGGCCGGCCCCCGTCCCCGCTCGGACCTTCGTACTTCGGCGTTTTCCCGCCCTTGCCTGACTCCTCTTCGTGGGTGCGCGTCGCGCGCGGCCCCGGCGGCGGCCCTCCCCCCGTCGCGTCCCGTCCCGCTGCCCCCGCCCCCCTCCTCGTGGCGGACGCCGGCGGCCTAGGCGCGGCCGGCCAGGGTGGCCAAGGCCCAGCCGGCCAGGGCTCCGGCGGCCAGGGCCACGAAGGCCAAGTTGGGGACGCCGTCGTCGACCCTGCAGCGCCTCCACCGGTGGCCGTCCTCCCGGCGGGCGCTGGCTCCTCGAGCACCATCTCCGCCCTTTCCGCCGCCCTCGCTGCTGCCGGGCTAAGTATGCGGCGGGGCAGGCTCGTCTGCGGTAGGCCACCCTCGCTTGGGAGCGCGAGCGCGATGCGGCCGCTGCCCTGGCTCAGCAGATCGCTGACGCGGAGCAGCTCATCACCCCTCCTGCTTCCCACGACGGCGGAGGCACTTCCTCCGGCTCGGCGGGTCACCGCGTGTCCACCGCTGCGGTCCTCTAGCATGACCCGGCCGACCCACTCGTGGCCCAGCTTCACTACCAGGCCGGGGGTGTCCAGAACATCCGGCTCCTGGTTCCGGTTGTCCTCGAGCCGGAGTCGCCCTCTTACTCCCGCTGGCGGGACCTGGTCCTCCTCACACTCCGTCGCTACGCCCTCGACGACCACGTCCTCCTCGACGCCGTGGGCGCGGCCCTGACCGCCTCGTGGCTGCGCTTCGACAGCATCGTTCTCTCTTGGATTCTGGGGACAATCTCCCTGGACCTCCACGACCTCGTCCGCAACACTCCGAACGCTCGTGGGGCCTGGTTGGCGCTCGAGGGCCAGTTTCTGGGCAACGCTGAGGCCCGGGCTCTGCGTCTCGATGCGAGTTTCCGGACCTTCGTCCAGGGCGACCTCTCCGTCAGCGACTTCTGCCGCAAGATGAAGGGCATGGCGGACTCTCTCGGCAACCTGGCTGGCCTGTGGAGGACCGTATCCTGGTCCTCAACGGCCTCCGCGGGCTTAGTGACCGCTACGCTCACCTCTGGACGTGGATCACTCGCCAGCGACCCTTCCCCACCTTCCTACAGGTCCGTGACGACCTTGTCATGGAGGAGCTCCAGCAGGGAGTTCATGCCGTGGCGGTCTCCACGCCGGGGTCCTCGTCTTCCTCGATTGCACTCGCCGCTACGTCCCCGTCGCGTCCGTCTACTTCGTCACCGTCGTCCCTTCTTGGTCCTCCTCCTCCCGGGCCGAGCGGGGGTGGAGGGGGCCGTGGCGGTGGTGGCGGTGGTGGCCGTGGGCACACACCGGCACCGACGCCTCCACGGGGTGCACCCTGGCCTACCGGTCCGGGCGCATCTCCATGTGGCCCTTCCAGGCTCCTGGTGGCAAGCCTCGCCCGCCGGCGGCCATGTTCGCTGGTGCTCCTCCGAGGTTCCACTCAGCGACCCCGTGGGCAACACCCCCCAACACCTACTCTACGTCCACGCCGGCTCCACCTCCCAGCGACTCGCCCGGGCCGGTCGGTTGGGACCCGGCGGCCTTGGCCACCTCCTACAGCACCGTGGCCCTGACACCTCCTGTTGGGCCAAAGTGGGTCGTTGACTCTGGAGCTACTTACCACACCACTCCCAACCCCGGTATACTCTCTTCTATTCGCCCTCCTTCTTCCTCTCTTCCTTCGTCCATCATGGTCGCAAATGGGTCGTGTCTTCCTGTCACGTCCGTGGGTGCCGCCAGCGCCCATGGCTCGTTTCGTCCTCCTGATGTTCTTGTTGCTCCTTCTATGGTCCACAACCTTCTTTCTATTCGTCGTTTTACAGCTGACAATTCCTGTTCTGTTGACTTTGACTCTTTTGGTCTTACTGTGAAGGATTTGGCTACCCGGCGTCCTCTGCTCCGATGTGACAGCTCGGGGCCCCTCTACACCCTTCGGTTTCCGGCGTCTTCTTCCTCTTCTTCGCCAGCTCTTTTGTCAGCTGTTTTCGCCGTGACGCCTTCCTCCACTACTTGGCACCGCCGTCTTGGCCATCCTGGTCGTGATGCTCTGATGTAGCTTAGTCGTAGCTCCGACATTCGTTGTACTCGAGCTCACGATGAGCACTTGTGTCATGCGTGCCAGCTGGGCCGCCATGTTCGTCTTCCGTTTTACACTTCTTCTTCACATGCGGCCCATGTTTTTGACCTTGTACATTGCGACCTATGGACATCTGTCATGAGTATTTCTGGGTATAAATACTATTTGGTGGTGGTTGATGATTTCTCTCATTATTCGTGGACTTTTCCCTCGCGAGCAAAGTCTGAGGCTTTTCCCACTATTCTTCATTTTTTCGCCTGGGTGTCTACTCAATTCGGCCTTACCATCAAGGCCGTCCAATGTGACAATGGTCGTGAGTTCGACAACTCCACCTCCCGTGCCTTCTTCCTCTCTTACGGTGTCCAGTTGCGTATGTCTTGCCCTTATACCTCCTCCCAGAACGGCAAGGCTGAACGCATGATTCGCACCACAAACGACGTCATGCGCACCCTTCTGCTCCAGGCGTCCCTTCCTGCTCGCTTTTGGGCCGAGAGTCTTCACACCTCTACCTACCTCCTTAACCGTCTTCCTTCCGCTGCCTGCCCCGCTCCTACACCGCACCACGCTCTTCGGTACCCCTCCTTGGTATGACCACCTTCGTGTCTTCGGGTGTGCGTGTTACCCTAACACCACTGCCACCACCTCCCATAAGTTGGCTCCCCGTTCAACACTGTGTGTCCTCGGGTATTCCCCGAATCACAAGGGTTACCGGTGCTACGACCTCACGTCTCGTCGGGTCCTCATCTCTCGCCATGTGGTGTTTGATGAGTCGGTCTTCCCCTTGTCCACCCCTACCACACCACCTTCCACCATCCCTGACCCTTTCCTCGCCTCTCTGTTTCCCACTGACACGGTGGTCCAGCCACCTTTGCCGTTTTCCCCTGCAGGTACTACTCCACCGTGCACTTCGTCGGGCCCGTGCCCCGGCTCGCCGCACACCAGTGCTGCACCTGACCCTAGGCCCTGCACGGGTCCGGGTGCGTCGCCCTCCGGTGCGGCCCCTGCTCCTCCGCCTGACGCGGGGCCGGGGACGCCGGTTCCTGCACCCCCGGCGCGGTTCGCCCAGCCGGCGCTTGTCTACCAGCGCCGTGCGCGGGCGGACCCGGCGCCTGCTGCTCCTGGCCCTGTGCCCTGTGCCCTGCATGGGTCCGGTTGCGTCGCCCTCCGGTGCGGCCCCTGCTCCTCCGCGTGACGCGGGGCCGGGGACGCCCGTTCCTGCACCCCCGGCGCGGTTCCCCCAGCCGGTGCTTGTCTACCAGCGCCGTACGCGGGCGGACCCGGCGCCTCCGTCACCACGGGTGGTCTCTTCTCCGCCAGAGATGCCTACTCCACTGTCGCCGCCTCCGGCGGCCCGTGTCGTGCCACCGGTGTATCACCCACCGCTCCTTCACCGCCACCCGCGGCATGTTCACCCTATGGTGACGCGGCACGCGGCAGGTACCCTGCGGTCCCGGGCCCTTGCGGCGATGCCCGGCGACATGCAGGTCTCTCCTGTACCCTCTTCTGTTCGCGACACCTTGTCGGACCCTCACTGGCGTCGCGCGATGGAAGAGGAGTACGCGGCTCTTCTCGCCAACCAGACATGGGATCTGGTGCCCCGTCCGCCTGGCTCCAATGTTGTCACCGGCAAGTGGATCTGGACGCACAAGCGGCGGGCTGATGGTACCCTTGAGAGGTACAAGGCTCGCTGGGTTCTCCGGGGTTTCACTCGGCACCCTGGTGTCGACTATGATGAGACTTTCAGCCCAGTGGTGAAGCCGGCCACCGTTCGCACCGTACTCTCACTGGCTCTTGCTCGATCTTGGCCTGTGCATCAGCTGGACGTCAAGAATGCTTTTCTGCACGGGACTCTCAATGAGACAGTTTACTGCAGCCAACCAGCAGGGTTTGTTGACCCTTCTCGTCCTGACATGGTCTGCCGGCTCAACAGATCTCTCTACGGCCTCAAGCAGGCCCCGCGAGCATGGCACTCTCGGTTTGCGGCTTTCCTGGTGACACTGGGCTTTGTGGAGGCCAAGTCAGATACGTCTCTGTTTATCTATCACCGTGGAGCTGACACTGCCTACCTGCTGCTATTTGTTGATGACATTGTTCTCACAGCCTCCAGTTCGTCACTACTTAGCCGCACCATCAGCTCTCTTCAGCAGGAGTTTCCTGTGAAGGATCTTGGGGTGCTCCACCACTTCCTCGGGGTCACTGTTGAGCCTCGTCCCACCGGTCTTCTTCTTCACCAGCGGCAGTACACTCTCGATATCCTGGAGCGCGCTGGGATGACTAACTGCAAGCCCTGCTCCACTCCAGTTAACATAAAGGGCAAGCTGTCAGAGGCTGAGGGCACCCCAGTGGCAGACCCCACGGCATACCGGAGTCTTGCAGGTGCACTTCAGTACCTTACCTTCACCAGGCCGGATATCACCTATGCCGTGCAGCAGGTTTGCCTTCACATGCATGATCCCCGAGAGCCCCACCTCACTGCCCTCAAGCGTCCCCTCCGCTACCTCCGCGGCACTGTCGACTACAGCTTGCTCCTTCACCGGTCTTCCTCCTCCGAGCTCGTCGTCTACACTGACGCTGACTGTGCCGGGTGTCCGGACACTCGGCGCTCCACCTCCGGCTACGTTGTCTTCTTGGGCGGCAACCTGGTGTCCTGGTCGTCCAAGCGTCAGCCGGTGGTCTCCCGCTCCAGTGCCGAGGCGGAGTACCGCGCTGTCGCTCACGGCGTGGCGGAGGCTTCCTGGCTCCGGCAGCTCCTCGCCGAGCTCCACAGCCCACTCTCCAGGAGCACGCTGGTCTACTGCGACAACGTCAGTGCTGTGTACCTCTCCACCAACCCTGTTTAGCATCAGAGGACCAAGCATGTGGAGATCGACCTTCACTTTGTCCGTGATCGAGTCGCCATCGGCGATGTTCGGGTCCTCCACGTCCCGACCACTTCCCAGATTGCCGACATCTTCACCAAAGGCCTCCCGTCCTCGACTTTCGCCGAGTTCCGCTTCAGCCTCAACGTCACCGGTGGCTAGTGCGTCTGTGAGGGGGCTCGTGTGTGTGCTTCTTCTCATGTCATGTCCAGTCTGTAACTCCGCTGCGTCGGAGGTTCAGACTGTGGGGGGCTGTTAGAGTAATGAGAATATTAGGCCCATGAGGCTAAGCCCATGAGGCCCATGTATGACTCTATATAGCTACCCTTCTAGGGTTAGCCCTTTGTGAAGTAATTACTATCCTTCTAACACTGAGTACTGACCCACTCGTCCAAGTTCAAAGATGCAGAATGTAGCTATCGGTTTATGTATATGAATGACAAACATGCAAGTTCAGTGATCACACTTCACTCCTGTTTTTGAGTGCCAAACTAAATTTCTCTCATGCAGTGGGTGGTCGAGCTGAAATGTTTTTACATGGCCTTGGTGAATTTCTTCCACAAATTTTGCCACTCCTTTGTTCTGTAAGTTCATAATTACTGATTCACTGCTACTGTTTCAGATTTATCTTGGAGTATTTATATACATAGGGAGTTTGATTATTTATCACCCTAGTTTCATGTAAGTATCACTAGCAAGCAAACATGCCCATGCGTTGCACGGGACGTGTAATTTATTTTACATCAACATGGATGACTAATGATAGTGTCATGCGTTTGGCGTTTTAATTAATCATAGAATTGAACTTCCCACCGTGTCTGGACACATTGCTCTAACTTATACGGGCATGCGAGAGGGAGGCAGGGAGGGTGTGTCTCAGTACTTCAATATTAGCTATATAGTACTACTCGAAAAAAAACATAGTTCATACTGGAAACGTGTCTAAAGCACTTGACTTCTGTACCCGTCCCTGTTTTCATATCAGACGACTAATCGTGATTAGTCGTTCTTATCATAACTACGTGCTCGATAAGGGCCCTCAATTAGTTTAGTTCGATTAGAAACCTTATCGTCTGATAAGTTGCGACTAATCGCGATTAGTCTTCCGATCAACCTAGCCGGATGACTAGTTGGGCCAGTACAAGAATATGTAATATATGTAGGGAGAATTTGGCCCACCTTTAGCTGGCCCACTAGGGTAAGAACAAGAGGAGTGACCTAGTGAGTGAGTGACGTAGTGGCCAAATCACCATGGTAATGATTCATTACAGACATGGACGAAGAAAAACAGAATGGAAACAATGAAACAGAATGAAAAAAAACACAGACTGAGAAACTCTTCATGTTTTAACATTAGGGAAAGATTTCTTGTGAATTCTTAGCTTATTGTCAGCCTAGAACATTTTCGGTTAATTACTCTGCAGATCTACCATGTTTTGTTAAGTTCTAATCTAATAAGTGTACATTTTAGCCTTTTCTTAGCTTACAAAGTTAGTTTTGTCAGTATGTCATTCCATTCTTAGTTATTTGAATAAAACTAATGTAGTGTACATGCCTACAGCTTATGTTATTTGTGTCAAAGTGTCATGACGAATTTTCTTCATTTAATTTCGGTTCATGTGAGTAAATAGAAAAAATGCACGATAATTTCTATCGGCTATCAGGGCAAAGTAGAATTTACTTAGTTGAGTTGTGGAAGATTGAAACTGCTCTGGGAAATAACTCTTTAGGTATCATCGAGATGTCCTAAAAATATACTGGTTTTCTACTAGAGCACATTTTTTTCTTGAACACGCAGGAGAGGTGCTTATCATTATATTAAGAAAAACCCAGGTAGAGAAACCTTTGCGAAACACACACCAACACTACATGATACACCACAAAACACTACCATGACCAAGGAGGAAAAAACACCTTTAAGTCCCTTCAAGAGACAAGGTGTTTCTTCCTCAACGGCCAACATCGTGATGCTCAAGATTTGGTGAGGCCCCATAAAAACACAGTGATTACGATGAGTCCATATGATCTAAGTTGCGAGAATTATGATGGAATTTTGTCCTTGCCAAACCTGTCCGATCACCCCTTCTTTGATTCTAGACCAACAACCATCAAAGGAGGATTCTCTTAGTTGAGGGGAGTGGTTCTAGAGCCCCATCATTTGTAGCAGCACAAACCAAAATTTCTGAGAGAAAACACATCAGCCATCCAACATTTGTTATGGGTAACCAACCACTTGAAGAATATACATTTCATACAGAATGACATGTGCTATATAATTTTCTTGTTATTGTGAATTGATCTGTGATGTCACATTTCAGTTGCTGGATAAACATGCTCGAGATTATTTTAGTGAATTGCCAAACCAACACATGGAGGTAGCTAATCAACATGAATGTACCGTCAAAGCTGCCTTAGATGCTGCTCATGCTTATGCGGAGTGGACACCTGTGACTGATCTTGCAAAATATGGTTTAATCGAGAGGTTAGTTGTTTGAAATTTATCAGAACCTGAACTTTTAAATGTTTTTCTTCATAACACAAATCATGTGACCTTGCATGACAGCTGTGGATCTCTACTCTGTAGCAATATTTTTCGCACCCAAGCATTGCAGTTCTTCAAATCTATGTTGCAGAGGTATGTTTTACTTGATGTTTCTTGTGTGCTATCGTGCTTCAGATTCTCTAACATTCTTCTTTTTTGGCATTCCCCCCAGCAAAAGACCTGTTGGACTTGCAGTCGCAGAATATGATGTTGAAGTGAGCAATGTGTTCCCTATATTGAAAGCTTTGTACCCTTCTTTGGGATATCATACATTACACGCCAAAACTTTGTATAAACATCTTGAAGCATTGGAATCAATTCCTGCAACACCCAAGGTGACTGGATGCTTTTGTTTGTAGGAAGTAAATAAGTAACATTTAATATATATGTGCCCCCTCCCATCCAACATAATAATAGCTTTAGAGTTTCCTCTGTGGCTAATTATTTAGAGAATTCATTCTATACTCCCTTTGTCCAAGAATATGGCATGTGTGTTTTTGGATAGTCAAACTTGGTAAATTTTGACCAAGAAATAGCAATTATTTTAGTGTATAAAAGTTATACAACTAGAGTCATATTTGGTTAAAGTCTGATTTTGAAGATAAGGACAAAATAGAATATGCCTTGTATACCTGGGATGGATGGGACATTATATGCTCCATTTCATACCAAATTTATCGATTTCAGCCACTGCTTGATTAACTTTGACCACCAATTTTAAACAGTATCCTTCGAGATCCCACGGCGGTCTACTGCTTACATGCTCATCTCTAGTTCATGTATCTCCAGGGGTTGATAAGATTTCTTGTCCGTCAGACATGGAGGTAATGCTCTCAAGTTACTGATTAAAATGAGTCATCCATGGCTGGCTGAATAATTCTCAAGCACTATACAGTGTGTAGTAAATGTGGTGCAGTAGTTTGTGGTTAGTGAATGATGGTTGCTGGTTGAATTATTTAGAACTCATGTGAATTGGAATTGGATGCCACTTTTTATTTGTTTTTTCTCTAAACACCTATTCTTGTAATGTTACATAATAGTTTAGTCACAAGTGAGTGATGCGTTTTGGGTGGCAAAATCTGGGTAGTCTCATATATTGTTTGCTGGTTATGTTATTTCCATCTCATTGAGAGCCTGTGATGTAATTTTCTCCTTTAAGTGTTTAAGGTGGCAGACATTAGAGTCTCAAGCTGCACATAATTACTAATATACAAAGGAGTTTGTGGTGATGATGGTTAGTTCCAGCATCCTTGATCTTTTGAGAATGATTGTATCTAGATATTTGTGATTTGCTTGCAGTATCTCTTGTGAACGCCTGTGTCATCTACTTATGTGTATATAATTTGCATGTGGCTGCTGCACTTAGAGGTTTGCTCTAAGGTCGCTTACTACGGAGAGCTAGTCCATGACGAGTGAGTTGTTACTGTATCTTAAGTGTGGCGAGCATCCCTTAGTTTTTCCCCCTAGTAGGTGGGTTTGTTTGGGTGGGCGTGAGTGTGGTGGGGGAGATTGGATTTAATCCCTATTTTTTCCCTTCTACTTATTTTTTCCCTTTATGAAATGGCACACAACTCTCATGTGGCATTTGAGAAATAAAAATACATGTGGTTGTTTAATATGGTGAGAATTATGCATGCAATAGAGTACTTCATAATTATGTATTGAATAACTTATTTGGGAAACACCTACAAACTCATGGGCAACATATGTGCTAATTCATAGTAATATCCTTATAGGTGTTCCATTTTTGATGTGTTTCTTGTTGTCCAGGATATTAGTGAGGGTTATCGCCTTGTTGAAGAGCATAACATGTTATCTGAAGCTTTCATCTGTGTAGCATCCTGTCCACGGTACTTGACAATAAGATCATATATGTTTAGCTGCTTATTTTAAGTGTTCGCTAACCCTTATTCTGTTACAGGGTTGAAAACAATACAGAATTGCTTTCATCTATACTTCTTCCTTTGTCAAAAATCTGGAATCAACCAGAGTGGGAAATAAGCCTGATGCACTATTTAGGCAATACTCGGTTCAGGACCTCTGTCCACGGCATTTATGTATTTTTTGAGAATGAGCTCCAAAAGTGCATCTCACAAAAATCTAATGGAATTGGCGAAATGGGAAAACCACTGCTCTTGATACTTCCCCAACTCTTAAAGGTTAAAGTCTATTTAAATATCGAACTTCTGTTAATTTATATTATGAAGGCATACCAGAATAAATTTGTTTGTCTAGTTGTTTCATGTTTATTGTAACTGATTTTTGTTTCAGCTCCTTCTGACCTATCAGAAGATATTGAAGGAGCTAAATTCATTATGTGCTCTGAGGACTCTTCTAGCTTAGAAAATGAGATTAGTGTGTGGCTAGAAGACATCCGCAAAACTGGGTATGTTTGCTGCTTGTGTTATATAGAGCATCTTCAGTTGGAAGTAACTTCAAACAGTATATTAGGGTAGGCAGTGTTCCACTTTATTTGAAATTATCATCCAGAATCCCACTCCCAATCTAATTTATTGAAATTTCCCAGCTATATCTTGTTCCCTTTTCTGTTGGATTTCATATTATTATGGTGCTAAAATGGTGGTTGATTATATGTTTTCAATTTATTATTAGGAAATCTTATGGGTCCATGCTTGTCTGTAATAATTGTAATTGCTCCCTGATTACATGTTCATTTTTATGTTGAATAATTACATCCTGTAGGTACATGGTCATAGGTAGTTGTTCATATCTTGAGGGCGCATTTGACAATTTGTTGGATAGCACATTTGTTTGTGGTGCCTTAATGAAGAATCTTGAGTCAATGGAGTTTCGTCATCTGACATGGTTTATCAAGCATACCATCATTCCATTGGTGAAGAACTGTCCTTCTGGACTTTGGCCAACATGGATAGATATGCTTCTAAAGCCAGTGTTTCACTACTGTGACTATACACTATATAGTTCGTGGTGTCATCTCTTGTACAGGAACACAGTGCAGGTTCCTGATAACTTTGGTGATATTTCAAAAGAAAAGGCTGATGAATTAGGAAGGGATCTTATTTTCAAATTGACTCGCGAAGTATCCAATTTGCTTGCTGCAACAGCATTGCCAAATTTAAATGGTGGGATAGCACATGAACGTACATCTACTTTGCACAAAGCAACATCTGAAGATTTGGAGTCTGTTTTCTCGAACTCCCTTGTTGGGTAATATGGAATCTCTTTAGCTTACTACTATAATTCTATATTTTGAGTTGTTTGATTATTTATGTTAATTAGAGATGTTATTTTGCCTATAGGTATCTTTTATACAATGATGACCTTTATCATTCAATACTAAGGTTTATCACTTATATTTTTGGATATTGGACTGATGGTGTAGCAAGGATTACAGCTGCTTCATTTTGCCACAATTTGATCCGAGTTGCTACTGTGATGCCCAGTGCCAAACTTATCTCGTTTGTTAAAGATGACATAATTCCCAACGTCATCCGATGCTTAGCTCTTGAGCCGGGTTTAGACAGAGACATCGAAGATAATCATATGAGATGTGACACTGACAATGGTAGTGACAACAAATCTGTGACAAGCGGAAGTGATATTCTTACTGTTCTTTGTTATGATGCATGTCGCTGTACTCAAGATCAGGTAATTCGTTGGCATGACATCCTTCTTCACTGCTTTTTCAGGAGTTGCCATTATTATTCAATATTTTGTGTTGATATAATAATATACGAGTCCAATCTTTTTTAACCGTTGGCATGTTTTGAAATAAAACCTACTATTTCTAACATAGCCCATGAGTTGGTTTTTTACCTTGAGCATTTGTCTTAAGCATGTGTTTGTTTTAGGGATTAGTAGAGGAAGGTACATTCGATGTGAGCAATGCAGAAACCTTTAGAAAATAGTTGGCAAATGAGGTAGAAGTGGCTCGTTGTAAAAATAAAGCTGTTAATGAACTTGAAGAAACTAGTGATGAAGTTGAAGAATTTCCATGGATTTGGGAGGTATCTTAACATCTCATCTCCCTTTTTTATTTTTATTACTGTAATTTGTTAGGAATTTTTTCCTCATAGTTGTTTTTTTTTTTTTTTGGTTCCAATCAGATACATGAAGAGCTCATAGGTTATCTTCCTACTTATATTGGCATCCTACATGGATTGGATGTTTATATTGATAACTTTAAGGTACGCTGTTTATTGAGTCAGTTCTTTACTACCCAAAATTGATTCTTTTAAGTGAAGAACTGCACAAGTGAGTTGGAGTCAAGCAAATACTGCGAACCTTTAGAAGGGGATAAAAGCCACAGTTGTATTATTGAACTTTCTAGTGTTTTATTTCTTAAAGAAGTAGCATTGACATAGGAGCTTTGATCACCTATTCTTAAGTAGCAACTCATAAATTAGGATAGGATTAGAAGACGTTTCCTGCAAGTTATTTATAGCAACAAACATACACTCTTGGAAGTCAAAAATTCTTGGGGCTTGGACTGTATGGACTCATCACAACAGGTGTGTTTTCGATGGAGCAGCCCCTGATATTGCAAGAGCTCTGATCATTGCTGGAGAAGAGCGAAAACTTTAGTCGATGGCTGGGGCTCGATGAATTTCCCTCTTTGATTGCCCCCCATTTAGAAAATTAGGATCCTAGTGCTGGTGTTGTTCGCTCTTTGATTCAGACATGGACACGCTTGTATCATAACCCCCCATTTAGAAAATTAGGATCCTAGTGCTGGTGTTGTTCGCTCTTTGATTCAGACATGGACACGCTTGTATCATAAGGATCAGAGAGT
Source organism: Bothriochloa decipiens (assembly GCA_023333625.1). Lineage (NCBI taxonomy): Eukaryota > Viridiplantae > Streptophyta > Magnoliopsida > Poales > Poaceae > Bothriochloa > Bothriochloa decipiens. The sequence continues at coordinate 68,992,370 of CM041628.1, forward strand.
TTGGTGGAGTTTGGCGTGAGTTGGAGTGAGATGTGGGCAAGCACAAATTCTGGTGTTGATGACCAGACTAAAAAGGGTCTCAATTCCATCATCATTTTGGGAGCTTGGTCCATTTGGAATCACCACAATCGCTGTGTGTTTGATGGGATTCAACCGAGCCTAAGTAGTGTTCTGGCTTGGGTAAAAGATGAGCTCCTCCTATGGAGATTGGCCGGAGCTCGGGGAATTTCCAACCTCCTTGCTCTACAGCCAGTCAATGCATGAGTTCCTCCCTAGTGCTCTTGGGTCAAGTTTAAAAGTGTGAGAAAGATACACCATCAGATGTTAAAGTGTTTGTGTGTGTGGCTGTATCGGGTTCTAAACCCATTATTTTTCTCTTCTTAATATAATGATACGCACGAGAAAAAAAAAGTTGGAGTGAGATGGTGTGCGTGTGAGGGCTTTTGCCTTGTTGGCTGGCCTGCGGTGTGTTGTATGGTTAATAAATTGCTAATACATTTACTATAAACTTGGTTAAACTTGAGTTAGTTTGACTGGCATGGATCCAAAATTTCATTCATTTGTGGATGGAGGGAGTATCTTAATGGCCCGTGTTGTGGACGCTTTTGTTGGGAAATCTTGCACACGCCGCCAGAAGACTAAGTCCATAACTGTAAGTGGTTAGCAGGTGGCTTGGGTGGTGCTAATTTGGGTAGTTTGTTGCATGCTGTTCAGTCAATTGGCTAGGAGGAATAATGGAAAGATGGGGACTGATTGTAGGGAGTGGCTATTTACTTGTAACCCGCATGGGCTCACAGGGGTCAAGCAAGAAGTGAGTTATTACGATCAGAGCCTCCCAAGGAGGCCGATCAGGGTCACATCCTTGCCATTGTTAGGATCATCCAGATTAATAAAGCCAATCATCAGCCGTAACACCCTGGGGGTGGGAGTAGATGGTCATGACCAGATGCACCACCATGGATGTGAGCACATGCTGAACCAAGATCCACTGGTCTTCTTTAGTCAGAGGATTGGCCTTCAAACTAGGTAGGGGATTAGCAATCTGGTCAATGAAGTGTTTAATAACTTGAGCCCTTGGTGATTTGCTGAAAGAGTGGAACCCCAAGATATCTGTAAGGGAATCAAGTAATTCATAAGGGAGGTGATCCTGTACAGTGGCAATATCCATGTCAGTGCAGTTTATGGGGAAAAACACTACTCTTCTGCACATTTATTTTTCTCAGCGCAGACGCTTCACCAAATAAATTTATCAGTTCATGAGAAAATCTACTATCACTGTCCAATGGTCAGAGAAAAAGGGGATGCAACAAACTGGCCTCAGAAGCTCTAGCGTTGAGGAGACTTAGCACATTCATCACTAGGATGAATAGCATCAGAGACAGGATCGCCTTGCCTCAACCCTCTAAAGTGCAAAGTGACCAAATGAGGTCAAAACCCAATTTTTGTAACACCTCCAGCAGAAAACTCCGAGCAACCGAATTAAACACTTTTCAAAAGCATTGTCCAGGAAGGAGCTGTGTATCACAGCATTAGAAAGAGCACTGAGTATATAATATACCCAAAACACACACAAAGCAGACTATGATTGACATATTTATTAGATATATATCAAGCCACTCATTCACAAACTTCGAAAGTAACTAATCAGAGTTCACTTCTCCATCAGAGATGTATGTTTATGTTTTTGGCTTACATGTGTCAAACTGAAGCGTTGGAAATAATCTGATCTGGAAATATTATGTTTTTTTTACCACACCAATGCACTTTACTGGGAATTTTATTGCGGTGTTGATAAATTTCAGGTTCATCAATTGTATTTTGAATTTTTTTTGTGGGATATATTTGGATTGAAACAGTTGATCCTCTGTATGTAATATTTAAGGATAACAAAGGGAGAATCTTAAAATCTACATGATGATCTGTTTACCTGTTTGCAGGATGATTATTTTCTTCGGGATTGTCCTTTTGATTTAAGAATTGATTTTTTATCCAAGCATGATATTGGTAGTACTTCTTCGCGGATTGTGTGGTCTATGTTGTCTGTAAGTATTTTTCACACACACACACAGAGGGAGAGGGAGAGTGCTGCTTCAAAGATGAGGAACTATAAGTAGCACAAGAGCATGTTGGTGCACATACCAACTTAATCTCATCCCTTGAGTCCAATCTAAATGGCTCAAGTGAGAGATGAATTCCCCCACTCCTTGCCTACCTTTACATTGGATTACATTCAATAATGGAACTCCCACCTCTCACTTGGACCATTAGGTTGAATCCAATAGATGAGATTGAGTTTTTTTTATATATGTACACCAATATACACTTGCGCTCTTGATACTTTATCTTCAAAGATGAGAGTAATATGCATTTTTACATGTTAATCTAATGCCAAGTGATTGTTTAATTTTGTTGTTTTTGAAGCGTAAATTATCTTCAGAGTATTGGAAGAGACAAAATTGTCATAGAGTTAATGTATCGATAGGTTGGGGGTGAACCCCTTGGGTACATATATATGGGCATATGGTACCTAACCCTAACCGTAATGGGTCTTGCCCTACATGGGCTGGCCTGGGCCTGGCGGCCCACACACACACACTCCAACGTCCCCCCGCAGTCACAACGGGGGCGAACACACGGTGAGACTGGACAACTAGAGAGCAAAGCCGAAGCGATGACATCCCCCCCGTAGTCGCAACTGTGTCGCGGACGTTGTGGCTGGAGCGAAGAAGTGGAGGATAGCCCTTGTTGCCGAAGTAGTCGAGGTCGAGGTTGTCGTGGTCATAGCCGAGGTAGAAGGTGCCGAGTCAAGGTACCAGCGAAGGCGGTCGAGAACGAAGTCGCAGCTCCGTGTTGTCGTGGTCGCGGGACGATGAGCCAAGCCATGCGGCGCAGACGGCAGCCAGGCCATGGCAACGCATCCGGATACCTCGGAGGCCGCGCTCAGAGCAGGGGTGGCGGAGAAGTCGAGGTCCGCGCTCAGATCAGGGGTGGCGGAGAGGGAGAAGTGGGGTGGCGGCCTTCCTGCCCACCCTCGTAGAAGTCCCGCGCTTAGAGCAGGGGGGCGGGGAGGGAGACGTTGTCCGCGGGTAGACGACGACGGGCGCCGACTCAGACCGAGAGCTTGCTTGACGACGACCGGCGGCTAGTGGCACCACCGTCGGAAAAGACGGAAGCACCGGCGGTGAAGGCAGACCACGAGCGTCGCCGCTGCAGCTGGAAGGACGCAGCAGCACCCTCGTCATCGAGGTTGTCGACGAAGACGACGAACGGCGGGGTGACTCAATCTCGGTCTCGGACCAGGCAAAATAGAAAAACCAGCAGCAGCAGCACCTTGCGGGTACAAGCTCGGGGTGCACATAGCAATGCCCTCCCACCCAAATTTATCTCTTTCCTACCCGTGAGCAGTCACGGGTGGAAGGAAACAGAGCAGGTGGAGGGAAGCGAGGTGCAGGCCCCGAGCGGCTCCTCCCCTCCGGCGGCCGTAGCGGCGCGAAGTGGGAGAGGGCCGGAGGTGGAGCGGGCCTCCCGCGCAGGGGGAGGACACGTGGCGCCGGCTCCGGTGGCGGCCTCCGCGCCGAGCCGGAGAGAGGAGGGAGGGGGGTGGCGGCTCCGGCCGTGACCTCGCACTCAGGCCGGAGGTGGGAAGGAGGTAGGGGCCCGGCGGCGGCGGATCCGCCCGGCCAGGGGCGGGCGGCGCACGCGGATCGAGCTCCGGGCGGCCCCAATCAGCGGTGGCGGCTCGGATCGAGGGCGGCGCCGGAAATTCCGCCCGGGGCGGAAGTTCCGTGGCCGGCGCGCGCGGCCCGGCCCCGTGTGGGTGAGGAGGGCAGGAGGAGCCCCGGCGACGGCGGAGGAGGGGCGGATCCGGCCGGCGCTCGGCGGGAGGAGGCCCGGCGGTGGCGGATCCGCCCGACCAGGGGCGGGCGGCGCCGGATCCGGCCGGAGGAGGTCCGGCGGCGGCGGATCCACCCGGCCAGGATGCTCGCGCGGAGGAGGAGACAACGCCGACGATGAAGGGAGGTAGGTCTGCTGCTGCTTCATTATTGACTCGACGACGAACGGGCGGCAGCTCAATAGGGGCCGGCGCCGAACCAGGGGCACTGCCCCCGGTGGAGAGGCGGCTCTCCCCGGGGGCGCGCTACGCGGAAGCAGGTGGCGGCGGGTGGGGAGGGAAGAAAACCTAGGCTCTGATTACCATGTCATAGAGTTAATGTATCGATAGGTTGGGGGTGAACCCCTTGGGTACATATATATGGGCATATGGTGGCTAACCCTAACCCTAATGGGCCTTGCCCTACATGGGCTGGCCTGGGCCTGGCGGCCCACACACACACACTCCAACAAAAATAAGCTAATGCAGAAGTTTTTCTGTACACTTATCAGCTTTGACAAACCTTATATTAAGGTATGCGTGCTTTCCTTATCTATGAAGTGAGTCGATATGCTACTATACCAGCAACACTTTTATGTAACTATATCAGTATGGTATGCAGTATTTTTGTTATGATAGGAATGTACAAGTACAAAAACTTTTTGACGACAATTCCGAAGAGTGGTCTAGGCTAGCTGGATATAAGAGGACCTCTGTACTCGAGGTGACCTTTTTATCACAAGTCAACCTCATATGCAGGCTATTTCATGATTAGTCTAATTGCTCTTCTCTTCAGTTATTTTGTAGTATATTGGAATTATGGGAGCCTCAGTTCCATCCTCTGATACGTGAGGTAACTTACGTAAAGTTTAGCTCATGGTTTCAAAGGTGACTAGGTGTCCAGACGAGTGTTATGGTTTCAAAGGCGAATAGGCGTCTAGACTAGAGTTGGGTGTGCCTGGACGCCTAGGCGCACTGTTCCCCAAGGCGAGCTGGGTATGCCTGGACACCTAGGCGACATCTTTGAAACAGTGGTTTAGGTGTTTTACTTCTTTGCCTTTTTCTTAAATTTCTCAAATTAACTGTGATTTCATTAATACTAGGATCACAAGGATTTGCTTACCAGAATAGCTTCTGAATTAACTTTTGTAGAAGATATGGATTCCTTGGAGGTATGTGTTCCTTTTTTAGTTTGCACGTTCTTAAATATTTGATTTAAGAACTGATTATTTCTTTTCGCAGCCGTTCCAAGGTGACTCAATGGATTTTTTGGAACATTTGCAACCTTATGCACAGACTTACATCAATGACATGAACAGAGAATTTAAGGCATGCTATGCAGTTACATTAATATCTGGTATCTTGCCCAATAAAAGTTATTTTCATGTCAAAATTATTTTTTCTACTTATGTTTATTATATGTTGTACATATCGGCTTTAATTTTTTGGGTGTTTCCGAGAGTAGATTCTATGCCCTTTCGTTTTTTCTGCAATGTGATGTATACTTCGGGTGATCGGTATATGCTAACAATGTTGATACAAGTTCGGTAGTTTTGAGACGTAACCTTTGAAATAAGTAAAACAATACCAGTATTTTCAATGTTTCACGATTGCTATGTGATGCTATAATAGAGGACATTTACAAATAACCCAGGATCTAGAGGACACAATACTAAGTAAATAACACAGGTTTCTGGCCACATAGTGTAATAGTAGTGCAAAAGGTCGAGGTTCTGAGTTTTAGGCTTCATTTTCCGCTTTAGAGAAATCTCCTTATTTGACATTCAATGGTCCTGTTGTCCCTGATTTGCTACTGCAAAACTTGTGTTCGTTTCTATGTCATTTACTTTCCCTACCCTCGCGACATTGCTATTAGTATGTTAAGTTAGTTTTTTGGCGAACTATGTTAAATTAGTCCACTAGACCTCAATAATTTTCTCATATTTCTGTCAACAAAACACACATAATACTGTCCTCCTTCCAATTTTCTTTATCCTTACTGCTACTTAAGGATTATTTTCTTTATGTTCTGGTGGCACATGATTTTTTCAGTGGAAAATGAGGAAAAACAGGAAGTTTGAGTGGAAAATAAGGATGTTTCTCTGAAACCAATGATATTTAGCACCTTTTGAAAATTTTGATTTTATAAAAGATAAAGGGTCCAAATATTAGGCTACCATCCAACTACAAGTCTTCACCCAAGTTTCCCCAGGATACATCGAGTGAGGTACACAGCCACTTAATTTCTGCTAGCCTGACAGGAGCACCACTCATAATACACAGGAGGATTATGGGACCATGAAACTGGCCTCCATATTAGTCACAGGGTAAAGTGAAAAGTCTTAACTAAAGTATGTTTGAGGGATGGCTTAGGAGGCAAATACATCAAATGGTAAACTAAATTAAAAAGTCTTAACTAAAGTATGTGCATGTTTCTTTTCTTTTTGTAAACTTCAAATGGTCGTCTCTCTCCAAGATCTCAGTTTGAACTCTGTTTAAATCAGCATATCTCTTATGTCTGTGATAGCATTAGAACGCTGTTGTTAGCATGATAGTCATGTTCTATTTCTGAAGCGTGACAACTGCATGGTATCACAAACCAACTCTTATTTCATACTGGAGATATCCAAAAAATATTATATGCAAAAGTTTTTTTTTAGAATTAGACAGTAGGGTACTTAGGTTGGTAATAACAAAATCATTCATCTGTTATGTTTCTAAGAATATAACCCTTTTAATTTCACAAGGGTGCTCATGTTTCAATTGTTTGAAATTGTCATGGCCTTTGTCATTGTCAACATCTTTTATGGAAAGAAAAGGACAAGTTCAGTGTTTAAGGTTTTAACAAGCCAAACTGCACCCTACAAAACTAATCTCAGTACTAGTTTATTGCTGCTCTTGATATTCACTTTAGTTACCTTATATTTGTAAAACTAATCTCGGTACTAGTTTTCTTGATATTCACTTTAGTTACCTTATATTTGTTGTGAAAAGGTTGCTTTTCTCTTTTTCCCCCAGTATGATGAAGCGAAAGAACAAGCAAAGTTGCATCTAGAGTTTGATACAGAGTTAACTTCAGGCGCTTTAGATGATTATGTCCGTAAGGTTAGATCTTCAGAGGTAAGAATGATAATATATGCTTATGTGCCTGCAAATGTAGCACTATTCATTTCAGCTGAATTGCATGTTAATCATTGCATCTATGGTTGCAGGGTGGTTTTCTCAAGAGCAACCTTGATGATGATATTTTTGATGGCCGCTTTCAGAATTTGGATCACGATCTCCGTATAAAGTCATTTGAGGTTTCCATGTCTAATACACCATTATTTATAAATCATTTCATCATTTCCTAAGCAAATATTTTAATGATAATTTAATGCTTTAAGTTTATATCTTACAGCGATGAGGTAAGCTTTTGGAAGAGGAAGATCGACTACGCTTATATGTCAAACATATGAAAAATACCGTTCGAGATGAACAGGTACTAGATCTATTGTCCTGCTTGTCATTAGTGTTTGCTGAGTCTACATCTAGTTTCTTTTTCTCAAGTTGGTTGGGTCATTAATTTGCATGTATTTATGACTGAAAATGCTTTCTCACTCGATTTTTCATAACTGACTATATATGCTGCTGCAATAGGGCATGAATATGGCACTGCTCCCATCCCCAAAAAAACTTGGCATTCTATTTTTGTCCTTTGTAAAAATACTGATATTTATCATATTACCAAGTGAGAAGTGTTCTCATAAATGTAACTAAATGAGAATTAAAGGATCTATGTAGTCTTATACTCCCTCTGTCCCTGAACAAATTAATACCTATAGAGTTGTCTTATGTCAAACTTTTTTTATGTTTGACCGAATTTATATTTCCAGAAAAAAAAGTACAACTATTTATGACACCAAATGTGCACATTATGAAAATATAGTTAGTTTATGGTGTATCTAATGATTCTAATTTTGTGTCATAAATCTTGGCGCTCTTTTCTATAAATTCGGTCGAACTTTTAAAAGTTTGACTTAAGATACTAAGAATTGATTTATTCAGGGATGGAGCGGGTATTATCTTGTTATTTGTATAATGTGATGTCATTTATCTCTTCACAATTCATGGGCTCAGATTTGACATTCAAAAAGCATGCGGAGTCCAATATGTATTGAGCTGTGGAATTGCAATATCAACTTCTCTATGGTCTCTTTGCTAATTGGTCATGAATCTCTGAATTTTCAGCTAAGAAATAGACTTCAAAATTTGATTGATGACTTGGACACAGAGCATTTTTTCTCGTGGATGATGATATTGAATGGGTACTTCTAGCATTGATAATCCTTTATCTTTTGTTCAACTATGGATGCATAATTAATAAATGCTTATATTTTTTTTCTAAAGCTTTTTTTTTTCATGTGTGCTTTTGTAGGGGAAGAAACGGTTTTCAGACCTCATACGTAAATTTGAGGAGGATGCCTTTGCTGGGCTTCAGCTTCCAAAATGTTATGTTATTCGGGGAATTATGGTCTGATCTTTTATACAATACCAATATTTGTGTTTTTAAAGTAAATAGTGAACCTTGATTTGATTTGTTGAATTTCAGGATCTTTGGCAAATGTTATGTATGGAGGATGGAACTCTGATAGATGCTTTCACAGCGGTGGGATATGAATCTCCACAATTTTGTTATTTGTTTTTAAGTGGCAGTGGATCTTTTAAGAAACAAATTTTATGTTCCTTATTGGTTTGTTACCAGGTTGTTAGTGGACCATCTGAGAGGTGGATCGAAAACCGTAATCTTGTATTGAATTATGTATTTTCACAACTTGATTATTGCTTTGGTATTACTTGTTTATTTATGCATCCTTCCATCACTTTCTCAGTTTTGGATGGACACAAGATGCTATGAGCATGACTGCTATAGTGTTATTAAAGATCCATTGAAAGAGGTTAGTATTCTTATGCCTAGCTTCTTGCGGTCGACCGGCTAGAGTCATTGAGACTCCCGCCTGATCTAGGTTGGAATCACAGCACCTTCTTGGAACAAAGGCTGGGGGAGCCTCCCCCCATGGTTGAGGAATTTTCTGTTAGTATTCTTACTGCAGATGCCTGTTCATTGTTACTAAACCATGGTCAGTCAATTGGTACTGTCTATCCAGACAAGTCATGGCTGACCCAGTTTTTTAATGCAGTAAATATAGCATGTTAATAATTTTGTTGGATGATGATATGACCTCATTTTCTCATAAAATATCGCTATATCATGAAACTGGTTGATAAAAGTAAGAAATTTTGTATGGAATAGTTTATGTGAAAAACTACTAGTGCTAAAATTGCCCTATGAAACAATTGTTTTGGTTTGCAAAGTTTTTAAATCAAAATTCCGTTGTAAATTTAGTAGCTCCTATTAATTTGTGTTTTCAATGGTATTCAGTGAAAATCAATTTTGTGCATTTGCTGAGCTTGATAAATTTGGCATGAATACATTATGAATTCTGTTGTTCATTTTCAAATTCTTTGCTTAGGTGTGGATGGAAAAGGCGAAAAAGGAGAGGTGGCGAATTCAACATGGCATAGGCAATGAATGATGTTTTATCATCTTTGTCGTTTCTACCTTTTGTAGACTGATTAGCTTTCTACGGGGTGATTGTGATGCTCTTTTTACTGATGCAGTTGCTAACTAAATCTGTGATTTGTAATAAAATCAATTCATGTAACTTTTTTTTTATTTCAGAACATTTTAGTGAAACCACTGTACACTGCGTGCGCCAGGTTGCCAACAGATTGGGAATATCCATGTAGTGTATAGTGATGTAGTCTTATGTGAACTGAAGCTATCGACGGGATTGACAAGTCTTCAGTATCATGTTCTTCTATTTTTGGTCGTCAGTGAGTAGTGAAAATATTAGATTAGGACAATGATTTAGGCATGCATACATCTTGAGTGCCAGGCACGTACGATGAATTTTGTATACGAAGTGTTTTTTTTTTGAGATCATGTCTAGGCGCGTATTTCAATATACCATGGATGAATAGGTGATAAGACTCTTGCGATCATCATTATTCATTAAGCCTTGTTTGATATACACAATGCTCAGAGATTACTGGTACTAGAAGTCCTGGATGCAGCGTGCCTCTTGCTCAGCGAAAACCAGGCTCTGCAAATGCAGTTCCCCAAGTAGAAGTGGCGGGCCTAGGATTTTAACCTTGGGTATTAACCTTGGGTATTCAAAAATTTTGTGAAAGGTGGTCAGATTTTTTTTTTGTATTGGGCATTTATTTAGGGAATCAGTAAACTAGACTCTCCTCTTTCTATTTTCTAAGTTATTATTAACAAATTGCAATCCATCATATATTGAATGGGATTATGGAAAGCTAATTTGCTGATGCTGTGCATGCGTCCCGTGGTCGTGCAGCTGTGACCGTGGCGCTGATGCGTCCGCTGTCCACCCACGCCGACGCACCCATGCCGCCGTTGTGGCTACGCAGGGAGTAGAAGTAGTGAATCGCAGGCACAAGCAAATCTGAGTGGCTACTCCACCGTTGTCACTGCTGAGAAATTGCGATGGCTTTGGCACCGAGAAGATCGCCGACAAAGATAATTGCCGCGCTATGTTAGTGGGCCAGACGCTAGATCACAACGTTGGGCACTCGTTTGTCGTTTTCTCAGCTCCGCGCTTCTATGTTTCTAGCCTATTATCACCTGTGACTTTTGCTAGTACATGAGCTATGCGATTACAAGGGCGACTAGCATACACCAAAGAAAAATCAGGAAAAGCTAAACTAAGAGCGTCTCCAGCGAATCCGACCCCCTACTTTTTGATTTGGGCGGCCGTGTATTTCAATACTATCTATTTTTTGTTATTGTCTCCAGCAATACTACCTAAAACCGACCCCTTATTTTATTTTCTCACAAATTCATGTTGCCCCTCTTATCATCTCTATTTCTCCTCTACAATTGAACCAAAAAGATTTCAACCAAAAATAAAGCATATAATTCGTCCATGATTAATCGTAATAGATTACTACAAAGTTCAACGATGGAAACAAAATGAAGCACACAGTTCAAATGTACTTAAATAAAGTACGACACAAAGTTTAACAATTTGAACAAAACAAAATGAAGCTCAAATAGATGCATCACCACCAAGATCATCATCTTCTGCTGCATGACTACCACCATTGGAACTGCCAACGCTTTGAGAGAACTCTGCCATCTTCTGCGCCGTGATTTTTGCCCTCATGACCAAGACATAATTCTTGGTATCTACATCCTCCAAAGCATTAACATCACATAACATAATCTTTTGCTCTTGTTCCCACATCAACCTTTTCCCATCAATCGATATCCTATGCTCCTGAATTGACTTAGCCTCTTGCCACCTCAAATCCTTCATCTTCCTTTCCTCTTTGTTCTCAACAAGCAATTCTTCAATTACATTCTTGTATGAACCACCATCTGCTCCCTTGTCCTTGAGCTGTTTCTTTGCACACTTCCTTCCCGGGCCTTTGTCCTTTGACACTTGAGAAGATTCAGGAGTATTTGGGCTTCCCATACCTTCCTCTGCTCCTACCTCATCAAGATTGATTGGATCAGCTACTGTGGCATTGCTAGTTGTTGGCTTCTTGGCATTGGTAGCCTTTCTCTTCCCCTTTGGATTAAGTGCTTGGAACTTGGGTGAGTTCCTCACCTTGAGCCAGCAATGAGTGAAAGGAAATCCTTAGCTTTGCAACTTTCCAATTCAATAACAAGCCATAGCAGGCAAACTGACCTCAGTTGAGGTCTGCCTTTGTCCAATTCCAACAATTGGCATTGGAGCCTTAGGGTTTTGCAAAGCCCCCAGCAGCAGCCGCCACCATGTCTACCTCTGCTGAGCGTGCTCGCTTCACTGTCGCCGCCGCTACTGCCAAGATGGAGAAGCTGGAGCCCAGCGGCAAGGACGCGGACTCGGCTAGTCTCAAGGCGCGGCTAGATGCAGCAGAGGCCGCAGCGAAGCAGGCGGGAGAAGCCGCCGCTGCGGCAGCAGCAGCGCAGGCCGCCGTAGCCGCGGCCGCTGCTCTACGGGCGAAGATCAAGGAGGAGGATGAGGAGGCAGAGGGATCGGCAGCTGGATCGCGGCCACCGCCCCGAGATTGTCGTCGCATGTCGCGTTCTCCGGATCACTGCCGCCTCGGCCGTCGAGGGCGGTCACCGGTGGTGCAGGTGTACCTCGGGGAGAGCACATCGTGGCCGGTGCTCAACCACGGCAACTACCATGAGTGGAACCTGCTCATGAAGGTGAAGCTCTAGGCCCGCGGACTCTGGGACGTGGTGCACTATGACGACGTGGTGTACAAGGAGGATCGGCATGCCTTGGAGGTTCTCTGCGCCGTCGTCCCACCGGAGTTGGCCGCCGCCATCGCCAACAAGCGCACCGCCAAGCTTGCCTCTGTAGCGGCTGCGCGACGAGTGGGAAGCTCTGGCTTTTCGGCCAGGGGAGCAAGTCGAGGACTTTGCCCTGTGCCTCACCAGTCTGATGGAGCAGATGGCTCTAAACGGCAACCACAACCTCAACGATGAACTCGCCATGGAGAATCATCTTCGGTGTGTGCCGAAGAGGTTTGGCCAGATTGTCAACTCAATCGAGACGCTCCTCGACTTCGGGGCGCTCACCATCGAGGATGTGACTGGCCGGCTCAAGGCGGTCCAAGACCATGAGAGCGCACTGGAGACCGCCGTGCCCAAGTTGCTCTACACCGCTGAGCAGTGGTGCGTCTTCGACAAGAAGAAGGAGGGCACTGGTTCGTCCAAGGACAGAGATCAATGCCGGCGTCCACGCGATAGCAAGAAGAACAAGGGCAAGGACGACGGGCAAGGAGGGGACCGTAGCGGAGCGGACCGTGACGGCGGAGGCAAGGTCGGAGCTGGCAGCGGTGATCGCCGCGGGAACCAAGATATGTGCTTGAACTTTGGCCTGGCTGGTCACTGGGCACGCGATTGCCCGCGTCCATGCCGCAATCGGGAGCAAGGCGGCACGGCGAACATGGCGGAAGCAGAGACGGATCATGCTCTGTATCTGGCGCATGGTTTCCTAGAGATGGATGGGGAGCAGACCGCGGGCAAGGCTCAAGCTTGCTCCTTCTTTGCCAAGAATGCTGATTTGGACCTGGAGGAGCCATGGGCGCGTGCCTTTCTTGGCCCCGACTCCGACAGCGGTGAGAAGATGGACGGGTGGTACCTGAAAAGCGGCGCCACACACCACATGACTGGACACCGGGAGCTCTTCACTGACCTCGACACATCAGCCAGAGGTACGGTGAGATTCGGTGATGAGTCTAAGGTGCAGATCAAAGGTGTCAGCTCCATCATCTTTGAGGTCAAGAACGGCGAGCAACCGGGTGCTGCATGGCGTCTACTTTATCCCGGCCAGCTCGACGAGGCCGGCTCCAAGGTGGAGATCAAGGATGGCATCTTGAGGATCTGGGATCGCTCCAAGAAGCTCCTCGTCAAGGTTCACCGCGGCGCCAATAGGCTCTACATCCTCCACATCAACACGGCCAAGCCGCTGTGCCTTGCAGCATGGAAGGATGACGTGGCCAGGCTGCTCTAGCACGAGCGGTACAGCCACGTCCACTTTGACGCGCTCCAGCAGCTGTCCAAGGGGGCCATGGCTCGCGGTCTTCCGGTGATCGACCACATGCGTCATCACCAAGCATCGCCAAGCCCCATTCCCGTCCGAGGCCAAGTTCCGTGCGTAGGAAGCGCTGGAGCTGGTCCATGGTGATCTCTGTGGCCCCGTGACTCCAGCAACTCCTGGCAGCAGGTGCTACTTCTTGCTACTGGTCGACGACGCCACACAGTACATGTGGTTCGCGCTGCTCACCACCAAAGATGCTGCAGGTGATGCCATCAAGCATCTCCAAGCAGCTGCGGAGAAGAGGAGTAGGAAGAAGATGTGGACGCTATGCACTGACAATGGGCTCGAGTTCATCATCACCGAGTTTGCGGCATACTGCGCTGATGAAGGCATCGAGCGCCACTACAGCGCCCCCTACACACCGTAGTAGAACAGGTTGGTGGAGAGGAGGAACCAGACCATCATCGCCATGGCGCGCGCACTGCTGATGCAGAGGAACCTGTCGGCGCGCTTCTGGTGTGAGGCCGTGGTGATTTCTGTTCATCTCTTGAACATGTCACCCACCAAGGCGCTGCACGGCAAGACGCCATACGAGGCCTGGCATGGCAAGGCGCCGGCGGTGGGCTACCTACGTAGGTTTAGCTGCGTGGCCTTCGTCAAGGACCTGTCATAGCTGAAAAAGCTGGACAATCATAGCCGCCTCGGCATCTTCATCGGCTACGTTGATGGTGCCAAGGCGTATCGGGTGCTAGACCTAGTGACCCAACGTGTGCACGTCTCACGGGACGTTGTCTTCGACGAGAGCCACGGCTAGGACTGGATCAAGGAGGGAGACGAGCTAGCTCCGGTAGACGAGGAGTTCGTCGTCGAGCACCTCTGGGAGGATGGATCAGGGGGAGCGAGCATGGCTTTGCCTTCGTCCCCTGCTCCGAGCCCTGCCTCAACTTCGGCCACACCGCACGCACTGACTCCTCTCCAGGGGAGCAGGGAGCTCAGAAGCAGAGCATGGTGAGACTCCCCTGCCCCAGCTGAATCCGGCACCAAGCGCTGTCGAGGCTACATCGGCAGCGGCCACGTCTAAAACCGCGCTCGCAATCCAGTTGGTCGCGCCCTTGGAGGGTGATGAGGACCGACTGGATGCGTACGACGACGACGAGCTGCTTCACTACTGCACGGTGACAAACATCATCGGTGACGGCACGCCACCTGGCCTAGCGCTGCGGCTGTTCGCCCAGCTCTACCTCACGCATGCTGGCGAGCCGATCAACCATGCGGAGGCCAAGGGTGATCCAGCGTGGGAGGCAGCCATGAAGCAGGAGCTGGATGCAGTGGAGAAGAATGGGACGTGGGAGCTCGTGAACCTGCCCGCCGGTCACCGACCCATCTCACTCAAATGGGTCTATAAGATCAAGAAGGACGAGAAGGGGTTGGTGACCAAGCACAAGGCGAGGCTCGTGGCACGCGGTTTCATGCAGTAGGAGAGCATCGATTTTGATGATGCCTTTGTGTCAGTGGCGAGGATGGAGTCCATGCAGATGCTCCTTGCACTGGCGACGCAGGAAGGGTGGAAGGTGCACCACATGGACGTGAAGTCCGCTTTCCTCAATGGCGATCTCAAGGAGGAGGTGTATGTGTGGCAGCCGCCCGGGTTCGCCATCGCTGGAGAAGGCTCTCTACAGGCTCAGGCAGGCATCGCGCGCCTGGAACACGAAGTTGGACCGCACGCTGAAGTAGATGGGGTTCAAACAAAGCGAGCACGAGGCGCTGGTGTACCGACGGGGCGAAGGTCGCTCTGTCCTGCTGATTGGCGTCTACGTCGATGACCTTGTCGTCACCGGCGCCAATTGGAAGGAGGTGGAGGAGTTCAAGCAGGAGATGAAGAGGAGGTTTGAGATGAGCGACCTCGGCCTGCTCTCTTTCTACCTCAGCATCGAGGTTCACCAGGATGTCATAGGCATCACGCTGCGGCACGCCCATGGAGGAGAAGCTCAAGCTCAGCCGCGAGAGCGAGGCAAAGGAGGTGGATCCCACTCAGTACCGGCGCCTCATTGTTAGCCTGCGATACTTGGTGCACCGTGCACCAAGCCGGACTTGGCGTTTGCCATCGGCTACCTCAGTCGCTTCATGGAGCGGCCAACGATCAAGCACCGGTAGGCCATCAAGCGCGTGCTCCACTACGTGGCTGGGACCCCAGACTACGGTCTTCACTACAAGAGGGCTCCCAGCACGGCATGCTTCATTGGCTACTGCGACAGCGACCTCACTGGCGACGCTGACACAAGCAAGAGTACCAGCGGGACCATGTTCTTCTTGGGCAATTGTTTGGTCAGCTGGCAGTCGATCAAGCAGAAGGTGGCCTTGTCCAGCTGCGAGGCAGAGTACATCGCCACAGCCTCTGCATCAACTCAAGCTCTTTGGCTGTCCAGGCTGCTCGGGAAGCTTCTGGGCAGGAAGGTGGAGGTGGTGGAGCTCGGGGTGGACAGCAAGTCTGCCTTGGAACTGGCCAAGAACCCTGTCTTCCATGATAGGAGCAAATACATCAGGACCAAGTTCCATTTCATCAGGGATTGTCTTGAAGATGAAAGCATCAAGGTCAACTACATTCTCACCAATGATCAACTGGCGGATATCTTAACCAAGTCTCTAGGGAAGACCAAGTTTCAGGAGATGAGGGGAAGAATTGGCTTGAATAAAATCAAGTAGTGTTAGGCTTAAGGGAGAGATTGATGGAATTAAGCCTACACACATGTATCTTACTTTTCAGCGTCTTTAGCTTTATGCTTTACTGTTGCTTTGGCTCTCTAGTTGATCATGAGGTGCCTTGGCTATCAAGGGTCTAGGAGCATCTTGCTTTATGCAAGAATATGCTTAGTGTAGTTGGTAGAGGCCCTGCTCTATATAAGCAGCAGCCACCCCTTTGTATCCTTAGCTTTGCAACTTTTTAGTTCAATAACAAGCCATAGCAGGCAAACTGATCTCTGTCGGTTGTGCTCTGCCTTTGCCCAATTCCAACATTAATAAAATGCATTAGGTGCGCGAGCCCCTCCAGTTTCCCTCAAAAAAATTTCCTAAGAGCAGATGAAACCGTGCTGAACACACGCACTAATAATAAAACCTGATCTGGGTTCCCCTTGGGCTCTGCTTGAGAAGACCACCTTAGTCATCATTAGGTACCATCTTTTCCTTCAAACCTTAAGTTGTTTGCATGGTGTAATGATTTCTTTCTTTAAAAAACTGCTGTAATGGGCAGAGTAAATAACCTTCTGCGCACTCAATGATTTAACTAAACCATTATAAACTTATACACTGCGTACATCCATTGAGTTACATGGTTT
>CM041628.1:69009190-69041884 GCA_023333625.1 Bothriochloa decipiens
CTTATACACTGCGTACATCCATTGAGTTACATGGTTTTGTAAGATTGTTCAGGATTGTTGCATCGCTGCTAAATATATTGGTTCTTTTTTAATATTTGTAGGTACTCACTGTCTTCAACTTCAAGAAATGAACCCTACAGGTTTGGTAGTTAAGAGTCAGGTACAATTCTTCATTATGTTATACCGTAGCTCGTCTCTTTCGTCTTAATTATCTTTCAATAATTTGTGACTAATTATTTTATTGTTTTTTCATTGAAGATTGATGGTACCACGGAAATAACGATATCAGACTGGAAGCCTAAAAAAATTGGTCAGTCAGGACTACCAACAGTCTACAATGGGCTGGTTAAGTCAGGCACTGGAAGTTCCGCAATAGAAGCTTACACATTTTGTTACAAGGTTCTGGATAATGATAATCTAATTCCACAGATGCTTCATAAGCAGTGTTCAGCAATTAGTCACCCAAATGTCATGAGATCATTAGGGTATGGTAGGGGAAGCCAAGAATACTCGAACTACATGTTTGTTGCATTTCCTGTATTCGAGAAGACATTTGGTGATTATTGTCGGCCGGCAAGCGGTGCAACTGAGATGGGACGATTTTCATCACCTTTTATTCAAATAGCCAGGTACAAAATTTCTGTAAAATAATCTGCTGCTGTCCTTATTTGTTTTCTGCAGCAGGAAGATAGCAAGTCAAGTCAATTGCTTGTTGTAGTTACTTCTAGGAAGATGCTACGAAAGCCACTAGGGCTGGTTCAGCTGAAGACTTGACTTACAAGTCAAGGTCTTTACTTAGGAAGTTTCTAGAAAAGCCACTAGGGCTGCTGTAGGTAGTTTTCAGGAAAGCCATTAGAGCTGTTGTAAGTAGTTGCTATCAACTATAAATAGAAGGTACTGGGCAATAGCCCAAAGCAGTTCATTGCCACAACATTTGAGTCTTGAGTAGGAACAGAACAGGGCAGGGGCTCTGTGTGTGTGTGTTTGAGCTCAAGCTCATCTTCTACCTTGGTTCAGGGGTGAGGAGAGCAGGGTTTGCTCACCGTGGTGCTTGGTCCAAGTGCCAACACATGGTATCAGAACCGTACGCTTCGTCAGGCTTGGCCGCCAGCAATGACGGACAACGGTGTGGGTACGCCGAGAAATGGCAGAGGGGCTGGAGACAACCAGCTCACTTCGGTGGCTCAGCCATAGCTGGAGGTGCGCACGGTGCGAGAGTTCGGCGGAGCCAGCTCCTGGCCGATGCTCACCGCACCAACTATGGTGAGTGGGCTGTCCATATGAAGTGGAAGCTTCGCGCGGCAGGTGGTGGGCGGCTATGGAGACTGGGAACATTGGCGAGGAGGCGGAAGTGGGCTTCATGGAGGCGCTCATGGCATCCATGCCGAGTGAGTACCATGAAGCTCTTGGCTGCAAGGATACGGCCAAGGAGGCGTGGGAGATGCTGGCGTCCTTCCGCGTTGGCTCGTAGCGGGCCAAGAAGGCGAAGGCGCAGCAACTCCGTAGGGAGTTCGACGATCTCCGGTTCAAGTCCAGGGAGTTAGTGGAGGACTTCGCGCTCTGGCTGTAGTCGATTGCGAGCCAGCTGGCCACCCACGGCAAGCCGCTCAACGATGAGGATGTTGTGTGCAAGCTGCTGTGTGTCGTGCCGGCCCAGTACGCCCAACTCGCTTTGTCCATCGAGACAATGTTGGACTTGTCCACATTGTCGCTCGAGGACGTGACTGGATGGCTACGTGTGATGGAGGACCGTGCGCTGGCGCTGAAGAAGAAGGACAACAACAAACTACTGCTACCTGAGGAGTGGACTGCGCGCATGAAGCAGCGGCGGTCCAGGGAAGGCTCCAGCCGCGGTGGTGACCATGGCGACAAGCGGTGCGGCAAGGCGCCGCAAGGAAAGAAGAAGAAGAAGAACACTGACTCGAACGCTTGCCGACGCTGTGGGAAGGTGGGGCACTGGGCGTGGGAGTGCCCAGAGAAGAAGCTAGAGAAGAAGAAGGAGGCACACTTGGCTCGGGATGATAGCGACCACAACGAGCATGCGCTACTGATGGGTGAGTACTGCGCGCTACAGGACGACGAAGCAAGGGAGGCGGAGGCAGAGCAGAGGATTGCGCTGCAAGCCATTGAACTTAACGAGTCATGTGCACAAGTTCAACTGGGCGCGGTTGGTGATGAGTTGGAGCAGAGGTGGTACCTCGACTCCGGCGCGAGCAACCACATGATGGGCTGCCGCGCCGCCTTCTCCGACCTCAACGAGAGGAAGACCGAAACGGTCAAGTTTAGGGATGGCTCGCGGGTCCACATATGCGGCCAAGGCACCGTCCTTTTCTAGTGCAAGAATGGAGAGAATCGCGCGCTGATGGATGTTTACTACATCCAGCAGATGCTCTCGAGCATCGTCAGCTTGGGGCAGGTGCTGATCCGCAACGGCATGCTGCGGATCCAAGACAGGGAGCGACGTCTTCTCACCAAGGTATCGCATTCCCGTAACCAGCTTTATCTTCTAGATCTGAAGGTGGAGCAGCCGGTGTGTCTCGCGGTGTCGTGCACGGAGGAGCCATGGCTGTGGCACGGACGTTTCGGCCACCTGAACATTGATAGGGAACCGTGCTACCGCAGGTCAAGCACGCCGGCGAGCTTTGGGACAGCTGCCTGACGGGGAAGCAGAGGAGGCTGTCGTTCCCCAAGGCATCCAAGTACTGCACGAAGGAGGCGCTCGAGCTGCTCCATGGGGCCTTTGCGGGCCAATCACGCCGGCTGTAACAACCTGAAAATCCGAGCTACAAATTTTTTTCTCGAAAACCTATGAGTGATGAGTGTAACATGTCATCATCTACCCCTAACCATGCATACACCCTTAACATGTCATGCATTAATATCCTATGCAATCAAGTCATAATCAAATGTTTCAAAGTTATAACTTGATCAATGTTTCACATGTTGTTTTCCAATGTTACAATAGCTTTACCTTCACTGTTTCAATAGTTCATATGCCATGTTGCATTATATGTAATTTGGTTTTTATTTGATTTATGTGATGTTTAATAAAAAATGGACCCACAATATTTATTTATGTAATAAATAAATATAATCTATGGGAATATACCCAACTTGGCCTATGACATCTAAGTATACCATGAAGTATTTTGCCACATGCTATACTAGTATATATAAATGTATTTGAAAAATGAGAAAGGAATAAAAGATAAAAAGGAGAAGCAATTCGGCCTGAGCCTGCTGACCAGCCCAGCAAGCCGGCCCAGCTGCCTCTCTCCCTCTCCCTCCTCTTCGCACCCACATCGGCCCAGCAGGCCCAGCCGCTCGCCCGCTCTCCCTCTCTTTCTCCCCGTGCTGAACCGGCCCGCCAGGCCCAGCAAGGACCCGCGCCCATCCGCGCCACGCCGAGCAGCCGCTGACCGACAGGCCCCGCAGTGGGGACCGCCTGTCATAGCTCTCTCGAGGTCTCCCCTTTAGTCCGCACATGCCCGATGTCACGGTGTCAGGCGCTGTCCCCTGCGTTGCCGCTACGCAAGCCTCCCCGGCCACTCGATCCGCGCCTGCCCCGCATCCACGGCCGTCCCATGTGCCACCAAGGCCGATACCTCCTGCCACAAGACATCCACGGCCGCGAGCGCCTCGCCCTCCTGTGCGCGCAACCTCTCCACGCGCGTGAGCTGTTCCCTGCCTGTCCCCTCGCTCTCTTGGCCGCCATGGCAGCTTGCCTCTCCCTCGCTACCCGCTGGAGCCCACCAAGGCCGAGAAAGTGGCCTAGAAGCTTTCCTTGGATGGGAATGCCCCCAGATGCTCGGGGAAACCACCATGGCCGCCATGGCCCTCGCCCCTTCCTTATAAGCAGTGCCCTGGCACTCTAGGGTACCCAGGTTGCGCCACCACACTGGTGGCCTGCCAATTTCACCACGCCAGCACCAATTGGAGAAGAAGAAGAGGAAAGGGGAAGGAAGGAGGTGGGGAAGGCCGACACCATCATCGGAGAAGAAGAGGAACGACGCCGCCGCCCGGAGCCGCTGCCACATCGCCGTTGGGAGCAAGGAGGCGAGACGAACCGCAAGCCGTCGCCTTGCCGAACCGCTGGACTTTGTACCGCAACTCCTATCTGCGTCACACGCCGGTGAGCGCCGCTGTACCCCTGTTCCGACCTCCGCCTTGTGCTGCTGGCCATGGCGTCCTGCCTTGCAGACGCGTAGGCCGAGGCCTCTGTCGGCCATCTTGGACACCTGCACACACGCACGCACAGTCTAGCCAAGCCACAGGTACCACGACGTTAGGAGGATGCCAGAGCTGCCAGCCGCCATACCAGTCGCCGCACGCCGAGCGCTGCCACGGCAAAGCCATCTTGATCACCTCGCCGTTGAGCTTTGCCCCACCTTGTTGCTGGATCTGGGACTGCCTTGGCGAGCCGCACCCGATGCGCATGCTAGCCCCTCGGATGACCCCTCGGACGCCCTGGCGTGCAACGCCATGCCACCGCCATGTCACTTTGGAGCGCCGCCACGCAAGGCTGTTTCCTGCCGACTCCGACCGCCATGAGGAACAAGAAGTCAACGAGGAGCTTCACCGTGGGATGCTGCATCGAGCCGTGGAGAAGATGGAGGTCAGGGAGCCTCCCTGGCTGCCGTGCCACAAACCGCGGCCGCACCAGAGCTCTGCCGTGGGAGTTGCTACCCACGTGGACTTCACCGTGGGTTAAGGTCGCCGCCGACGCCTTAGTCGAGTGCCGGGTGACCCCAATCGCACTTTCGCACCCCCGCTTTGGCTCCGTCTCGCCTGCTGCCGTGCCGCTGCCGAGCGCCGTCGCTGCCGTTCTATCGTACCGCGCGGCCAGTCTCGCCAGAGACCAAGCTGCTGCCTTGAGTACCACCGCCATGCTCGCCGCACTGCGCGGAGTCTGATTCGCTGGTTAATGACGGCCGAGGAGCGCCACAGCGCCTGGATACGTGACCTCGCCATCGCCGGCAAGCCGCGCTGCCACGCGATGAAGAACGGAGGAGGGGATCGCTTCAGCCAAAGGAATGTGAATGAGGTTCACATGGACCGGGCCGCTGCAGGTGGACCCGCAAGCGCCGATGCACCCTGGGAACCGCTCGTGGACCACATGGGCCAGAGGACGACGCTGTGGACGCGGTTCACGTGAGCTAGAGTCGCTGCCAGTGGGCCCCAAGAGAATCGGTGCACCGTGGACCGAGCTGAGCTGTCGAGCCGTGAACCGAGCCTAGACCCACCGGTCAGTAATGACATCAGCAGTGACATCATGTGGACCCCACCAGTCAGATGACCTTTGACCGTTGACCGAGTCAACGCTGACATCAGCAAGTGACGTCAGCATGGCCCTACCAGTCAGTGATGACATCAGCATGGCCCCGCCTGTTAGTTGACCGTTGACTGATGACGTCAGCAGTGACGTCACCTTGGACCCACGTGTCAGACCATCGTTGACCCGGTCAATGCTGACGTCAACATGACATCATCCGCCACGTCAGCTGCTGAGTTGTCCCTGTTGGACTCGCACGCGACACATGGACCAATCCCGTGATGCCACATGTCAGCACAGATAAATTCAGTCCTTTTCTTTTTTAGAAAATGGTTAAATCTTTAAAAAATCATAACTAATTCATACGAGCTCCAAAAATTATGATCCACATATCCAAATTTTCTATAAATCGAGCTCTACCTATTTTTACTATGTTTGAGTGCATTTGGATCTTCTATTTAGCATTCATTATTTTTGCTAATCTATAGGGGTCACTCCTGTGACCATTAAATCTTGGTTACAGGCTCGAGCGAGGACAAGTCTGACGACAGTGATTACCAGAAGAAGTGCGACAGCTACGTCAGTGAAGGTGCCACATCTCACCCAACCTCGTAGATCCCATTACGCATGGCAAATGTAGTATGGCTAGTGCTTTAATTTCTGTTGCTATATAATGGATCGCCTGTGCTAGGATTGCATTGTAGATTACTACTTGATGAGCCCTACCTTGTTGTAACCTATCACCTGCTTACCGCTGTTATGTTAGCCACTTGCTTATCTGCTATATTTATATATATATACTTCACTCGCTTACATTTTGATGCAACATGATGAACACTGGAAAGGCCTGGAGGGTGCCAGGCTGGAGGTGTGTGAGTTGATGGATCAGATGGGCTTGTGAGCTGATGATGCTGTATCTGGGTTTGGGTGGAGCTTACGGCAAGGAGTAGGGTGAGGGTTGAGTCGATCGAGCTGGGATCTATGATGAGCTTCTAGAGCAAGTCCTGCCGGGGAATGGGTCTGGACATTCCCTCGAGAGAAGCCTATGGCAGGCTAACTAAGATTTGATGGTGGTCTTTGGGTGTGATCCTCTGAGAGGTGGAGCCCGGGACGAAGGTGCCGTGGTAGCATGTTAAAGATAAACCCTGGAGAAGATATCTCGGCTTGGTCACATTTAGGAGCTGCTGCGCTGGTATCCGGACCTTAGGAATTTGTTGCTTTCCACTCGCTTCGCATGGGGGGAGACGGCAGAACCGCTGGATAGATCGATGCTACTACCGCTAGGCGAGTAGTGATAGGAAGGTATATGCATGGGATGGAGCTAACACCCTACTGAGACGATCATGGCACCCCCTTCAGGAGTGGTTACATGGCATGGCATCCTCTACAGGAGCGGATACATGCTCTCTTCATAGTTTCTGCGATCTAGAGCTGGATGGTAGAGTGGCATCATTCTATGGCAGTAGGCGCCCAAAATCTGCCTAGGTGGTGATCAACACCGATGATGGTTATCTAGTGGATTAGTGAAACCTCTGCAGAGTGTATGGTTGATCGATCGATACATATGCCGACTTATTCGGCTGACCTTTCCTGTGTTCCAGATGCACCGGACTAGTGAGTAGAGTGCTCTACCTTCCCCCTTTGCGTGATTTCGGTCATGAGCCAGGCTAAGGGCTGTGGGCCGCTGAGACAAGCCGAGAGGGAGTTGGCTTGTCGACTTGAGTCTGAGATGGTGTTGGAGGTATGGGTTGGAATTTCAGAGATAGATGGTGATGGATGTGAGGGATGGGAATGTGTTTAAAACTTGATTAATATATTATTTATATACTTGATTACTTGCTTAGGAAAACCCCAGCCTTTATAGGTTCCTTTTGATATATCCATAATTAGCATCCAATTTCCACAAAGCAATGCATAGGATGGAAGTGTGGCCAGTACAAATCGTACTAAAAATTTGGTTTTAGGTTCAAGGAGTGAGTACTCATATGGGGAGTACAGTGACTGAGGGTTTCATGCCTATGCTCAAGTTGGATCGAAGATGATAGCTTCCGCACCTCAACATTTTATTGTTATGCTGCATGAACTCTGATTCCACCAAGTGGCGATGTAATAAGTTATTGTAAACCTCTCTATTGCACTCTTTTGTTCGATGTATGGACTAGGGTATTCAACTGTTATCGGGTAATATGATTTGAACGGTCATATTACACTTCGACTCTGTGGATTTCCCTTCACACAAATCGAGGTCGTTTCACCGGCGACGCACGGCGGCCGACGGTACTTCCTCCTGCTCATGGACGACTACAACCGGTACATGTGGCTACAGCCTGACGAGCAAGGATGAGGCAGCGGAGGCCATCAAGTGCTTCAAGGTGCACGCAGAGGCAAGAGTCTGGGAAGAAGCTGCGAGTGCTTCGGACTGACCGTGGTGGAATTCGCCACCTACTGCGTGGATGAGGGAGTTAGGTGCCATCTCACGGCGCCATACTCACCGCAGCAGAATGGAGTCATGGAGTGGCGGAACTAGAAGGTGGTCAGCATGGCAAGGTCAATGTTGAAGGCCAAGGGGATGCCAGCGGAGTTCTGGGGCAAGGCAGTGAGCATGGCGGTCTTCATCCTCAACCGCACGCCCACCAAGGCCCTGAAGGGGAAGACGCCTTATGAGGCGTGGCATGGGCGCAAGCCGAATGTGGCGTTCCTACACATGTTCGGGTGCATTGGCCATGTGAAGGCCACCAAGCCGGGCCTCGGCAAGCTGGAGGACAGGAGCACCAAGATGATGTTCCTCGGCTACAAGGAGGGGTCCAAGGCCTATCGGCTGTACGATCTGGTCAGCGGGAAGGTGGTAGTGTCCCAGGACATCGTCTTCGATGAGACGGCGGCATGGAGTTGGGATGGGCCAGCGACGGGGGAAGAGCGTGGAGTCGGCGGCATCGACAACACATTCACTGTCAAGCACATGGTCATTCGTGGGAGCGGCGAGGCGAATGCTAAGACGGAGGTAGGGGTTCAGGAGCCCAGCAGCTGCAGAGGCGGTGGAGCCACCAAGTCCAGCTGCGGCAGGCTCAACCCCGCAGCACTTCCCTGTTTCACCAGAACAGGGGACCCCATCGGCAACGGTGGAAATTGAGTTTGCGCGCCTCCAAGCGACATCTCTGAGTTTGTGGATGCATACCATGACGGCGAGGAGGTCTGTTTCCATCGGGTGGACAATGTCATCGGGGAAGCATAGGTGCCCGGATTGGTGACCCGTCTGCTTGATGACCCAGAGCTCCTACTCATGAGCGCAGAGGAGCCGACCATGTTCACGGTGGTGGAGCGTGACGCCAGCTGGAGGAGATGCGGTCTTTCGAGGAGAACCAGACCTGGAGCTGGTTGATCCGCGAGCGAGATGCCAGCCGATTGGCCTAAAATGGGTCTACAAGGTGAAGCGGGACCTGCATGGTGCCATCATCAAGCACAAGGGATCGACTTCGAGGAAGTTTTCATGCCGGTGGCGTGCATGGAGTCAATACAGTTGCTGCTGGCGCTAGCAGCGGCCAAAGACTAGCGCGTCTACCACCTCGATGTGAAGTCGGCGTTCCTCAACGACGAGCTGGCGGAGACAGTCTACGTCAAGCAGGCTCCTGGCTTCGTTGTAAAGGGAGCAGAACACAAGGTGCTAAGGTTGCGCAAGGCGCTCCATAGGCTTCGACAAGCCCCATGGGCGTGGAACGCCAAGCTCGATGCCACCATGGGTGAGCTCAGGTTCGCATGCTGTGCAAGAGCATGAGCTCTACACGCAACGACGGGGAAGGAGGAGCTCACCGTCGGCGTGTACGTGGACGACTTGATAGTCACAGGAGCATGGGCGTAGGGCATTGATGCGCTCAAACGCGAGATGGCAGCTTGTTTTAAGATGAGCGATCTCGGCGCGCTCTCCTACTACCTCGCCATCACGCTGGGGCAACGCGCCTACGCGGAGAAGCTGCTAGAGCGCGGTGGCATGGCGGATTGCAAGCCATGTGCGACCCCGACGGAGGAGAGGATCAAGCTATCGAAGCGCAGCACGACGGCGAAGGTGGACACGCCACGCTACCAGAGCATCGTAGGTGGGCTGCGGTGGCTCACTCATACTCGGCTGGACATCGCGTTCGCGGTCGAATACATGAGCCGCTTCATGGAGGATCCTCGGGAGGACCACTAGACAGCGGTGAAGAGGTTGTTGCGCTACATCAAGGGCTCGCTTGATTAGGTGGTCATCTTTCCCAAGCACGGTGGGCTGCAGCTGACTGTTTTTAGTGAGGCCCCACCCAAGTCCGGTGAGGGTGAGCTAGGGCTCATGGCATTCAGCGACACGGACATGGCTGGTGATGTGGATGGGAGATGGAGCACCTCAGGCGTGCTTGTCTTCCTTGGCTCAGCGTCAATCTCCTGGCAATCGCTGAAGCAGAAGATGGTGGCATTGTCGACCTGTGAGGCAGAGTATGTTGCAGAGGCCACCAAGCCGTGCCAAGTTGTCTGGCTGCGCCGGCTGTTGGGTGAGCTCACCGGCGTTGAGGCTCGCCCACCGGCGCTGAAAGTGGACAACAAGCCGACGATTGCATTGGTGAAGAATTCTGTCCGCCATGACTGGAGCAAGCACATCGACATCAAGTTCCATTTCCTCAGGGACTACGTCAATGGAAGGGCAGATTGTCATTGAGTTCATCGAGACCGGCAAACAGCTCGCTGACATTCTCACCAAGTCGCTCGGGCGTCTCAGGTTCGTGGGCTGAGGCAGAGGATTGGCATGGGTGAGGTCAAGGTTTAGCAGCAGGATTAGGGGAAGAATTGTAAGATAATCTTCTGTTGTCCTTGTTTGTTTTGCTGCAGCAGGAAGATAGCAAGGCAAGTCAATTGCTTGCTACAGTTACTTCTTGGAAGATGCTAGGAAAGCCACTAGGGCTGGTCAGCTGAAGACTTGACTTACAAGTCAAGGTCTTCACTTAGGAAATTTCCAGGAAAGCCACTAGGGCTGCTGTAGGTAGTTTCCAGGAAAGCCACAAGGGCTGTTGTAAGTAGTTGCTATCAACTATAAATAGAAGGTGCTGGGCAACAACCAAAAGCAGTTCATTGCCACCACATTTGAGTCTCCATTTTTTCAGCCAGCACTG
This sequence comes from Bothriochloa decipiens, assembly GCA_023333625.1. Lineage (NCBI taxonomy): Eukaryota > Viridiplantae > Streptophyta > Magnoliopsida > Poales > Poaceae > Bothriochloa > Bothriochloa decipiens. The sequence continues at coordinate 69,019,598 of CM041628.1, forward strand.
GGAACAGAACATGGCAGGGGCTGTGTGTGTGTGTTTGAGCTCAAGCTCATCTGCTACCTTGGTTCAGGGGAGGGGAAGAGGGAAGGAGAGCAGGGTCTGCTCACCGTGGTCCGTGGTGTTTGGTCCAAGTGCCAACAATTTCCATATGTTCAATTTTATTAGTATATATATATTTGTTCTTGATTTGACACAAGCTTAGCATATATTTTTCACTTATTATGAGGCTTTTGAATGTACTAATGTGTTTCTGGTATGTTTCTATACTTGTCTTAAGAGATACTGTCCATGAACTAGAAGCTCTTTCTCAGAATGGTTTTGGATGCCTAGAGTTCAAGGCTACACACGTTGCTACAATGACAGAGGGGAATTCTCTAACTGCAAAGATCTGGAATTTTTCAAGATGTAGTTCAGGTATTAAATATAAATCATTTGCATTAAGGGTTTCAATATTATTGTAATGCTTCATAATGATTTGTTTGTTGTGTCTTATTCCTGTTGGGTAAAGCTAAATTGAAGGATAATGCTTGGGTTCGGCTTGGAAGGATGTTTTTCGATGTAATGAACAATAACAATGCGCATCATTCATTGGAGATAAAAGACATGGCTAGGAAAATGATTGATGGCAAACTTAAAGGGTGAGCTAGAAAGATACACTTTGGATATGTCTCATACCCAATTAATTATTTATTCTGATACATGTGTTATCTCTTCTCCTAAAAAAATGCAGCCTTGCTATCCTTAAACAAAGTGCTCTCTTGACCGTCCAAGAAAAACTTGAGAATGTGTTGGCTCTTTGGAGGCATGTCCCTCTTCACTGCAACCAAGAGTTGGCACAACCAGGAAGTGGGCAAGGACTACCTCAGGTGGGACAACAGAGAGGTGCGCAAGGACTACCCCAGGTGGGACAACAGAGAGGTGTGCAAGTACACCTCAGGTGGGACAACGGAGGACTGGAGTAGAACCTTCAAAGATAATATACACCTTGGAGGAGTACTTGGATTTGGAAGGCACCATTGCAAAGAGGCCACAATGGATTAACAATAAAAGAACTGGAAAGGCACCCAATACATTTAGGGAGCTTCTGGATGAACTTAGAGATATTATTGAGCATGAGATTGAATATATGCCGCCCAGCGTATGAAATATCTACCATCTTCTATATATAATGCTTAAAGCATTTAATCTTAGTTAATATTCTTGCTTACAAATCACTCAGTTGACTTCATGTTTTGTTGCAGGAAGATCTTGAGTATTGGTTTCGCAACGCTTGGGAGAAAGACTTCCTTAAGATTCAGCTTTGGGCTATCGATCCAAAAGGAAAAATCGAAGAGGTATCTGTTATGCAGTGTCTGCCAGCTTTGTTTATTTGCTTTTCTTATGACCATTTACATCTGAGCATTCCAGAACCTCAAATATTTTATGTTTTTGAAACTCCTATGACTGGCAGACTCAAATATCATTACTCTATTGTAGTATGCAGTGATGTTTAGATGTGCTATAGGCAAATAACCTCTAGTGGGCCGTTTGGTTGCAGGAATTGGGCCTCAGAATCAGGAATTGGAATTGAGAATTCAGGATTCCGGCGTTCGGGCGTGTCACGGAATTGAGAAAGGAAACGGCCCGACAATTCCGCGCCGGAATTAGGCCCACGTGCGCACCCCCTCTCCAATTCCGACCTCCCAAGCTCAGAATCGGGCGGAATCGCGCCCATCCCTCGCGCCCGCGTCTCCTATCGCGCGACCTGGGCGACTCCCCACGGCGGCGGCGGTGCGGCGACTTAGGTACGGCTCCCCTCGCGTCCCCTCCTCCTCGCGTCCCCTCCTCCTTGCGTCATCTTCCTTGCAGGCGGCTGCTGCTCCTCGCACCCCCTCCTCCCTGCGCCATCTTCCTCACGGGCGGCTGCTGCTCCTCGCGCCCCTCCCTACTCGCGCCCTCTTCTGCCCTCTCCAGCTCCCGTCCCCTTCTGCTCGCGGCCTTCCAGCTCGTGAAACCTTCTGCTGCTCGCACCCCCTTCCCCTCCCTGCTGCTCCTTCTCCTCCTAACCCTAATCTCCAAATCCAAGCCTCTCTGCTCGCCCTGCACTAAACCTATAATCTGTTCATATCTAATTCTTTGCCATGTATTTTTTGTATAGATTCATCGTTGCTGTTGTGCTTCCTTGAAGGTATGGGATGGTACCATATTACTTTGTGATTTAATTTCCTGTGTGCTTGTTTTTTTGAAATTTGTGTTGGTGTGTGCGTTAGTTTAAAAATCATGTCGAATGATGAGTTGATTTCTTACATAACTGAGGAAAATAAAAGAAGGAAGACGAGAAGAATTGTGGTAATGGAGAAATATCTTGAGTCATTTTTGCTTGGGATTCCGAAAAACTGCATCCAAACAGGATTTGGAATTGAATCAGACCACATGATTCCAGCAGGCACATCCAAACAGCAGAATTGGAATTCAGCTCAATTCCAATTCCCTCAGAATTGGAATTCCAGACCAATTCCAATTCCAAGGTTTCAATTCCTGCATCCAAACGCAGCATAGAATTATTTCTGTCCTAGCTAATGGATCGAGGTTGCATGTGATTGGCCCAACATACAATTATTGGGCATCAAGGAATATTTGAAACATAGCATGCTTTAAGTGAAAAAAATATGATGATTAAATGTCTAACTGATGTTATTTGTACTCTTTTTGCAGGAGCAATGACCATAAAAAATGCAGGTGACAGGAGCTGCAATTTTGAAGACTGAAGCTACACAATCATTCCAGAGAGAGCCATGTTCACACTGCTAGCTTGTTAGTTTCTTACCAGCTGATAGTTGTTTGGCCCCCTTTTGCTTTTGTGCCGGGAGTTAGTGAGGTGGAAGCTGATCTCAGTTGTGCCTGATAAGATTTGTTGTCGAGCTTTTTAGTTTCTTACCTTTGATAGCCTATTTTGTTTTACTGATGGTGATAGCTGTTCTGGTTAAGATGTGATGGAGTTCGAGTTTCTATTGTACAGATAGTCATAGGTATTCTGGTTAATTTGTGAAATAGAATTCCGAGGACTGTTTCAGGAGTACTATGTGCCCTCCTGAGATAATACTTTACTGGTATTGTTATGCACCTGTGTTATTGTGTTTTGGGGTTGAGTATTCTTTTCATGCCACGAACCTTTTGGAGGATCGAAAAAATGTAGGTACAGTAAAGATGTAGAGATCGTACTCTGCTCCAGTTCAAGAAGTGGAAAGAGATGTGAAAATAGGGCGAATCTGATACACAGTAATGCCTTTTGAGTTTGTGGGAGCAGTACATTTGTAACAAGCCTGAAAATTCTAGAGCCAAAAACCCTAACGTTCCCAATTTTTTTCCCTAAACATTGGTGAGTGAGCATACCAGGAACCTAACCTTAGATGCACTAACATAACCCTATTTAGATGTGTGAGCATGTGCATTAACCATATAAAAACAAGTTTAGTGTGTCAAAAGGCCCTAGCATGACTTGACCCTAAGGTTGACCTAGTGGACCCACCCTAGTTATGTATACAGTATAGGAATACACATTTTAATAGGGAAATAGAAATAGAAATAGGAATTAGAAATAAGAAGAAAATAGAAAAAAGGGCGCCAACGCGTGGGCTCGTTCGTCGGTTCGAGTATCCGACCCCCGAGCCAAAAGTGCCAGGCTGCCATCACCGATAGCCTCCCGTGCCCGTCCCTCTCTTCTCGCTGACAAGTGGCCCTGGTGGCCCCACATGTCATCCCCTACTTTTTCCCCCGGCACGGCCGCGCCCGCCAGCGAGAATCCAAGGACGTCACGCCCATCGAAAGTCGACCGTGCCTTACTCCCGCCTCGTGCGACCCTGGGATGACCGCAATAATGTCCAGGATCCGGGGCGAGGGCACGCCGAAGCCAGCAGGAGCGGCTGACATGCGCCGCCGTGGCCCCCGCCGCGCTGATGCCCCCGCCAGCTTCCCCATCCTCGCCCTTGATCATTCGCCGTTCCAAAATTGGGTGCAGCGGCTCTTCGCGCCCCCTAGTTCGAGGGCTCTATCCACCCTATACTACACGTACCCCCTCTGACCACCCCGCCGCCTCTGGTGGCCTTCCACTCGCACTGATTGACGCCCGGAGGAGGACCGAGGGGAGGAGGAGGAGAACGCCGTCGCAGTGCCGCTCGACGCCGCTGGAGCCATGGACGATGCCCCGATTGGGCTACAACAATGAAGCGGCTTGGCACTGAGCTGCTTCGATCCGTCACGGCCTCGACTCACACTGGGCAATTATTATAAGTCAAAGTTGACACCCTTTCAAGTTTTAGATAATTATTAATTATTTTGGTGTACTACATGCACGAGTGTGACTTTTAAGGATGCTAAGAACAACTCTAATATGGTAAAATAAATAGCTAAATTTGAAACTTTACCTATATTTTATAAATATAGAACTCCACCAAAAGAAAAGAAGAGTTATCCAACAGGCTTGCTATTTCTCATCTTCTATTTTAGAAAATTGCCACATCACCAACTATCACGGACCTATTCCTGGCCGCAGCGACGTCGTGACCTGCATGGCACCAAGTTGCGAGCGATTTCTCCTGATAGCCGGCCTCTGGCATTTATTCCGTACTTTCTATGGCAAGCGAAAAATCAGGAATGACTTGTTTGCTAATTTACAAACTCATATAACATATCTGTTGGAGCTGATTCTTTCCTCTTGAGGACAAGAAACACAAGAAAAAGAAAATAAAAAATCGAAGGGAAAACGAAAACCCAAACATACTTATAAACCGACAAAAGAGAGAAATAAAAAAGCGATAGAAAAAAAAGAATTATACGAAACCCGAACTCAGAGCTGTGAAACGTGGAAAAACAAATCCAGAGCAGAGCCTCAAAACGGACACAGGAGTTGTCCAAACAGGGAAGGAATTTGAGTTTGCTATACTCAAGGTAACACAAAACAAAAAATATACGAAAATAAAAAAAATCCGAATCAACTAACTCTCTGTGACAGATTAAAAGAAGAAATACAAAAATATATTTCTACTCTTATTCTACTCAGGATTAGACGAATCTATTTGATTAGAATTCTTAGTTATCCAAATTTTTTCTATTCAGATTAGGATTGTTACTCGGAATCTATCACTGAAAGCATAACACAGTAAAATTCTACTAGAATAAATGCATGAAAAATGTGATGAGTCCATTTGCCAAGTCAAGAATTTATCTCCGGGGCAGATTCTACTATAAGTAATTTATAATCAATTCACAATATCGTTACATTAATTATTGAGAATATCTTTTTTATAAATAAGATTATTTGAATATATAAATGTTGTTAATGTTTTTCATGACCTTCAGACTTAAGAAAGTTTGAACTGCACAAAACTCAAAATAATGAGACGGAAGTATCTTTTATATATGCGTATTGTACCAATACCAATAGCTAGACGACACCAAAGGAAGGATTTTAGGCACGTGAGTCGATGCCTCGATGGGCCAATACGCGCACATGCGTGATTTAAAAAAAAGAAAAAAATGTCTCGATGGGCGAAGCTACAGCCAGACGACCATGTCGACTAATGATCGAGACAAGTATGAAACGAAAACGGGGTAGCGACGTAGAGTTCAGCTACAAACATGTATAATTGGAGTAATGTCCATCAGCGGTCTCTAAATTTATTCGGCTGTATCATCTTGATCTCTAAACTCGTAAATCGACCATCTAGGTCCTTCAACCTGTTCCGCTATGTCATCCCGGTCCTTAAACTTGAAGATTAATCATTAAAGTCCTCAAACTTGTCCAATTATATCATCCTAATCCCTAAATTTGGTTTTGACATAACGATATAAAAACTCACTATAAAAATAATTCATAGCTTATTTATACGAACTCGAATTGAAACAAACTTTAATCAAAATTATAGCGCTCAACGCGATCTACAACTTTATAGTAGAAAAGTTTTTTATTTAAAATCACTTAATGTCCCAAAATCTAAATTAAAATTTAAAATTTAAAATTATGTAAGCTAAATACAATATTTTGGACCCTAAATAGTTTTAATTCAATAAAATTTCAACTAAGAGGTTTTAGATCGTGACAACAGCTATAATTTTGATATAAAGTTTGTGTTAATTTGAGTTCGTATGAGAAAGTTATGAATTATTTTTATATAGAGAGTTTTAGATCGTCATATTTTAATAAAGATGAGACATAAAATAAAGTTTAGGGACCAGGATGACACAAGCGGAAAAATTTAAGGACTTAAACGTGTGATCTCCAAGTTTAGGGACCGCGATCATACAACCGAACAAGTTGAAAAACATAGATGGTCGATTTACAAGTTTAGAGACCGGGATGACACAGTTTTATAAGTTTAGGGACCGCTGATGAACTTCACTCAATTGGAGTAAAGTATATATGTATGTATATAGTGTGCTGCCGTGTTCATGTCTGCTTACACGCAGGGTCGGCCACGGAGCCCAGAAGCCCGAATTCCCCGTGCCGGACGCTGTCGAGGAGCAGCAGCGCCGCCATGTCCGTCGCGTCCTCATTGTCCCCAGTATGCGTCCCCAGCGGCTGCTTGCCGCAATACTCCGGGTGCACGCCCTGCTGCCCGGAGCGCTCCTCGTCAGGGCTGAGCTGGGACGCGACGAACTTGTCGAGCGCCCTCCAGTCCGTGGTCGCCGCGGAGTCTCCCTCGCCGTCAGCCGCCAAACCACGGTGGCTCCCCGGGTGCGGCATCAGCGGCGGGCTCTCGAGCTGTGGGAGCTCGGCGATGCGGCTTGAGTACTGCAGGAGGGCGGCGGCAGTGGCGGCGGCCGCCGCACCTGCACCATCCGCCTCGGGCGACTCTTGCTTGAAGCGCGCCGCGCTGGCGACGACGATGGGGTCGTGGTAGTACGAGTAGCTCGGGTCCCATGCTCCAGCAGTGACGCTCCGTGGTGGGTGCATTGTTCGCTTCTTGAACGCTCGACACACTACCCAGCCTTCTTCCTGCGTGCATACAGTTACAGAGTTCTTGCCTCAAAAAGCTGATAACAACGTATCAATGGTGGTGCTGCAATTTCATTCTAGTATAAAACTGTATTACACAAAATATATCTTTTTATCTTTATTAAACAAAATGTAAAAAAAGTCGAAGTCTACGCTTATATTTTTCTGGCCTAGTTGTCCTGTTACTGATTGGGCCGGGCCAAATCTTTTACAAATTGGGAAAATTAAGTGACCTTGCAGGAATTTGTGTTTTCAAATGTTAATATAAGTTTTATCTTTTTTTCCAAACTGATCTTTTGAAAACAACTTCGCCCATAAAGCTTCTTAAATTGTGCTCTAGAATGGGCTGGGAAGAACATAAAAATAATAGTTTTTCAAGCTTCACCACACACTTGTGAGCCCTTCGTGCGATTTTGCAAAGTTGTTTTGCCAAATGAGTATCAAACAAATTTAGCTTTACCAAGAAATCTGCTCATGAAACTGAAACCCCAAAACACATAGCTAGGCTAAGGCCTATTCGGATCTTCTTAGGTTCCACAATCTAGCTTTAGGAATCTGTGATGGTATCTAAACAACCACCAAGTTCTTATATACAATCTCAAAAACTAAATGAACCGCTTCTACCAGCTTATAAAAGTTAGTGTGGATCCAAACACAGCATAAGTAATAAGGCGTCGTTTGATACATGTATTTTGCTTCATTCGTGGAATAACTTTTCTTGGCTTTGCTCCACGAGCAATTTCACTTGTGAAGCTAAGACTATTTTAGAAAAAAAAGTTTTGTAAAATAATTTTTTGTAGTAGATAGGAGAGAGGGAGGTATGGGTGTTATTAAGAAGCTAATATTTAATTATCCACAAGTTGGGTGTGGCTGCCACTTCTTAATTTTCTAGCTTCGCATTAATATTTTCATTTTACTCGGTTTGGCAAAAACTCTAAACAACTCCCCAAGCTGTTATGGAGCACAACCGAACCAAGGAACGGAGAGCACCGAGTCCCATCCTGGTGCCTCCGTTGCCTCCGGCGTGGCGGCTGGTGGAGCTACAGGAAGCAACGTAAGCAACACGCAGCCGACTGACTTGCTATAGTATGCAATGCATCTATGCACGAAGCCACGAAATGCATCCAAAGAGAGACGATAGATCGATGATTGCCAATTGCAATGGAAGGCGAGGGATACAATACGCAAATGCCATGCGAGCTAATAAGGGTGTTACCTCTTCATCAAAAATAAGGGTGTTACCTGAGGTGCGGCGTTCTCGTCGGTCTCTAGCCTGTACTCGTGCAAGATCCAGTCGGTCTTGCGGCCGTTGGGCGCCCTCCCCGTGTAGAAGACGAGCGTCTTCCGCATGCCGATGAGGAGCCCGCCGCCGCCGCGCTTGCTGTCGCGCACCGCCTTGTCCCGCCCGGTCGCCTTCCAGAACCCCGTCAGCGTCGCCCGGTTCGTGCGCGTCCCCGTCGGGTACTTGCGGTCCTTGTAGCTGAAGAAGTACCAGTCGCTCTGCTCCTCGTAACCAATCTTGCAGTGCTCTTCACATCATCGATCACACAGAGATTAAGATACATACAGCAGTGGAGATCATATCTACGACCATTATTATGCATGAACATCGCGATCAATTGACATTATATATATTGCAAAGAGGATCAGATGCAAGAAAATAATCTGCGGACCTTGGAGATCCCAGGGCTCAATACGGTACAGGTCGACGTCGCGGATGACGTCGAGGTCGATCTTCTGCGAGGCCACCTTCTTCCGGAGGTAGTAGCTGACGAGCTCCTCGTCCGTGGGGTGGAACCTAAACCCAGGAGGGACGCATGACTCCATGATCACCGCACGCGACCTTTTTACCAGCAGCAGCACGTTAAATCAGCCTGCATCAAATTCAGCAATGCCTGCCTCAGTCCACCTGACTCTCTCCACAATCAGACACAGCAAAGTGGTGCTCGAATCATTCAAATATTCACTGAAAAACGTAACATGTGTGCGCAGCAGGGCATGCATTTTTATACTGCAGTTTGAAAAGGCACTCACACTCACAATGGAGAGACAGTTGTACTGCAAGCTTGACTACTGGTTGGCTGTGGAGTAGTAAACTCCTATGAAAAAACGCAGGATGTGCATGGATCGAGGATGTATGGGTTTCAGTGTTTTTGGAAAAGTTTAACGCAGGCGCAATGCACCCATGCCGCATGCCGGAGTTGGTCTACACAGTACGGTGAAGCCGGCATGGACCTGGACATTACCATTGGTACACAGGGTACGGTAAAAGCCTGGGCAGCAGGCCGGGGCAATCCACAGCAATGTTGCAGGCACTGAATGATGGTGTCGAGGTTAAGATCAGGAGCACACAAGTACATTGGCCATAGTCAGCAGGGAATGATAGCTGCCACAGCGCCATGGACGAGTGCATAGTATCTGGTTCCAGAAACCAATAATGCTATTTCGCGCAGTCTAAAATCTAGTATCAGAGATGGAGCTCCTTTGCTTGTTCTTATATATTAGAAGAAAAGAAAAGAAACAGAGTTTTTGTGCAGAAAAGTATTGTATGGGCGTATGGTACACCTTAATAACTAGGAGGAAGAGGAATTGCCAGAAATGTAGTACTATGTATTATTCCAGAGAACTCCATTGCAAATTATGCAGTTCTTGGCATATTAGAAACAATGACGTGAGCAGTGCGCCATGCAGACAGCACTCGCTCAATGTTAGCGCTATATCCTAGCATCACCGAGGCCAACAGCTCCTGCTCGATCCTTCGACCAAGCACCTCGAGGCTAGCAGGAACCGATCGACCCCCCTCGAGATCCTCCCTGAACCAAGGAAGAAGATGAGTCGAGCTCTCTTTCGCACACACAGCGCACACTCTACGGACTGAAATCTGGTGGCAAGAGCTACCTTTTTCATTGCATTTCATATATATTTATACAAGTTCTACATCTACTACAAGGTACAAGAGAACATGGCTGTCTACAGCCCTCACCTACTCCTACCACGCTGCTACAGTGCCCGAGATGGCCTAATACCATGCCCTGCAGCACATCGAGGCCTGACCATGACCGGCTACATGCCCTGGCCATGCCGAGTGAAAAAGAAGGGATTTGCAGCAGATTATGTCTGACACTCAAGTCTTATTGGCGACGCATGGGAGTGAGAGAGAATACATATATGTATGTATATAGAGATTCATATGTATGTGTAAATGGAGAGATGAGCAACATTCAGATGGGAAAGCCCTATTTTGGATGATAACTTGATCAGGCTTGTTGCCTGCTGCTCGATCTGGGGAGTGGGGACTGGAGGGGCTGGCTCTATAAAGTTAGCAGGCAGGGCACAAACACAACTGGGTCCTTGGTCCTTACACGGGCTCTGACCGCTCTGTCCCTTTGTCTAGGAATTTCATGGCAAAGCTCTGCTCCTTTGTGGCCCTCGCGCTGCATAACGAACTAACTAGCTTGTTGCATGCCTAGTTACCTATACTATATATGACCGCATGCAGTTGTATGCGTGAGGCACATAAGACACAGAAAACGCTTGATTGATACCAGGGTGAAAACTCTAGAAAAGAATTTATTCTGCAAAAAAGGCTTAACGACAGTATGTCCATGAGTATCTCGTAAACCCACAGAGGATAACTACAAGCATATGAGTAGTATGTAAGTCCACCTCAAGATGAGTGTGCTAAAAGCATATGAGTAGTACGTAAGTCCACCTCAAGATGAGTGTTCTCTCTTCTGACTCTCCTATAACCTCCGGTAGCACAGCCGAGACAGCGATGGGTTCTTCACTCTCATGGGGATGCAGTGACATAAGTATGGAATCATCATTTGTGCAGTCATTTGAATATCCCTCTCTATATGTGTCCCCCCCCCTCCCCAATGGTATGTTTTGTGCAAATTCTAGAGAACCAATCTCGCGCTCTCCATATTTAATTAGCGAGAAATCCGAAATAGATGATGACTATATTTGCTAATTGAAGAAAATCGTTGGAGGATATTTTTTTTCACCAAAATCTTTATCATGAGAATAAGGAAGGATATAAAGAGACTCTTAGAGTTACTCTAACGCGCAATAAACCCTCTAACCCCACCACCGCCCCCAACCAATTTCAAACATCTCCGTGACTATGTTTAGTTCTTGCCGTCTCTCCCACTCTGGTCCTTAATTAGAACAAACATGTCACTAACTTCCAATGCAAATTTTCTCATATTTCCTTGACCGTTATACTCCTTCACAACTACTCGTTAGAGAACCTACTCTTCTATAATAACATCCATTGCCAATTTCCTTTCTCCTTCTCTCATCTCAGATGCATTCATGCATGCTATTAGTAATGGCCAATGTCAACACTTCATGAAAACTATACGGATTTAGGCATTATTTGGATAAATCTATACCCTCCCAATACCAAGGGATTGAAGAGGAAAATAAACGAATTTTCCCATTAAGCCCCCTCTCAATTCACCACTTCAATCCAATCCCACACATGGACATGGGGAATGGGTTTGTCCAACAAATCCTTAAAATCACAAGCACGGAGGATGGACAATGTAATTGACGTAAATGGACCAGATGGATCTAGGAAGCACGAGTAGTGGGAAGTGGTTTGGCTAAAGTCGTTGCCAATAGTATTGTCATACACCAAACATTGGCAGTGTGTGGTGATTATTTGTCTCACTGTTGGTTGCACCATCATTCCATCTAAAATGTGGTTCTTCCTTATTTCGGCCATGCTTATGTCAGTACCAGTGCCTTGGCAGCAGCTCTAGAAATGCTCCTTCATTCTTCCATCAATTTGGCAGTTCTTTGTCATGGAGCAGACATTGGAGATGCCCTTAGGTTGACAAAAGGAAAAAATAGAAAGGATAGGCAGAGTTGTTCCATTCATGCTATCTAATGTCGAAGATCACTCCAGAATGCACCACAGATTTTAAAAATGAAATTATTCTATTTGTTATAAGAGAATGGATTTTGCAAGTAGGCATATCATACCAAATGAACAGCAAGCAGGAAAATAGACTAATGAAAAAGCCTACCTTTCTCGTGTTTCCATGCATCCGTCCGGCCAGTACGAGATCAACAAGAGAACGTAAAAGAGAAGTGAAAATTAGAACGTCAATACGGTTATACGAGAGACGAGTACAGTACGTGCTCCAACTCCAATCAATCGTCTAAATGAATAAAACTCAAAAGTCTCGGACATGGACCCAGTAATCGATAATCTCCTATGCATCTCTCCTTACCCAGAGAGAGGGGGGAATGAAGAGAGATCACACTAGGTCTCTGATAACACAGAACAAGATCCACAACAAAACAAAGCAAGAACAATGCTTTCAGCAAAAATGAAAAAAAGTGCAAGAACAGATAAAAAAACATAGATCCTTGTACTTATGCAAGAAATTGGTTTTCATGAGCCGTAAATAGTAATGTGTCCAACTGACCTCAAGGGATCAAATACTCTACACACAGGGAGTACTTTCTTCAGGCTAATAGCTAGTTTGAGGTCATGAAGAGGGAGGGAGGGAGAGCGGAGAGGGAGCGCGTGAGCCTGTATTGGGGACTGGAGACGTGAAGAAGATGAGAGGCAAATTAGAGGCGAGAATGAGAAAGGTGGAAGGGTGTTTAAAAAGAAGGGAGGAGGCTTCCCTTTCCTTCGCGCGTGGGTTGGGGGAATGAAGCCCGTGGGCCCTAGGGGGACCCTTTTAGCCACCAAGCTGATGTCACGTTGTCTTCCCGGCGGCCTCTTCTTCTTTCCTTTGATATTTCCACTTCACAATCTTGAATCATAAGCCACACTACTGTTCCAATCATATACTACTGTTCTTGACTTCTTCTTGTGAAGACGATATGTACTGCATGACTATGTGCTATCGACGATGATTGAGAATGCTTTTCGAGAAATATTGATCGATCAAGAAATCGACACTACGGATACATAAATATATGACAATACTGAAGCTGGACTTCAGGGATGGTTTCTGCTATGGATGACGCCACCTCCTTAGGGGCTAGGGCGACAACTAGCTATAAAATCCATCAATCATCAGTGAAGTGAATGGAGTTTGGAAGTATTCTCACACACATACTTCCTCCGTTGCAACCAAGAATGAGTGAACTTGAGGGATTAGGGTAACGTTGTTTACCTCAAATTATTTCTTGTTCTTCTGTGCAATTTTTCAACTATTCCAGCTATATGGGATTGGCCTCGCATAGTTGCACTTGCATGTGCTGTCATTGTTGTTTACTCTGATAATAAAAATAGGAGTACACTTTCAGAGACAATCATGATGAGATCAAAGCACTGACTCCTTAAAAATTCACTGCTGCAGTCTTAACTACTCATAATATATCTCTGTAGATCCTTTTGAAATTTACTGCATGTGCACTCCATTGATATCTAGCTTTATACACCAGAATCCAACTATAACCACCGGTATAATGAACATGTAAAGGCACAAGCGGAAATAAGGTACGTAGAGTAGAATGGCATGATTAAGGATCATTACTACTAGAAACAATACATTATTCAGTTTTTTACTAATTACTGGTCAAATTCTTGTGCAACACAACTCCACCTTTCCCCAAAAATATGCATTACAAATTGTACTTGTGCTCATATATACTATAGCTACTAGTACACCTCTGATTAAGTATCCTCTTAAGTATACATGAATGAGAAAAGAAGCCAGTTAATGGTGGTGCAATTAAGAGAGACGAGAGATTGGATTATATTGGATAAAGGTAGGCTAAACTTGCCTATAATATGTTGCAGAACAAGAAGTAGTCATATTTTGAAGATTTTTTTTTAAAGGAAGCTAAGACAATAAGTAATTTGAGCAGGAATAGTTTGCCCACTGAGAAAATGTTGAACCTTCCGTACCTTGTAGATATTTTTGTTAGAAAAGACGGCAAAAGTTTTGCCGTAGATTTTATTAGACAATATTATACCTTGTAGATAGTACAGTGAACCTAAAGTTGGAATGAAAAGATCACCACACTTCACACCATGCAGAAGACACATTATTAGCACTAGGTAGTTTTTTGCTACTAAATTTAGCCATATTCTAGATAAGCTAGGAATAATAATCGAACGAAAGAGGATTAGTGGAGACCCCTAGGATCAGGTCAACAGTGTGCAGGACTATTCGCCTGGCGTGCGTCGTTCTGGTGCCTTTTTCTGCTCATAACTACTGCTGGGCGATGTCAAAAGGGAAAGCTTTTTTCCCGATTGATCAGTCTCCAGTTGCTACTACTAATGATTGTGCATCCTCGAGACACGATTTCACTCGCACTGATCCCGAGGCCTACTGCTTTGCTTTGCGCAGACCCGCGACGCACTCACACTAATTACCCTTTGATCACTTCTCTTATCCGAGCGACACGGCTCACTAACTTAATCATGAAAAGGTACAGTGCTTGTCAGGTTTGAGCTTCTTGACTAATTCAGTGTACGCGCGTGACAACTGTGAACATGTGTCATCACAGTATATATATTCAGTGAATCGAGGAAGCCATGCAGCTAAGCAACTGAGCTTTCAGGTGCACTGCTCTTGTAATTGCCATGGACCCATCTCCGATCTCGGAACATCATACACTGTGATGGTAGCGATCGATCGAGCAGCACAAGTCAATGCAAATACCCTGTACTCGATGAGGAGGGGAGAACTGGGGTCCGGCTTCCACATGGAACCGCTGTGATATATACTACACTAAATCATCGTTCCAGCCATATCCAGGTGCTGAATCCCACTATGGCTAAGTGCCGTCGTGTCAGTATAGCTCGTGGCGACGATGGCCGATCGACGAGGTGACTACTCGAAAGGGCTGAGCCGAGTTGAATTTATTTGTGTGTAATGGGGCGGTGGGTGCTGGCCTGGCCTTCTCTGATCATTGCTCCCCCCAGTTCAGTTCAGCGTGTTGCGTGTTTCATGCCACTGCATATACCATGCATGGATCGATCGATCACTAGTCCGAAAATATCTACGACAGCGCGCGTCCTGGGGCTCGGTCGCAATAGTTAGTGTCATGCATCGATGGATGCTAGCTAGCGGCAACAACCATGCCTGCCGCGTTCATTCCGAAGTGGGGCGGTGGCCACCGAACCGTCGATCGGTGGCTCAGGGCACGGACGTCGACGTACGGCTCCCCGGGACCGAGCCGGCCGGCACGGTGGGTACGGTGCAGAAGTGCAGAACCCGGCAAAATCGCGCGCGCTCGATCGTTCGCGAGATCCAGAGAGCCGGGCGGCGCGTGCGGCATCGTTCCGGGCGTCCAGCAGCTAGCGGCCCCCGCGCGCTGGGTACACTGGGCGGCCGCAGGTTGGCTAATGCGCTCGCTCGCGCGCCGCCCCAACACGCGAACGAGAGGTTACTTGGCTTGCGACCGTGGATACATGTTGGCATATGTGCAACCGGGTTAACTACGGCAAGCAAGTTCAGTAGTTCACCTAGCTATAGCTCGACACGATCCCTTTCTCTTTCACTAGTCCCCGAAAATGGATGCCCTTTTCAGCTACATATATCGCCTTTGTTTGGTGCAGAAAGGTACGGTGCGTGGCAAGCTATCTAGCATGCATATGGAATGGAAGAAGATCCTTGGCGTAAGCGGCAAAAAGGCTACTACAGCCACGTTTGTGCCCGCGGCAGCCTCTGCCGCTCTATGGATCGGAGCGTCAAGTGTGTGTATGACAGCAGTAACGGCCGGTGTGCTACTGTCACCCTTTCCACGTAAAAAGTTCAAGCTTCACTGCACTGCTTGAGGATAAAAAGTAATGCAAGATTCGATTCTATGCTTAGGTGATACTACTAGTACTAGTATGACAGGGCATCCCACATTAATTATTGGACGGAGCGACATGGAATTGCTTTGATAATATTCAGATCAGAAGTTTTCGATCGGCTGATTCTCGTCTCCATATATTACACTATCCTCGATCACATATATATATATATAGACGGGGTCAGAGCAACTCCAATCCAAGCCCCTACTTGAGGCCTACCCTAAATTTTAGGAGTTTGAACAAAAAATTAACTTCAGTGAAGCCTCTATTTGGGCTCCTATTTTCTATGCCATCTCAAATTATAGTTTCAGCCCCCCAGATGCAGCAACCCCTTATCCCGTGTGTCCCACCCCACTTTCCTCTCCCCACCTCACGCGTACGGACACGGCCTCGCCGGCCTCCCTCCGACGCCAGCGACCTCGCGTGCCGGCTGCGACCTCCCTCGACAGCGACCTCGAGTCTCGCGCGTCGGCTACCGCACGCACGCCACCACCACCTCCCTCCACCCCCGCGCATCCGCTTCCGCCGGTGGAGAGGATGGTGGCGCTCGGCTCTGGCCCCAGATCCGCCGCCGCGGCGCCAGAGAGGGAGGAGGAGAGGGCCACAAGCTGCCTCTCTACAAGGACGCGCGGGTAGACGAGGAGGCCGAGGTCCCAGCTACGACGACATTACCCCTGCTCCCTCCCTGTCTACCTCGAGCAGCAACAGCGCGTCCACACACCTCCCCTGACTGCGGGCGCAAGGGGCAGTAAACAGCGGCGGCGCGGGAGAGGAACCCCCTCCCCTCCTCCCTCCTCGTTGCGAGAACTGCCAGAAGGGGACCCGGAGCAGGAGCAGGCGGCGCACGTACCTAGTCCACGGCGTCGGGCGGCGAACTCGTCCTGTTGCAGCTGTGGCCGCCGGGCAGGTGCGGTGCGGGGCCCGTCCAGGTAGGTCGCCTCCAGGAGCTGCCCGAGTGCCGCGGGAGGGAGGTGGCCGGGAACGGGAGCGGAGGCAGGAGGGAGAAGAACGCGAGGAAGGGAGGGGGAGTTCTCCTTGTTGGATCTCCTGCGCAGCGCCTGGGCTCGGGGCTTCCTTCTTCTATAGTACCGATGCTTGGCACCTCACCAGCGCTTCCCTGACGGCGCGCCCCTCACCGGCGCTTCCCCAACGTGACATGCGCCGTGCACCTCACCTCTCCTCCCCGCCATCGCGCGACAGTGACGGCACCACTCCTCCCCTCCCGCGGCAGGTGCGGACGGATCCGCCAGCACCTAGCTCCGAGCCTCCGATGCACGGCCGGCCGCTGCCCTACCACGCTGGCATGGCTCCGTTGTGCGGACTCGGTACCCGCTTCCCCGCCGGCACGTTGCTCCGCCAGCGCTAGTCTCCGCGTGCATCGTGGTGTGTGTGTTGGATTTTAGGGGAAGAAGAAAGATTGGTACCAATGACAGCTGGGCACCAGAAAAGATACGGACTTGGTCTGTTTTTTCCGTTGGAGTTGGGCTTCAATTTAAGCCCTTACTTTTTTTAACCCAGCCTGCAAATAGAATTTTGAAGGCCTAATTTAGGGGCTTGGGCTGGAGTTGCTTTTAGTGGAAGAAAACAAACGGCGGAAGGAAAAAGCACAGAACGCCGTGTGTATAATTGTATAAAGGTGGCAAAGCAAGCCCTTAGACAAAACAGGCCGGATAGCATCATCATTGTATAAGCAGCTTGTAGCACACTCTTGTACCGTGTGACATGTGAGCAGTGAGCTAGGGACAGCAGGCGGCTTCCTTCTTCCTGCCCCGCTGATTGTGGAGCACGGCGATAGATGCCGTGCCGACGATTCTCCGGCCGGCGACGGCGAGCGATCATCATTACTACTTCTCGCCGCGCTCTGCAGTAAGCACGACCTGCGCTGTCGAGCATCCGTCCATGCATCGATCTCAGCCAGCCGAAGCCATGCAAAGGGCCGCCGGCTCTCGTGCTTTGATCGGCCGGCGAGCGGCACGCCGTGCGGACACATCGATACATCCGATCCCTCGACTAATTACTTGCCGAAATGATCGCGTCCTTTTCGCACCGATCGATCGCGTCAAGGGTGACCATCCATCCACGGCCGTGAATGATCACGGTATATATCTGCCGACAGACAGCACAGATCTTCGCCTTCGGGAAGATCGACCAAGAGAAACTTGAGTCTCCATCCAGATCCAGTTATGGTGCCTGACGCAGTTGGATGTGATTCGAGGCCCGCGTGCAGATCAATACGCGTAGAGTCGTTCGGTTCTTTCTACTGCTGTACCAACTGGTCAATTATTCACCTTTCGACTTTTGATAGGCACGTATGCCACCACTGCAAGTCTGCAGTGACGATCTCTGAAACGCCAATGCAATCGTGATGGTGACGCCGCTGATCGCACGCTCACGCTCTGCTTTCTTCACTGCGACTCCTCTGCATGCCCGGTAATTATTTCGCCATGCAGCTTCAACTTCCTCTGCTGCCCTTTTTTCAGTCTCTCCCTGTCGTAAATTGAGTGAGGGCTCAAGATGTCAGGAAGGGCATGAGGACGAGGTAGATAATAACAGAGGAAAGAAAAAAAAAAGAAGAAAAGAAAAGGGTTGAGAACCACCCAGAAGCCCGGGCCATATTTGTATTGGGCTTTGTCCAAGTGACCCATAGTCTTCTTTTCTTCAGCACCTTGGGCCCATGGACTGAAAATATCGCCCTGAAAGCGTCAAAGGGCCCACGAAGCTCACCGCCGCCACGCTGGAGCAGGAAACGCACTTCCCAGTTCCCACCCAGCCCGTGAACCGCGTTCGTCTTTTCTCCACAATGAAGTCGATCGCACACATCCCTCAGTAATTAATTCAGTATATTTCATTTTTTTTAAAAGATCCTGGAACGGATTGTTCCGGCATATATATTAATAAGCATAAGAGAATTGACGTAGTTTATTAAGGAAAACCGGGTCCAAAAACTAACCCCACGCCATACAACAGAGGGAATGACAACCAAATAAGATATAAGACCAGAGTTCCCGAAAGGCCAAGTAGGTCATCGTTGCCTAGCACGAGCAAATCGTAAGCGCAGCTTCGACTTCCGACCATGGCCTCTCACCATCCGAGCCGACTCGAAACTCCACAGCGACGCCTTCAGAAAGGTTACGACGCTCGATTCGCCGTCATAGCACGTCCAAGCGGACCGGGTTCTCACCCGTGGAAAACTAGAGGCACGACGCCCCCAATAGGGAAGACGGCGCCCGCAGGCGTCGCCGTGGCAAGGCTTTTGCCCAAGATAACCCTAGCTTCAGGTGTCGGCCCAGATTCCGGATCCCTGCATGTCCCCACCGTCGTCGCTGCCAGCCATCTTGCAGACACCTTGTAAGGGGGGCATTGGCGCGCCAGCTGCACGCGTAGCCGCAGCTGCAAAGCTGCGCCATCCACCCCTACTGGCCAGCTGCCATGCCGAAAAACCAGCCTTCGCTCCGAAGCTCACGCGTCCACCCGCCGCACGCCGACGCCAACGCCTTCGTCTTGACCGCTTCTACGACCATCAACCATTGCGGCAGCAGAGGCCACTCGGGGGGAGACGACAAATAAGAGGACGCCCCCAACGCCCACAGGAGCCCCAGCCATGACCGCACGCACCGTCGGCCACCAACACACCGTCGGCCACCATCACACCGCTGGCCACCTTCACACCGCCGGCCGGCCACCAACACACCGTCGGCCACCTTCACACCACCAGCCACCATCACCAGGACAAGGCCGGATTTGGCCGTTCGTGGTCTGGATCCGGCCATCCAGGCACCGGATCCGCCAAGAAGAAGACGCCGATGCGCGACGCTGGTATCCTGGCGTCGGGCGCCACCCCCAGCCCAAGGGGCCCCGGATCCGGCCGCAACGGTGAGGAACCCGGTGCCCCCGGACAGCACAGCCGCCCCCACCAAGGTCAGCACCACCGGCGCCGCCCCCAGGCCTGGGGCCTCTAGATTCAGCCGCCAGGGCACCGAATCCGCCCGTCCTGGCCCAGAGGAGGCCGACTGTCGTCATGAGAGGAGGGCGAGGAGGGGACGAGGATGGAGATGAAGGTCGCCGCCGCCGCCCCACTACACCACCTCGGGCCCCTGGCCGGCGCCGCCGCAGCCCGGGCAGGCGACCCCGCCGATCCCCATGCGGCTTGGACGGAGCGACGCCCACCGGCCCGCGACCTCCCACGCCACCAGGCCACCTGCTCGAAGGACGGGGCCCCGCCGCCGCCATCCCGGCCGGCTGCGTGGCCTTGCTGGCGGCCTGCTCCGGCGGCGGCGCGGCGGAAGAGGGGAGGAGAGTGGAGGGATACACGCGGCGGCTAGGGTTCCGCGGAGCCGCCGCGTGGAGGGCGACCCGGCGGATGGTTTCCTGAACGATATATTTCATTTTTTGGCTCTTTTCATGAACAAAGCTCTTGCTAGAGAGAATTTAAACATCACAGGACTTGCCTCTTCTACTCTGAAAATGAAACCATCCACCGTTTATCTTTTTGGTTGTGGTGTTTGCCAAACAGATGTGGAGGCACCTTTTCAGATGCTTTTTGGTAGGGAGCTGGGCTCCAATTTTACTGTCTACTAGACAGTCCTGGCCTTAGCGATAAGAAATTCTTAGTTTGTACTGTTTTAGCGTTGAGTCTTTGGAAGCTAAGAAATGCTATTTGTTTTCAGGGAACGATTGGAACGATACGAGTCTCTTACTCTTGCAAATCACGACAATGCTTGAAAACTGGAGTTTTTCCCGTGTCCAACCACAACTGATGGAAAAACAAGAATGATTCATGGCACAACTGGGGGAGGAACTGAAATATGTAGCGACAAGGAGTCAGTGGCTAGCGATGGTGGATGATCCTTGGAAGAGTTTCATGTTTCACGAAGCACTAAACTGAAAGGCCTTGGAAATACCAGAGAGAAGCTAAGAAAGCACTTGTCTAACAACCTGGCAACTGCCTCTCGAGTGGCAGTTTTCTCAGGGGTTTAGTTTGGTGGCCTGAAGATGCTGTCGTTTCAGGCAGTAGTCTTGAGAGTTGTTTTTTTTTTCCCCAGTCTTTTCGTGCTTTCTAAAACCTTTTGTATGCTTGATGGGGTGAAATTAACGCCTGAACGCTGTATGGGTGTTGTCTTTTGCTTAATGCAATGGCTAGGGCACGTCCACGCAACACACGGGTTTTGTTTCATAGTTAATTTAACAAACAGAATAGTACTAGCCAGGCGGACTGAATGCCCGACCGATCGATCCTTTTGGCCGACACTCGAGCACTTGACTGACACGTCCCCCTACCCCTAAATGTGCAACAGTGAGGCTGTCGATCCGGGCATCCGGGCAGCGTCCTCCAGGGACACCGGGTCCCCGTCACGAGTCACGTCCGTGTGCCCCCGCCGCGTACGCCGAGTCGCCGTCCTCCATGTGATCGAGGGCGCAACGGAAGGGAAGGGACGGGACCTGATTTCCCGACGGGGCGGGCTCTTCATGAGCACTGCGATGGTGTCGTACGGGAGTACGCCGGGCACCTGATCTGAGTCCCACCGAACACCACGTGACTCCGTGTGCGCCGTACGCTGCATTTCCTGCCCTGCCACCGCTTCGACCTCGTCCTCGGCCAAACAAACAAATGGCGGAGTTCTCAGCGAGGACGGACGCGCACCGGCTTGCTTGCCGACTTGGTCAGGTACTTGGCCCGTGGCCGTGCCCGCCTTGATTTGTGGCGACGAGTCCGATCGATTTGCCGGCGTGCACGCGTCGCTGTCGTGCCGTGCCCCTGCCTTTTGGACTTGATGATTGCCTGCTCGTTCGATCAATCGATCGCTCGGGCCAGCATCGGTTGCTCCACTATTCGCGGGGCCGGGGTCCGTTGTCCGTGACGAAGGGACCGTCCGTCCAGCTGGTTAGTAAATTTGCCACCGTTGATCCAGCTGGTGTGTAAAAATATGCTCCTAGATAGACGACGACGGCCCAGGCATGTGCACTGACCTCAATTTGCTATGGTCCGCGTCGGCCCCGGCCGGCGGTACGTCCAGGCTGCACACACCGGCATCCATCACCGTTGCGTTGTGTCCCAACAAGGACTTCTAGACTTCAGAGCGTGCCAAAAAAAAAAAAAACACCCTGTACAAAGCGTCACGAGCTAGGTCACCTTGTGCTCCAGTACGTAGTAAAATGAAGCTTCTGTTAGCATAATTGGGCCAAGCCCATTATTTATACTAAATAATCAGTAAACCTCAAAGGCCCACAATTATGTGATTAAGTGGAAAGGTGATTAATACCAACTTGACTAATTATCTAGAGGACAATCGACTTAAATAGTGAGCATTGGGATGCCCACATAAGCTGATTAAGGAGGAGAACCTGGGATCCACGCGCGCCGCCGCCGAGCCGAGCCGAGCCGCGAGCCCGCGCGCGCGCGTCGCGACGGGCCGACCGAGGCCGAGGCCGTGGGCTGGCTGGCTGGCTGGCTTGGCTTCGGCCTGAGGCCGTGGCCTAGGCCTTGTTTTGCCACTCGGCCCATCCGGCCGAGGCAAACCCTAGCCGCCGCTCCAGCCCA
>CM041628.1:69046884-69162166 GCA_023333625.1 Bothriochloa decipiens
CGGCGAACTTCACCGCCATCCCTGCAGGTGGCGCTCCAGGCGACAATGGTGCTGTACTGGCCGCGGGTACCGGCAGTAGCACGCTAGGGTATAAACTGAGATCCCTGTTTATACTTCATTTCATTGCTGCTGTTATTTTGCTTATGTTAATGAGTAGCAGTAGCAGTAGCGATTATGAGGCTGTCGCACGTATCGTACTAGCGTTAGTATTTTACTTATCATATTTATGGATTAATTCATGGTGTAAAATGACTAAATATCCAACAGCTTCATCCAGGGTTTTGGTTTTAACTTTTAACCAGCTGCAGAATTATTGTTCATCGAGTACACAGTACGTAGCCGTCCGTCCCTGCGGTGATGGGGCTCCACACGGTTTCTCAAAGTTGCCTTTCTTCCCCGGTGCCCTTTGCCTTTTCCAACGATGAAAGTACTGTGCCCTGTACCGGCCGTGCCCTCTGGAATCCTGCGTCCCTTCTGATCCGCTGAACGTGGCATTCTGGCTTCCACTGCATGTACGTATGTTCTCATTCGGTCGTTTGCCCTAACAGGTTTAAGTCCAAAACAGTAGTGAGGTTCAGTTGCCTGAGCAAGGAGAATTTTGGGTACACATCTTCACCGCTAGCTACGTGCTGTCTGGCCTGGCTTTGGAGCCCGGCTCGTTTTTTCGGCAAAGCCGGATGCCTGATATATGGTTGTACTTCGGCGGCGTTTTCCAGTGTGCTGAAGATAACCTAATGTTGGAGCCTTGCCGCACCATCGCGCCGGCGCCATGTGGTCTGTCGCTCGAGTCGAGAGACTCCGAAGAGAACATGGAAGCACGGCCGAATAAGGAAACTAGACTAGTCAACGACTATGAATAAAAGCCAAAGCATGGTGCAAACTCTTCTGTAGTTATTAATTGGACTACCAAAGCACTTGCCTAACTTATTAATATATAGGGTTCTAACAAGCTGAACTCGAGCATGCAATAATTCGAACTACGGGAGAGATATAATACAGCCTGCAACAGCAGCCGCTGCAATGTACCGCAGATGCTGGAACAAGTATAGTATACTTTGCAACAGCAGCAACTAGTGCAGCTAGTATAGCGTAAACCACACTACAGAACCATGAGGAATGTATGTTTAGATTATTAGGCTGATTTACAACTTATTCAAATAATAATAATGATTTTTGAGCAAGAAAAGGAAGACAGAAGAAACCAAGGGTTTGAGCTAAAACTATCAAATGATGAATACCCACTTGATCCACCGAATCAACGTGCAAGATTCCTCGATCGGTCCAAACCGATGGTAGCATTATGCTTATTCCAATCAGCTTCTCATCGAGGAACACTTCATAACCAGGGAAAGGAGCATCAACAACTTAATCGTTATCCTTAGAGGGAATACGTGGGTTTTTTTTCCGAAAGGACAGCAAAAGCTTTGCTGCAATTTCTATTAGACGAATAAAGAAAAACGAAGGCAAGTGTCTCCGCCCAGTTTTTGAAGTGAAAATTGGGTGAAAACCGCACAACTAGGGAGAGCAACTCATCCCACACCACTCAACTCGCGCTCCAAGAGTGCCCACTCAACTCAAGTCTCGGTCGGATTAGGTTATCAACACGAGCAACCACTTCGCACCACTAAACACTCGGTCGGATTGGGTCATCGACACGAGCCTCTACTTCACTCCACTAAAGCTGACCATAGAGCAAATAAACAAAAAAACGACTAAAAACAACCTACGCCTACTCCACCACTGCCACCAACCGCACAACAAAACAACGAGAACGACGAACCAGCCTTGCCCGAGACACCCCGACCGAGCCAAAATCCACAGCGACGCCTTCCAAAAGGTCACAACACCTAAGCACCGCCGTCACTCGTCCAAGACAGGACAAGGCTTTCGCCCATGGAGTATGCTATGGGATACGGCGTCCTCAATAGGGGAATGGCACCCGCAGGTGTCGCGGTCGTCAGACATACGCCCAAAGAACCCATAGCACGGACGTCATCAAGATGTCGGGGCCCCGCCAGACACCGAGTTGTTGCTGCCGGCCATCCAGAAGGAGCGTCACCGGCGTTGACGCGCCGGCCACACGAGTAGCCGCAGAGCTGTGCTGGTACCCATGCCAGACCGCCTGCCAAACACCAGCCTCCCGCCACCATGTACGTCCACCATCTGCCCGCCGTAGTCGTAGTCGCCGTCGGCCACCGCCGCCGACCGAGTTCCCGTCGCTGGAATTGCCACCACCCCGAAGGTACTGAATCTGGAGCAGAGCCCCGGACCAGCACCCTTATGGATGCCATGGCCTCTGTCTTCATAACGACCGCCCCATGACAACAGATGGGGGCATAGGGGAGGGACGGCATAGTCGAAGACCGCCCCCCAATGCCAGCACAACCCCAGCCACCGCCACAAAACGCCCACCACGAAGAAGAAAGGAGGGGGCGAGCAGAGAGGGAGGGGACCCCGCCGCTACCCCCTGCGTCCGATGGGCAACAGCCCCATACCGGTCCGCTGATGAGACCCAATCGGAGAAGAGCCGCCTCCTCCCGGACCGGCACCACTACTAGCACCACCATGGCACCACCGGCATGCTGATTCCGTGACCGACCATGCCTCCACGACATCGCCGAAGAGGCAGTTCTTGATCCCAGGAGATGAGCTCGTCACCGGGCCGTGCCCAGCTCGGGTCTTCCAGGAGCGCCGGAGCCGGCCAAGGCCGGCCTCGCGCCCAACCAGCCGAGCCCCTGGTCGGCCGCACCCAGCGCCAAAGCTGCCGGCGGGGAAGTGCACTCGTCCTCCTCCATCATCCCATCTCCGCGCGGGTCAGCAGGAAGGTCGCTGGATCCACGCCAAGGGGGCCTGGATCTGGCGCCTGAGGGCCTGCCGCCGCCGGACCTCGTCGTCGTCGCAGTGAGGCAGCCACCGAAACAGAGCACCGGGAGAAGAAGGCCTCGCCGTGGGGAGGCAAGCCGCGCCGCTGCACCATCCGCTCGTGGCCGCCGCCAGCTCGTGGCCGTCGCCGCGCCTAGCCGAGGCGCCATGGCGCTGCGCCGCCCGGCAGTCGGACTCCATCCCCGCACGGATGGGGTCGCAGCCTGTAGGAGAGGGACGACCTCGCCGCGGGGGTTGAAAGTCGTGTTAATGCACCTACGCCACCACCCAAAAAAAAAATGAAAATAACGTTTTTCTTCTAAAATTTCACTCTATGTGCACCGACTGAAGCACAAGTCTATTCATCCCCAAGACCCATGCATCCTCTTTAATTTGTTGTAACTTGGTCACTGTTCATCAACACATCACACTAGGACTTATCAGCGATGCTACTGCTTGCAACCGCACATTAGTATTAGTTTTCAGTTTTCACCATATATAGTTGCAAATGCAAAGAATACAAATTATAGTCTCTGTCTTAAACCAAACTATCATAAAAATATAGAAACTATGTAGAAGACACAAAGAGGTATAATATAAAAGTGCAATTTACTTTGAGTTCAATGATACTTATTTGGTATCTTAAGTAGTATTGATAATTTTTCATAAATCTGGAAAAACGTAAAGACGGTTTATCGATTTAAAAACAAAATCCGAAATGTAATATCCTTTTGAACGGGGAGGCAGTAGTACAATTCCACAGAAGTACCGCAGACCGCAGTGATGACAGTTGACAAACACAACTGATCATTCTGACATGTCACCATGAATCATGGTCCATGATGTTTTGCTGTGCAGCATTCTGCTGTTCTACGCTACGCTGCGTTCTGTACACGCAGGTCCCCTTTTTTCTTCAGATGGCAATGCAATGAACATCCAAATGTCCATGCGATCCTGTCAGGCAGCACGTTACCCCGGGCGAGCAGATCGAAGATGATGCTGCGGCTGCTGCCGGCGCGCTGCGAATCCCGGAAAGACATGGCCCGCCTCAACCCCACGCCGCAAAGGCTCTCTCTTCAGCGTTCGGCAACCAAGAATTAAATACCACCACCACCCCCCTTCAAACCGCGTAGAAACACCGCGCGAAGCCCGATCGGGAGCCACCGCACCGCCACTCCACCGCATCCACACCGCCGCACGCAAGACGCAGCTTGTGCTTGTGCGCGCGCGATCGACACGGTCGGCGCGGCGGGGCATCCTCGACTCGACGACGGTCGACATGAACACCGCGAACGGGCACGGGCTGATGCACCATCACGTCCACGCGTCCATGCCTCCGGCGCCGCTGCCACCGGCGTCGCAGCACCAGAAGCAGCAGCGGCCGGCGGGACTGCCGCCGACGCCTCCGCCCGCGCCGGCGGGCTCCCACTCTCTGCAGCACGCCGCCTACATGTGCGTGGACGACAGCTCGGCGCCGGCGGCCGCGGGGCGCGCGCAGGCGCAGGGAGGAGGCGGGGGCCTGCCACCGCGCAAGGCGCACCGCAGGTCTCGCAGCGACGTCCCCTACGGCTACGTCCAGCTGCTGCCGCCGCCGTCGCCCAAGATGGAGGCCGGAGGAGGAGGCTGGGGCCTTGCCGCCGCGGCCGCCGGTGGCGCCGCCGCCGGCGACGACCTGTTCAATGCGTACATGAGCATGGAGGGCATGGACGGGCTGAACAACAACTCCGACGGGGATAGCCGCGGGAGCAGCGGCATGCGCACCAACGGCGCCGACAGCAGCGAGAACGAGTCCGAGGACTACGCCGGCGGGGACAGCCAGTTCCTCCTCTGGGGCGGCGGCGGCGATGGTGGCGTTGGCAAGAAGAGGAGGAATGCCTCCGGAGAGCCTGCCGCCGCGCCGCCGCCGCCGACGGCGAGGCACGCCAGGAGCCACTCCATGGATAGCCTTATGGGCAAGCTCAGCTTCTCCGCCAATGGGGAGCCCGGCAAGTTCAGCCTCGAGTTCGGTGGCTGTGAGTTCACCCCCGCCGAGATGAAGCGGATCATGGCCGATGATAAGCTCGCCGAGATGGCCCTCGCCGACCCCAAGCGCGTCAAGAGGTAGGCACCGCATCGTTTCCACCGTTTGTAACAAATTCTATCCTGCCATAAAAGCCCGGATCCTCCCTCCCATAATAGCCGGTTCCTTGAATTACAATCCAGAGACCGCAAAATGCAAATATCTTGATAATCACAATGTTGTTCCATGACCCATCGTGATCGTTGTCTGCAGGGTTCTCGCCAACAGGCAGTCGGCGGCGAGGTCCAAGGAGCGGCGGATGCGGTACATCGCGGAGCTCGAGCAGAAGGTGCAGATCCTGCAGACGGAGGCCACCACGCTGTCCGCGCAGCTCACTCTGCTACAGGTATCATCATACTGCATTCCATTCCATTCCGAGGGAAATGTAATGTTGCGGCTCGATCGCTCAAAATTTCAGAGCTTGGTGACTCGGTGTGTGTGTGTGCGCGCGCGCTTAATGATCGTTCGTTCTCTTGGTCGCAGCGCGACTCGGCGGGGCTCGCAACGCAGAACAACGAGCTCAAGTTCCGGCTGCAGGCAATGGAGCAGCAGGCGCAGCTGCGCGAAGGTGAGAACCATTTCCCCTTTCTTGGATAGCAGTAGCAGTAGCATGGTTGATGAATGGAACCATAACGAGTGCTCTGTTCAAGTTTCCAGCTAAGTTACCGTTTTTTTGTTCTGAGTTTCCAATATGTTCGTATCGTAGGATCGTAGTGCTGGACGTGATCGCCATGGATGCGGCATTTGGCGCCTGCGAATTGGCAGTTAGTCGTTGTCATGTAGTGCCTGCCGATAATGTACGCTTACCAGTTCGCCTTACAATTGCTTGTTTGTTTTTAAAGGGGAACCGTTGTTCTCTGATGCTGTTAGTTGCCAGCATGTCGTACAAAACATCAGAAAGTGCCTGATGACTGAATGATCGATCACATTCCAGCGGCGACTTCGTCAGGCATTGGCGAGATCGCCTTGTTTTGGATTCTCTCGTATCAATTACTTACATAATAATAGCCATTAGCCAAGTTTTTGTTAATGCAAACTGACAACGCGTTGCCTAGTTCGTGGACCCATGCTGGTGGCCACTACCTGTCACAAGAGGCCGGCCGTCTTTAGATAATACATACATACATGCGCAGCAACTACCTTTTTATTAAGACTGTCAGTAGCATTCACTACCATTTGAACTATTTCTTTCATATATAGCTTACTTCAAACATGTGCACCGTATATGAAGCAATTTGTTTATACAGAAAGAAATGTTGCCATTTTGTTCTGACCATAAACAATTTCTCTGTTTTACTGAACAGCACTGAACGAGGCTCTAACAGGTGAAGTCCAGCGCCTGAAACTCGGCGACGCAGGCTCGTCCGGCAACAATCTAACCCAGCAGCAAATGCAGCTCCGTTGCCAGAACCAGATGGCCGAACTGCACAAGCAGCAGCAACAGGGTGAGCAGATACCGCTCTATCAGCTGGAGCAAAACGGCGCATCAAGGAACCACGAGCCTAAATGAAGATGGTACCTGCACTGGGTTACACAGAAAAAACCTTAGTCCCATAGATCATGATATGGAACGTTTCCTAACCCATTTATCGTGAAGCTGTGATCTCGTGTGTACGTAGTATACTGTTATGTTTGTTGGGCCGGCAGGGACCCCGTACGTTTCTGAATGTTTTTTATGTTCTTCTCAGAACCATGGTTGTCGCTGGAGATGACATCATAGCTGGTGAAAAATGTAATGAATTCAAATTCTTTTGTAGTAATGTTATTTATATGAGTTCGTTTGGGCATTACCTGCAGCTGTTCTTTTAAAAGAACTGGCATAACGGCATAAGTCCTGCTATCTATAGAGCTAGGACTTTGTTACAGAACCGACTAAATTATAAGAGCACAAGTACAAAAACAATCGCCAAAGTGATCAAGTCTTCACACTTGAGTCCATATAATCCCGGTAGTCAATCGAAATCACGAAGGATTTCAAACCAACTTACAACAAGCCAAGATCGCAGAATTTGGCACAACACAACATTCGTTACAACACTTCATAAATAGCATTTGAAGCTTACCACATATGGGAGTTTACTTAAGTTATTACAAACCAAGTTCAAGTAGCGAAAGCAATATAGTTTTAGAAATAAGTTCACAACTTCAGTTATTACATTGCCAGATTGAGGTCACATTCTACAAAAGCATTATAGGAAAGATGACTAAAAGAGACCAAGCCCACTGGTCTAGTCTTCATCCCCAGCAGGGAGAAGATAGTACTTGCAGCAACCATTATAGAATATGTCACTTGCAACAGGAGAGAATAAACCCTGAGTATGGGAATATACTCAGTTAGACTTACCCGTCAAAACGGAAATAAAGACACTAAGGATATGCAAAGCTGATAAGTGGAGTTGGCTTGACTTTATTTGCATAAAAGCTTAAGTATAGAAAGTAAACATTATAGCTTAAGCATCAATTTAGTACTTATTAGTCTGT
This sequence comes from Bothriochloa decipiens, assembly GCA_023333625.1. Lineage (NCBI taxonomy): Eukaryota > Viridiplantae > Streptophyta > Magnoliopsida > Poales > Poaceae > Bothriochloa > Bothriochloa decipiens. The sequence goes on from CM041628.1 coordinate 69,054,287, forward strand.
CAACTAGGTTACACCTGTGCTAAGCAAAATATGATTAAGTTCATGAATCAAGAGTAACCATATCAGATTCATGGTGGCCAACATTATCATCATCACTTAACCATTCATTATTTTAGTGTACTTGCAATGGAGACAATTCTGTCAAGTTTCTCACTATCCAGGAGAAGATGGCGATTCAAATCGATTACTACCCAGCTGGGAAAATATTCCTAACACTCACCTGGCAAACCCCGCTAAAGGCAGCCATAGATAACCATTGGTATAACTCAAGAATCGCGGGTCTGAGCAGTGCCACGCTCCCCGGGCAGCTACCCTGCCAAGACGGTCAGGACTTTTAACCACCTGCCTCTTGAACTAAGTAAAGTAGCCCCCAACATCCTTACTCCCTCTGACAACGTGCACTTATACTCCTCAATTCCCGGCTTAAGTTGAGCTACTAGGCTTCGCGACGGATAACCTTAGATCCAACCAGCTAAGTGCTAGGCATGCGTTCAACATGACAAGAAGACCTCCAAGCTTGTTCATTAGTTCAAGATTATCACCCATGATAGTAAGAGGCCAACCGTGATCCAACCATGTTCCTAATTCTCGCGGATGACAAGAGATCAACCGACTTCTACCGTTTAAAGCATGGCTAAGCATCTAGTGGACTTGCTTATCAATAGGATTCTGGATAGATATGTGGACAAGGAATGATGTAAAGTGCAGCAAGGGTTTCACCCAACTCCTATACTTAATGCAGCAATACAAATACAATATTGTCAGTGTCGGGACCCGGGGTGCCCTAAGTCGACGAGTAATCATGTACCGCGTGCTCCCTAATTCGGACGATGATGCAAGATGAACACACGATATTTATCTTGGTTTGGACAAGAGAAGGCCCCACGTCTAGCGGGGAGAGGAGATTTGTATTATCTTGCACTGAGGTGCTTGTACAGGGGTGAATACAAGCGAGCGAGTATGAATGGGTGGGGGTCGAGTGGAAGGTCTAAGCAGGAGAGCGCTATGCCTATGCCTTGCTAGCTACGAGCTCGGGTGCTGCTAAATATTATCTGGTGTGTTAGAATCTTCGAATTCGATCGGCCCCCTGAACTAGTCCCCGGTGTCTCCTTTTATAGACCAAAGAGAGGCACGGGTGTATAAGATCCCTAATGCTATCGTAGGTGATGACGTCGAGGGGTCGATGTCGATCATGTCATGGTTGCTATAGAGGCGTGCGCCGGGCATGGCTTGCCCTGTAGCGACGTGCTCGGAGTTGACAACCGTCCTTCATATATGTCGCAGTGAGGCCGGTGATGGTCGGTGAAAGACCCGCACCCATGCGGGGATGTGTGAATCTATGTGGACGTCGCATTGGGAGTTGTTGGAGCGCTGACTGGCAGCGTTGAGATTTGACTCGAGGGGTGGCTGATGATGCTCGAGGCCCTATCGAGGGGTAGCCATGGGAACTGTGGTCGAGTGGATAAGATCAGACTCCAGGGAATCTGAAGCTGGCGGCTATCGCGTAGCGTGTCGAGGGGGCGTCGGAGGCAGAACAGTGCTCAGTAAGGTGCAACAGTACCGGGAAAATCACTGCACTTTCTGGGATGAGCAGTAAAAGCAGGATTCAACCGCTGCACCCGACCACTGTAACACTGCTGTAGCCACGTGGTTAGGTGAGAGTTGGTGGGGGCATTAAATACACTGGACTTTGTATGAGGAGTAGGTGAGACAGAGTGTGTGCAGTAGTCGACGGGGGGGGGAGGGGTCGTCCGCCCGCGCGGATGTCCATCCCTCGACGGGGGTCGTTCGCCCACGCCGAGTTCTGTCACTCGAGGGCCCCCATCGAGGGGCGCGTACTGGTGGGTGCGTTACATTCTTGGGCTAGCCCAGTATGAATTGGTTTCGAGTGTTGGGCCTTGTCTTGATGATGGTGGTAATAGGTTTGATTTTGTGGTGAGTTTTTTGTTGATTGCTCGGGGATTAATGCTCATAGATGGAGGTTTAGGATACCCCTTTTCCAGGTATTCGACAGTAGCCCCAAGTCTCTGCGTGAGTGCTGGCACTCACGCAGAGGCTCATGATCTAGAGTCTTAGCATCGCTGTCCTTCGGTGGGTGCGCGCGAGCGCACTCGCCGGGTGTAGCCCCCGAGGCCTCGGAGGAGTAGAAGACTCCTTCGAGGGCTTTATACCTTACTTGTTGGGTGCTCGAGTGGTTGAGCCCCCGGTGGTTGGTTCCTCTTTCGTCGAGGCCATCCGGTTGCGAGCGAGCCTCCGAGCCTCTTTCATCGAGGTCGATCAGGAACAAGCCCGTCTTTTTTCTTTCGACCCTCGCGCTCCCTTTCATTGAGAGGAGGGGTGAGAAGCGCCATGCTACCCTTGTTTGGGCGACCTCCGACATCTCGGGTGAGCTGCTACCAGGAAATTCAAGCAAGAGCTCATGCCCTATTCGATAGGGGTCGACTTGTGGCCCTGAGGCACTCTTATCGAAGCAAATCAATGAGTCCCATGGATGCCGACCCCTTTCGATCAGGTTCGGTGGCTCGATGCCTTCCTTCGAGGGGATTCAAAATGGACCCTTAGTTTTGCCTTGAATATGTCCCTGCGCCTCGAGAGTTCATTCTCGGGCAAAGGACTCATGTCGGCTCCCCCTCGGTCATCCCTGACTCTGGTACTGGAGGGAAGCTGTTGAGTCCTTTTCGAGGGCTAGCCTTTGCTCCCTTGAGATTTCTGAGGGGCCGGGGCCCGTGTTTCTTATCGTGGAAGGCTCCGTCCGTGGATAACTCCTCCTGTTCACCGGGCACGTCTTTTTAGGCGAAAGTTGGAGCGGCTCGATCGTGGGAGGTCGGGACGACGGCTAGGGTTCGCATATCCCACACGTGTCCCAGTACTCGAGAATCGAGGGATGGTAGGTAGGCGAAATAAATGTGGGGATTTACCTGTCTCCCGGCCAGATCCGCCCGTTGGTCTTTCGGCCTGCCTATAAATTGGGGGTAGGACTTCGTTCGTACTTCATCCCGCTTTCCTTCTCCCGTCGCTGCCGCCACCAAAGATCTTAGCCGCCCTGTTCGTTAGCTTGAGAGGGAGGGAGAGAAAAGAAAGATTGGGAACCTTCCCTCTCATCTGTCTGGTGAGCAAATCTGTGCGGTTGCCATGGCACCGGAGCTTCTTCCCCCAGAGGATTGGCTCCCATCGGCCATGATGGTGGAGGAGCTCGAAGGAGTGGAGGGTGCCACCGAAGGAGGACCGGGAGCCGAACTCACCGGAAGGGTACGTGGTGAGCTTCGTCAAGTACCACCGGATGGGGTTTGGGTCTCCATCGAGCCGGTTCATGCGGGTGCTCACCCACTTCTACGAGGTTGAGCTGCAACACTTCTCCCCAATGCCATCTCCAATGCGGTCTACGAGGGGTATCTGGGGATGGAGCCGCATTGGGAGTTGTGGCTCCACCTCTACAAGGGGTAGTTCTTCACCAAGACGGTCTCATAGAGGAGGAGAAGCATCGTTTGCATCGGCTGTTGCAACCTCTCCTTGAAGCGGCCAGAGCTGTACATCCTGACGGGGTTAATGTCCAGCCACGATGGGTGGCACGCCCGATGGTTCTACATCTGGAACAACGAGGCTGGCTGCCGCCCTTCACCGGACGTACCATCACGGTGCGCCCGGAGCATTGGTCTCGCAGCATGGTGAAGGAGCACCACGTGAGGCTGAACCCCCTCCTCGACGTGTTGAGGACTCTGCGCGAGCGAGTGCTGACCGCTGGGATCGTCTTCTCGGCATTTCACAGTAGGAGGGTTCTCCCGTTGATGCGGCGCCCGCTGCGCTTGGACCTGATGGTCCCCGGGGCACCGCTCGAGGGGTGCCAGATGTCGTCCGAGGTGTTTCCTCTTGAAGAGGTCGTGAGGCGGGTGAGGGGGGCGATTTCCGGTGCCTTCGCGTCGTATGAAGTGAACAACATCCCGATGCTGCCGGATGACGGCCACATCCAGATAGTGAGTATTTTGTCGTTATATTATATTCAGGCTCCTTTCTCTTTTGACTTATCCTTGGATTCTCTATTGTGTGCAGGGGGCCATAGACTTTCGGGTGTTGACGCCCCCGGTTAAGGAGGACAGTGCCGCTCATCAGGCGAGGCGCTTCTCTGCCCAACAGCAGAAGAAGACCAAGGACAAGGAAAAGAAGAAGAAGAAATGGAGCCTCGAGCGTCTGCTACGGGAACAGCGCCGGGCGCAGCAGAGGCGTGAGGGTCCGAGGAGGAGTACCCCTCAGAAGAGGAGGAGGAGGACAATGATGACGAAGGGGTACAGGCGCATCTCGATGCCTTGGTGCCCCGAATAACCCCGGCTGACGCCCCTTCTACACAGGGAGTCATCGGAGTTGGGTCATCATCACAGGCCTCGAAGGTGACCTCGGTACCTGTCGAGGGCCGGTCGACGAGGGCCTCGGAACAGCCTCGAGGGCAGGGCTCAAGTGACACGTCCGCTCGGGGGAGGTCATCGTCTCATCGCACACGCTGCGGGACACCTCCGACTCCTTCATGGGGGGGTCAAGCACACCACTGCCTCGGATCGGGTCCTCGGTACCCGGTGCACAGACCCAGAGCCGGCCGGTCTCGGAGAAATGAGAAACACCGAGGACGTCATCGGCGGTGGCTCCAAATGGTTCGGGTTTGGAAAAGGGGCCCTCGAAGGGGCTCTGAAGCCCCCGAGCAGGTCGAAGACAGGCAAGAGGGCGCCTTCCATTCCCGTAGGGTAAGTCTTTAGCGAATTGGGTTATTCTCTCCCTTTCTGTGACACTTTGGGTGTTCTCAACATCTCCTACTCGTATCTGGTTCAAGTACAAACGCACTTGGGAGACGTCGGCTCCTTCGCCCACCAAGTGCCTCAAGACTGGCAGCTTGGGTTGCCGAGGCCCGTGCAGCCATGACTCGGGGCGCCGCTTCCGTCGCGGGATCAGTCGCCCTGGAGATCACGGCGGAGAGGAACGCAGACCCTAGCCGGGAGCGGACCGATGTGCCTCCTAGTACTGCTGCGCTTGGGGACGCATCCTGCGGTCGACAGCTGGGGTCAACGGAGGAGACCCCAATTATCGTCGAGGGTGAGGAGGCGGACACCCCTGCCCGGGACACGAAGGAGACGGCTGAGACCCCTCAGCAGACACTGTTGGTGCCCGTGTGGCCTCAAGGGCTGCATGAGCTAGAGCAGCAGAAGCTGGAGTGGCAGCAGAAAGAGTGGATCGAAGAGGGCTAGCCGCAGCCACAGCAGCAGGAAGAGTGGCTCGAAGAGGGCCAAGCGCAGTCGGAAAGGCCAGCGACCGAGGGCATCCCAGTGCGAGGGGAGGTCGGACAAACAGACTCATCGAGGATGTTGGCTGGGGCATCGGGCGATCCTACCTCCTTGCCAAGGGGAAGCAGAAGGCAGAGGAGGCTGGGTCTTTGAGGGTCGAGGTGAGGGCGGAGTCACCATTCCCTACGCTAGCCGATCGAGTGCTCGAGTGTGGTGGCTCGGTCGAGATGGGGGCGACATTATGGAAGCGGTGCAGGAGTGCATCGAGGTGATCCTTCCTCACTATGGTCGTGTTGACACCGTTTTTTGACACAAGTCAATATGGACCAAAAACTGTGCTGATCGGCAAGGGAGTGGTTCTTCTCCAGCGTTGCTTCTGGTTGCCGATGGATGAGTGCCGATAAAGGACATGTTGATCTCGTACATTGCCGATGAAGCCAGAGGGCTGTTGCCGATAGAGATTGAGGCATGGTGGCTGATGGAAAGCAGAGCTGAAGGACATGGAAAGCAGGTCTGAGTCGTTATTGATGGGTTGCCGATGGAATCTACAGAGATGAGGAGCGTACCGGTAGAAGGTTTCATCGTAAAGCAATGGATAAGGAAACTGGCGATATTTATGCCATTATTAGTTTATTTTTGAGTCCGACCTTGGTACGCGTCATTATTTTTTATTCCTTAGAGATAAGACTTGTTTAGGTAATACTTTGTCATGTCTGTTTAGGACTCATAGTACCAGGGTATAAATATGTACCAAGAGACAATGTAAAAAATAATCATCAATACAACAAACCTATTATTTTTATCTACTTTTCAAGCAATCTACTTTTCAGCGACTTCGTCACCAGTACTTTTTCCTTTTCAACGAGTTCTTTCAAGAGTCGATGGGCTGCATCAACTTGATCTCCGGTGGCCTTGCAGGTTCCGCTTTTACCGAGCAAGATTCAGGCTTTGACATCCGGGCGTATCGCTGTCGTCTCGTCTGATCTGTTCAACAGTTATCGAGTATCATCTGAGCTTTGACGTCCGGGCGTATCGCTGTCGTCTCGTTCAGGTTTTATTCAAATCTATCATCCTTGTCGATTAACAGGTCAAATCGACTGGCACGCTCCGGATATCGATTTTGGGTATTAGCCCGGTGTGTTTGCAGATATAATTTTGCATCAACACATCTTTTGGCACGCCCGGTGGGACCAAGTCAACAGATTTATCATGAGGAATACTACCGATATCACTCCAGAGAACATCATCGAGATATCAGAATCAGATCTCAAGGAGGATCAGAGGCAAGCCATGGAAAAAGCTATGGAGGATTACAGGTAGCTCTGCTTGAAGTATTTTAGCATGAATAGGGGAGGAGAAGTTATCCAGAAGCAAGATCTGCCGCTGCCTCGGCAGGTAACCTTTGACTCCAACCCTGGTAAATTACAGGAGATGGTTAATTCTGCATTAAATCAAGCTTTGATCAACCACTCCACCGTGCTGTCCAATACTATCTACAATGCTGTTGTACAAACGTTAAAGGACGGACAAGCACCAGGGTATGTCGGACCAGCATATCATCAGCCAGGATCGGCATCTACCAGTACTCCATCGGCAACTCCAGCCGTTGAGAGTATAGAAGCGCCTACTCTTTCAGCTATATCAGGACCATCCATCGCTGGCGCCACGCCGATAGGATCAGATCTAATGTCTCAGGAGAGGCCTAGTACTCAGTTGAGCACAGATCTATCGGCATTGGCAATGTCAGGTCCTTCAGGTCAACATATTCAAACTGCTGCCAATTGGTGGGGATACGGTATGCCTCCAGGTCCATCTACTGCCAATTCTGGACTGCCTCAAGTGCATGATGTAGCAGGGAAGGGTCCAATGACATCGGTTACTCCAATTCGGCCGGTGGCTCAAGCGCCGCATTATTCTACTGTACCTCCTGCTATACAGCCATTGTCAATGGGATTCTACGCACCTCCACAACAGATATTTTATGCGAATCCATTGACTAATCCTCCACCAGTTCAACAGAGAGCTTCCACTGCAGAGCAGCCCATGGTACCATTCATATCTCAGTCTGGGTTACCTGCAATTCAGGGCAATTATGCTGGCTATCATCCGTCTATACAAGAGCATCAATTGTCTACAAGCTATCAGCCATCGGCAAGCCAGGTGCCGATGAGTTGCAGTCTCAATTGGTCGGGGCAAGCGCCAACCCAGCAATCTGCTATTCAACCAAGCCACCAAGCAATAGGGACTCAACGGTATAGTCCACAGACAACTGTCCAGGAGCAAGCATCGGCAAAACAGACGATGAACTTTACTCCGCAGGTTGGTGCCGTGAATATGCCGATTTATCCAAGCCAAGTGCCACAGGGGTATGTAGAAGCATATCAGCCAACGCCTCCAGTAGAGATCCAGCCAGTGCATCGGCAAGATCATGATGCACTCTTGACCGATAGAATTGCAGAAGTGATGAAAGAGCAATTTGGGATTCAGCCCAAGGTCAATACTTACTCTTAACGGACTCCATACCCTTCATCTTATGACTCGATTCCTTTCCCGAATCGGTACAAGGTGCCAGATTTCACTAAGTTTTCTGGGCAAGATGATACGTCAACGATGGAGCACATCAACCGATTCATCATCCAGTGCGGAGAAGCAGCTAACAGGGATGAATTGAGGGTTCGATTATTTTCCTCATCATTGTCTGGATCGACTTTTGCGTGGTTTATTTCGTTACCACCTAATTCTGTTATTACATGGGCCGATCTAGAGAAGCAATTTCACAAATACTTCTTTGCTGGGGTACATGAAAAGAAGCTGACTGATTTGACAAAATTGAGACAACGCAATGATGAGTCAGTAGAAAGTTTCGTACACAGGCTAAGAGATGTAAAGAATAAATGCTACAACTTAGTGCTTGATGATTGGCAGTTAGCTGATTTAGCTCTTCAAGGGTTACTGCCACATATCAGAGAAAAATATGGGTCACAAGAGTTTGAAAGTTTGAGTCATATTGTGCAAAGGATTTCTGATCAGGACACTAGGGTTTTTGAACCTAGGAAGAATTGGAATAAAAAGGTGTCCTTTGTAGAAGAAGCAGAAGATTCAGACTCTGATGATGAACCAATTATCGGTTTGGCCGAGTGGGTAAAGAATAAGAAGCCGATGTCATGTCCTTTCGGTCAGAAAGAGCCAGAAAAGTTTCTATTTGATATCACCAAGGCCGATAGGATATTTGATCTTTTGCTCCAAAAGGGTCAGATTAAGCTGTCTCCTCATCATGTGATTCCATCGGCAGAAGAGTTGAAAAAGATTAGGTACTGCAAATGGCATAATGCTACCTCGCACAGTACTAATGATTGCAAGGTGTTTAGGCAACAGTTGCAGTCGGCTATCGAATCTGGGAAAATCAAGTTTGATAATTCAAAAGCTTAGAAGCCGATGAAAATTGATCAACATCCGTTCCCTGCAAATATGGTGGAGGCTAAAGGCAAAACCAAAGTGTTAACATCGGAGACTGCTAGAAGAAATGCATCGGTAGACCCTAAGAATCAAATAACTGTTGAGGATGTAAAGGGAAAGGAACCTGCCGATGGCGCTAAAGGGAAAAGAATTGTTAATGAAGGTAGTAGCTCCAGAAGACCTCTGAGGCCTGCTCCATATGGTGTTCGGTATCGGCAACAGTGTGAGGATCGGTATCGACAGCAACAGGAAGAGTTACGTCGACATAAAGATCACTGGAATTGTTCGTTTTTCATTCATTGCTGGGAAGAAGGCATTAAATTGCCCACTGCCGATACCTGCCCTGAATGTAATGGTTACTATGATCGGGTAGAGAGACAACATCACTCTAGTTATCGAGGGGTACACATCAATACGCCGATCAAAGAAAAGGTATCAGCATTTGATCGGCTGGGGGGCAGAGTTAGCGTGCATGACAGGCTTGGCAGGTATATTGATTGTTTTCCAAAGAGTCATGCAAGGCTTGAAGAGATGGCTAACGAAAGGGTTCCTGATGAAGGGATATTCTGCCGGGATCCAAACATAGGCCTCCATGAGCAGAACACAAAGCATTATCAGCCTGTTTGGAAAACAAAGCTGCCCCAATGGTGCCCTGAAGGATTGACGAAAACTCAGAAAAGAAGGGAACAGCGTATGCGTCAAGAGGACTTACAGTGCCCAAGAGAAAGCATCCCAAAGGTAACAACTCAAGTATGGAAACCAAAACGTAAGGGTGAAAGTCCATCGGCAGATGTTAACATGGTCTTCATGTTGCCGATGGAGTTCTTGGCGCCAGGTGACAAGGAACAAGCAGTTTTTGCTGATGAAGCAGCTCAACTAACTCTGGATCCAATGATGGCTGTGTTTGAAAAGCCTGCCGATGATGAAAGGCAACACCTCAAAGCTTTGTTTGTTAAAGGCAGGGTTGATGGACAGCCAGTGTCAAAAATACTCATAGATGGAGGAGCGGCAATTAATATCATGTCGTATGTTATGTTCCGAAGACTTGGAAAAGGAGACCAAGATTTAACCAAGACGGATATGATGCTTAAAGATTTTGAAGGCAATGTGTCTCCGGCTAAAGGGGCATTATGTGTTGAGTTGACTATCGGCAGCAAGACTTTGCCTACCACCTTCTTTATCGTTAACGGCAAAGGTAACTATAATTTGCTCCTAGGAAGGGATTGGATTCATGCCAACTGTTGTGTTCCTTCTACGATGCATCAGTGCCTCGTACAGTGGATTGGAGACAAGATTGAAATTATTCCTGTGATTCTTCTTATATAATCGCATCGGCTGATTCTGAGACCTATGAACGGACAAAGTGCATATCGGGAGAAGCATGGGATACGGAATTTCTCAGGGTTGCTGATTATGAGCTCACACCGATCCAAGCGGTCAGTTCTAAAGATGAATTTTAATGGATCAGTTTGCCGATGGTGGAAAGCTTGGTCATGGGTTCACATCGGCTGATGATTTAGTGGAAATAGATATTGGTAACGGTGACAGGCCGAGGCCAACTTTTATTAGTGCCAAGTTAGATTCTCAATGTAAACAGCAAATGATTGGTATTTTGAGGGAATATAAGGACTGTTTTGCTCGGGATTAGACAGAAATGCCTGGATTAGATCGGTCAATAGTTGAACATCGGTTGCCTATTAAGCCAGGATTTCGGCCTCATCAACAGCCTGCACGCCGATGTAATCCTAAAGTATTACCTGATATTAAAGCCGAAATCACAAGGTTAATTGAAGCTGGCTTTATTCGGCAATGTCGATATGCCGAATGGATTTCTAACATGGTTCCTGTTTATAAGAAAAATGGAAAACTTTGTGTGTGTATTGATTTCAGGAATCTTAATAAAGCTACACCGATGGATGGCTATCCAATGCCTGTTGCCGATTTATTGATTGATGCAGCAGCTGGACATCGGATCATCAGCTTCATGGATGGTAATGTCGGTTATAACCAAATTTTCATGGCTGAAGAGGATATTTCCAAGACTGCTTTTAGGTGTCCAGGTCATGTGAGTTTATTCAAATGGATTGTCATGACCTTCGGCTTGAAAAATGCCGGTGCTACCTATCAGATGGCTATGAATTTTATCTTCCATAAATACATCGGCACATCGGTTGAAATCTACATAGATGATGCAGTTTTACCTTGCGAAATTAAGACTGGTTCTAGGCGTGTATTTTCTCAGGATCACTTGACAGCCGATGAATATGACACGCTTATGAGAGATGAATTAGAAGATTTAGCAGGTCATCGGCTAAAGGCCTTAATTAGCGTCGAAGAAAATAAAAAGAGGGTTGCCAGGTGGTATGATAGAAAGGTGAAAGTAAAAGAATTTGCAAATGGAGATTTAGTCTGGAAATTGATTTTGCCGATTGGGACTAAGAGTTCAAAATTCGGCAAGTGGTCCCCTAATTGGGAAGGTCCTTATCGGATAAATCAGTTGGCCCCTGGTAACGCATACATCTTAGAAACCCTCGAAGGAGTTATATTTTCCAGAGCATTAAATGGGAAATATTTAAAGAAATACTACCCCAGCATTTGGACGGATGCATAAAATACAGGAATAAAGATATCGGCATTATATCACATTCACAGTTAATTGACAAAGTTCAGATTGCCGATAACTTGACAAAACCGATGAATGAAGTCTACAAACTAAGGAAGGATTGAATAGCGGTTATCGCACGCAGGCGAATCTGGTCGGCTTCTTCCACTTCCCTAACGTCCGCATCGGTAGTGTCCTCTATCGGTTTAAGTTTTCTCCTCAGCGTCAGCGCCATACAGGCTTGATTGTCCCTGTCTTTTTGAAGAATTTTTAAAGTGTTGGACAGGTTGTCTTTCTCCTGTACGGCTTGGTTCAGGGCTGCTTCCACTTCTTTCAGCTCGGCCAGTAAAGCTGTTCTCTTTGCCGATAGATCAGTAATTTTCTTTTCAAGATCGGCGCTCGAAGCCTCTAAGTTGCTCATGCTTCTGTGCTTTTCTTCGGCGGCCTGCTTGAATTGTAATAGTTCTTCTTTAAGTTTTGATTGAGCGGCTCTATCGGCAATTCATCGAGCGGCCTTTTGGTACTGGAGTTGTCGGCTCTCAAGGTGGGCAGCATGAAAAAAGATTTCTTCAATATCGTCGGGGACTTGGCCACGAATCGCTTTGAAAATTGCTCTTGTGGAGTCTGAATCTTGGACCAGCTGAGGTGTATCTTGGTGCAACAAAGATAATAATGTTTCTAATTTGGTTCTGACCTCAGCTGATACAGTTCCTAAGGCAAGCGCAGAACTTTCTTCTTCTTCATCGTCAGGAATGTTGACGGTAAAAGAGAATAGGCTATTTGGAGAGTCTTGTTCCTGCGAGGGAATTAGTCAGTTACAGGAGAATGAATATTGCGGAATATTGGTTAACTTACTTGCTTCAAAGCGATTTCTTGCATTTGGCTAGAGTAGGCAGCTTGCAATATGTCCTCAGCAATGCTTGCCGATGGATCAGTTCTGGCAGGGCTGGGTGGTGGCAAGTCTGTGGCTATATCGGCAAGTGTTTCTTGAGGTGCTGTTGGTGATTCTGGTGCTGGCGCATCAGGCAGTGCTGACTAAAGAGATGGTGCTGGAACTATGGAAAGTGCCGATGCAATTTTTGATCGTTTTGATTGAAGGGCTACGTAAGATGAAGCTTTGCGCTTAGGCTGTGGTTCCTCAAACCCAGATGACTGGGGGGCATCGGCACCAGAGGACTGTGGTATTGGATCGGCTGAAACAGCTACCGATGTGTCCACTTGTTGCTACAAGTAAATGGAGTAATTAGTGCTGATTATAATAGTTGAAATCGGGTTAAAATTAGAGAAACATACCTCTGGAGAGTCGACAAGGATGACATCTGAAGGTGCGTTGACGGGAGATGGGGGACGAGTTGCCGATGAAGACTCTAGAAGTGTAGAACTCGCGCCCTGAAATATGGAATCGGTAAGTCACAGCAATCAACATCAGCAAAAGAAAGTGAGGTGGTTACCTGAGATGACTGTGCCGAAAATATGACCGATTTGGTACCCCTCTTGGTACGACCGCGGCCCACTGGAGCATCTAATGAGGGAGCCTTGTGGCCGATGATGGATACTGGGGAAATCGGCTGCAGCCGTATGACCTTGCCACTCTTACTCAATGTTGGAACCAGGTCATCAACCTGTTAAAGAAAGGGTTAGTTGCCGATGGATTAAGGAGGAGTTGAAAGGAGTACAGAGGGTCAGACATACTGCATCGGCAGGGATGACGTGATCAGGATCAATAGAGTTCCAGTAAAAATGAGGAGAGGCGAAAAATAGCTGTTCCTTCCATTCTTGCCACCATAATTTGAAGGATTCGGTGACAAAAGAAGCCGGTACCCAGTCAGTAAGATCGGCATTTGAGATATCGGCATTGGGAAGGAGAGTAACAATTCTGTGCCAATCCACACGGCTCGTGATGGTCTCTCTTGGTTTAATCACATCGGCAAAACATAAGTTGATGGGCAATTGTCCAAAAGCTAGTTGTCTTGCTACTGCCGATGGATAGTAGAACTCGTATGTGGGATTGATATTCTTCCCGCTTCCAAAAATGTTGACCGGGATAGCACGAGGAGTGATTATTGCCCTAAGGATGTCGGCGTCCTGGTTCAGGGCCTCATCGGTAAGATTAAAGGAAAGAGGGAATCTTGCTGCTTCATCAACATACGGGACCCATGCCCGAAGCTCAGAGGGGATGCCGATGTAGAGGCTGTGGAAAAAATTGCCGATCTGGATTTTGTTCGCCTCTGCCCCTGGTAGCACTGCCAGTGCTTCTCCAAAGTTGATGGGGGGGCGCGTTGCTGATTCTTCTTCCCCAAGTTGATAGTCTTCAGGAAGACTTCGAGGGAATTGCTGGGTGAACAGGTCGATATGGAAATATTTGTGCATATGGGCATTCAACCACATGTTGATGAACCATCAGGGACCCCCCAGGTTGCCGATGGATTTACCTTGCAGCAGCCTTTGTGACACTTGGTGGAGGAGATGGTAGACTGAGCCAAGAAGGTATCGGCCCAGGGGGAGCTTGACGCCGCTAGCCAACAGTTCTGCTGCAGGGAGGTGCATGTTGGTCGGTCCAACTGTTCTGCCGCAGAAAATAAACTTCTCAAGCCGCATATTCAAAAAGGCTGAGTGTTCCCTGTGACTGACGAAACCAGATTTCTTATACTCGTTGATATAGCCAGTCCAGCCGCCAATGTTTCTGGTGGTCAGCCGATGCTCGGATTTCCGCTGGAACAGTGAGTTGTCATCGGCAGAAGAAATGTCCAAGCCAGTAAGCATGTACACATCGGCAAGAGTAGGAGAAGCTGGCCCATGTCTAAAGATAAAGGCATTCAGGGTATCCGACCAGAAATAGGAGGCGGCAATTAATAAAGACTCGTTCCTCTCCATATCGGCAATGGATATTCTGATGCATTGTTCTAATTTGTGTTTCGCCCAATACAGCTCCATTGGCCTAGCGACCCTCAGATACCAGTCTTTCCATCCCTTGGTGGTTTTTGGCCAAGAACGGAAGGTATCGGTCCAGAGTCCCAAGTCAAAATTCTGAGTTCTGAAGGGGATTCGATTGGTTTCTGCGTTTATAATGTCGGTTGGGTCTAGATTTCCCATTGGGCCTAGGCAGATGAAGTGATTCTGATGCATTGGGATAAGAAGATTATTGCAAAGCTCCTGAGGCTAAAGATTGGGAACAAGGAATAGTCATGAACTGCGCAGAGAAGGAGAAACGAAATGTCAGAGGATAGGCAAAAGGAAAAGACTAACCTTGGGGACGTCAAAATGAATAGCCATGGCCGCGATGGAGATGGAGAAGGCAAAGAATGCTAATGGAGGCTAAGGGTCACCGTCAAGAGCGCCGATGATCGAGTTCGTCGAAGAATCGCCTGTTGATGTCGCCGCCGGAGAGAGAAAAGCTAGGGTTTGAATCACAGATGAAAAATGGGCCGCGGCGGAGGAAGCACTATATGGGCCTGTTGGTACAGGATCTCCACTACCACGCATGCAACTCTCGAGGAGAAGTTCAAACGGTTTGGGCAATTACGATCTGGAAGAAATTTCGACGCATAAAGTATCCTATACTCCGAAATTGGGGGCATGTGTTGACACCGTTTTTTGACACGTGTCAATATGGACCGAAAACTGTGCTGATCGGCAAGGGAGTGGTTCTTCCCCAGCGTTGCTTCTGGTTGCCGATGGATGAGTGCCGATAAAGGACATGTTGATCTCGTACATTGCCGATGAAGCCAGAGGGTTGTTGCCGATAGAGATTGAGGCATGGTGGCCGATGGAAAGCGGAGCTGAAGGACATGGAAAGCAGGTCTGAGTCGTTATTGATGGGTTGCCGATGAAATCTACAGAGATGAGGAGCGTACCAGTAGAAGGTTTCATCGTAAAGCAATGGATAAGGAAACTGGCGATATTTATGCCATTATTAGTTTATTTTTGAGTCCGACCTTGGTACGAGTCATTATTTTTTATTCCTTAGAGATAAGACTTGTTTAGGTACTACTTTGTCATGTCTGTTTAGGACTCATAGTACCAGGGTATAAATATGTACCGAGAGACAATGTAAAAAATAATCATCAATACAACAAACCTATTATTTTTATCTACTTTTCAAGCAATCAACTTTTCGGCGACTTTGTCACCAGTACTTTTTCCTTTTCAATGAGTTCTTTCAAGAGTCGACGGGCTGCATCAACTTGATCTCCGGCGGCCTTGCAGGTTCCGCTTTTACCGAGCAAGATTCAGGCTTTGACATCCGGGCGTATCACTGTCGTCTCGTCTGATCTGTTCAACAGTTATCGAGTATCATCTGAGCTTTGACGTCCAGGCGTATCGCTGTTGTCTCATTCAGGTTTTATTCAAATCTATCATCCTTGTCGATTAACAGGTCAAATCGACTGGCACGCTCCGGATATCGATTTTGGGTATTAGCCCGGTGTGTTTGCAGATATAATTTTGCATCAACAGGTCGGGAAGCCATTCTACTTCGAGACCCGGTGGATCCCGACGCTCCCATGTTCGAAATAAATGATCCGATAGAGGTCGGAGATGGGAGCACGTCAAGGAGTTTCGAGCTTGGTTGTAGCACGCCCTGCGGCGTCGCCTCCGACTACTTGGCATGATGCTTCGGGGCACGTGATCTCCCTTTGTCGCGTGGGGGTCGATTTACTTGCTTATCTAATCTTCCCCCTATTTTTGTGTTTATTTGTTCCCAGGTCCTCAAGAGGCGCTCGCAGGCCAAGTCCTACCTCATCCACCTAGCGAAGGATAAGTGGGAACAGGTTCCCGAGCTGCAAGCGGTGGTCAAGGCTGCCCGGGCTGAGGCGGAGAGGGCGAAGGAGGATGCGGCCAAGGCCCGGGAGGAGGTGAAGAAGGTGAAGCAGGACACCTTTTTAGCTCGAGGGGAGGCGATCCAGGCCAAGGAGGATGCCACCAAGAGCCGGGAGGAAGCGGAGAAAGCCCTCGGGGCCTTATCTGCTGAGAATGCCATACTGAAGAAGACCCTCTAGGAACAGAGGTAGGACGTCATCTTGGCAGGCAAGGTGATCGAGGACTTGAGGCTGGAACGGACGGTGGCAATCCACGCCCTAAAGGCGGCCAAGAAGGAGCACGCTGAGCTACAGGAAGGGTATACGACCCTCGAGACCCATGCCATTGGTGAGTCTTCTTCTTTGCCTTTGGATCTTGCCTCTGTCTCTTTTGTCATGGTTGACTCCTGTTTTGTATTTTAGTCCTTGATGAGGAGTTGACCAAGGCTCGGGGCAGCATCGAGACGCTCCGGGATGCCTACTTGGCCGAGATGAAGCTGACTGACGCCCTCGACACCGCGATCACCTTGGTCTGCGATGACTTCGAGGTTGCCCCTCAGGCAGAGGTCAGGGGCGACCTACTTGGGAGCTCCTTCCTCGCCCGGCTGTATGAGCTCAGCCACGTTGTGAGGGATCAGGTTCAGAATGCGCTCCATGTCGGTGTGAAGCGGGCGATGGTGGTTGTGTGCTCGGGCTTCATATATGACATGGAAGTGGTCTCCCACGGTTTTGTCAATGACTCCTTGAAGACTGATGCCGAGTATGAGGAGAGTCTGCTGGCCCTGATCGAGGCTGCTGAGGAGCCTGACAGTCGTCTGGCGAAGCTGTTTGAGCCTGAGGTCCTCCCGTCGAGCGCCGACGACGAAGAAGATGGCCTGTGAGCCAATCTTGGCAAGGAGGCCCATGTAATAAGTTAGCTATTGTAAGTTGTGGCGGTGTGTCCTTGAGGGCCTATAAACATGATGTTTATATGTATTTTGGATGTTTTTGAGTTCGAGTCTGTCGTTCCTTTTTTTTTGCTCGAGCTGAGTTTTCTACGAAGTCTTCTCGGTGTACGGTTGCGCCCCATGGTGTGGGGTGTGAGTGGAGGTATCGTAGCCCAGAGGCCTAGGCAATCTCACGGCTTGAACGGCCCCTCGGCCTTAGGGTGCCCTCGTGACCTTGTTGACTATGTAGGAACTCGCATCAAAGCATATAGGAATGCTAGATATTGATTTTTTTGAAACTGTGTACTTTTACTAAGTATTCTTAGCACGTGGTTGCACCCCTTGGCATTGGGGAGTGAGCAGAGGTGCCATAACCCAGAGACGTGGGCGATCTCACGGCTCCATGGCCCCTCGAGCCTTAAGGTGCCCTCGCGGCTTCATCGACTATGTAAAGGTTTTTCAAAAAATGTGAGTTTTTAGGGACTTTGGGCGGTTCCCCCCTTTTGTAGCCCCTGAGGGAGGCTCGACTCTGATGAAGCAGAGTTGAGGCTACCTTATGCATGTAAACAAAAAGTTGACTTGTAAATGAAAGTACTTTTATTCATTCATGACATGAGAAAAAAATACAAGGCTTCGAAGCCCTAGGGGTAAAAGCGACGTAGCTGTTTGATATTCCATGTGTTGGTGAAGGTTTTTCCTTTCCCGTTGGATAGCTCGTAGGTTCTGGGCTTCAACACCTCTGCAACGATGAAGGGGCCTTCCCATGGTGGAGTTAGCTTGTGGTGGCCCTTGTTGCTCTACCGTTGACGCATGACGAGGTCGCCGACCTGGATGTCTCTCTTGCGCATGTGCTTGTCGTGGTAGTGCTAGAGTTTTTGCTGGTACCTCACGGAGTTGAGGACAGCCACATCTCGGGTCTCCTTGAGTTGGTCGATGGCATTGGCGAGTGCTTCCTCGTTAGTTTGCTTGTTGTTGGCTTTTAGTCGAGGGAACCCGTATTCAAGGTCAGTGGGGAGGACGGCCTTAGACCTGTAGACCATGAAGAATGGGGTGAACCCTGTGGCTCGACTTGGCGTTGTCCTTAGGCTCCATAGGACCGAGGGTAGCTCAGCATCCCACTTCTTCCTGTACTTCTTGAGGCGATTGTTGATCCTCGGCTTGAGCCACTGGAGTATCATGCCGTTGGCATGCTCGACTTGGCCGTTAGTTCGAGGATGGGCGACCACGGACCAATTCACACGGATGTGATGACGGTCGCAGAACTCCAAGAACTTGTTGCCAGTGAACTACATGCCATTATCGATGACGATGATGTTGGGGACTCTGAAGCGGTGGATGATGTCGGTGAAGAATAGAACCGCCTGCTCGGAGTGAATGTTGGTGATGGGTTGAGCTTCGATCCACTTAGTGAACTTATCGACGGCTACAAGCAAGTGAGTGTAGCCCCCGATTGCCTTCTTCAGGGGCCCGACGAGATCGAGCCCCTACACGGCAAAAGGCCATGTGATGTGGATCATCTGTAGAGTGTGAGCGGGGAGATGCGTTTGCTTGGCGTAGAATTGGCACCCTTTGCAGGAACGAACTAAGCTGATGGCATCGAAAACTGCGGTTGGCCAGTAAAAGCCTTGTCTGAAAGCGTTTTCGACAAGGGTCCTTGGTCCAGCATGGTGGTCATAAGCCCCTGAGTGTAGGTCCTTGAGCAGCTTCCTTCCCTCCTAAATGGTGATGCAGTGCTGGAGGACTCCGGTGGGGCTCCGTCGATAGAGATCCTTGTCTTTACCATAGAGGACATAGGTCTTGACCCATCGAGCGATGCGTCAGGCCTTCGTCCAATCTGCTGGCAGCTCCTCTCAAATGAGATAGTCGAGGAAGGGAGTGCGCCAGTCTGGCTCGGGGGTCGGTGGAGGGGGCGGCCCCTCAATCTCCATGACTTCGACCCTGGTCAAGGGGGTCTCCGTCAAGGGAGGGGGGTCGACCACCTGCATTGCGATTCCTTCCCCTGTGCCTAGATCGACAGAGGGTTTGTACAAGTCCTTTGAAAAAATGTTAGGCGGGATAGTACCTCAGGTCGACACGATCTTTGCTAGCTCGTCTGTGGCCTTGTTGTATCTTCGGGCGATATGGTTGAGCTCGAGGCCATAGAACCTGTCCTCTAACTTGTGAACCTCCTTACAGTAGGCCTCCATCTTAGGGTCATGGCAGCTCGAGGCTTTCATGACTTGGTCGGATCATGAACGTCGAGGCATCGAACCCCGATCTCAAGGGCGATGTGCAAGCCATTGACAAGGGCCTCATACTCTGCAACATTGTTAGAAGCGGGGAAGTTAAATCGGATTACGTAGCGTATGTGGACTCCGAGGGGCAAGATGAAGAGCAGGCCAGCGCCCACTCCCATCTTTATCAGCGACCCATTGAAGAACATCATCCAGAGCTCCGCTTGGATCTGAGCTGGAGGGAGTTGGGTGTCAGTCCATTCGGCGATGAAGTCGAAGTGTAGGAGAGAGTTTCACCCATTAGCTCGACCGCCCACTTGGCTACTTGTTGGGAATATGCCCTAGAGCTAATCATGAGATGATGATATTCTGATTGTATCCATGATTAATAAAGTGTTCATTGAATATCCATTATAGACAACTTGTATTGATTGGCAATTATGTGAATTGTTTGTGGAACTCAATTACTCGAATGGTTATTCTAAAGTTATCCCTGGTCGGCGTTCTTGTGAGAACACACTTGAATATTAGACCATCACATGTATTAGTTGATGGCTATGTTTCACAAGTCATGGACATGGAGATGTCAAACTAATAATGTGGGCACATGTGAGACATGTAGGCTGGACTGACCTGATATGAGAAAGTCTCTATTCATGTCATATACATTATGTCCTTAGACCTGAGATTGTGGTATGTACTCAAGATGTGAAACGGCCTATTTAGGGACTGTCAAACGCTACTCTGTAACTGGGTAGTTATAAAATTGGTCTTCGGGTGGTCGGGAAGCATGCTGTGAGACATAGACAATCAAGATGGAATTTGCCCCTCTCTACTCAAGAGAGATATCACTGGATCACTCAAGTGATTGGATCAACAAATGCATGGCCGTGCTTAGGTTAAGTGTTAACCCACGAGTTGAACCATATATCGAGTGGCAAAGGGAATAACTTGTATATGGTCATAGTGGTTCGTCTGATATGATCTTTGCGTGCACGTAGGAGTTGTCACGCCTTGCTAGAGGCCACTGTCAACTATTGGGAGAGTAGGAGTACTCGGCCCATGTCAATGTGTGCGTGAACCCATAGGGTCGCACGCTTAAGGGGCTGGAAGCCTAATTCGGGTTGGACCCGAATTAGACAAGGCTTAGGGTTACTAATGGGCCTCCAACTCATGAGCTCATTGGGGATGCCTATATAAGCAAGGGGTAGGGCGCACGGTGAGGTTTGGACGCCTTTGACAGCCGCCGTTGCCCTCCCCACGCTCGCGTCTTCTGTTCCTCGTGGACCTAGAAGTTTGGAGGCACATCGCTTCTTCCCTGTACGTGTGGGATACCTCGGAGGTGCTGCATCTGGAGCACTAGGATGAACCATGCGAGGGGATTGACGTGACGGATGACCACGCAACTGCACTACCTGCTGTGACGCGTATGACTACATCGAGTCATCTTCCGCTGCATCCGCGCGTCTAGTGGTAATCCCGTGACCTATAACTAGCAGTAGATCCTGGTTTATGAGGCAGAAAAGTTTTTTTCTAGCTAGCGTAGCACCCTCATAACCCTTTAGTGGTATCAAAGCCGTAGCTGCTCGTTATAGGTTCGGTTGAAGGCATATAGATGATATGCAGAGATAGTAGATACGATCTGAGAGTCTTGGTTGCACAGTTTGATTAGATCAATTATGAAACGGGGTGGTAGATGGAAACTCAATCTATTTTCGTGCTCTTGATTCATGGCCGTGTAACGATCTACTCATACTGGTCGGTTTAATCCGCCATCTGAGTTAAGTGATACACGTAAGACCATACATGTTGGGCATAGATCAATGAGATTGATCTAGTGAAAATAGAGGGACTCTGAATGGTTCGGATTCAGGTTGATGAGATCAATCTGATGAGATTTTCATAGCGAATTCATAGATGTGATCTATGTAATCCAGTTTGGTTTTCAGGGCGCTGCCCTGAATCCAGCGGGGGGCATCCCCCCTCATAGCGCATAGAATCGTTCTACGCCTAACTTATTTTTGCAGGGTATGTTGTGAATTGGTATGACCCATGTGTATGTGTGTAATTCTTTCATGGCCTGTGTGTCATGTAAGCAATATGGCTAGAGCCATATGCGTTGCCATTTGATGTATTGGCCTGCACGCCATCTTGTGTTTACGTGACTATGTAATTAGTATAGTCTGCGATAAGATAGTTCTTGGAGGACTTATCACAAGAAGGATGGCACACATGGATCGTGGAGATGGAGATCACCATGATGGGAAAGATGATGGAGATGGAGATCACCATTCATTAAAGGGCCATACCATGTCACTATGTGTGAATGTGATTCTCACTATTTGTTCTACTTTCACATGCTATTATGTTTTGTCTACATGAGTGTGGTAGTGAAGTAGAACGATCTCTCAGCAATGTTTAAGTTAAATGCTTCCCCAAACCTTGCACTGTCATAAATCTTGTATAATCGGTGGTGGGTCTATGAAATTAGGGTGCCACTGGTTTTCCTTGACTAGGCAGGTTCGTATTGGATACTTACTGCAAGAAGGTTTGGTTACTTGAACAAGGTCATCCTAACAGTTAGGGATCTTGCAGCATGGAAAGGTTGAGTGCTTGGCATAGGGATGCTAGCCCAACAAAAAGAGTCATATGAGATATGATTAGCAAGGTGTTGCTTACCGATCTACCATACCGACCAGCGGTGATGCTAAAGCTCACTGGTCGGGATGTTAGTTGTGGGTCTTGAATCACTAAGTATCAATTGAGGGATATTGATTTTAGTGGGAGTATATTCTATTTGATATAATTTACTCCTTCATGGATACATTGTCTTAGTATTTTGCATTACTTTTATTGTAGATGGCCATTCGCAATCAACCATTTTCTTTGCGTATAATTCTTGAGAAAGATAAGTTGAATGGAACAAATTACACGGATTGGATCCACAACCTAGGAATTGTTCTCAGGGCTGAGAAAAAGGAAGATATTCTAGACACCCCATTACCAGATGAGCCTGGTGAAAATGCACCTGCTGCTGAAAGAGCCGCTTACAAGAAAGCATGCGATGATGATCTTGAAGTGAGTTGCCTTACGCTTGCTTGTATGGAACCTGATCTGCAGATGCATTTCGATAACAATCACTCAGCGAACGATATGATTGTGGCACTTGAGGAGATGTTCCGCACGCAGGCCAAGACTAAAAGATTCAATGTCTCTAAGGCGCTTGTGGAAACCAAGCTTGCAGAGGGCGCAGCAGTAGGACCACACGTAATCAAGATGGTTGGTTACACTCAAAGGTTGGAGAAGCTAGGCTTCCCAATCGGCCAAGAGTTGGCCACTGATTTTATTCTCTCGTCTCTTTCGCCCAGCTATGGAAACTTCATCTCGAACTACCATATGCATGGAGTGAAGAGAGGCTTGAGTGAACTATGTGGTATGCTGAAAACAGCAGAAGCTGACATCAAGAAAGGTGCCAGCAGTAGCCAAGTGTTGGCGGTCCTGAATAGACCTCAGTTTAAGAGGTGGGGCAAGAAGAAGGGTAAGGCTAGAGATAAGATCTCTAAGCCAAACCCATCTACTACTAAGGCTGGACCATTTGCAAATTCAGACTGCTTTTATTGCAAGGGGAAAGGTCATTGGAAAAGGAATTGCAAGGAGTACTTGGCGTCCTTAGAGAAGGATGGCGGCAGTAAAGGTATTACTGCTACTTGTACCCTTATCGTTCATGTTACGGACATTTTTCTTGCTAATTCATATATCTATTCTTGGGTATTTGATACTAGATCGGTTGCTCATATTTGCAATATGATGCAGGGAATGATAAGAAGTAGAAGCATGGAAAAGGGAGAGGTTGACTTCCGTGTGGGCAACAATGCAAGAGTTGCTGCGTTGACCGTCGAGACGATGCAACTTCACCTGCCATCAGGATTTATCATGGAATTGAATAATTGTTATTTTGTTCCTAGCTTAAGTCAAAACATTATATCACCTTCATGTTTGATGAAGGATGGTTATTCTTTTGCGAGTAAAGACAATGGTTGTGTGATCTCCAAGAATGACATGTTTGTGGCTTTTGTATCCATTGTGAATGGATTATTTATTTTAAATCTTGATGATGCCCTATCTATAATGTTACTGCTAAACGGCCTCGGCTTAATGAGTTAAGTCCTACCTATATGTGGCATTGTCGCTTGGGTCATATAAGTGAGAATCGCATGAAGAGGCTCCATGATGATGATCTTCTAACTTCGTTTGATTTTGAATCATACGAGACATGTGAGGCTTGCCTGCTAGGCAAGATGACCAAGGTGCCATTCAAAGGATTTCCTGAGAGGGCGTCTAACTTGTTGGAACTTGTACATACTGATGTATGTGGACCAATGAGCACGACAGCTAGAGGAAGTTTTTCAATACTTCATAACTTTTACTGATGATTTTAGTAGATATGGATATGTCTACCTAATGAAGCATAAGTCTAAAACATTTGAAAAGTTCAAAGAATTTTAGAATGAAGTAGAGAATCAACATGGCAAAAAGATCAAGGCCTTGCGATCTGATCGTGGAGGCGAATATCTAAGTCACGAGTTTAGCAATCATTTTAAGAGTTGTGGAATTGTTCCACAGCTTACGCCACCCAGAACGCCTCAGAGAAACGGCGTGTTTGAGCGACGTAATCGGACCTTGTTGGACATGGTTTGGTCTATGATGAGCCAGTTGGACCTACCTTTATCGTTTTGGGGATACACTCTAGAAACAGCCGCTTTCACATTGAATAGGGTACCATCTAAGTCCGTAGTTAAGACACTGTTGACACCGTTTTTCGGCACGTGTCAATAAGGATCGGGAGACTAAACTAAATCGGCAAGAGGTTGGTTTTTCTTCAGCATTGCTTCCGAGCTGCCGATGGGTGGTTGCCGATGAAGGCATGTTGATCTCGTACATTGCCGATGAAGCTAAAGAGCTATTGCCGATAAGGTTGGCAGAGAACGAGAGGATTGTTACCGATGAGGCAAAAAGAGCTGTTGTCGATAAGAATGGCAGGAAGACTAGGAGGTTGTTGTCGATGCCAGGAATATACCGATGAGGAGATAACTTCATCACGACGGAAGCAGACAGAGGATCGGCATCACAGAACTTATGATTTTTGTAGTATAGTTTGAGTCCAACTCCTATACGAGTTTTATTTCTTTCCTTAGGAGGTAGAGTTCGTATAAGGAATTAGTTTATTTCTTCTATATTTGAGCTTTGCGTGTTAAATTAGGACTCTTCGATTAGCGGAGTATAAATATATGCCGGGGGCATTGTAATAGGGATCCAAGAATCAATAAACAAATCTACTTTTTATCGCAATTTACTTCTACCAGTGCTTTGCTTTTCAACGACTTTGTCAAGTATTTTCTCTTTTTCAACGAGTTCTTTCAAGAATCAACGGGCTGCATCAACTTGATCTTCGGCGACCTTGCAAGTTCCACGTCTACGAGCACGATTTAGGCTTTGACTTCCGGGCGTATCGCTGTCGTCTCGTCTGATCTGTTCAATAGTTATCGAATACATTCTGAGCTTTGACGTCCGGGCGTATTGCTGTCGTCTCGTTCGGATTTTATTCAAGTTATCATCCTTGTTGATTAACAGGTCAAATCGACTGGCACGCTTCAGATATTGAATTTGGGTATTAGCCCGGTGTGTTTGCAGATAAGAATTTTGCATCAACACATCTTTTGGCACACCTGATGGGTCCAAGTCAACAGATTTATCATGAAGAACCCTGAACATCATCGAGATATCAGAATCAGATCTCAAGGAAGATCAGAAGCTAGCCATGGAAAAAGCTATGGAAGATTACAGGCAGTTTTGCTTGAAGTCTTTCAGCAAGAATAGGGGCAGAGAAGTAATCCAGAAGCAAGATCTGCCGTTGCCTCGGCAGGTAACTTTTGACTCCAACCCTGGTAAATTACAGGAGATGGTTAATTCTGCATTGAATCAGGCTTTCATCAACCACTCCACCGTGTTGTCCAATACTGTTTATAATGCTATTGTGCAAACATTAAGAGAAGGACAAGCGCCAGGTTATGTCGGGCCGGCATATCATCAACCGGGATCGGCATCTGTTAGTACTCCATCGGCAATTCCAGCCGTTGAGAGTATGGAAGCTCCTGCTCCTCCAGCTTTATCAGGATCATCTAACATTGAAGCCACGCCGATAAGATCAGATTTAACATCTCAGGAAAGGCAGATCACTCAATTTAGTACAGATCTATCGGCATCGGCAATGTCAGGTCCTTCAGGTCAACACAGCCAGGTTGCTGCTAATTGGTGGATATATGGGATGCCTCTAGGACCATCTACCACCAATTCTGGATTGCCTCAAGTGCATGATGTAGCAGGAAAAAGTCCTATGGTATCAGCAACTTTGGTTCGACCAATGACCCAGGTATCACATTATTCTACTACACCTCCTACTATACAGCCATTGTCAATGGGACTCCACGCGCCTCCGCAGCAGACATCTTATGCAAATCCATTAGCAAGTTCCCCGCCAATGCAACAGAAGGTTTCTACTATAGAACAACCCATAGTGTCATTGTATCTCAATCTAGGTTACCTGCAATTCAAGGCAATTATGCTAGTTATCGTCCAATCACACAAGAGCATCAATTGTCAGAAGCTATCAGCCATCGGCAAGTCAGGTGCCTATGAGTTATAATCACAATTGGTCAGGGCAAGCGCCAGCTCAGCAACATGCTATTCAGCCAAGCTACCAGGTGATGGGGACTCAGCAGTATTGTCCACAGGTAGCTTTCCAGGATCAAACATCGGCAAGACAGTCGATGAGCTTTGCTCCGCAGACTGGTACTGTGAATATGCCGATTCATCCAAATCAAGTACCACAAGGATACATAGAAGCATATCAGCCAACACCTCCAGCAGAAATTCAGCCAATGCATCGGCAAGATCAAGATGCATTTTGGACCGATAAGATTGCAGAAGTGATGAAAGAGCAATTTGGGATTCAGCCCAAGATTAATACTTACTTTTATCAGACTCCGTACCCTCCAGCATATGACTCAATTTCTTTTCCAAATCAGTACAAGGTACCAGATTTTACTAAGTTCTCTAGGCAGGATGATACATCAACAATGGAGCATATCAATCATTTCATCATCCAGTGCAGAGAAACAGCTAACAGGGATGAATTAAGAGTTCGATTATTCTCATCTTCATTGTCTGGATCGACATTCACATGGTTTATCTCATTGCCGCCAAATTCTATTCATACTTGGGCAGATTTAGAGAGACAGTTCCACAAGTACTTCTTTGCTGGTGTCCATGAGAAGAAGCTTACCGATTTAGTGAAATTGAGACAACGAAGTGACAAATTGGTGGAGAGCTTTGTACAAAGGGTACGAGATATGAAAAACCGATGCAACAGCTTGGTGCTTGATGATCGCCAGTTGGCTGGTTTAGCTTTTCAGGGCCTATTGCCACACCTCAGAGACAAATACGATTCTCAGGAGTTTGAAAGTTTATGCCATATTGTGCAGAGGATTTCTGACCAAGGTGCTCGAGCTCCAGAACCTAGAAAGACTTGGAATAAAAATGTGACATTTGTAGAAGAAGCAGAGGAATCAGACTCAGATGAAGAACCAATTATTGACCTGGCTGAGTTGGTGAAGGGGAAGAAGCCGATTTCGTGTCCTTTCGGTCAGAAGGAGCCAGTGAAGTTCACATTTGATATCACAAAGGCCGATAGAATATTTGATCTGCTGCTTCAAGAGGGCCAAATCAAGTTGTCGCCTAATCATGTGATTCCATCGGCAGAGGTGCTAAAGAAGATGAGGTACTGTAAATTTCATAATGCAACTTCGCACAGTACTAATGATTGCAAAGTATTCAAGCAGCAGTTGCAATCGGCCATTGAATCTGGGAGGATCAAGTTTGATAACTCTAAAGCCCAGAGGCCGATGAAGATTGATCAACATCCTTTCTCTGCAAACATGGTGGATGCCGTAAGCAAGACCAAAGTGTTGACATCGGCAAGTGCTAAAAGGAGAGCATCGGTAGATCCTAGACATCAAGTAACTGTCGATGACTTGAAGGGGAAAGAAGTAGTAGAAGAAAGCAGTAGTTCAAGAAGAACTCTTAGGCCTGCTCCATATAGAGTTTCAGGTGATCGCTATCGGCAGCGGCAGGAGGAGTTGCGTCAGGAAGAGTGGCGTCGGTATGAAGATCATTGGAGATGCCCCTTCTTCATCTACTGCTGGGAAGAAGGCATTAAATTGCCTATGGTTGATAGCTACCCCGAGTGCAATGGTTATGATCGAGCCGATCGGACAGAAAGAAGATCGTGCTATGGTAATCGGAGTAGATACATCGATAAGCCGATCAGAGAGAGGGCATCAGTACATGATCGGCTGGGGGGCAGAACCAGTGTACATGAAAGGCTGGGAAGGCATGACGACTGCTTGCCAATGAACCGAGAGGAGCTCAAGGAGATGGCCAATGCAAGAGTTCCTGATGAGGCGATTCTTTGCAGAGACTCCAATATAAACTGCCCAGGTTCAGGTATGGAACTATATCAGCCCGTTTGGAAGACGAAGCTTCCTCAATAGTGCCCTGAAGGTCTGACAAAGACTCAGAAGAGGAAGTTGCAATGTGAAAGCAGAGAAGAAAACCCTCGTGGGGCAAAGTCTCATGTGTGGCAGCCGAAGCGCAAAGCTGAAGGCCCATCGGCAGACATCAACATGGTTTTCATGTTGCCGATGGAATTCCGAGCACTTGCCGATGAAGAAGAAAGTTTTTAGATTCAACAATGAACGGATGGCTGATATCGCACACAGGTGAACCTAATCGGCTTCCTCTATCATCCTTGCATCTTCATCGGCATCGCCTTCCACTGGCTTGATCTTCTTCTTGAAGGCCAGAGTTTTGAGGGTTTGGTTGTCCCTTTCTTCTTGGAGGATCTTGATAGCTTCGGGCATTTGGGCTTTCTCCTGATTTGCTGCGTCTAAGGTTTCTTCGACTTGTCTCAGCTCCACTAGCAGGGCTTCTCTTTTTGCCGATAGTTGAGCAATCATTTCTTCTAGATCTGCATGAGAGGCTTCTAGTTTACTGATGCCTTTGTGTTTCTCATTGGCAAATTGCTTGTGCTTCATCATGTCCTCCTGGAATCTCGCCTGAGTGACTCTGTCAACAATTCGCTGGGCAGCCCTATGATACTGCAGCTGCCGACTCTCCAGATGTGCAGCTGGGAAGAGTGCTGCCTCGACATCGGCAGGAATCTGGCCTCGAATTTCTTTGAAGGTTGCTCTTGTGGAATCAGAATCCTGGATCAGCAAAGAGGTCTCCTGTTGCAGCAAGGATAATAACATCTCCAGCCAAGATTTGGTTTCAGATGATAAAGCTTCAAGGGCTGGAGCAGAGCTTTCTTCGTTCCCATCATCATCAGGAATATCTCTAATAATAGAAAAGGAGAATAGGCTATCGGGTGAATCTTGCTCCTGAAAGGGAAAAAGGGCATTAGCTGAAGAATCTAAGTATCGAAGATTAGCTAAGAGAGTTGACTTACTTGTTTCAAGGCAATCTCTTGCCTCCGGCTTGAAGAAGCAACCGGAAGCATAATTGCCAATGGCGTTTCCTGTGTCGGCGTCTCAGTTGGTTGCTGCTGTGGCACTAGTGTCGATGAAGTTTCCTGTACAAGGACAATGGTCGATTGGGGAGCAACTGCCGATGGAGAATCTTGTACAGGAACAGCGGACGATGTCTGGCGGGGCAATGGTGCCAATGAAGCAGTTGGAGTTAGTGTGAGCCTTGCCCGCTTTGATTGAGACTCTTCATCAAATGAAGCCTTGCGCTTGAGTTGTGAGATGTCAGCATCGGATGGCTGGGGGGCATCAGCAATAGATGGCTGAGGGATCGATGCACTTGGGATGATTGCCGATGCAGCTACTTGAAGCTGTGAGAGGAGAAAATGAGTAAAAGTGCCGATCCAATAATCAAAGATTAAATAAGGAATACCTCTGGAGCGTCCTCAAGGACGATGAGGCGCGGCGACGAAGGTGCTGTAGGTGGAGACGAAGGGCGAGTTACCGATGAAGATTTGATTGGTGTAGAACTCGCGCCCTAAAATATGAGATCGGTAAATAACAGCAATCGGCATCTGCAAAAGAAAGTGAGGTGATTACCTGAGATGTCTGTGCTGAGGATGCAGTCGTGCTTCTGGTCGACATTGATTTGGTGCTCTTCTTGGAACGACCACGGCCCACCAGAGCGTCTAGCGAAGGAGCTTTATGGCCGATGATGGATACTGGGGAGATCGCTGCAGCTGTATGACCTTGCCGCTCTTACTCAGTGTTGGAACTAGGTCATCGACCTGTTAAAGAAGAGTTAGTTGCCAATGGGATAAAGGAAAGTTGGAAGTGCAGATGGTCAGACTTACTGCATCGGCAGGTATGTCATGGTCAGGGTCGATGAGGTTCCAATAAAGATGAGGAGATGCAAAGAATAGTTGTTCTCTCCACTCTTGCCACCAGACTTTGAAAGATTCAGTGATAAAGGAGGCCGGTGCCCAGTCAGTTGGATCGGCATTAGAGATATCAGCATCAGGAAGGAGAGTAACAATCTTGTGCCAATCCATGCGGTTTGTGATGGTCTCTCTCGGTTTAATCACATCGGCAAAGCAGAGGTTGATGGGCAGTTGTCCAAAGGCTAATTGTCTTGCTGCTGTCGATGGATAATAGAACTCATATGTGGGATTGATGTTCTTCCCACTTCCAAACCTGTTGACCGAAATGGTGCGAGGGGTGATTATTGCGCTAAGAATATCGGTGTCTTTATTCAAGGCCTCATCGGTAAAGTTGAAGAACATAGGGAATCTTGCTTCATCAACATAAGGGACCCAGGCACGAAGCTCAGAAGGGATGCCGATGTAGATTCTATGGAAGAGATTGCTGATCTGAGCTCTGTTTGCCTCCGCCCTTGGTAATACTGCCAGTGCTTCTCCAAAGTTGAGAGGGGGGCATGTTGCCGATTCTTCTTCCCCGAGTTGATAGTCTTCAGGAAGATTCCGAGGGAACCGCTGGGCTAACAGATCAATGTGAAGATACTTGTGCATATGGGCATCCAGCCACATATTGATGAACCACCAAGGGCCTCCCAGATTGCCGATGGACTCGCTTTGCAGCAGCCTTTGTGACACTTGGTGAAGAAGATGGTAAACTGAGCCAAGGAGATATCGGCCAAGTGGGAGTCTGACACCGTTAGCTAACATCTCTGCTGCAGGAAGGTGCATATTGGTCGGTCCAACTGTTCTGTCGCAGAAGATGAATTTCCCAAGACACATGTTCAAGAAAGCTGAGTGCTCCCTCTGATAGACCGATCCAGATTTTTGATACTCGCTGATATAACCGGTCCAGCTGCCGATGTGTGCATGCTTACTGGCTTGAATATCTCGTCTGCCGATGACAACACTTTGTTCCAGAGAAAACCTGAGCATCGGCTGACGAGATATTCAAGCCAGTAAGCATGCACACATCGGCAAGGGTTGGAGAAGCTGGTCCATGTCTGAAGATGAAGGCATTCATAGTATCAGACCAGAAGTAGGAGGCGGCGATTAACAGTGATTCATTCCTCTCCATATCAGCAATAGATAGTCTGATGCACTGTTCTAATCTACGTTCTGCCCAATACAGCTCCATCGGCCTAGCGACCCTCAAGTGCTAGTCTTTCCATCCCTTGGTGGTTTTCAGCTAGGATCGAAAGGTATCAGTCCAGAATCCCAAATCAAAATTCAGAACTCTAAAGGGGATTTGATTGGTTTCTGCGTTTATGATGTCAATTGGGTCTGGATTCCCCATTGGGCCTAGGCAGATAAATTGATTCTGATGCGTTGGGATGAGAAGCTTATTGTAAAGTTTCTGAGGTTAAGGATTGAGATAAGAAGGAGTCATGAACTGCGCGGAAAAGGAGAAAAGAAATGTCAAAGGATAGGTAAAGAAGAAAATTAACCTTGGGGACGTCAAAGGGAACCGCCATGGCCGTGAATAAAGACGGAGAGAGTGAAGAACGCTAATGGAGGTTAAGAATTATCGCTGAGAACATCACCAATTGAGTTCGTCGGGGGATCGCCTGCTGATGTTGCCGCCAGAAAGAGAAAGGTTAGGGTTGAATCAAGGATGAAAAATGGGCCGCGGTGGAGGAAGCATTATATGGGCCCGTTGGTATAGGATTTTCACTGCAGCACACGCAACCTTCGAGGAGAAGTTCAGGCGGCTTGGGTAATCATGACCTAGAGGAAATTTCGGTGCATAAAGTATTTTACACTCCGAAATTGGGGGGCATGTGTTGACACCGTTTTTCGGCACGTGTCAATAAGGATCGGGAGACTAAACTAAATCGGCAAGAGGTTGGTTTTTCTTCAGCATTGCTTCCGAGCTACCGATGGGTGGTTGCCGATGAAGGGCATGTTGATCTCGTACATTGCCAATGAAGCTGAAGAGCTGTTGCTGATAAGGTTGGCAGAGAACGAGAGGATTGTTACCGATGAGGCGGAAAGAGCTGTTGCCGATAAGAATGGCAAGAAGACTGGAAGGTTGTTGTCGATGCCAGGAATATACCGATGAGAAGATAACTTCATCATGACAGAAGCGGACAGAGGATCGGCATCACAGAGCTTATGATTTTTGTAGTATAGTTTGAGTCCAACTCCTATACGAGTTTTATTTCTTTCCTTAGGAGGTAGAGTTCGTATAAGGAATTAGTTTATTTCTTCTATATTTGAGCTTTGCGTGTTAAATTAGGACTCTTCGATTAGCGGAGTACAAATATATGATGGGGGCATTGTAATAGGGATCTAAGCATCAATAAACAAATCTACTTTTTATCGCAATTTACTTCTACCAGTACTTTACTTTTTAACGACTTCGTCAAGTATTTTCTCTTTTTCAACGAGTTTTTTAAGAATCGACGGGCTGCATCAACTTGATCTCCGGCGACCTTGCAAGTTTCGTGTCTACCGAGCATGATTTAGGCTTTGACTTTCGGGCGTATCGCTGTCGTCTCGTCTGATCTGTTCAACAGTTATCGAATACATTCTGAGCTTTGACGTCCGGGCGTATCGCTGTCGTCTCGTTCGGATTTTATTCAAGTTATCATCCTTGTCGATTAACAGGTCAAATCTACTGGCACGCTTCGGATATCGAATTTGGGTATTAGCCCGGTGTGTTTGCAGATAAGAATTTTGCATCAACAGACACCATATGAGATGTGGACTGGTAAGAGTCCCAGTTTGTCTTTTCTAAAAATTTGGGGTTGTGAAGTTTATGTCAAACGACTTATATCAGATAAACTAACACCCAAATCGAACAAGTGCTTTTTCATGGGATATCCAAAGGAAACTTAGGGTATTATGTCTATAACCGGACAGAGGGCAAAGTGTTTGTTACTCAAAACGGTGTTTTCTTAGAGAAAGAGTTTCTCAAAACAGAAAAGAATGGACAAAAGGTGTATCTTGAAGAAGTTCAAGATGAGCCAGTAGGGACTGACTCTACGAGTGATGCTATTGTAGCAGAGCAAGTTGAGCCACCCGTGGCAGTAGAGACACTGCCACAACCACGAAGATCAGCAAGACTTCGCGCATTGCATGGGGATTTGTTATTGTTAGACGATGACGAACCTACAGATTATGCGGAAGCTATGATGGATCTAGATTCCGAGAAATGGCATAGTGCCATGAGATCCGAGATAGATTCCATGGGAGACAATCAAGTTTGGAACTTGGTTGACCCATCTAATGGGGTTAGACCCATTGAGTGCAAATGGATCTTCAGGAAGAAGAAGGATATGGACAGAAATATTCACATCTATAAAGCTCGGCTTGTCGCAAAGGGTTTTCAGCAAGTTCAAGGGGTTGACTACGACGAGACATTCTCGCCGGTAGCGATGCTTAAATCTATCTAGATCATTCTAGCAATTGCTGCATATTTTGATTATGAGATATGGCAGATGGATGTTAAAATAGCCTTTCTAAATGGGTATTTAGAAGAGGACGTGTATATGATACAAACCGAAGGTTTTGTTGATCCTAATAATGCTGGAAAGATATGCAAGCTTAAGAAATCTATTTATGGGTTAAAGCAAGCATCTCGGAGTTGGAATCTTCATTTTGATGAGGTCGTCAAAGGGTTTGGCTTCCATCAGAATGAAAAAGAACCTTGTGTTTACAAGATGGAAAGTGGAAGCGTTGTTGTGTTTTCGATCTTGTATGTGGATGACATACTATTGATTGGGAATGATATTCCTATGTTGCAATCTATAAAGACTTCACTGAATAATAATTTTTCTATGAAGGATTTAGGAGAAGCAACATACATCTTGGGCATTAAGATCCATAGAGATAGGTCAAGAAGGCTGATAGGATTAAGCCAGAGTACTTAACAAGATGTTGAAGAGGTTCAACATGGAACAGTCCAAGAAAGGGTTCTTGCCTGTGTCACATGGTGTGCACTACAGTGATAAGCAGTGTCCTTCCACTGATGCTGAGCACAACCGCATGAGTAAGGTTCCATACGCTTCGGCAGTTGGTTCGGTCATGTACGCCATGATATGTACTCATACAGATGTAGCCTATGCTCTAAGTGTTGCGAGCAGGTATCAAGCCAATCCTGGTAAGAGTCACTGGACGTTGGTTAAAAACATTCTTAAGTACTTACGAAGGACTAAGGATGTGTTCCTAATCTATGGAGGTGAGGAGGAACTCGTTGTAAATGGTTACACTGATGCTAGCTTCCAAACCAACAGGGATGATTCACTATCTCAATCAGGTTTTGTGTTCACAATAAATAGTAGTGCAGTTAGCTAGAAAAGTTCCAAGCAGGAGACGGTATTTGATTCTACAACAGAAGCCGAGTACATTGCAGCTTCTGGCACTGCAAAGGAAGGTGTCTGGTTGAGGAGGTTCGTCATTGATCTTGGTGTGTTTCTGAATGCGTTGGGACTATTGAATTTACATTGTGATAACAATGGGGCAATTGCACAGGCTAAGCAGCCTAGGGATCACCAGAAGAACAAACATGTACTCCAAAAGTTTCATCTCATTTGAGAGTTTGTGAAACGAGAAGAGATCAAACTATGCAAAATACATACGAATTTGAATATAGCAGATCCTTTGACAAAGGCTCTTCCACAGCCTAAGCATGAGGCGCATATGAGCTCTATGGGGATTAGACATCTAAGAGATTAACTCTAGTGCAAGTGGGAGACTGTTGGAAATATGCCCTAGAGCTAATTATGAGATGATGATATTCCGATTGTATCCATGATTAATAAAGTATTCATTGAATATCCATTATAGACAACTTGTATTGATTGGCAATTATGTGAATTGTTTGTGGAACTCAATTACTCGAATGGTTATTCTAAAGTTGTCCCTGGTCGGCATTCTTGTGAGAACACACTTGAATATTAGACCATCACATGTATTAGTTGATGGCTATGTTTCACAAGTCATGGACATGGAGATGTCAAACTAATAATGTGGGCACATGTAAGACATGTAGGCTGGACTGACCTGATATGAGAAAGTCTCTATTCACGTCATATACGTTATGTCCTTAGACCTGAGATTGTGGTATGTACTCAAGATGTGAAACGGCCTACTTAGGGAGTGTCAAACGCTACTGCGTAACTAGGTAGTTATAAAGTTGGTCTTCGGGTGGTCGAAAAGCATGCTGTGATAGACAATCAAGATGGAATTTTCCCTCTCTACTCGAGAGAGATATCACTGGATCACTCAAGTGATTGGATCAACAAATGCATGGCCGTGCTTGGGTTAAGTGTTAACCCACGAGTTGAACCATATATCGAGTGGCAATGGGAATAACTTGTATATGGTCATAGTGGTTCGTCTGATATGATCTTTGCGTGCACGTAGGAGTTGTCACGCCTTTCTAGAGGCCGCTGTCAACTATTGGGAGAGTAGGAGTACTCGGCCAATGTGTGCGTGAACCCATAGGATCGCACGCTTAAGGGGCTGGAAGCCTAATTCGGGTTGGACCCGAATTAGACAAGGCTTAGGGTTACTAATGGGCCTCCAACTCGTGAGCTCATTGCAGACGCCTATATAAGCAAGGGGTAGGGCACACGGTGAGGGTTTGACGCCTTTGACAGCCGTCGTTGCCCTCCCCACGCTCATGCCTTCTGTTCCTCGCGGACCTAGCAGTTCGAAGGCGCATCGCTTCTTCCCTGTACGTGTGGGATACCTTGGAGGTGCTGCATCTGGAGCACTGGGATGAACCGTGCGAGGGGATTGAAGTGACGGACGACCACGCAACTGCACTGCCTGCTACGACGCGTACGACTACGTCGAGTCATCTTTCGCTGCATCCGCGTGTCTAGTGGTAATCCTGTGACCTGTAACTAGCAGTAGATCCTGGTTTATGAGGCAGAAAATTTTTGTTTTCTAGCTAGCGTAGCACCCTCATAACCCTTTAGTCTACCCGTCCTGTAGCTTCCCGGGTCACCGGGTGGCCAAGGAATTAGTGTTGGAGCTTGTGTCGCATGATCACGATGGCGTAGAGCAGTTTCTGGATCTGCAGGTAGCGAACATTAGTTTCCTAGAGTACCTCACTGATGAAGTAGACCGGCCGCTGGATAGGCAAGGCGTGCCCTTCTTCTTGTCTCTCGACAACTGTGGCCGCGCTGACCACCTGGGTGGTTGCGGTGACATAGTGTAAGAGTGGCTCGGCCGGATTCGAAGGCACGAGGATCGGAGGTGAGGCCAGCAGTGCTTTGAGCTTGGTGAGGGCCTCCTCAGCTTCAGGGGTCCATACAAAATGCTCCAATTTTTTCAAGAGGCGGTACAGAGGCAGTGCTTTTTCTCCGAGTCATGAGATAAAGCGACTGAGGGCCACAAGGCAGCCCGTGACCCTCTGGACACCCTTGAGGTCTCGGATTGGACCCATCTTGGTAACTGCAGAACCCTTCTCGGTGTTGGCTTTGATACCGTGCTAAGAGATTATGTACCCTAAAAGCATGCCTCGGGGAACGTCGAAGACACACTTCTCAGGGTTGAGCTTGATGTTCTTCGCCCGATGGCAGTTAAACGCGATCTCAAGGTCGTTGATGAGGTTGTTGGTTTTCTTAATTTTGACTACGATGTCGTCGACGTAGGCCTTGACTGTAGGCCCGATGTTTTCACCAAAGACGTGGAGCATGCATTGTTGGTACATTGCCCCAGTGTTTCGAAGGCCGAAGGGCATGGTTACATAACAATACATGCCAAAGGGGGTAATAAAGGAAGTCGCGAGATGGTCGGACTCCTTCATCTTGATTTGGGGCAGCCGAAGTAAGCGTCGAGAAAGGAGAGGGTTTCATAACCCATAGTTGAATTAATGATTTGATCAATACGTGGTAAAGAAAAAGGAACTTTAGGACATGCTTTATTCAAACTATTATAGTCTACGCACATCCTATATTTCCCATTCTTTTTCTTAACTAGCATAGGATTAGCTAACCACTCGGGATGATGAACCTCCTTGATGAATCCAGCCGCCAAAAGCTTGTTGACTTCCTCCCCGATGATCTTGCGCTTCTCCTCGTCGAAGTGGCACAAGCGTTGCTTCACTGGTTTGGACTCGGCTCGGATCTCCAAGGCGTGCTCGATGACTTCCGTCGGTATGCCCGCGATGTCTGAGGGACTCCACACAAACATGTCGGCGTTCACGCAGAGAAAGTCGATGAGCACTGCTTCCTATTTGTCACTGAGGGTGGCACTGATTGTCAGCACCCTCTCGTCAGAGCTGCTCGGGTTGAGGAGGATCTTCTTCGTGTCTTCGGCGGGCTCGAAGTTGTCAGTGTTGTGTTTGGGGTAGGGGAGCTCGGCAGCAAGACCCTCGAGAGTTGTTGCCAGCATTGCGGACTCCTCAATGGCCTCCCTGTTCTCGACGCATTCAACGTCGCAGTCGTATGCGTGCTCGAAGGAGGGGCCAATGGTGATGACACCTTTGGGTCCCAGCATCTTGAGCTTGAGGTAGGTGTAGTTGGGGATCACCATGAACTTCGCGTAGCCGGGTCGGTCGATGATGGCGTGGTACGTGCCGTGGAACCTGACCACCTCGAAGGTGAGCGTCTCCTTCCTAAAGTTTGCGACGGTGCTGAAGCATACGGGGAGGTCAACGCGGCCGATGGGAAGGGCCTTCTTGCCCGGTACAACGCCATGGAAGCCCCCGGCACTCGGGCGAAGCTTTTCTCTTGGGACCCCTAGGAGGTCGAGGGTTTCTGTGTAGATGATGTTGAGGCTGCTGCCTCCATCCATGAGCACCTTGGTGAGGCGAGTGTTGACGATGATGGGGTCGACGACGAGCGGGTACAACCCCGGTTTGGGGATGTGGTCCGGGTGGTCATCACGGTCGAACATGATGGCCGTATCGGACCAGTCGAGGTAGTGGGGGGTCGTGACCCGCACGGAGAAGACCTCTTGACGCTTCCTCCTGTGCTGTCGAGGGGAGAGCCAAGTCGAGGGGCCCCCATAGATCATGTAGCAGTCGTAGACTTCGGGGAAGCCATCCTCCTTGTCACTGCCCTTGTCTTTGGGATCCTCCTTCTTGTCGTCCTTCCCAAGGCCCATGCTCTCAAAGTACTTCTTGATCATCCGGCAGTCTTTGAGGTTGTGGTTGGCAGGCCCCTTGTGATAGGGGCACGGCTTCTTCAGCATCTCATCGAAGAGGCCCTTCTCGGGGGCCTTGAGGCTTTTTGCGCTTGGCAGCGGCCACGAGATCATCGGGGGCGGCCTCGGCTTGCCTCGCTGGTTCTTTTTCTTCTTGTTGTTGTTCTTCTTGTCACCCTGGTTCAAGCTCTCAGGATCGCCTTGCCTGGCCTCCCTCTTGCCTTGGCCATCGTCGAAGAAGACGCCGACTGCCTGTTCGCCGGCGGCGTAATTGGCCATGACATCCATCAGCTCGTCGGCGGTCTTGGGGGGTTGCGCCCCAGCTCCCGTACCAAGTCCTTGTAGGTGGTCCCAGCAATGAAAGCCAGGGTCACGTCTTCATCGGCGATGTGGGGAAGCTCAGTGCGTTGCTTGGAGAAGCATCGAGCAAAGTCACGGAGGGACTCCCCGGGCTTCTATTTGCAACTCTGGAGATCCCACTTGTTACCGGGATGCACGTATGTCCCCTTGAAGTTCCCCTCGAACAACCTGACAAGGTTGGACCAGTCATGGATTTGGTCGGAGGGGAGTTCCTTGAGCCACCTTCGAGCGGTGTCCGATAGGAAGAGGGGGAGTTGCCGGATGATGGCGTGGTCACTGTGCGCTCCGCCAACTGGCATGCCAACCTGAATTCGGCCAACCATAGCTCGGGTTTGGTCTAGCCGTTGTACTTGATGAGACTTGTGGGGGGACCGGAGGGACTCGGCAGCGGTGTCCTCCTGATCGTTCGGCTGAAGACTCGAGGGCCTAGTGGGTTGGGTACCGACGCCGGTCCTCGTCGCTGTCGTAACACGCGCCCCTGTGTGCGCTGTAGCCTCACACATCGGCATCTCCGCACTTGCGTCTACGATTCTCTTTGATGTCTCGGCGTGCGTCTTGAGGCTCGCGGTCATCGTGAATGCTTTCCTAGACGAGGATCGCCCTCTGTGGTCGAGGAGAGTCCACTTGATGGACCGAGCCCTGGCTCTCGTGTCAGGAGGGCACGGGGGGTTGCCCCGAAGCTGCCCCTCAACATCTCGAGGCCAAGCTTTTAGCCTGCTATGCGGCGGCTACCTCGAGGAGGCCCCGAACCTCTTGCTGGATGCGAAGGGCCTCTGGGTTCGAGGGGGCCGGCATGTTGCGGTGAAGCATGGTCGCGGCGACGACGTTCTAGCTGGCACGGTTGAAGATGGGGCGCTCGATCGCGTCACCCCTGACAATTTGCTGGTGGACTTCTCGGGCTCTGGCTTGAGCCCTTCCGCCGGGCGGGAGTCCGCGCTCCTGCTCGAGGGTCCGCTTGAGTTGGCACAGACGCTCCCGGTCTTCGTCGAGTTTGGCTTGCATCTCCTAGACTTGCGCGAGCTGGGCATCATGGGCGTCCTGGGGCACCCGCGTGTCATTTGGTGCAGCTGTCGGTTGCTCCTCCTGACCCGTCATGATGAGGGCGTCTCCTGCTGTGGTTGTAGCCGCGGGTGCGGCAATGGGGTCGATGGTGTCGTCACTCAATGCGGCGGCTCCGTCGACGTAGAAGCACTTGCGCGTGGGGTCGTAGTGGTCGGAGTCAGAGTCGGGGTTGCCGGAGTAGAAGATGGGAACTGCCCACGTCTTTCCTCCTCCAGCTATCTTAGGAGCATCCTAAGGTTGTAGTGTCTTGGGCCGGGATCCCTCGACGGCCTTGGGCACTCTGAGATCGGCTCGGGTGTCTCCGAACGCAGAGTGGTGTGCAGGAGGTACGCAGGATGATCCTCATAAATGCCGAGACTGGAGCGTACAGCGGTGGAGTACGCCCTAGCAGCATTGTCTAGGCCGAAGAGGAACATACGGCGAGCTGTGAACAGCTCATGAGGTAGTAGATCGAGTGGTACTGAGGCCGCGTTCGCCAGAGAGGTCATACTCGGCCTCCTCGGTGAACGCGTCGCGAAGGCGATGTCTGGGCCGCCACTAAGACCTCCTGACTCCTCCTCAGACCCCAAGCATGGGTTTGCCAGGTTCCCAACCAGGGAGCCTGCATCCTCAGCCAGGGACAAGGGAGCTGAGGTGGATGTCGTCTCGAAGCGGCGGTGGCGGTTGCGCTGGCTGCGCCTCCTCCTGGGCGGGGAAGCGTGGTGACGAGACCAGCGGGGGACCCGCCGTATGGTCCCAGGATTGCTTCCGCTCGGGTTTCTGGTAGAGAGCAGGACCATGTCTTGGCCAGAGCCTAGTGACATGAACTCCAAACTCCCGAACTAGATCATCATACCAAACGAAAACGGTAGTACGAAGTCTGCCATCCGAAAAATGGCGGGAAGCGGTTGTGACACGCAGATGCCCCTACCTAGCATGCCAATTGTCGGTGTTGGGACCTAGGGGTGCCCTAAGCCGATGAGTAATCGTGTACTGTGTGCTCCCTAATTCAGATGGTGATGCAAGATGAACACACGATATTTATCCTGGTTTGGGCAAGAGAAGGCCCTACGTCCAGCGGGGAGAGGAGATTTGTATTATCTTACACTGAGGTGCTTGTACAGGGGTGAATACAAGCAAGCGAGTATGAACGAGCGGGGGTCGAGTGCAAGGTCTAAGCAGGAGAGCGCTATGCCTATGCCTTGCTAGCTACGAGCTCGGGTGCTGCTAAATGTTATTTGGTGTGTTAGAATGTTCGAATTCGATCGGCCCCCTGAACTAGTCCTCGGTGTCTCCTTTTATAGACCAATGTGAGGCACGGGTGTACAGGATCCCTAATGCTATCGTAGGATATGACATCAAGGGGTCGATGCCAATCATGTCATGGTTGCTGTAGAGGCGTGCATCGGACGTGGCTCGTCCTGTAGCGACGTGCTCGGAGTCAACGGCCGTCCTTCATATATGTCGCAGTGAGGCCAGTGATGGTCGGTGAAAGACCTGCGCCCATGTGAGGACGTGCGAATCTATGTGTACGTCGCGTCGGGAGTTGTTGGAGCGCTGATCGGCGGCGTCGAGATTTGACTCGAGGGGTGGCTGATGATGCTCGAGGCCCTATCGAGGGGTAGCCATGGGAACTGTGGTCGAGTGGATAAGATCAAACTCTAGGGAATCCGAAGCTGGCGGCTGTCACATAGCGTGTCGAGGATGCGTCGGAGGCAAAACAGTGCTCGATAAGGTGCAACAGTACCAGACAAATCACCGCACGTTTAGGGATGAACGGTAAAAGCAGGATTCAACCGCTGCACCCGACCACTGTAACACTGCTGTAGCCATGTGGTTAGGTGAGAGTTGGTGGGGGCATTAAATACATGGACTTCGTACAAGGAGTAGGTGAGACAGAGTGGGTGCAGTGGTCGACGGCGGGGGGGGGGGGTCATCCGCCCGCGCGGATGTCCGTCCCTCGACGGGGGGTCGTTCGCCGGCGCCGAGTTCCGTCACTCAAGGGCCCCCGTCGAGTGGCGCGTAATGGTGGGTGCGTTTCGTTCTTGGGCCAGCCCAGTACGAATTGGTTTTGAGCGTTGGGCCATGTCTTAATGAGGGTGGTAATAGGTTTGATTTTGTGGGGAGTTTTTTGTTGATTGCTCGGGGATTAATGCTCATGGATAGAAATCTAGGATACCCCCTTTTCCAGGTATCCGACAAATATATATAAACTCATTGCTTTATAAGATAGGAGGCTTAGGATGCTCCAGGGCTTGCCTTTCAAGAACGTTGCAGGTTCGTGCTGCGGGCACTCAAGAATGACACCCTCGTCGGCTTCTGGATGGGCCAGCTGAACCTCTTGCTTCTAAACTGCTCCCTGCTCCACCGGGCACGTTCCCTCGAACTCTAGCAGGGTCACTCCTTTCAGCGCACCTAATGCATGCAGATGCACAGGATAAGTATTATGAATGCATAAGAGAGGAGATGACATGATGACATGGTGCTTATGATGACAAGTTAGTATAACAAACATTTCTGGACACTCATATTACCAAGCATCCAAGCTCTATTCAAAACATTATACTAAGAACATCCTATACACTCACAAACAGCAAGTACCACTTACCAAGCCTATATAACTTTACATACAATTGTTCATCCTCAGTTAAAGGTCTAGAACCTGCACCTAACAACTTATTTTAGTTAGCCTAAGCATCTACTCCCTCCGTCCCTAAATAATTGTCGTTCTCGCTTCCCAAGAAATAACTGCCGGCAATTATATATTAAAAAATATTAATATTTATATATATAATTAATATCATTAGAAAGATATTTGAATCTAGTTTTTTAATAAATTTATTTGGATATATAAATATTATACGTATTTTATACAAATTGAGTCAAACTTGTGGCATGAAGACCCACGACGACAGTCAAATAGGGACAGAGGGAGTAAAACATAACCAAGATGCAAAAGCAAAGCCATCAGACATTCAGACATTTTCAGCAAATCTGGACATAACAGCAACAGTCCAGAAAATAAATCATATCCGAAGATTTACAAGTCCAAAATACTTGAAACAAGGCATTATAGAAAGCTTATGAAATTTTCAACAAAACATCTTCAGATATCAAAACGTGATTCACAAGTTAAACAAGTCAAAACAGCAAAGTTCCAGAACCTGTCTCAGACAATGTCGAGAGCAAGCAGTTCTAGACTCAATATTCCACAGCTATAACTCACAAACCACTTAGCCAATTGGCCTCATAATTAAACAGCAGCTAGATACAAGGGTCATGAACACTTCTTGTATTTATGGGATCCCCAGAAAAATCAAATTAACCAACTCATCTTTAAAAAATCCTACAAACTATCCAGATTGATAATTATAGAGGAATTAAATACATACATATGTGCCAAACATCAAATTGGATCAAAACAATTGCACCAACAGGTTATATATGACTCAAGAACACCAGAAAGTATGATGAACATACCCAAATCAGATTATTAAAGTCATTTTTTAATTTAATTAGATACTTAGGCATAAAGATGGACATATATTTAAGGCACCCAAAAAATTCTACAAAAATTATAGAAGCTATGGAACGCTTCCAGGAAACAACCGTAAAAGTTTCATTGCAAAACAACAAGTATATCATGCTATACCAAAAATAACAGATTGCAGGCATGCTTTGGGCATAAATGAGAAATCATATTAACAAGTGTCAGATAACCGATTCCATTTTAACACAAGCTCATAATGACATCAACATGATTATCACCAAATTTCACCTCAAGAGGATGTATAATTTAGCCATGAAGATTAACACAAGATAATATAATTATTAGCAAGATAAATTCATATCTGCATCATACAAGACCCAAAACTCTTGAAATTAAAACTACAGCCTATTCATATCATTAAAAGCATCTCATAAAATTTCAGAGCATTTGGAGCAGTACATTTAGAGATATGAATTTCTCCTTTTTCCAACATGAATAAAAGAGATAAAACACAATATTTATTTTACTGCAGAACATGGCATATTTTATATTTGTAATAAAAACTAGGCATCCCCA
Organism: Bothriochloa decipiens; assembly: GCA_023333625.1. Taxonomy (NCBI): domain Eukaryota; kingdom Viridiplantae; phylum Streptophyta; class Magnoliopsida; order Poales; family Poaceae; genus Bothriochloa; species Bothriochloa decipiens. The sequence continues at coordinate 69,097,669 of CM041628.1, forward strand.
CAAACTCAACAAAACTTGGTTCATCAAATTTGGACTAGTAACACTCGAGATATGATTTTCCAAAGATTTGATCTAACATTAACACTAGCAGTGCCATTGACAGGTGGGGCCCAGCGGTCAACGGACCCACTGGACAGAGAGAGACAGAGCAGGAGAGACGGCTTTGACCGGCCATAGCTCGACGACGGCGAGCTTTCCGGCGAAGCTGCCACCACCATTGGCTTCGTCTCGACGAGACGAATCTATCGGGATAGGTTAGCAAAGAAAACAGCAACATTTGGACTACCCTACGCATGGCGGCCAATGGAACAGCAATGAACGTCGTACCCACGAGGTACCGGCCATGGCGGAAGGACGGCGAGCAGCTCAGGGGCTCACTTGGGGTAGCGGGTGGCGAAGCTAGCAGGCTCAGGTGACGGCGCCCGCCATGGCGAAGCCTCGCGCGAGCAGGAAGGCAAGGCGCGGAGGACAAGGCGAGCCGCAGCGGCGAGATGCAGCTGCGACTACTGTCGAGGGCGGCGCTCCTTCCGCGGCTCAGCGGCTGCTCCGCTCTCTACGACGGAGAGCGCGAGGCGAGCGTGGGTGGCGAGGAAGTGAATGCGGGGTCAGGATGGGCGAGGCGGAGGCCGGGACGACTTTGCATGCGGCGCTAGTGGGGGCCCGCGCCGGTGTACGGGCGCCAGCTGCCCTCGACGGCCAGTCGGCCATAGACCGCGGCCGATGGGTGCATCCCCGGGACCTGCCATGGGCCAGCCAACAGGCCAAATTGGCCTTCCTGGTCGAGAAGCCCAAAGGGCTGTTGACCCAGCCACTATAAACTTTCTGATTCGTTGAAATATCACCTATGCACGAATATTAAAGCGGGAATAAATCTCAAAATAAGCAGAATTAAACCAAGCCGTAATTGACAAAATTGTAGATCTTAAAAATTATAATAATGTTGTCCATTTGAGTTTGAACCAGTTCTTCCTAGATTTGGAACTACAGGCCTCCAAAGAAGGGTACCTTGAGCTGAAACAGGATTCAGACAGCCAAGTTTTCAGAACAGCAGATCAGCACTGAAAATTGACTTGAGAGCCACATTAGAGGCTTTTCTGGGTATTTTCAAGAGATGATCATTAAACATATTTTGTTCCTAGTAAAATTTACTACAAATCTACTAAAGGGTGCACAACCATTTGGACAACTTAAAAGGCACATTTTAAACAGAGAAGCAAAAGAGATCTCTAGGTCAACCAAAGTCAAAACTGAACCTAGAAGCTTAATGGGACTTCATGGTCGACATGAGCAATGTTCAGAATTGTGTCCTAAGTATAGTTAAGCTAATTCAAAGGTTAAATGACACACCTATGCACTGACCACATATGACCATGGCATAAACAAGCAATAAGCATACAAGTCATAAGAGAAAATGAACATAAAACATGAGATGATACTAATGCATGGATAAATGGTGCTAATGCTCATGTGATGCAATGCAAAGAGGCATCGTAACACCTGGGGTGTTATAGACTTGAAACGTGCTATTTGGGAGCGAATATTGGCATTACCTACACTTCAAAAAAATATTGGCATGACCTCTTCCGCTCGTGACATAAAAAAGACAGTGGTCACGTCGTGCCTAGATCTCGAGACGCTGCATGGCTTAGCACGACCCATGAGCCAGCATGGCACATAAGCACATTATTATAATGCAATCTTTGGATATTTACTGTAATGTTTCTTAAATAGTTCTTGAATGGATAATAAAAATCATAAGGACTTTTCATGAGAATGCTACATACAATTTTTTCTATATTTTTGAGGGAACAAGTTTTGAATTTGGTGATTTGTTCGATTTCGGCTTGGTGTCATAGTTCTTTTAGAATGCATGGAAAAAAGTGAAAATTAGAAGAAAGGAAAATAGCGGGAAACAGTTTGAGATTGCTACTAGAAAACATTCCCATTTCCCACGTGAATTATACGTTCTAGTAAGTATTTCGTTTGTTGTTTTGTTCAATTTTGGCTTGCTTCTATAGTCTTTTTTGAATCCAGAAAAAAATTGAAAATGAAAATGGAAAGTAACAAAAAGGTCTTGAATTTGGTGTTTTGTTCAAAGTTGGCTTCTTATGATAGTTCTTTTTAAATGAAGAAAAAAGTGACAATGAAAAACTCAAATGTAACCCAAAAATGTGACAACCGACAATGAAGAATTCAAATGTATCAAAAACAAAACGCTAGAAGGAGGGCTTGAACCTCTGACCTTATGGTTAACAGCCATACGCTCTAACCAACTGAGCTATTCCAGCAGTTGGCAGTTGGATTTTAGCACATCCCTGATCATCGCTTCCTGGACCTTTTCAGAATCTAGAGTGGTCTATTGTCTGACTCTCCATGAACAGTTATATGGAGTTTAGAAGCGAAAATAGGTTATTCCATCCATGTTTTGCACTTATCATCATATTGCCTCGCGTCTTTTCTTACCTTATGTATAATCCTGAACTCATGATCCGTATTCATATGAGTGAAAATTGCCTGTATTCATGCACCCGACAATAGTATGAAGTGTGAATCCAAGACGTATTGTAACAGATAAAGTATTCAGCACGGAATTCACGATCATGTGAATATATGACGACACATATGTATTTGCCGTTTCAGCACATGAACATATTTTGCAAGTTCATTATCAAGGATAGTCAAAACCTTCTCATCTTATTCAATGTGACATCAGGCACATCCGCCTAGGCCGTGTTATAGACCCGCAAATGCCCATGATGAGTATGAAACTGCACGGCATGCGGCCCATTTGGTTGGATTTCAATTTTGAACTAACCGAAATCATGGTAAGCCAAAACTTGTAATATGTAATTGGTTCATTGTCAAAAAAATTAGTACAACAATGCTTATATCCTCAATGTACTAAAAAAAGAGTGTAGGCAAATTTTTAGAAACTTTGTAATAATTGCATAAATAGAAAAGGTGATTTCTATTATTATTAGGCAACTCAACTAATTGCACATAAAAAAACAGGGTATGCAATTAGTTGAGTTGTCTAATAATATTACAAAATCATCTTTTACATTTATGCAATTACGAAGTCTCTAGAAATTTGTCAATGCCCATGTGGTTCGGCGAGCGGTGTCTCGTGTCGCTGCCTCCACCGATCTCATCAGTCACACCACCACGACAGGAACCACCCACTGAGCTTAGTGTGGACGTAGCGGACCCATCGCCGACTCGCCGACGAGGCCCTCACCTTTGTCATTCCTAGCATTGGCGACACTCTGGGAGGATTTGTTTTCTTTTTTTTTGAATTTTTCTTTTTTCTTTTTTGGGTGAGAATACTCTGGGAGGAAGATTCTTGAAAAGTTGAAATAACGTTTGCGTTGTGAACTTGATGGGCCTTGTGTGAGTAATTGAACTTGGGCCTGTCGGTCCGGCCTATCAGATTTTTGAGTACTAAACGAGAATTCGTCTTCCTCGCTATCGTGTTTGTCTTTGGGATCCCTTCTTCTTTACCTCTGCTTGTTCTTCTTCTGTGCTCAAAATTTCCCTAATTTTTTTGGCAAATCTGCGGGAGCCTACTCTGTGCTTGCCGTTGCGAACGCGCGCCGCGCAGGTCCATCTCGCCGTGGACGTAGGCGGCCCATAAGTGGCAGGATCGGCGGACCTGTGTGTCAGGCCCACGCCTCGTTCGTGTGCTGCAGGCCTGCAGTATGACCCGGGAGTCGCTCACGGGCCTGCGGTTGGTAATGGACTTGACAGGACGGAGGACCTCGGTCCTAGCCGCCGCCAGGTGGTCCTCGTCGACGTAAACGTGCTTGCCGCCGGTACGCAAAGCGCGACGCGCCGAGCCGCCGACGTCCATCACTACTGCCTGCCACTTCGTCGTCTTCCTCGGCTGCTGACACTGACGCTGCACCGTCACAAGGGGTTGTTCGGTTTAGTATAAGTGGCTGGGTTAGGTGCACAATGTTCACCGACGATTGATTTGTGGTGTGTGATTGGGATTGGGATGGGGATTAGGATTGACTAGAAAGGTAGACTAGTTACTATTCTGATCCATGAACGTGATCTGTTCGAATCACGTCCCGCCCCGACAAAAGTGGTCAGGAAGCAAGACTTTGTTGGCAAGGAGAAAATTCGGCATCACCATTCGGCGCAGCTCCTGCACGATTGATGTTCCAGGCCACCGGAAACGATTGCGCCAGCACTTTCGTCACTAAAGGTTCCAAAGCCGGCAAGGATTCTCTGTGGCCTCTGCCAACCGTTTCATGAGCACATTTTTCACATCTGTGGAGAAAATTAAAACTGCCTGAGATTTTGTGTCCAGCTTCAAAAGAGACTGAACACCTACAATAAAGCAGCCCTTGTTACAAGACAAGCGCTACAGTAGTACATTTATTGAGCACACCGATTATTGACGGAACAAAAGCAAAATTGAGTGACAGAACGGATCGAGCTGAGCTCGCTCATCGTAGGTTGTACACGGGACACACACGTAACGCGACGAAACGATCTCACTCGGAGGAGTACCTAGCGAGCGAGCAGGACCTGCAGGAACGCGAGCACCTTGTCGACGTCGTCCGGCACGACGCCCTTGGCCGCGTCGGCTGCGCGGAACCGGTCCTCCCACGCGGCCAGCAGCGGCTTCTTCGCCGGGTCAATCAGCCGGCGCCCGATGATCTTGCCGACGGCGCCGAACCACCCCAGGTACCCGCCGAGCATTGCACTAAGACTTGACAGCTCCTTCATAGATAGCAACTCCAACATTTTTTTTCTTGAATTTTTCTTGAAATTCACCAGTGAGCTGTTGATATTGATTTGAGTGCACACGGGAAGCTTCGTTTGAGACTTGTGCACGAAATCTTGATTGCATCTGTACCTGGCCGTCTTGACGGGTATGTTATGGCTGCGGTGATACATGTGCGCGCCTGGACCTCTTAATCTCGCTTTATCGATTTCGGTCGTCAAGAAGCATGGTCGTCACTCGTCAGTAGCAATTAATGTTTGCATTGTAATTAATGTTTGCATTGTAATGATCGATGTCATGTTTATTTATATTTTACAATTTTAAAGTGATATCTCTTATCTCAGATTTTTTGACTTGCCGTATTAACTTATTTTATTTCAATTTTTAAAGTTCCTTAGTCAATCATCTTCATATGCGACATTGGTTAAATTGGATGTTACAAGGGGATAGACGGATTCAATCGTGCCCTTCTTAGGACATTCTTAAGTTAGTTATGTAAAGCGAGGAAAGGATCTTTGATGCTACTTTTGTTTTGAAGGGTTGGGTGAGACTTCCAAGTTTTTTTATTTTTCTTCTCTATCTCTGGATCACTAAGCTATCTTGAATTGGATTAACAACATATTTATCTTGATAGTGTATAATTAAGTTTCACATAATTTCCTACATTATCTATATTTTCATATGCTTCATCTAACTTTTGAATGAGACAACCATGTAAGGGTTGATTGAGGATCGGGGAGTGTTTGAGGTGGTGTTTTGGCTCTCTGTTCTGCCTGTAAGTGTGCCAGGGGAATGGGCTTTCTAAAGCAATCTGGATTCTCTAACTTCCTTCACAAAAGTCACACGTGACTTTCATAGTGCCGGATGTCATCCGTTTTAAATCTAACAGCTGGTGGCTACTGACGACTCCCTTTGCCAGCCTACTGAGCCCACACGTAAACCTCAGCCCAAAAAAGAGGCCCATTTCATGGTTGATGATAGACGGGTGGCTCGGAGGCTAGTTTTGGTGTAGAAATTTCGTGGTTGCCGCCGCCGCCGCCACTAGGTCTTGCCCGCGCTCGCCGCAGTCGTCGCGCCGGGCCGTAGTCGTCGGGGCCGCTACAGTCGTCGCGCCTAGTTGCGTTCGTGCTTCTCTTCACTCGCGGCATCGATCGTGTCGCAGTCATCATCGTTCGAAGTTCTGTTGCGAAGGCGGCGCAGGCTCGTGCCATGACTGAACCTGATGCTATGGTTGGCGGAGGGTGATGATCGGTGTGTGCTTATATTGGTCAGAAATTTAGAAACTTGGAAGATGCTTGGTCATTTTGGGTAGATTACGGGGGTCATGCAGGTTTTGAGGTCAGAAAACAGTACACAAATGAAAGTAAAGGTGAGAAAAGGCCCACTTCATGTAGGTATGTGTGTGCTAAGGAGGGTTGTCGAGCACGAGACAGGAGAGATAGAGGAACAAATAAAACATTTCGGTCTTTTATTTTATATATATCGTGATTCCTTAGAACAAATTAAAACATATGATGATGGCCCACTAAGAGCCCGATGAATGAAAGGAACAAATAAAGCATATATGTAGTGCCATAGTGGGTGTTCAACACCGATCAAGGTGCCACAGTGGGTGTTCAACAGCGATCAAGATGGTGAAATGCCCTTAAGCGAAGAACGCCTTCAAGAACTCGATGACCTTATCCACATCCTGCAGCAGGATGCCCTTGGCCGCGCCGAACCGCTCCGCCCACGCGGCCCGCATCCAGGACTTTGACGCCGATCATCTTCTCCAACACATTGAACCACCCCAGGTAGCCGCCGAGCACGACGTCCAAGTACCCGGCGCTGTCTCCGCCGAAGTAGCCTTCCCCTTGGAGCTGTCCTAGAACGCGTGTTCCAGCGTCTCCAGCGCCGCGACCGCCTGCGTCGCGTCGCCCAACTTCTCGTCAGTCTCATGGGCGAACAGCATAGTGCGCCATGCAGACCCCACCTTGTCATCCACGTACGCGGCCTAGAAGCGAGCGGTGGCACGCTCTTAGGGGTCGGCGGGGAGAAGCGAAGGGCCGCCGCCGAAGACCTCGTCGATGTAGTGCACGATGACCTGCGACTCGCAGACGGGCTTCCCGTCGTGGATGAGCACGGGGACCTTCTTGTAAACAGGGTTGGAGGCGAGCAGCAGCTGGCTCTTGTTCTTGACGTCCTCCTCGACGTACTCGTAGCTCAGGCCCTTGAGGTCGAGCGCGAGGCGCGCCCTGATCACAAACGGGCTGGTCCACAGGCCCAGCAGCTTCAGCTCGCCGCCTCCATCCATTGATTGGCAGATCTTGCTTTTTGAATCGGATCGTGCAGAGAAGGCGAAAATGCGTATGCAGAGGCGTAGCGCGTACTGTAGGCGTTGAGGTTAGGTTGTGGTTTAATCTACCTGTGTTGTGTCTGTAATTGTGTCAGGTTATTGAGGTTATATAGAGTGCGATCTGAGGCCTTCAGTTTTTTGTTTGACTAGGTAGCGTGCCCGTGTATTGCTACGTGACGATAAAATTTTTGTATTAAAAATATATGAATCGCATGATAAGATAACAATAATATGAAATTTCGAAGAGTGGATTACAATATAATTTTGATACATCAATCTTCTTTGCATCTGAAGATTTGAATTTCAAGCCGTATAAGGAAAAAGCATCTCATTGATTTCATATTCATAAAAGGTGACATTAACGTTGAATGGCTGTGTGGTGTTAAATAAAAAGTGTCGGATGTAAATGACTGATTGATCCTATTAATAAACAGTGTATAGATATATATTACAAGCCAAAGGATATATGTATGTTGGCCAAAGGGTGCCTTTCTGTGAAGAGGTGTCTATCTACAGAAACTGTCATTAGCAATTACTAATGATGTGATTAACAATAATTGATCACTAATAATAGATTAATCCTAATTAATCTCGACACTCCCCCTTGATCAATTGATTCCTCCTAGTTACCGTTGTTGTTGTTCATCAGTCATTGTCTTGAAGCTTTGAAAAACCCTATGGAAAAAACCAAAATAATACCAGTATACCAGGCAAAACTCCTTAAAACTCTGTGAAAAAATAACGAGAAAACACCATGATATACAATCACCAATGTTATTAAACCCTTTGAGTAAACTCAAAGCCTTAGTCTAAAAACATCTTGACCATAGAGTCCATATGCCTCAAATATCATCTTCCAAAAAACTCCGGTGGGAAAAACTAGATGATATAGCATATACCTTTGTATTGACTTTGCCTCATCAAAAACTTTATGTGAGAAACCATAAAAGGAAAAAACTCGCACAAAGAAAAGAGTATAATGCATCTTATATCCTAATATTATCCATAAAAATCCCTGTGGATAATACGACATAATCTTGTGTTGATATTGCCTCATTAAAAACTTTTATATGAGAAACCCAATGGAAAAAAACTCATACAAAGAAAACAATGCAATATGATATTTGCAATAAGTTATTAATCAGGGAGACTCTCCCCCTGATAACACATTATCAATCAGGGAGACTCTCCCCCTATACTGGCAAACCTCAAATTAATTAATCAAAATTCATACCAATGTACTCAACACATAAGAAATGTGGAGTATGGTAGACTTTGTGAATATCTCTACAAGATTATCACAAGGCTTAGTTTGTAAATGTTCATATGTACATATAACCTATAGGACAGAACAATCTTGTTCTTATCTAAACAAAACAAGTTGCATTACCTTTTCAAGATAATGGCTTTTGATTCAATAGAATCAATATCACATAATCTCAGTATGTGACATATCATTCTGACTAGCTATACACATTCATGTGCAGCCTTGTGAATACAATATCAGAATAATTGTTATGTAAAGCTTACTATAATGATCTGGAATTTGGGGATCCTATAAATGACCAAAATCATTAAATCCACGTAATCGAATCCTGGATTATACCAAGACCACATGTGCTATTTTGAAATATCAAGACATATTCTTAACTTCAATCTACCAACATTTGGTAGGAGTAGCGCTGCTATTATATATAGCAAATCATTGCAAAATAATATCCGGTCGGGAACTTTTGCAAGATATGTTAGCGCATAAATAGCACTGAGATAATGGATAACTTGTCCTAATATCTCATCTCCATCACTATGGTATAGAACAATCTTTCTCTATCGTGAGGTAGAACAACCATAGTGTTGATGCAATGTTCTATCTGCAAACACACTGGGCTAATACCCAAATTTGATATCCGAAGCGTGCCAGTCGATTTGACCTATTAATCGACAAGGATGATAACTTGAATAAAAACCGAACGAGATGACAGCGATGCGCTCGGACGTCAAAGCTCAGGATATATTTGATAACTTTTGAACAGATCAGACAAGACGACAGCGATACGCCCGAAAGTCAAAGCCTGAATCATGCTCGGTAGACGCGGAACTTGCAAGATCGCCGGAGATCAAGTTGATGCAGTGAAAGAACTCGTTGAAAAAGAGAAAATACTTGACGAAGTCATCGAAAAGTAAAGTGCTGGTAGAAGTAAACTGCAATAAAAAGTAGATTTGTTTATTGATGCTTTGATGCTCATTACAATGCCCTTCGGCACATATTTATACTCTACTATTCGAAGAATCCTAACTGAATACGAAAAGCTTAAATATAGAAAAATAAAATTACTCCTTATACGAACTCTATCTCTAAAGAAAAGACATAAAACTCGTACAGGAACTGGACTCAGACTACACTACGAAAATCATAAGCTCACATGATGCCGATCCTCTGTCCGTTTCTGTCGTGATGAAGTTATCTTCCCATCGGCATACTCTCTGGTATCGGCAACAATCTTCTAATCTCCGGCCTGTCTCATCGGCAACAGCTCTTCAGCTTCATCGGCAGCAAATCCTCTAGCTTCCCGCCAGTCTCATCGGTAACAGCTCTTTAGCCTTATCCGTAACAACTCAGACCAATCCACCCTTTATTGGCAACCATTCATCGGCAACATCAAAAGCAATGCCGAAGACAAAATAATAACCAATCCATTGCCGATTAGCTCAGTTTCCGATTCTTACTGACACGTGCCAAAAAACGGTGTCAACACATGCCCCCCAATTTTGGAGTATAAAATACTTTATGCACCAAAATTTTCTCCAAGTCATGATTACCTACTGCTGAGCCACCTGAACGTCCCCTCAAACGGTGTGCGCGCCACCATAAAAACCCTGTATCAATGGGCCCATAAAACACTTCCTCCGTTGCGGCCCATCCTTCACTCTTGATTCAACCCTAGCATTTTCTCTCTCCGGCGGCGACATCAGCAAGCAGTCTTCCGGCGAACTCGACTGATGGCATTCTTAGCGGCAATCTTCCATTAGCATTCCTCGCTCTTCTCGGCTTCATCCGCGGCCATGGCTGTCAACTTTGACGTCCCCAAGGTTAATTTTCTTCTTTATTCATCTTTTGATATTTTTTCTCTCCTTTTTCGTATAGCCCAGGACTCCTCTTTATCTTCCTTCTTGATCTTTAATCTAGGAACTTTGCAATAAGCTCATCATCCCCACGCACCGAGACCGAATAATTTGCCTAGGCCCAATGGGGAATCCAGATCCAACCGATATCATCAACGCAGAAACCAACCGCATCCCCTTCAGAGCTCAAAATTTCAACTTAGAACTTTGGACCAATACTTCCCGATCCTGGCCAAAGATCACCAAAGGATGGAAAGATTGGTACTTGAGGGTTGCTAGGTCGATGGAGGTTTATTGGGCAGAACGTAGATTAGATCAATGCATCAGACTGTCCATTGCTGATATGGAGAGGAATGAATCAATGTTGATTGCTGCCTCTTACTTCTGGTCTGACACCATGAACGCCTTTATATTCAAACATGGACCAGTCTCTCCAACTCTTGTCGATGTGTTTATGCTCACTGGCCTGGACATATCAACTGTCGATGACAACACTCTGTTCCAAAGGAGGCCTAAATATCGACTGACTACTCGAAACATCGGCGGCTGGACTGGGTACATAAAGGAATATCAAAAATCCGGATCGGTCAGTAAGAGGGAGCATTCAGCTTTCCTGAATATGTAGCTAGAAAAGTTCATTTTCTGTGGCAGAACAGTTGGACCAACCAATATGCATCTATCTGCAGCAGAGATGTTAGCTAATGGCATCAAACTTCCTCTTGACCGATACCTTCTTGGTTCAATCTATCATCTCCTCCACCAAGTTTCACAAAGGCTATTACAAGACAAGTCCATCGGCAATCTGGGAGGTCCTTGGTGGTTCATCAACATGTGGCTGAATGCACATATGCACAAGTACCTTCACTTTGATTTATTTGCCCAGCAGTTCCCTCGAGATCTCCTTGAAGATTACCAACTTTGGGAAGATGAATCGGCAATACCCCCCCTCAATTTTGGAGAAGCGTTAGCAGTGCTTCCAGGGGCAGAGGCAAGCAGAACCAAATCGGCAATTTCTTCCAAAGGCTTTACGTCGGCATTCCTCCTGAGCTCCGGGCCTGGGTCCCTTACATTGATGAAGAAGCAAGGTTCCAACTGCTCTTCAACTTTGCCGATGATGCCTTGAATAAAGATGTTGAGATCCTTAATACAATGATCACCCCTCGTGCCATCCCAGTCAACATGTTTGGAAGTGGGAAGAATATCAATACTACATATGAGTTCTATAATCCATCGGCAGTAGCAAGACAACTAGCTTTCGGGCAACTGCCCATCAAACTCTGCTATGCCGATGTGATTAAGCCAAGAGAAACTATCACTAGTAGCATGGATTGGTGCAAGATAGTCACTCTTCCTCCTGATGCCGACACCTCCAATGTTGATCTGACCGATTGGGTACCGGCTTCCTTCGTCACCGAATATTTCAAATTATGGTGGCAAGAGTGGAAAGAGCAACTATTCTTCGCATCTCCTCACTTCTATTGGAATCTCATCGATCCTGATCATGCCATACCTGCCGATGCAGTAAGTTTGACCATCTGCACTTCTTCCAATTCTCTTTTTCAGTCTATCGGTAACTAATTTCTTCTCAACAGGTTGATGACCCGATCCCAACATTGAGCAAGAGTGGCAAAGTTATAAGGCTACAGCCGATATCCCCAATATCCATAATCGGCCACAGAGCTCCCTCATTAGATGCTCTGATGTGCCGCGGTTGTTTCAAGAAAAGCTCCTCCACATCAAAATCGACCAGAAGTATAGCTGCTCCATCGGATACGGCTGCACCCTTAGCACGGACATTCCAGGTAACTGTCTTATTTTCTTCTGTGTGTGTCAATTACCGTGATATACTGATCTCATATTTCAGGGTGCAAGTTCTACATTTGTTGAATCCTCATCGGCAACTCACCCTTCATCTCCACCTGCTGCACCTTCATCGCCACACTTTGTCATCCTTGATGATTCTCCAGAGGTACCCCTCAAATTAAACTCTGACCATTGTATCGACACTTTTACTCATCTGCTTCTCTCACAGCACCAAGTAGTCGCGTCGATAACTGCCCCAAGTGCATAGACATCTCAACCATCCATTGCCGATGCCCCCCAGCCGTCCAATGCCGATATTTTATAGCACAAGCGTAAGGCTTCATCGGAGGATGAGTCTCAATCGAAACGGTCGAGGTTTACACCAGCTCCAGTCGCATCATCAGCATCCTCGCCTCGCCAGACATCGCCCGATGCTCCTACGTAGGCTTCCCTATCGGCAACTGTTCTTCAACCGGCAATTGTTCCTGTACAAGAATCTTCATCGGTACTGGTGTTGCAGAGCAACCAACCGAGACACCAACGCAGGAAACGCCATCGGCAATCATATCTCAGGTTGATTCCTCCAGCCAAAGGTGAGAAATTTCCTTGAAGCAAGTAAGTTAACTTCCTTAGTTAATATTCAACACTCATATCCTTTAGCTAACCACTCTTTCCTTTCAGGAGCAAGATTCCCCCAATAGCCTATTCTCTTTCTCTATTATTGGAGACATTCCTGATGATGAAGAGAACGAAGAAAGCTCTGCTCCAGCCTCTGAAGCCTTATCATCTGAAATCAAGTCTAGGCTGGAGACATTGCTATCCCTGCTGCAATAGGAAACATCTCAACTAATCCAGGACTCTGACTCCACCAGGGCAACTTTCAAGGCAATCCGAGGCCAGATCCCTACTGATGTTGAAGAGACACTCTTTCAAGCCACACACCTAGAGAGTCGGCAACTCCAGTATCAGAAAGCTACTAAATGTATTGCCAACAGAACTACCCAGGCACGACTCCAGGAGGAGATGATGAAGCATAAACAATCTGCCGATGAGAAACACAAAGACATCGGCAAACTAGAAGCCTCCCGTGTAGAGCTGGAAGAGAAGATTTCTCAATTATCGGCAAAGAGAGAAGCTTTATTAGCGGAGCTGAAAAAGGTTGAAGAAGCCCTGAATATAGCCACTCAAGAGAAAGCCTAAATGCCTGACGCTATCAAGATTCTTCAGCAGGAAAGGGACAACCAAGCCCTTAAGACGCTGGCCCTTAAGAAAAAAATCAAGCCAGTAGAAGGCAATGCCGATGAAGATGTAAGGACAATAGAGGAAGCCAACCAGATTCACCTGCGTGCGATATCGGCTATTCATTCACTGCTAAACTTGTAAACTTTGTTTCCATCGGCAAAGTAGTGCATCGGCAACTTGTAAAACTTCATATTAACATAGCGCCGATACGTTCTTATTGAACAAGTATTATATCTGTTTCTTCACGCATCCATCCAAATACTAGGATAAAATCTCTTCAGATATTTACCGTTCAACGCTCTTGGAAATATTTCTCCTTCAAGAGTTTCTAGGATATAAGCATTACCAGGAACGGACCAATTTACTCGATAAGGACCCTCCCAATTAGGAGACCACTTGCCAAACTTTGCGCTCTTAGTCCCAATTGGTAAAATCAGTTTCCAGACTAGATCGCCATTAACAAATTCCTTCACCTTTACCTTCTTGTCATACCACCTAGCAACTCTTTTCTTATTCTCTTCAATGCTGAGTAAAGCCTTTAGCCGATGACCCGCCAAATCTTCCAATTCATCTTTCATGAGTGTATTGTAATCATCGGCCGACAGTTGATTTTGATGAAATATCCGCCTCGAACCAGTCTTTATTTCCCAAGGAAAAACCGCGTCATGTCCATATACCAACTGATAAGGTGACACCTTAGTAGCACCTATACGACCATAAGGCCTCGTTCAAAACCGTGTGCCACCTCCTGGGATTTTTCCTAATCTTACGCTTAATGAGTTTAATAATCCCTTTATTAGATGCTTCGGCCTGACCATTAGCTTGAGCATAATAAGGAGAAGAGTTTAAAACCTTGATTCCCATCTCATCAGCAAATCCATCAAACTCTCCTGAAGTGAACATGGTTCCTTGATCGGTCGTAATGGTCTGAGGAATGCCGAACCGATACACAATATGCTCCTTCACAAAATCAACCATGTTGGCCGTCGTCACATTTTTCAAAGGAACTGCCTCAACCCATTTTGTAAAGTAATCGGTGGCAACGAGGATGAATTTATGCCCTTTGCTTGACGATGGATAAACTTGACCGATGATATCAATAGCCCATCCTCGAAAGGGCCACGGCTTAATTATGGGATTCATTGCCGACGCGGGTGCCCTTTGGACGTTACCAAATTTTTGACACTCTTGACACCCTTTAAAATATTTGAAACAATCTTCGAGTATTGTTGGCTAGTAAAATCCATTTCGCCTGATCATCCACTTCATCTTGAAAGCCGACTGATGCGCCCTACATACTCCTTCATGAATTTTGCCCATTAAACTTTTTGATTCTTCTTCACCAAGACACTTGAGCAAAACTCCATCCATTGTTCGATAATATAACTCATTATCTAGGAGTACGTACTTAGTAGCCTAAAACCTTATACGCCTTTCGACCTTCTTAGATGGATCCTTTAAGTAATTAGCAATCTCCTTCCTCCAATCATCGGTGTCAGTTGCCGATGTCAGCACTTCTTGGATCTGTTGGTACCCCGAAGCATGCTGTGCTAGCCGATTAGCCTCTTCATTATGCAATCTGGAGATATGTCCAAGGTGGAAATCTTTAAACTCCTTCAGTAATTGTCGACATCTTTCATAATACGAGATTAAAACTTCACTTCGACACTCATACATTCCAGCTAGCTGATTAATAACTAGCATTGAATCACCGAAGATTTCAACAGCATCGGCACGGACTTTCCTGAGTAACTCTAATCCTTTCAACACAGCCTGATATTCAGCTTGATTGTTTGTTGATGTGGTAGCAATCGGCATTGAGAACTCGTATTTCTTCCCTTGAGGTGATATCAACACAATGCCGATGCTTGCTCCTTCTCCACATGTAGAACCATCAAAGAAAAGTGTCCATGGAGTAATCTCTAAAGAGTTTACCATGCCACAATGCTGAGTAATAAAATCAGCCATCACTTGCCCCTTGACTGCTTTAGCCGATTCATACCATAGATCGAACTCTGATAACGCTAAAATCCACTTGCCGATTCTTCCACTTAGAATTGGCATTGATAGCATATATTTGACCACATCATCTTTGCATATAACAGTGCATTCGGCCGTTAACAGATAATGCCTTAATTTAACATAGGATAAATATAAGCATAAACATAACTTTTCAATGGCCGAATACCTGGTCTCAGCATTTAACAATCTTCTGCTCAGGTAATAGATTACACATTCTTTCCCTTCAAACTCTTGGATTAGAGCTAACCCAATGACTTCATCTTCACCCGATAGATACAACCTGAAGGGTTCTCCGTGTTGAGGTGGAACCAGCACTGGTGGATTTACCAAATACTTCTTAATTTCTTCTAAAGCCAACTGCTGTTCTTCTCCCCATACGAATTCCTGATCGGCCTTCAGCTTCAACAATGGACTGAAAGCTTTGATTCTTCCTGATAAATTAGATATGAATCTTCGAATAAAATTAATCTTGCCGATCAGAGACTGTAGTTCAGTCTTATCGATAGGAGCAATCACTTTATTGATGGCATCAATGGATTTCCTGCTAATTTCAATACCCCTTTGATGCACCATGAAGCCTAAGAATTATCCTGCTGATACACCAAATGCACACTTGTTGGGATTCATTTTCAACCCATGTTTCCTTGTGCACTTCAATATCTTCTGTAAGTCAACCAGATGATTTTCAAAGTCTCTAGACTTAACCACCACATCATCTATATAAATTTCAACCAATGTGCCGATGTACTCATGAAAAATGTAATTCATAGCTCTCTGATAAGTAGCACCGGTATTCTTCAAACCAAAAGTCATGACTATCAATTCAAATAACCCCACATGACCTGGACATCTGAAGGAAGTCTTGGAGATATCTTCTTCGGCCATAAAGATCTGATTATATCCAGCGTTCCCATCCATGAAGCTAATAATCCGATGTCCAGCAGCAGCATCAATTAATAAATCGACAACGGGCATCGGTAGCCATCCATCAGTGTAGCTTTGTTAAGATTTCTGAAATCAATAAAGACACGAAGTTTCCCATTCTTCTTATAGACAGGAACCACATTAGAAATCCATTCAGCATATTGACATTGTCGGATGAACTTTGCTTCAATCAACCTTGTTATTTCGGCCTTAATATCAGGCAGCACTTTAGGATTGCATCGGCGTGCTGGCTGCTGATGTGGCCAAAATTCTTGTTTGATAGGTAACCGATGTTCAACAATTGATCGATCTAACCCGGGCATCTCTGTGTAATCCCAAGCAAAACAATCCTTATATTCTTTCAATAAAGCAATCAATTGTTCTCTGCTCTGGAGATCTAACTTAGCACCAACAAAAGTTAGCTTCGGCCTACCGCTATCACCAATCTCTACTTCTACTAAGTCATCAGCCGATGTAAATCCATGGCCCAATTTTCCATCATCGGCAAACCTATCCATTATAACTCATCTTCAGATCCGACTGCTTGGATCGGTGGCAGCTCATAATTGGCAATTCTGAGAAACTCTGAATCCCATGCTTCCCCCGATATACACTTGGACCGCTCGTAAGTTTCTGACTCTGCCGATGCAGTTATATAAGATGAATCACCAGGGACTACTTCAATCTTATCTTCCACCCACTGTACGAGGCACTGGTGCATTGTAGAAGGAACGCAGCAATTGGCATGAATCCAATCCCTTCCTAATAGCAGATTATAAGCACCTTTACCGCCGATGACAAAGAACATGGTCGGCAATGTTTAGTTGCCGATGGTTAATTCAGTGCAAAGAGCTCCCTTAACCGGTGATATATTACCTTCAAAGTCTTTAAGCTTCATATCAGTCTTGACCAGATCTTGATCTCCTTTCCCAAGCCTTTGAAACATGACATATGGCATGATATTAATTGCAGCTCCCCCATCTATGAGTAACTTGGATACTGGCTGCCCATCAACTCTACCTTTGACAAATAAAGCTTTGAGATGCTATCTCTCATCATCAGTAGGCTTCTCAAAAATGACCATCATTGGATCCAAGGTCAACTGAGCTATTTGTTCGAAAGGAACAATTTCTTCTTCATCATCGGTAAGTGCTAGGAATTCCATCGGCAACATAAAAACCATGTTGATATCTGTCGATGGGCCTTCATCTTTGCGCTTTGGTTGCCACACTTGAGACTTCACCCCATGGGAGTTTTCTTCTCTGCGCTCATGTTGCATCTTCCTCTTCTGAGTTTTTGTTAGACCTTTAGGGCACCATTGAGGAAGCTTTGTCTTCCAGACAGGCTGATAATGTTTCATATTCGAAGCTGGTCAGTTTATGTTGGGATCTCTGCAGAGTATTGCTTCATTGGGAACTCTTGCATTGGCCATTTCCTCAAGTTCTTCCTGATCCATCGGAAAGCAATCGTCATGCCTACCCAACCTTTCATGTACACTGGTTCTGCCCCCCAGCCGATCATGCACTGATGCCCTTCCTCTGATTGGCTTATTGACGCACCATCTCCGATCACCATAATACCGTCTTCTTTTTGTCCGATCGGCTCGATCGTAGCCATTGCACTCAGGGCAGCTATCAACAGTAGGCAATTTAATGCCTTCTTCCTAGCAATAAATGAAGAACGGGCATCTCCAATGATCTTCATGCCGATGCCATTCTTCCCGACGCAACTCTTCCTGTCGCTGCCGATAGTGATCACCTAAAACTCTATAGGGAGCAGGTCTAGAAGGTCTTCTAGAACTGCTGCTTTCTTTAACTGTTCTTTTTCCTCTTAAGTCATCGGTGGTTACTTGATTTCTGGGATCCACCGATGCATTCCTCTTAGCATTTGCCGATGTTAGTACTCTGGTCTTGCTCACGGCATCCATCATGTTTGCTGGGAAAGGGTGAGGATCAATCTTCATCGGCCTTTGAGCTTTAGAATTATCAAACTTAATTCTCCTGGACTCAATAGCCGATTGCAATTGCTGCCTAAGTACTTTACAATCATTGGTACTGTGCGAAGTTGCATTATGAAATTTGTAGTACCTCATTTTCTTCAGCTCTTTTGCCGATGGGATCACATGATTAGGTGATAGCTTGATTTGGCCCTCTTGAAGCAGCAGATCAAATATTTTATCGGCCTTCGTGATGTCAAATGTGAACTTATCTAGCTCTTTTTGACCAAAAGGACAAGATATTGGCTTCTTACCTTTCACCCACTCAGCCAGGCCGATAGTTGGTTCTTCATCTGAGTCTGATTTCTCTGCTTCTTCTACAAAGGACACCTTTTTACTCCAAGTCTTTCTAGGTTCTGGAGCTCGAGCACCTTGGTCAGAAATCCTCTGCATAATATGGCTTAAACTTTCAAACTCCTGAGAATCGTATTTGTCTCTGAGGTGTGGCAACAGACCCTGAAAAGCTAAACCAGCCAATTGGTGATCATCAAGCACCAAGCTATAGCATCAGTTTTTCATATCTCGTACCCTTTGCACAAAGCTCTCCACCGATTCGTCACTTCGTTGTCTCAATTTTACTAAATCGGTAAGCTTTTTCTCATGGACACCAGCAAAGAAGTACTTGTGGAACTATCTCTCCAAATCCATCCAAGTATGAATGGAATTCGGCGGCAATGAGATAAACCATGTGAATGCCGATCCAGACAATGAAGACGAGAATAATCGAACTCTCAATTCATCCCTGTTAGCTGCTTCTCTGCACTGGATGATGAAATGATTGATATGCTCCATTGTTGATGTATCATCCTGTCCAGAGAACTTAGTAAAATCTGGTACCTTGTACCGATTTAGAAAAGGAATTGAGTCATATGCTGAAGGGTACGGAGTCCGATAAGAATAAGTATTAATCTTGGGCTGAATTCCAAATTGTTCTTTCATCACTTCTGCAATCTTATCGGTCCAAAACGCATCTTGATCTTGCCGATGCACTGGCTGAATCTCTGTTGGAGGTGCTGGCTGATATGCTTCTACGTATCCTTGTGGTACTTGGTTTGGAGGAATCGGCATATTCACAGCACCAGTCTGTGGAGCAAAGCTCATCGACTGTTTTACCGATGTTTGATCCTAGAAAGCTGCCTGTGGACTATACTGCTGAGTCCCCATCACCTGGTAGCTTGGTTGAATAGCATGTTGTTGAGCTGGCGCTTGCCCTGACCAATTATGATTATAACTCATCGGCACCTGATTTGCCGATGGCTGATAGCTCGCTGACAATTGATGCTCTTGTATGATTGGATGATAACCAACATAATTGCCTTGATTTGCAGGTAACCCAGATTGAGTTACAAATAGCACTATGGGTTGTCCTGTAGTAGAAACCTTCTGTTGCATTGGCGGGGAACTTGCCAATGGATTAGCGTAAGATGTCTGCTGCGGAGGCGCGTGGAATCCCATTGTCAATGGCTGTATAGCAGGAGGTGTAGTAGAATAATGTGATACCTGGGTCATCGATCGGACCAGAGTAGCCGATACCATAGGACTCTTTCCTGCTACATCATGCACCTAAGGCAATCCAGAATTGGTGGTAGATGGTCCTGGAGGCATCTCATATCCCCACCAATTAGCAGCAACTTGGCTGTGTTGACTTGAAGGACCTAACATTGCCGATGCCGATAGGTCTGTACCCAATTGAGTGATCTGCCTTTCCTGAGATGTTAGATCTGATCTTATCGACATGGCTTCAATGTTAGGTGATCCTGATAAAGCTAGAGGAGTAGGAGCTTTCATACTCTCAATGGCTGGAATTGCCGATGGAGTACTGACAGATGCTGATCCCGGCTGATGATATACCGGCCCGACATAACCTTGTGCTTGTCCTTCTCTTAATGTTTGCACAACAGCATTATAAATAGTATTGGATAGCACGGTGGAGTGGTTGATCAAAGCATGATTCAATGTAGAATTAACCATCTCTTGTAATTTACCAGGGTTGGAGTCAAAAGTTACCTGCCGAGGCAACGGCAGATCTTGCTTTTGGATTACTTCTTCGCCCCTATTCTTGCTGAAAGACTTCAAGCAGAGCTGCCTGTAATCCTCCATAGCTTTTTCCATGGCTAGCTTCTGATCTTCCTTGAGATCTGACTCTGATTCTTGATGATGTTCTCTAGATTGATATCAGCAGGGTTCTTCATGATAAATCTATTGACTTTGTCCCACTGGGCATGTCAAAAGATGTGTTGATGCAAAGTTCTATCTGCAAACACACCGGGCTAATACCCAAATTCGATATCCGAAGCGTGCCAGTCGATTTGACCTGTTAATCGACAAGGATGATAACTTGAATAAAAACTGAATGAGACGACAACGAAGCGCCTGGACGTCAAAGCTCAGGATATATTCGATAACTTTTGAATAGATCAGACGAGATGACAGCGATACGCCCAGAAGTCAAAGCCTGAATCATGCTTGGTAGATGCGGAACTTGCAAGATCACCGGAGATCAAGTTGATGCAGTGAAAGAACTCGTTGAAAAAGAGAAAATACTTGACGAAGTCGTCGAAAAGTAAAGTGCTGGTAGAAGTAAACTGCAATAAAAAGTAGATTTGTTTATTGATGCTTTGATGCTCATTACAATGCCCTTCGGCACATATTTATACTCTACTATTCGAAGAATCCTAACTGAATACGAAAAGCTTAAATATAGAAAAATAAACTTACTCCTTATACGAACTCTATCTCTAAAGAAAAGACATAAAACTCATATAGGAACTAGACTCAGACTACACTACGAAAATCATAAGCTCACATGATGCCAATCCTCTGTCTGTTTCTGTCATGATGAAGTTATCTTCCCATCGGCATACTCTCTGGTATCGGCAACAATCTTCTAATCTCCGGCCTGTCTCATCGGCAACAGCTCTTCAGCTTCATCGGTAGCAAATCCTCTAGCTTCCCGCCAGTCTCATCGGTAACAGCTCTTCAGCCTTATTGGTAACAACTCAGACCAATCCACTCTTTATTGGCAACCATTCATTGACAACATCAAAAGCAATGCCGAAGACAAAATAATAACCGATCCTTTGCCGATTAGCTCAATTTTCGATTCTTACTGACACGTGCTGAAAAACGGTGTCAACACATAGGATATACCTTCATATCGAATTACTCAATATGATGTGGATATAGATAGCTTTAGTATAAATCCTAGGAGAAGATACATGGATCCTAAACACAAAATGAAAATTTTGGTTTAGACCGTATCTCCCATCTCAAAACTCTGTCTTTAGACTACAACATGCTATCAACAAGTGTTCATTCCCAATGATGTCAAGATTATTGACAATCATATAATACTATGAAATCCAATCAGGGACTTCAAAATGAACACCACATGTAATCAATCTTGTATCCCTATAATTGATCAAGGAATACTCACAAAGTTGATTGTACCAAATTTGACTTATCTGCTTAAAACCACATATTGACTTAAGCAATACACGATATATGTTGTGATTTTATATATGAAGATTGAGTATTTGAACTCCTTCCCGGAAGCTTCACAAATACTCCAAATCAATTGATCACATAAATATATGCAACCACTACATCTATCAACTATCAACTGCAATGATAGATGCTTTTGTACTGCCAATCAAAAAGGTAGTATAAAAAATCTATAACTTAGAATGGAGAATAAGTTGCATTTAAAATCAATGCCCGGGTTTTGCGTAAACCCCTTGTTCTACTAGTCTTGCTATGTAACTCACCACCATGTTATTCTCAATCCAATCTAGGATGATAACATTTTGTATCGACAGTAAAGGTACCGCAAGGTGTGGGCATCACAGCCCAAAACACCTCTTCACCCAATAGGTATTGTCGTTATCGAGGAAATGGGTACCCCAAAACCCCAGGTTTACCGAATTAAACCCCGCAAAAATGGCAACTCGACCCCTCCTGTGACCTCCCGCGCGAATGTACAAAGTCCCGCAGGCTAAGACACTTCGGGCTGACCCACGGACGATGACGGAACAAAAGCCAAAGCCTGCTCGAAAAGCTACCGAACGGACTAGTACTGTACACTCAAAAAGCTACCGAACGGACTAGTACTGTACACTCGAAAAGCTACCGAACGGACTAGTACTGTACACGCGAGGGTACAATTCGAGCAACCCCTCGAGGATGGAACTTCATCCTCCAAATGAGTCTGCCCTCGAGGACGTAACATCGCCCGACGAATGAGCCTCCCCTCCAGGACGGAACTTTGCCCAGGCGAATGGGTGGCCCTCGATGAGAGTACACCCCTCATTTTACCAACTCCCCCGTACGGATCCAAGCGCATTTAGTGCGATCTATCTACCCCCGCCTAACCGCATGGCCACAGTTACGGTAACAGTTGCAGGTGTGGCAGTTAAATCTGCTTTTACCGCCCATAACCCGGAATCCCGCAAGTCATATTACACTGTTGCGCCATACCGAGCGCTGTGCCACGACCCGCACCGCCTCGAGACGTATAAACTAATGTGTTTTCCGTGTTTTCCGGGATTCGGTCTTATCCAGCGAAGCTCGACCTCCTCAGCACGACCCCCTCGACTCTGGCCAAGACCCTCGACCGTCGCCCCTCGACTTCACCGAGCGAACCCTCGAGCTGAACTTCAACAACTCCCGACGCGACGGCTGCAAGGCCTCCATACCGACGTACATCACTACAGCGGCACCGACGTGATCGGCCTCAACGTCGTACGTCATCAGCGTCATGCGAACTCGAAATACATGTACACCTGTGCCCCTCCTTCATCTATAAAAGGAGGCGCCAGGGCGTTAGAGAAAGGGACTGAAAAAAACCGAGAGGATCTAGAGCATAGAAACATTAAGGCTTTAGATCATAGAGCGACACCATGAGCCTGTGCAAGGTCAAGAGCAAGGCGTCCGAACGCCCAAACTCCACCTCACACTCCTCACACCTACTTGTATTTCCCCCTGTACTAGCACTTCGGTGCAAGATAACACGAATCATCCTCCCCCGCTGGACGTAGGGCCTTCTTTGCCCAAACCAGGATAAATCATTGTGTCCTTCTTGCATCACCCACCGGATTAGGGAGCACGCGAATACAATATTACTCGTTGGTGTTAACCCCTCGAGGATCAGAACACCGACAGTTGGCGCGCCAGGTAGGGGAGCCGCATGTCACTAACGATTTCCCGCCATTTTTCCGGATGGGCGATTTCGTTTCACCACTTCCGCACGCTACGGTGATCTGGTTCGGGAGCCTGGAGTTCATGACCCTCGGCCAGGGCTACGACATGACCCTGCTCTCGATCAGTGACCCAAACGGAGGTCGCGGTATGCCCCCACGTTCATGGGGAGCTACTCGCTAGTCTCATGACCATGCTTCCACATCCAGAAGGAGGCACGGTCGGTGCCGTCATCGCCGTCAACCCAAGTCGAGAAGGGTCCCCGCCGCTTTCTCCACGCCCCTGACCGGAGATGAGAAACCTCTTGTTGAGGGAGTATCTGACCCGAGTTTAGAGGCAGAGGGCAAACCGGCAAGATCCTAGCACAACCCTGACTCCACTTTCACCGTGCGCTCGTCGGGGAAGCGTGACGAAACCCCCGCTTGATCGAGCTCGCTTCCGCACGGGCTGTTCGAGCATCGTCGGTGGCCTTCATCCGACTTCAACAATCCCACAACGACGATTACGACAGCGACCCACTCCAACATGAGCACATTGGAGGACCGCCCAGGCACCCTTCTCCGCGCGATGACGGACGTGGGGACTGTCACACCGGCCTCCGAGGGTTTGGCCTTCGCAAGAGCGCCCGGCCCCCGGAGGTACACCGTCGGCACACTCCGACGACAGCTGCAGGAAGAGGTGCGGGGGCAATTCCCCATCTTCTACTGCGGCGACCTTGACTCTGACTCTGATCATTGGGATCCTACTCGTGAGTGCCTCCACATCGATGGTGGCGTCGACTCCGATCAGGAAACCATCGATCCAGCGGCCACGGCGGCTACCGCCGTGGCGAGAGACGCTCCCCCCAGAGCAGAGGACCAACAACCAGACGCACCCCAAGAAGCGTGCCCTCGTCCTGGCGAGTAGGACGCGTAGCTGGCACAGATTTAGGAGTTGCAGGTGAAGCTCACCGACAAGCAGGAACGCTTGCGCTTACTCGAGCTGACCCTCGAGCAAGAGCGGCGACCGCTCAGCGGTAGAGCACGAGCCAGGGCCCGAGAAGTCAACTGGCAGATCATCGAGGAAGGAGCACCCGAGCAACCCGCCCACCGTTATCCCCGAGCAAGCCAGAACATTGTTGCGGCAGCTATGCTCCTTCACAATATGCCCGCGCCATCCAACTCGCAAGCTCGGCGGATACAACGCGAGGTCGAGGATCTCCTCCAAGTTGCTGCTGTCCAACAAGCCGAGAGCTCAGCCTTGAGGCGTCGAGGGGCTGCCTCCGAGCCTCAGGATGAGCCCTCCTAGCCCGAGAGGGAGGGCTCGGTCGATCAGGGGGCGGCCCCCCGACAGAAGAAGAAGCCGGCCCGAGAACCTATCAATGATGGCCGCGCTCCCCGCGACGCGCGCCTCGACATTGTCGAGAACCGCAGACGCAAGCACGGGGATGCCAAGGATCGAGGGTACAACGCCCATCGTGGAGGGCGTTACGACAGCGAAGAAGACCAACAGGCCCCGGAGCCACCGGGCCCCCGGGTCTTCAGCAGGAGGATCCGCTGCGCCCAGTTGCCCGACAAGTTTCGACCCCCACGAGCCTCGTCAAATATAATGGTGAAACTAATCCCGAGCTCTGGCTAGCCGACTTTCGGTTGGCTTGTCTGGCGGGCGGGGCGCGTGACGATCATGCCATCATACGTCACCTTCCCCTGTTCCTGTCCGACACCGCGCGTAGGTGGCTCGAGGAACTTCCCCCCGACCAGATTCGCAGCTGGACCGACCTTGTCCGTATCTTCGAGGGGAATTTCAAAGGTACCTACGTGCGTCTCGGGAACTCCTGGGAACTGCGCAACTACAAGCAGAAGCCAGGGGAGTCTCTCCGTGACTTTGCTCGATGATTCTCCAAGCTCCACACCGAGCTGCCCCACATCTCCGATCTCGATGTCATTCTAGCGTTTGTTGCGGGTACAACCTGCAAGGACCTATTTTGCGAGTTAGGGCGTAACCGCCCCGACACCGTCAACGAGCTCATGGATGTGGTCGCCAACTACGCGGCTGGCGAAGAGGCCGTCGACGCCTTCTTTAGCGACGTGAAGGACAAGGGAAAAATGCCGGTAGCCGACAACGTCGGAGGCTCGAGCAAAGGGTCGAAGAGAAATAACAAGAAGAAGAAAAATCAACAAGGCAAGCATGAGGCTGCAGAAGATGATCTCATCGCTGCAACCAAACGCAAAAGACCTCGAGGTCCCCCCGGGCCCCCCGAGGGCGCCATCTTTGACAAGATGCTCGAGGAGCCCTGTCCTTATCACAAGGACGGGGCAAGGCACAAGCTTAAGGACTGCCGCATGCTTCAAAGGCACTTCGAGCAAGTGGGCGTGAAGAAAGGTGACGACAAGAAAGACCAAGGTGGCGGTGAGGGAGACAACGGGGAAGACGGAAAATTCCCCGAAGTCTATGACTGCTACATGATCTACGGGGGTCCCTCGACCCAGCTCACGCCCCGACAGCGTAAGCATGAGCGTTGAGAGGTCTTCTCTGCTCGTGTCGCGACGCCTCACTACCTAGACTGGTCTGATGCGCCCATCACGTTCGACCGCGATGACCATCCGGATCGAGTCCCCAACCCCGGGGCCTATCCGCTCGTCGTCGACCCGATCATCATCAACACCCGCCTCTCAAAGGTCCTCATGGACGGCGGCAGCAGCCTAAACGTCATCTACCTCAAGACCCTTGACCTCCTGGGAGTCAGGAGGCACCAACTCTGACCCAGTGCCGGGGGGTTCCATGGCGTCGTGCCAGGGAATAATGCTTTCCCTGTCGGCCGTATCGAACTTCCTGTCTGTTTTGGCACCCCTGCTAACTTCAGGAAAGAGACCCTCACCTTCGAGGTGGTCGGGTTTCACGGAACGTATCACGCCATCATCGGCCGACCGGGCTACGCGCAGTTCATGGCGATCCCGAACTACACCTACCTCAAACTCAAGATGCCAGGACCCAAAGGCGTCATCACTGTCGCCTCCTCCTACGAGCACGCGTACGACTGCGATGTCGAATGCGTCGAATATGGGGAGGCCGTCGAGCAAAATGCCATGATAGCCGCGACCCTCGAGCACCTCGCCGACGAGATGCCAGATCCCAAGCGACACGATGGCAACTTCGAGCCAGCACAAGACACCAAGAAAGTCCCCCTCGACCCGAGCTGCCCATGCAAGAAGGTGCTAACGATCAGCGCCGACCTCGAGGACAAATAGGAAGTCGTGCTCGTCAACTTTCTCCGCGCGAACGCCGATATGTTTGCATGGAGTCCTTCGGATATGCCGGGCATACCGAGGGAAGTCGCCGAGCACGCCTTGGAAATCCGGGCCGGGTCCAGACCGGTGAAGCAACGCTTGCGCCGCTTCGACGAGGAGAAGCGTAGGATCATCGGCGAGGAGGTACACAAGCTTTTGGCAGCTGGATTCATCAAGGAAGTTCATCACCCCGAATGGTTAGCTAATCCTGTGTTAGTTAAGAAAAAGAATGGAAAGATGCGGATGTGTATTGACTATACTAGTTTGAACAAGGCATGTCCCAAAGTTTCGTTTCCTTTACCACGCATTGATCAAATTGTCGACTCTACCGTGGGGTGTGAAATCCTCTCATTCCTCGATGCTTATTCTGGCTACCACCAAATTAAGATGAAAGAGTCCAACCAGCTCGTGACTTCCTTCATCACACCTTTTGGCATGTACTGCTACGTGACCATGCCCTTCGGCCTCCGAAACACCGGGGCAACGTATCAGCGGTGCATGCTACATGTCTTCGGTGAACACATAGGTGACACGGTCGAAGCCTACGTCGATGACATCGTGGTCAAGTCCAAAAGAGCGGACAACCTCATCCGAGACCTCGAAATCGCGTTCGGGTGCCTTCGAGCCAAAAACATAAAACTCAACCCCGAGAAATGTGTCTTCGGAGTCCCTCGGGGCATGCTCCTCGGATACATCATCTCCCAGCGCGGGATCGAGGCCAACCCCGAGAAGGTGGTGGCCATCACACGAATGGGGCCGATTTGGGATCTCAAGGGCGTGCAGAGGGTTACGGGCTATCTCGCGGCCCTCAGCCGCTTCATCTCACGTTTAGGGGAGAAGGCCATGCCTCTGTACCGTCTCTTAAAAAATCTGAGCGATTCACGTGGACCGCGGAGGCCGAGGGGGCCCTCGACGAACTCAAAGCCAAGCTGACATCCACTCCGATCCTCATCCCTCCTCGATCAGCAACGTCGACTAAACCGCCTGAGCCCCTCCTCCTCTATGTCGCCGCAACCACCCAGGTGGTCAGCGCGGCCATAGTGGTGGAGAGGCAAGAGGAAGGATGCGCCTTGCTAGTCCAGCGGCCGATTTATTTCGTCAGCGAAGTGCTTTCGGAAACAAAAATCCGCTACCCACAGGTGCAGAAGCTGCTCTACGCCATCGTCCTTACGCGTCGCAAGCTCCAACACTACTTCCTCAGCCACCCGGTTACTGTGGTATCCTCGTTCCCCTTGGGGGAGATCATCCATAACCGGGAGGCCGCTGGAAGGATTGCCAAGTGGTTGGTCGAGCTAATGGGCGAGTGCTGGCAGATTTCATCGCCGAGTGGACCGACACTCAGTTGCCACCAGTCCAAATTCAAGCCGAGCTGTGGACGATGTACTTCGATAGGTCGCTCATGAAGACAGGAGCAGGCACGGGCTTGCTCTTCATTTCACCCCTCGGAGTCCACATGCGCTACGTCATTCGCATCCACTTTGTCGCTTCTAACAACATCGCAGAGTACGAAGCACTTGTCGCCGGATTACGAATCGCCCTTGAACTCGGGGTCTGACGCCTTGACGTTCGAGGTGACTCGCAGCTAATCATCGACCAAGTGATGAAGGCCTCGAGCTGCCACGACGCTAAGATGGAAGCATACTGCAACGAAGTGCGCAAGTTGGAAGACAAATTCCACGGCCTTGAGCTTAGTCATATCGCTCGATGGTACAACGAAGCCGCGGATGAGCTCGCGAAAATCGCATCGACTCGAGGTACAGTCCCTCCGGACGTGTTCTCGAGGGACCTCTTTGAGCCCTCCGTCGATTTGGGCTCGGGGGCTTGCACTACGCCCTCGAAGCTCCAGCCCATGACCTCGATCGGGGCCCCCTCAACCGGGGCCCAGGTTATGGAGATCCAGGAGACATCTCCTCCGTCAAACCCGCCACCGGATTGGCGAGCCCCTTTACTCAACTACCTCATTCGGGGAGAA
This sequence comes from Bothriochloa decipiens, assembly GCA_023333625.1. Lineage (NCBI taxonomy): Eukaryota > Viridiplantae > Streptophyta > Magnoliopsida > Poales > Poaceae > Bothriochloa > Bothriochloa decipiens. The sequence goes on from CM041628.1 coordinate 69,126,283, forward strand.
CTTTCGGAGGACCGGACCGAAGCTCGACGGATCACGCGACGGGCCAAGTCCTACGTCATCTACGGTGACGGCAAGGAACTCTACAGGCAAAGCCCCTCAGGTGTTCTTCAGCGCTGCATTACCATCGAGGAAGGGAGGAGGCTCCTCGAGGACATACACTCGGGAGCCTGCGGCCACCACGCAGCACCAAGGACCCTCGTAGGCAATGCCTTTCGACAGGGTTTCTACTGTCCGACCGCCGTTTTCGACGCCACGAACATCATCCGCTCGTGCAAAGGGTGTCAATTCTACGCCAAGCAAACGCACCTCCCAGCTCACGCCCTACAAATGATCCCCATCACCTGGCCGTTTGCGGTCTGGGGGCTCGATCTTGTGGGGCCTCTCAAGAGGACGACCAAAGGGTACACGCACCTGCTTGTTGCCATCGACAAGTTCACCAAGTGGATCAAGGCCTGGCCCATCAGTAACATCCGCTCCGAACGGGTGGTCGAGTTCTTTACCGACATCATCCATCGCTTCGGGGTTCCGAACGTCATCATCACTGACAACGGCACGCAGTTCACCGACAAGAAGTTCATGGATTTCTGCGATCGCCATCACATCCGTGTGAATTGGTCCACGGTTGCACATCCTCGAACTAACGGCCAGGTCGAGCGCGCCAATGGCATGATTTTGCAGGGCCTCAAGCCAAGGATCCTCAAACGCCTCGGCAAGCATGGAAAAAAATGGGCCACGGAGTTGCCATCGGTCCTATGGAGCTTAAGGACAACACCTAGTCGAGCCACGGGGTTCACCCCATTCTTCTTGGTCTATGGGTCCGAGGCCATCCTCCCCACTGACCTCGAGTATGGTTCCCCTCGACTAAAGGTGTACAACGAGCAAACCAACGAAGAAGCCCTCGCAAACGCCGTCGACCAGGTCAAGGAGGCTCGAGACATGGCGCTACTTCACTCCGTGAGGTATCAGCAAAAACTTCGATGCTACCACGACAAGCACGTGCGCCCGAGGGACTTCCAAGTTGGAGACCTCGTCCTACGTTGACGACAGAGCAACAAAGGACGTCACAAGCTGACGCCGCCATGGGAAGGTCCATACGCCGTAGCTGAGGTGCTAAAGCCCGGGACGTACAAGCTCGCTAACGACAAAGGCAAAATCCTCACCAACGCATGGAACATCGAACAGCTACGTCGTTTCTACCCTTAGGGCACCAGTGCCCTTGTACATTCTCGCATGTCTTGTACATTTCCGCATGACAAATATAAGGAGTACTTTCGATTATAAGTTCAAACTTGTTATTGTACATGCAAGAGGTAGCCTCGACCCTGTCTCACCAGAGTCGAGCCTCCCTCGGGGGCTAACGGGGGGAACCCCCTAAGTTCCTAAAAATACGAACGATTTTTTTCGCACGCCTCCCTTTTCGCTTCCCAACTAAGTTGACAATGCCTCGAACTCCCTAGGGGTCGAGGGCTATAGAGCCGGAGCTCTCCTACGCCTCTGGGCTATGGTACCTCCACTCGCTCCCCCCCTCAAGGGATACGAGCTTGCGTCGAATGCTCAGTCGGAAAGCAAAAGTCAGGCGAGCAAAACTCGAGCGCTTCTTCTTTCTCGCACCTCGATACGCTTCGCGACTAAGTAGAAAACGCCTCGAACTCCCTAGGGGTCGAGGGCTGTCGAGCCGGAGCTCTCCTACGCCTCCGGGCTATGGTACTTCCACTCGCTCCCACCTCGAGGGATACGAGCTTGCGTCAAAAACTTAGTCAAAAAAGCAAAGTCTAGGTGAGAAGAAAGCAGAAAAGGTTCGAAAGTAAAATGACACATCACATTACGACAGATGTATTAATGTTCAAAAAGGGCTTTCGAAGCCACAGTGAATATAATTTACAAAAAAACTAATTCATTACATGGGCACCCTCGCCCAGTCTTGCCCTACAAGTCTGCCCCGTCGCCGCCCTCCTCGACGTGGTACCCTCCATCCGCAGGGGGGAGGACTTCGTCCTCAAACAGCTTCGCCAACGCTCCCCCTGGCCTCTCAGCATCATGAATGAGCCCTCGGCATCGCTCCTCGTTCTCCGCGTCGGTCTTCGAGATGTCTGGAACAAAGCCTTGGGCCACCACGTTCATGTCAAAGACGAAGCCGGAGGAGACCACTGCAAGCGCCCGCTTCACGCCGGTGTGAAGCGCCTCCCACACGCGATCACGAAGGGTGGCGTCGAGGTAGTAGATTCGGTCCACGAGCGCAGCACCCGGGATGTCTTCTTCGGCACCCTCGACGGGCCCGACCTCCCAGGAGGCACAGAGCCCGTCGAGGGCAACCCGGAGCCGACCAAGAAGCGCCCCCTCCGCCGCGAGGCTCTCCTGCAGCGCCTTGGCGGCGGTTTGGGATGCAAGCAGCTCGGACTCGAGGCCTGAAACACAAAGCAAGAATTAGATGAACCATACGGAAAAAACAAAGATCAAAAACCCTTTAAGGAGCTCACCAGCACAGCGAGTCTCGAGGGCGTTGCGATCCCCTAGCACGGCGTCGCGCTCCCCCCGAGCCTCGTCCCGCTCCCGCTGGGCCTCTTTGAAGGCTCGGGTCACCTCCGTATTCTCGAAGCGGAGGGTCTCGAGGGCGCCACCAGCCAGGATGATGGCCTGCTCCTTGTCTTGGAGGGTGGCCTTCATTGCCCCAAGCTGGGTTTCCAGGCTGGCGGCACGGCTCTTCTCCTCCTGGACCAAGGCGGAAAGGGCGTTGTGCGCCATGGAGACTTCAGCAAAATTGGCCTCGAGGGAGCGGACGCGTTCCATGGAGCTTTGAACTTCCCCCACGAGTAGCTCGACGCACTCCTGGGCTCGAATGCTCTCGCCCCTGGACCTCTCCGATTCGGCCTTTGTCGCGTCAACCTCCTCCCTTGCACGCTTGAGCTCCTTCCTGAGGTGGGCGGCTTCCCCTCGAGTGGCGTCGGAGTCCTCCTTCGCCCGGGCGGCCTCCTCTTTGGCCTTGGCGGCCTCCTCCCTTGTCCGCTTCAGCTCCTCCTTGATCTCGGCCACCCTGCCCTACGCAGAGCGACCGGCTTCGAGTTGGCGAAGCACTTCCTCCCGGCTGTTGTGCATTTTGTGGAGGAAGTCTGACTTGGAGTAGGATCGCCTCCGCGCCTCCTGGGGATAGGAAATTGAGGGTTAAGGCATCCCATATGAAAGAACTTAAAAAACTACATATGGCCTAACACAGTGACTCACCGCAAGGTTCCGATCGAGGCCTTCCGCGAGCTCAACGCCCAACTTCAGCAAGTGCCGCAGCCATGACCGGGACCGCTCGGCCTCCTCCCAGCACTTGACCTCCGCCGGGTCGTTCATCTCGATCCCCGGAGCGCTGGAGTCGCCAAGTTCCCGGAGTATGATGCGCTCCTTGCCCCAACATGGAAGGACCGTCTTGGCCTTAGTTCGCGCCAAGGACTCGATCTCGTCCACCACGTCGTGTGGGGCGCCATAACGCACGGCCAACTCCGATGGGCCACTGAACTCCGAGACTGCGCCGGCGCTCCTCAGCCCGGGGTTGGAAGACGACCTCCTCAGCAGTCCAGAAGCCGCCGTCTTCTCCGGCCGCTCCATCAACGGCTGTAGCGGCTGGCTCGATGCTGCTTCTGGCGCCTCCGAAGGCAGCAAAGGTGTCAAGGGCGTCACCTCACCCAACACCACAACTTGTGGCCCCGGCAAGGCCACCAACGATGCGTCTTCTGCCAGGCTCGGTACCGAGGCATCCTCCGGTTGCGCCCCCGGCAGCCGCGGGACCGTCGACACCTTCGACGCCGTTTCCCCTTCGGCCAGCAACTCATCCAGGGTAATCACGGACACCCACTGCTTGGGCAGTCCGGGAGTCACTTTCGCCTCCGATGTCTCGGGCGGTTGCTGCGCCGGCGGGTCCAGCAGCGCCGCGTCCCCCGACGGCGTCTGCTGCGCCTGCTGATGCTGGGGCTGACCCCCAGTTTCCTCCTCCTCCCGCCGCTCTGACGGCTTCTTCTCCTCCTCCTGTTGCGGCTGTGGCAGCTCTGTTTCTTGCAGGGCCCCCTGCTCCTGCTCCCTCCGGGCCTCAAGTTCGCGCAGCCCCACTGGCCAGGGCCGCCGCTCTCCCGTCGAGGAGGGAAGGGTCGAGGTCTCCTCACCCTCGAGGTGCACAACGGCTACCTCCTCACCCGGCCCATGGCCCTCGGGGGCTCCCGCCTTGGGTGCGGGGATCGAAGCCTCCGCACCGCCAGGAACGGAAGCTCCCGACGTCGGGGCACCACCCCCTGGTGCCGGACCGAGCTCGACGGCCGCTCCCTCCCTCAGGACCGCAGGCGACGACGTCCGGACCGCAGGCGACGACGTCAGGGAGGCACTCCCTCCCTCATGCGTCCTCCTCGGCTCGGAGTCGCCGCCCGTCGTGGGCCCTGAGATGCTCGACCCTGCAGCAAGAGTAGAACCCGTCAGTCTACCACGCGCCAGAGCACCAAGGGCAGAGGATAACCACTTGGCTTCCCACGGAGCCAAGGGCCTCGACGTCGCACCTGTGATCGGGGCCGCCATCTTCGCGGCTACATCCATCTTGAGCCGCTTAGCGGGTGCGAGAGACGCCTCCTCGATCTGGCGCTTGGGCCTGGATGGAAAGCAGAACGGCAAAAAGTTTATTAAAGCGCACAAAGAGGACGCAACGAAAAGAAAATGATTCAACGACACTTACCCGAAGGGTATAGAGGCCTTTCGGGTACCCCTCGAACTACCCGCAGATTTCGAGACCCCTCCCGAAGCTGAGCTCTTCGCAGGGCTGGGGCTGCTCGGGGCCGTCGGTGGGGTCGCCGCGCTTCCCTGCTTCGACGGGGCCTCCTGGGCACGCCTCTGCTCCGCCCGCGCCGACGACCGGGACCGGGTCTCCCGGATCGAAGTGGGTGGGCTCCCGCCTCGAGTACGACGCGAGGGGGGTGATCCCCCGTGGGGCGAGGCCTCGGCCCCCCTTTTTCCACGTCGGTGCTCCGAGGCCGATGCCGCCGGCTGAGGGGCGCGCTGCTCCGCCACCTCCTCCTGCACGAAGGGGCGGTCAGCATGGGAGGAATCCGATAGGATGCGGTCGAGGCACCCCTCCACCCCCTCGACGTCATCACTGTCATCATCATCATCTTCATCTCCATCAGAGGGAGACTCCTCCTCCAGGAGCCCGTCGCGACTCTGCTCAGCGCGGCGCTTCGCGAGCCTTTCGCGCTCCCGGAGCTTCTTGGCTTTTTTTTCTCCTCCTCGTCCTTACTTCGCTTCTCTTGCTGGGCGGTGAAGTGTCTTACCTGACGATCGGGAGCGTCCTCCCTCAGTGGAGGCCTCGATCTCCGATAGTCGATTCTCCCCTGCGCAAAGACGTTTAGTCACAGGGACAAGAGAAGGGGGGAGAACTCGAAGGGCACGAATCAGGGCACTCACCAGGTCGAGGCAACCCTCCTCCGGCCGCATGGGGAGGCGGTTGACGTCTTCCACCCTGAACGAGCCAGCCACCATCCCCTTTACCCGCGCGACGACTTCCGAGGCGGACGGCCTCTCGCCGGACATCCGGCACCTCTTGAGAACCTCGGGCGCCGCCGAGGGGAGCATCTCGTCCAACCGCAATGGGCGCTCCATCAGAGTGAGCACCCGTCGACTGTGAAAGGCCAAAACGACCATCCCCGCCGTCAGGCCCGCTTCTCGAAGGGCCCTCATCGCGACGACGAGGGGATGAAGTCGACGCTGAAGGTCTCCCACGACACCGAATGGCCAATTGTATGGACGCTCGGCGATAAGCCGCCCAGTGTACGGCGGGAGATAGCCGCCGTCGTTGCGAAGATAGAACCACTGCTCATCCCACCGGGAGTGGTTGGACGTCAACCCGGTGGGGATGTACTCGCGTGGCTCCTTCGACCTCCCGGTCTTCAACGCAAAGTTGAGGCACCCCGCTCTGACGATTCGCCTTACTCCGGCTGACACCGGGGAGGCGAACCACTCCCCCTTGTAGAGGTGGAGCCATAGCTCCCAATGTGGCGCCATTCCGAGATAGCCCTCGCAGACGGCCGCGAAGATGGCGGCGTTGGAGATGGTGTTGGGGGAGAAATGGTGGAGCTCAATGCCGTAGAAGTTCGTCAGCCCCCGCATGAACTCGCTTGGGGGCACACCGAACCCATGCCGATGGAACTTGAGGAAGCTCACCACATACCCCTCCGGCGGATTTGGCTCTTCGTGGTCCCTGGGCGGCGCAATCCACTCTGGCCGATTCGAATCGGTGACGGGGCAGAGAAGTCCTTCCCTCACCAGCTCGAGCAGCCTTTGCCGCGTCACGGTCGATGGGCGCCAGGGCTCGGCGGGCTGGAGGACGGGGGCCATGGCGGCAGCAGCAGCACAGATCTACTCGGTGGGCGCGGCGGCGGCAACAACAGCACGAATCTCCCCGACGGACGGTCGACCAGGAAGGTTCCCAATCACGACTTCTCGCTCTAAGTTTTTATCCTCACGCGCGCAGGAAAGCAGGAGCTCGGCAGAATGGTGAAAGTAGGGGCGAATAGCGCCTGTCCCCCTCCGTTTTTTATACTCAGGAAGAGCAACGGGCGGAGCCCGACGGCAGGGAAAAGGTAACTTCCTGCAATTAATGCGTTTGCCTGACCGTTCCCCCCTTGACCCTCGACCGGACGCACGCGTCACACCTCTGACAGAGAGCCGTTGCTCGGGCCCGCCACGATCGCGCCGCTAAGCCCTTCTCCTCAAAAGGCGTGCCCAACGGTAAGAAAAAAGAACCATCACTCGCTAACGGAGTTTTCTACATAAGGTAAAACGCTCTGGCCCCGCCTCGAAGTCTCGAGGGAGCGAAGGCCGGTCCTCGAGTGAGGGCTTAACGGCCGCCCTTGAGCACCACAAAAGAGCGGGCTCCGACCCCACCTTGAAGTCTCGAGGGAGCGAAGGCCGGTCCTCGAGTGAGGGCATAACGGCCGCCCTTGAGCACCGCAAAAGAGCGGGCTCTGACCCCGTCTCGAAGTCTCGAGGGAGCGAAGGCCGGTCCTCGAGTGAGGGCTTAACGGCCGCCCTTGAGCACCACAAAAGAGTGGGCTCCGACCCCGCCTCGAAGTCTCAAGGGAGTGAAGGCCGGTCCTCAAGTGAGGGCTTAACAGCCGCCCTTGAGCACCGCAAAAGAGCGGGCTCTGACCCCGCCTTGAAGTCTCGAGGGAGCGAAGGCCGGTCCTCGAGTGAGGGCTTAACGGCCGCCCTTGAGCACCGCAAAAGAGTGGGCTCCAACCCCGCCTCGAAGTCTCGAGGGAGCGAAGGCCGGTCCTTGAGTGAGGGCTTAACGGCCGCCCTTGAGCACTGCGAAAGAGCGGGCTCCGACCCCGCCTCGAACTCTCGAGGGAGCGAAGGCCGGTCCTCGAGTGAGGGCTCAACGGCCGCCCCCGAGCGCTGAAAGAGAATCGTTACTCGTCGACGGAGATTTCCACAAAAGGAGAAAACAGGCTCTGACCCTACCTCAAAGTCTCGAGGGAGCGAAGGCCGGTCCTTGAGTGAGGGCTTAACGGCCGCCCTTGAGCACCAAAAATCGGGCTCTGGCCCTAAGTCTCGAAGGAGCGAAGGCTGACCCCACGAACAGGGTTCGACAGCCGCCCTCGAGCACCCGAGTCAAGGGTGACCAAGGGGGAGCCAACACGAGGCCCTGCTCGAGAACGAACTCTCGAGACCCCTTTGGACGCATCCAAGGCGAAACGCTACGGACTTTATGGAATCCCCCCGAAGGGAGGCATCAAGCCGCCGAGACCTATCGAATGGAATCAGTATCCGTAGGACCATTGCGTTTTGCTTTAATGAGACCGCCTCCGGGCCTCCTGCCGACCTCTATCGAACGAGGAATGGGCTCTCGCTTGGATTTTCCCGTTACCAGCTCATTGAGAACTTCGCGGCTCGCCCTATCGGGGGTAGTCCGATGCTTCTCGCCTCACATCCGATCGAAAGGACTCGTGAGAAGAATGCCGAGGCTAGCAACGCCCCAGCCGCACGAGGCTCGGGGGCTCGCCTGTGCCCGGCGCCCCTCGACGAAAGAGGGCCGAAAATCCCCCGGGGGCTCTCCTCGGTAAAGCGCTACGACTCCAGTTCAGGCCTGTACCCGACTGGACGAGCACCCTTTAACTAAATATAAATAAAGCCCTCACAGGAGTCTTTCGACTCCTACGAGGCCTCGGGGGCTACCCCCGCGGGGTTCGCTCGCGCGCCCCTCACGAGAAAATCCGAATCACGTACCCATTTCCAAATTCCTGACCCCCTACCCGAATGCCATCACTCGAGTAGGGGCTCGGGGGCTACTGTCGTTACCGAGGAAATGGGTACCCCAAAACCCCAGGTTTACCGAATTAAACCCCGCAAAAATGGCAACTCGACCCCTCCTATGACCTCCCGTGCGAACGTACAAAGTCCCGCAGGCTAAGACACTTCGGGCCGACCCACGGACGACGACGGAACAAAAGCCAAAGCCTGCTCGAAAAGCTACCGAACGGACTAGTACTGTACACTCGAAAAGCTACCGAACGGACTAGTACTGTACACTCAAAAAGCTACCGAACGGACTAGTACTGTACACGCGAGGGTACAATTCGAGCAACCCCTCGAGGACGGAACTTCATCCTCCAAACGAGCCTGCCCTCGAGGACATAACTTCGCCCGGCGAACGAGCCTCCCCTCGAGGACAGAACTTCGCCCGGGCGAATGGGTGGCCCTCGATGAGAGTACACCCCTCATTTTACCAACTCCCCCGTACGGATCTGAGCGCATTTAGTGCGATCTATCTACCCTCGCCTAACCGCATGGCCACAGTTACGGTAACAGTTGCAGGCGTGGCAGTCAAATCTGCTTTTACCGCCCATACCCCGGAATCCCGCAAGTCATATTACGTTGTTGCGCCATACCGAGCGCTGTGCCACGACCCGCACCGCCTCGAGACGTATAAACTAACGTGTTTTCCGTGTTTTTTGAGATTCGGTCTTATCCAGCGAAGCTCGACCTCCTCGACACGACCCCCTCGACTCCGGCCAAGACCCTCGACCGTCGCCCCTCGACTTCACCGAGCGAACCCTCGAGCTGAACTTCAACAACTCCCGACGCGACGGCTGCAAGGCCTCCATACCGACGTACATCACTACAGCGGCACCGACGTGATCGGCCTCAACGTTGTACGTCATCAGCGTCATGCGAACTCGAAATACATGTACACCTGTGCCCCTCCTTCATCTATAAAAGGAGGCGCCAGGGCGTTAGAGAAAGGGACCGGAAAAAAAACCGAGAGGATCTAGAGCATAGAAACATTAAGGCTTTAGATCACAGAGCGACACCGTGAGCCTGTGCAAGGTCGAGAGCAAGGCGTCCGAACGCCCAAACTCCACCTCACACTCCTCACACCTGCTTGTATTTCCCCCTGTACTAGCACTTCGGTGCAAGATAACACGAATCATCCTCCCCCGCTGGACGTAGGGCCTTCTTTGCCCGAACCAGGATAAATCATTGTGTCCTTCTTGCATCACCCACCGGATTAGGGAGCACGCGAATACAATATTACTCATTGGTGTTAACCCCTCGAGGGTCAGAACACCGACAGGTATTGCCAACCATATAGGTTGACTTGCATTTACTATTCTTAGAAGGAAAACCTTCTATTGCTAGCATGAATAATCCTGCTTTATGGCCATAGTTCTCCCCCTCTTATATACAATTGGGAGTTGAGTGGTTAACTTAATACCACTAACCTTTCTGACACATACTTGCAACAGATTATAGTTAGTAAATGCATTTGGCAGCTTATTTGCAATATTATGCAAATTAACAATCCTTTGAACTCAAAGTTCAGTTCATTTAGTATGTGATCCTGAGCTTGAAATGCTTTATGCATTCCTAAATATTTTTCAGGCATTATATTTGGTACTTTCAATCTCCCCGTAATGCTTGGAAAAGCTCAAATGAAAACCAGCATACGGGTTGTAAATAGATCCTGAATAAGAGATCTAGATACTTAATAATCGATGGAGATTGAAATCTCTCATTGATTAAAATCTCTCATTGATCCCCAGTTTCCTATGTGAACCCATCATGTATGCTGTGGTGGTGAGATTGGGATGTATACAATGTAACCCAAATCTTACGCAAATAGGAAATCTTCCTGGATTCCCACATACTAAATGCATATAGGGGATATGCAGTTAATCATAAGTCAGGAGTGTGTAAATCTACCTGACTCCAACACGAAGTTGGCGATAGCAATTTACTAATAATGATCCTGCTATGACATTAATGTCATACTTATAGATTCCAGTTATCCTCATTTGGATATCGAACTGAACTTTTATTATACTTGACAATCGTCATTGTAGGCATAAAAATTTAGTAATGTTCAGGATAATGCTCATATGAAGAAGCATTATCTACCAAATGCATGGTTGAGCATGGATACTTCCACACTCTAGACCATCTCATGGATGTATCTTTACAACCATGAAATGTCTAAACTATCCATACAATCTTTGTATCAGACCAATACATATTCTTTTGAATATGCTCTAGGAATCTAAGGTATCCAATCTGATTTTAAGATAAGAGGGTCTTAAAATCTGTTTCCCTATGGTAATTATGGTATCCACATTATGGGAAAATCCATACCAAAAAAAGTTGCTAATAATTTTTCACGTACCCCTTTGGATGGCTAAGTTGATAATTCCAAATCTTGAATGTATCAACAGTGTAAAAAATTCTTTTACGCAACATGTTGTACGAGAGATGGTTGTATGCATAATACAACCAAAAAGAGATTTATCTCATTACTTATATGCCATATCCAATGTTGTCTTTGTGTTTCAAAATGAAAACACATTTAGATATGTCTATAACTTGGTAAGATACGAGTGTATAGGATATAATTAAATATCCTTAGTAACTAACTCAGTATCAATAGGAATAATGATAGTGGCAAAATAGGTCAAATATTATTGCATCACATCAGTGATGGCCAAAATTATTCCCTCTTCTTCTCATAAGAACCTGAAATATTTTGCTTCCCTAATTATAGAGTTTGTGGTACAAATTTCCACTAGGCAAATATCATTCCACATTAGAATAATTCTCGTACAATCTATATATGATAAAAAATTAATAATTGACAACAAGTGTTGCAACATATTTCGATGGACAATATGAAATAATACCAATAGACCAGGAGATTATTCCAAATCTCAAAACATACCAGTCAAAATATATTCGATGACCATGTTGTCCATGTATTTGATGTTCTCGTATGAGAAAAAAGGTAGAGTGTTGAGATGTGATCCTGGAGGATCCAAAAAATCAACCTCATAAATAGCTTTACATTAAGAGTGGAACATACTTCAAATCTTAAGTTTCAGAGCTCCTATTTTATCCCTTATAGATTTTTGTTATAGATTAATCGTAAAATTCAGAGTATGACATTGTTTAGTACTATGCTAAACACGACCACCTATATGACATTTTCTGTCATTGTGGGGTTCAACTTTGTCACAACTTATTTGCACATTAGTCCTTTTGCTTCCGTCATCAGAAGCAAATTATATGAACAATATGATCATGGTCTTCTAGTTTGAAAATTAGAGACATGATCTACTCATATTTAGCATTAACCTATATGAGTCTATGTTTTGTTCATAATACTCCTGAAGAGTATGCCATAAAGTATGTGCAATCCCTTCCATAAGATATTCTTGTAGATAATCTTTATGGATGTAGTACCTAACAGTAGTAAGGCATAATTTTCTCTGATCTATAATAAACAACCCCTAATTAAGGGCATTAAATGCTTTATTAGGTTATGGGGTAAAACCAATATAAATGTCTATTGTCCATATGGGATATTGATGCCATCTAGAGCGAGTTCAACAAACTCCTCTGAAGTCAATATCCATAACATGTGATAAACCATTGATTTAATAAATTTACTCCTAAGATAAACTCAAAATCACTATGGTGATGTTATAATTTATATTAATACCATGAATTAGATAATTTACCTAATGATAATCTTAGAATCAACATGGCAATGTTAAATATGAAGTGCAATATTTTTAAACTTTATATCTTATCATAGTGTTGGATTGTTTTAGGTAATCACAAAAATAGTGTAGGCCGTACAACCAAAAATCATCAGAAATTTTGAGGAACACAAGACGGATAGTCTCTATGTCAAGGACAAAGAGTAGATCTTTATAGTAGGCGAATATATTGCTGCCTAAGCACGGTCTCTGGGTAAGATAATTCATAAGTGAATTAAATGCAGCCTTTGCTTAGGTCTCTACTATCTTGTGTAATATCAAAATAATATGATGAAGATAGCAATTCAAAACCTTTATTTTGGGTAAAAATACAGTATAGGTAATCATCTAGTTTGTTAGAAACATAATGTAGACCTTTCAGCAATGGGTGATTTGATCACTGCTATGGCACGGTCTCAGGACAGAATAATTCACTAAGAATTAAGCACAGCCAATGCCATAGGCTCCATTACCTTGTGTTATTTTACCAAAATAAACAAGATATGTATATTACAACTTTAAATCTATAATAATTAAAGATTTCTAATTCTATAGATGTCATAGTTAAATTGCAACTAAGTTTACTAGCAAATTTAACCTGTATGTGGTGCAAAAATTATGGTTTGGGGCACCAACATACCCAATTGTATCATAAAATTACCCAACAGCCCCAACCACCAACGGCCGCCACCGCTTGGCCAGCCGTCGTCGGCCGCCCGTCGTCCGCCGTGCTGCCGCCGTCAAGCCGTCACCGTCGATGCTTGCCTTCGCGTGGTGTCTCCTACTCGCATGGTGGATCAGGGCCCAAGCCTTCTCTTCGGCCATGGAGGCCGGCCGGAGAGGCGAACCCCGCGTGACACCGGCGAGCTCCGGCCACAAGGGCCGTCGCTCCTAATTGGGAACGGCGGATCCGCCCCCACCAGCTATTCAGAGGCCGCCGAGAGGCTGGGATCCGCCTCCCCCTCGTTCGAGGAACAGGCGAACCCGACTTTGAGAGCGTTGGGGTTTGGGAGGGCGTCGCTGCATTGGATGGGGTGGGCAGCGGCGACATCGGCGTAGAAGCGGTCGCATTTCGGAGGTGGCACAATCGGAGGGAGCGGAAGCCGCTGGGCGCTGCGCGCGAGGCGCAGGGGCGGTGCCACCTCCGTTGGTCGAGATCGACCACAGCAGCCGCCAACCGTGCAGGTACTTCAATTGATGGGGAGGCCGCCATCCGTCGACCTCCAAGGCCACAAACGCGAGCGAGGGCAGTGGCCTTGGCCACTTGAGCACGGATCGCGGAGATCGTCGGGATCCGGGCACTGCCTGCGCGAGGTCGCGCGAGTGCCACTCGTGTGTGGGGCTTGATCACTTCCTTCGGAGACACGGCGTTCAGGCCGAAAAACGCATCACTCATCCTCGTTGGAGGAGAGGAAGTCAGCAGCGTCTCATTCCCGATGATAACGACCAAAAATCCATCAGAGGGTAAACCCAAGATGGGAGCAAGCAAAATGAGATTCAAGATTGTGAAGGTACCAATCGTGGCAATTACCTTGATCCGGTGTTTGCTTTCCATACTCGCTACATGTTCCTTGAACTCAATCGAGGATGCAGTCGTATGGTTCTAGCAAAGGATACTAATGCCTCGTTCTTCCTTCACAGCAACTGTACCGGTGATTTCGACTCAGCGAGGAAGCAGCGGGTCTTGTAGCGGAGACAGCGACGCCGCCGGCAATCCACTATCCAGCGAGTCAGCAAGGCCGGCCAACTCTCCGGCGTCTTCTTCCGCCAGGGAACTCGTCGAGGATGAAGCAGTTTTCCATGGAAGAGCAACATGGCATACGGCGACGCCGACAAAATTCTTCCCTGGCATATGCTCTTCTCTGCCTTAGCATTAGCGGTGGGCAGAGCCTTCCGTGCGTGATAACGTGTTAAATTAAAAGTGTCCGATGCAAATGACCGATTGATCCTATTGATGAACAATGTACAGATATATATTACAAGCCAAAGGACATATATCTGTTAGCCAAAGGGTGCCTTTCTGTGAAGATGTGTCTATCTACAGGAACTATCATTAGTAGTTACTAATGACGTAATTAATAATAATTGATCACTAATAATAGATTAATCCTAATTAATCTCAACGTGTGGTTCCATATAATAGACGATTTCCACTATCAAATGCCTTCCTTGGTTTGTCAAAAAAAAAAACATTCTCTGACAAATTCACCTTCAAAGATGTAAAGATCTAAAATTTCTACAGTAATAGAGAATAGCTAAGGATTAGTAAAGACGTTTGTCAGTACCATATATAGGCGAAAATGCGTACTACAGTTTGTGCCCTTTTCCGACTACAGTTTGTGCGGCTACTCCATCGCCCATTAGTGTTGCTAATGATTACTCTCTGGTCTCTGCTGGTTAGCTTCTCTGAAACGGTTTTGTTACTCTTCTGATGGACACATTGCTTAAAATAATCTCTTCAAAAGATGACGCACCCGATGACCTGCTGCACCTGCCCATAAATGGCTCCACAAGTTCCATTGCACCATCTTTGCCAATCGTACGTGTCTCCATGACATTGCTGTTTCTTCCAGCCAATAATCGAGATAAATGCAAGTACTTTTTGCTCAATAATTTCTGGCTCATCAATGCGACTAGCAACTTTTGATAAGTTCACCCAATCAACACATTTCTAAACCCACTACTAGTATCAGTTGTAACTCCTAATAATCATAATCACAGTTATTTTGGTTGGCGGGGAAGCCACTCAATAACAGTTTTGTACACCGACTAGGCGACTACTAATTTCTTACTACATGTTGCGAAAACAGAAGGAACGGGGGAAAACATTATATGTGGCCCTGCCGCATATAAACATATTATTTCTGCATACGGCCAGGACCCCAAAGTTCCGATTACGTTAAAATTAAACTGGTTTTCCAACCTTTGCAAAATATATTAGAAGACATAAAAAAAATCTATAACTCCAACGGTTTCCAAAATCTCACACTTAAAAGATAGAAGGTAGTTTTACATCAGAAATCCTAATTATTTCCAAATCACAATGACCGCTTTTATATTGTATTTCTCTCATGTACATACATTTGCATGAAGAACTCTGTTCTATTGAGAGTTGATGGAAATGAATTCTTTTGAATCTTTGCAAAATTCCTAGATTGGAAGATTGTTTTGGCACTCTCGGAGATGTTCTCATAGAACATGAATTAGGATCCTATAGAAGATATATATTGACTAAGCATGGCCTTACCTATCAAGCTGTTGTGTGGAATACACATGAATGTCTAACACTATGGGGTTCTTAAGGGCTACCCACCTCAGCCACTAAGGCACAGACTACTTGAGGAAGGAGATTGACGTGGCCTAGAACGAAGTAATTGTCCATGTTGGGAGTGTCCCCTCCCTTTACTGATAATGGTCACAAATTGGTCGCCTGATAAAGTAATTGATGCCGGCAACGGCGATCTTGTCGTCGTAACCATCAATCGCATGTAACAAGATGCTGACCAAAAATCATTTGATTGCATCGGAATATTTATTTGGGATAAACCTTAAGCAAGCTGGATATAAAACTAAAAAAAAGAGGTGGTCCCCTCTCCTTCTTATCAGAAGCAGATGCATCAGATACGAAGAAAGGAGAGATAACGGCGGTGAAGTTTTCATGTTGGTCCTAGGTGCCTGCGCCGGCGACGGTGCACTCCGTTGCAGGATGACTTAGCTCTCGCCTTGTTCACCACGCATCACGTAGCGTTTCAAACTAGTGGTCCTTTTCCCTTGTTCACCACGCATGATGTAGCCTTCCGAGCTGGTGGCACGAGGGTGAGGAGCAGTCATATGCCATGATATAAAAGGTAGTAATCACCGACATATTAGTGCATGAACATTGGGGGCATATGCCCTTATGGCCTCGTTTGGCAGCACCTAATTGGTGTTGGACCAAGGTTTGATCTTGCTAGCTAGGATTAAGTTGCTACCACATCAAGGTCACAACAATGTTATTAATGGTATATGGGTTATTGGGAGTTGGGAGCCACCCAACAGTGCATCCGGTACTAGAACTCTAACAACCACTACAATAGAAATTCGATATATATGAGTCAAATCGATCTCTTCAGAAAGGAAGGTTAGGGTTCCTAAAGAATTTTTGTTCCATCATTAGAATTGTTCCGCTTATCAACCATGACCATTCATATCCCCACTAGATCGTGGTCTTGCAAACAGAGCAACTAAAACACCAGTGGAACAAGTTAGTTGAGGGGACAAAAAAAAAGCAAAAGATACCAATGACGAGGGAAAAAGGCTCAAATTGACTAGTTGTCGTTCTGGGTTGTATCTAATGGAATGACCATTCTTGGTCCGGCCTGACTTCGAAACTGGGCCTATTCAATTCGGGTGGAACAGGCCATGTTCCATGCCATTCTAGCCAGAGCGAACAAGGATAAGGGTAGATTAAACTTTGTCGAGTCGGTGCCCTGCAACACGAGCAGTCAACCTCACTACCTTAGCGTCTGCAAACTACTGCAACGGTCACCGAGCGAGGAAGCAGGAGCGCCGCCATGGACATCGTCAACAAGGATGCCACCGGTGCCAACAAACTCGTAGGCAAATAGAGTGCCCCTGGTAGGCCTGGCGGCGGCGACATGGACCTCAACCTGAGGCTTGGTTAGCAGGTTTGTACTTATATTCATTTTTCTAGAAAGGACGGCAAAAGCTTTGCCGCGATTTCTATTAGACGAAAAAAGAAAAAGAAGGCAAATGCCCTGCACAGTTCTTTGAATGGAAACTGGGCAAAAATCATATAACTGAGAAGAGCCCCGCTCATCCTACACAACTTGATACAGAAGTTCAGCACCAATTCACGTCACCACTTGCAGCTGGTTGACGTCCACTTAACTCTTGGTCTAAAAAGACCCTACTAAACAACTTTGAACAACAATTACCTGTTGGATTAGGACATCAACATGGCATAACCACCCCATGGAAGTCGAAAAAGAAACAAAGCTACTCCTACTCCACCACTAGCACAACCCACACGACACAACAACGGAAATGACGAATCAGGCCCTGCCACGAGACATCCTGACCGATTCCAAATCCACAACGATGCCTTCAAGAAGGAAACAACGTCCAAGCGCCGCTATCACTCGTTCGAGTAGGACTATGTTTTCACCCGTGGTAGTGCATGGAACGTGATGCCCTCAACAGGGAGAATGGCACCCGTAGATGCCACCGTGCTAGGCTTTCGCCCAAAGTACCCACAGCACAGACATCGGTCAAGATGTCAGGTCCCCACCAGACACCAAAGTCGTCATTGCCACACCTGCAGAAGCCTCACTAGAGAGATCAACGCGCCAGCCACGCAAGTAGCCACAAAGTTACACCAGCACCACGCTAATCAGACGATATGCGAAGACCGGCCTCCCGCCAGCATGCACATCCACCAGCCGCACCACCCACCGCCACGCTCGTCCACCAAAGCCGTCGCCGACCTGCCCCGAGGGTGTCGGATCTAGAATAGGGCCCTAGACCAGCGCCCCTAAAGACACCGAGGCCTCCGTCCTCATGACAACTGCCCCATGACGGTAGTCAATGCTAAGAGGGAAGGGACGATATAGGCGATGACTGCCCCCATGCCAGCATGCGTCCTAGCCATCGTCGCAGAAAGGCAACCCTGAAGAGGAAGGAGAGGGCAAGTAGAGGGAGGCCCCACCGCTGCCCCCTGCGTCCGCACGGGCATAGCGGAGAAGAGGAGCCACAACCAGGCCTGGCACCACCGGCAGTACCACCACGGCACCGCGAGAATGCCAATGCCACAATCGGCCATGCCACCATGGCATCACCGAAGAAGCCATCTCAACACCGAGAGTCACCAGCGGTTGACCCCGGGCTGGAGCAAAGGAGGATGGAGGCCCTATCCACGAGAAGCTGCCGGCCGAGGGTTCCAGCGAGGAGACCCGCTGACAGCACCTCGAGTCACCACCACCTAGGCATCTCCGCCATATCGCACCGTCCATGCCATCACCGCCGCCGTAGCACCTCCGCCGCAACTGCGCCATCCTCACCACCACCCCCGTCACACAGCCACGGCCTAAAGTGCCATCACAACACCACCACGGACGGGCCATCCTGCTCCAGCAGCGCATAGCGCCCAGCAGAGCACCACGCTGCCGCAGAGCAACAACCACCCACCGTGGCCGTCGCACCGCCAGCTGGATCACCGAGCATCGGAGCAGCAACCACCATACCTAGGTGCCATGGCCACCGAGAGGCCATGCCCACGGAGTCGAGCACGCCGGATCAGGGCAGGAGGTCATGGATCTACGCGTTGGATGGCCGGACGAGCCCCGTTGCTGCCATCCTCCGGCGGCCGTCACGCCATGTCCACCCCTCGCAGGGAAACAGGGAGGAGTGAAGGACCAAAAAGGCGACCAGAGGGGGTGAATGGGAGCTGAAAAACTTTTCTTCAAAAATCCTGACCAGAAAGAAACACTACCGAGCACTATTGAACCAATGCACAAGAAGAGTATAGAAACAGAGAAGAAAAATAGCTAGTCGAAAGCTGGTCAGCAACAGAGAGAAACCTGGTCGGCAACTGAACATACGCTGGTCTGAAAAGCTGAGTCTAGACCAAGTCGAGGACTAGTCGAGAGAAAAACACTGGTCGGGACCAAGTCAAGGACTGGTCGATGAAGAACTGGTTGGGACAAGTCGAGAACCGGTCGATGAAAAAAAACTGGTCGGGACCAAGTCGAGGACTGGTCGATAAAAAGAAAGAAACTGATCGGGACCAAGTCGAGGGTTGGTCGATGAAAAACTGGTCGAGACCAAGTTGAGGGCACACTGCTTGCTGTGGTCGATAAAAGTCGAAGGGTAACCGGAAGCTGGTCCGGAACCCTCGACCGTGGATGGGAGGCGCTACAGCGCTGCAGAGTACTGTTGTTCTCCCACCACCTGCGGTGATCGGTAAAAGTCGAGGGGTCACCGAGGTAGTTTACTGACCCCCGATGAAAGAACCAGAGAATCGGAGTCAAAAGCCAACAGAATTCACTCAACCCTGGCTCGACAGAGTTCACTCGACCCCTGGTCGTCAGAGTTCACTCGACCCCTGCTAGACAGAGTTCACTCGACCCCTGCTTGACAGTGTTCACTCGACCCCTCGATAGAGTTCAATCGACCCCTCGATAGAGTTCACTCGACCCCTGCTTGACAGTGTTCACTCGACCTCTCGATAGAGTTCACTCGACCCCTCGATAGAGTTCACTCGACCCCTGCTCGGGACAGCAAGAACACGGGATAGACCAGCATGAACACGAGAGTAGAAAATGATAGAAACTCAATCCGACCAGCACAAAACGACACCTGATTTTACACAGTCAATCACGAGGAAGGAGGAAAACTAATCCCAAGAGATCGAGCCCCAGTTTGAACCAAGTATCCGAGAATTGCAGATCTAGGCCGATGACCACATTATTTCCCCAAAATGCAAACTGCTTGGTTTCTTGATGCACGAGTGGAATTGGTTCAATTCCCTTGAGGATCTAGTTCATCACTCGACAGAGCATCAATCAAAGAAAAAAGGTTGAGCCAAAACACTCAAAAACCGATGAATCAAAGTTCGTCCATAGAAGGTCAACAGCGCATAGAAAGTAGAACAACTTCACAGATCAAACCGAAAAACCTGGAGGGCACGAGGAGGATTCGGGCCTCCATTCTCATATAAAATATCTCACAAATACAAGAGTAAAATTCTTGTTCTTGGACCTCTATAAGAACATGAACGAAAAGGAAAAATCCAACAGGCAGCAAAGGGGCGGCGGCGGCCAAGTGGGGTGCTAGGAAAGAGGTAGGTTTTCTGGAGGCTACCCACTTCTATTTATATGCCTTGCACAATACTACTTCTGCCCCTAGATATTATTAGAGCGAACCACCTAGCCAAGGGCTCTATGGTCCAACTCAGGATTTTCTAATCTGACTACCACCGCGCCTTCTCACCGGTAGCCTTGCCTCGACGTAATCTCCTCGATGCCAGCACGTGCCGTCCGTCCACATTAGGACCACCCGGGTTTTGAGGCGCAAACCCGCGAAACCCGCCGCCGATGGTTTTGAGGCCAAACCACCAAACCTCCTCGCGAGTAGCATAGCCCGTACGCGTCCCCCGCCGTGTACACTTGCGCTCGTCGATGTCCCAAGTGCCAGCCACCGCGGCTGGCCACCCGGCCATCTGGTCCCTCGGTCCAAGCCTCGCGTCCGCCCTTCACCGCACCTGGTGCGTCAGCACGGAACGCCCTACTTGACCTTCACCCGACCGCTGCCACCGCTTTCGGACTCCACACCTGCACATCACAAGCCAAGAGACACGTTTCGACACATAACCCAGTGCCAGGAGATCAGTAAAACCACCAAGACCGATCACCAACCAAAGTGTTGGACATGTTGACAATCGCTCATCACACCACCAAAAGATGCTACACCATGATATGAAAAATCATGTGTCCGCAAGGAGAGACCGGGAAACACCCGGCCGCCACCATCCTTGCGGCTACGCGGGCCACTGGCAGCCTGCTCCGGCGGTGGCCAAGGCGAGAGGCCGGGAAGGGCGGCCCTCTGGCCGGGAAGGGGAGCCGCCGCCCGAGTCGCTCGGGAGAGCGACGCAGGGGCTGGGATATTCCTAATCCACTGTACTTTTATTCATCATGCATGCTTTATAAAAGTTGCAGTGGGCGATTCTGAATTTGTAATTTGTTTTGCAATTGTACAGTGTAACGAAAGGCAATGAAAAGCAGGGCGCAGAAATTTTTGTGCGCTGTTAGCTGGTGCAGCCTCAACTACTGAACTAAGCTCGTGATCGGAGATGCTCTAGATCTGTCCCTGCCTGTCTTCCATCTAAATAGCCTCAAAAACAGGTCCATCGTATTCTATCCCCAATCACTAGTCCCCCGAACCAAAAACTCTACATAAAAATGCTTCGTGGCCTCGTGGGTGCAAGCTTTTAAAACATAAGTAGTTATTTATCCTATGTGACATAGCTAGCTGGTGCAGGGTCAACTACTGAACTGACCTCGTGATCGGAGATGATCCGAATCAGCCATCTCAAGTTCCTGGAACAGCCCTTCCGATCCATTTCACTTCTGTTGCCCAGGATCATCGACGCTCCAGATCATTCGGGGTCGCCATTGGAAGATTCTCTTTGACAAAAAAATAAAGATGCTTGGTTTGCATGCAAGGAGTGTAGAAGATCTTAGATCCGACGACAGGAAAATGCACCTACTACCAGTTCCATTGCTTTGCTTTAAACAAAGCGGGGAGACAAGCTGTACCAAATAATACGTCCATTCATTCGATTTCCCACTACCCGAGTCATCCGATTATGTAGGCCGAGGACAGGTTTGCGCACTACCTAACGTGCTAGTGCAATCATAGTCTCCTGAATGCCTGCAATTATTCCTATGTCCTGGGCTCCTGGTCCTGGCCAGTGGCACTTGCATTAGTAAGCTCCACTGCGTCTGCGTCCCCTGCAAAAAAAATCGAGAAGAGAACAACCATCGATCGACATCGAGCGTGGTCGTTTGGCAGAAATGGCGGCCAAGGGAGGTGAGCTGAAGCTGTTGGGCGTGTGGGACAGCCCTTACGTCAACAGAGTTCAAATTGTGCTCAATCTGAAGGGCCTCAGCTACGAGTACGTCGAGGAAGGTCTCCTCAACAAGAGCGAGCTCCTTCTCACGTCCAACCCGGTGCACAAGAAAGTTCCTGTGCTCATCCACGACGGCAATCCAATCGCAGAGTCGCAGGTCATCGTCCAGTACCTCGACGAGGTCTTTGCCGGCACGGGCCCGTCGGTCCTCCCCGCCGACCCCTACGACCGCGCCACCGCCCGCTTCTGGGCCGCCTACGTCGACGACAAGGTACACATACGCCAAACATCATCCTGATTCTTGAAAGCTGCAACAAACATCACATTATTCTTGGGCTCGGCGTAGGTCGGGTCTCCATGGCACACGATCCTGTTCGCGGGGGAGGCTGAAAAGAAGGGGGACGCGGCGTCGGAGATCATGGCGGCACTGGAGACGTTGGAGGGCGCGTTCAGGGACTGCTCCTCTGGGAGGGACTACTTCGGTGGCGACGGCGTCGGGTTCGTGGACGTGGTGCTGGGCAGCTACCTGGGGTGGTTCAAGGTGTTCGAGAAGATGGTTGGCGTCAGGGTCCTGGACGCGGCGAGGACGCCGCTCCTGGCCGCGTGGGGGCAGCGGTTCGCCGCCGCGGAAGCAGCCAAGGATGTCCTGCCGGATGACGTTGACAAGGTGCTTGAGTTCCTGCAGCAGTTCCTGGATTAGGTGGGCGCTACCATGTGCTCTCCCGTGTCGAACTCCCTGGTGTGTTTGCTTTGATCATTTTTCAGTGCGCTGTTAATGGGCCGTCCGAAGATTCCCAGCTGATTTTCTAGAAGAAATAAGGCCTGATTTTACTAGAGCTTACATTTCAGGGGTAACCTGAATCATTCAAGATTCTCGGAACCGGCTTTAAAACCATGAAATTTTCTGTCGTATGGATTTTCTTCCGCATGTGCTAAAAATTTATTTTTTCAGTTATAATATTTTTTTAATTTTATAAGTGTAGCAATTGTTATTAAACACAAAAATGTCTTCAAGCCACTAGAAAAAAAAAGAAAAATCTTAGAAATATTTTTGAAGAGACACTAAAAGTAAAAAAATTAGGCTGTATAATTTGTCTATAAGTACTAAAAATTGGTTGAGCTCTGTGAAAATGAGACAAAGATAAAGAAATTTCCTAGAGCACTCCAATTGATGTATAAATACATTTTCTTAAATTTTCACAATAAGAAAATGAGAAGCAGCAACCTTGGATAAAATCGCCATAGTATGATTAGACATTAATTACAGTGTTTTGGAAATTTTCTAAATTAAATTTTTGAAAACTTCCTGAGATAATTTCTCGGCCTCCCAATAATTTATTTGGGAGTCTCTTGTCTTTAAATATCTCAAATATTTCTTTCTCCAAATTTTAAGCCTATCAAAACCTTATCTAGTGTGTACCAGATTTATTTTTAACTAAAAACACCCTTAAAACCACTTTGAGGCTCCTTTTGAAATTAATGTAGGATTTGTTTCATTTTCTTGTGTTTTTTATATGAAAAATGAATGGATTTATGTGAAATTCCTATACAATTCATGAAAGTGACCCTTAATTGATGTAGGGGTGGTTTGTTATATGTTTTGAAAGTTGAAGAATGTAAGATTTCTATATTTTGAGTTAAGGAGATTTTATCCAAAATTAGTGATAAGTTGAGAGGAGTCAATTGTTTCACTCCAAGTAAAATTTCTATATTCACACTTAGAAGCTTTAATTTTTTTTAAACTTTACACACCATTACTACATCACTAGATGAGCATTGTACCAAAATTTGAGATTCTTGTAAAAACTCATATGAACAAAACAAATTTTAGCCACTGGACGATAAAATTCAGACAGGTAAAATTTATATTTTTATATGAATTTTTATAAAAATTTTTTGAATACTAAATTTTGGGAAAATACCTATCTAGTTGGGTACTATTGGTGTGTAAAGTTTTAAAAAATTTTAAAGCTTCTAAACATGAATATTGTAGACTCCATGGGTGCTTATAGCCACGGGGATTCTTTTCACATAAAAATAGAACAAAAATACCATGGTTACAAGCATCCGTGGAGTCTGTATTAAAAGTCTAGATATTCACACTTAGAAGCTTTAAAACTTTTTAAAACTTTACACATAAATAGTACATCACTAGATGAGAATTGTACCAAAATTTAAAATTCAAACAACTTTTATAAAAATTCATGTGAAAAAAACAAATTTCAGCCGCTAGAGAACAAAATTCAGGATGGATAAAATTTATTTTTTTCATATGAATTTTTACAAAGTTTTTTTAATCTTAAATTTTGGGACAATGCCCATCAAATTTGGTACTATTGGTGTGTAAAATTTTAAAAAAAATTTAATGCTTCTAAACATGAATATTGTAGACTTCGTGGGCACTTATAGCCACATGGATGCTTTTCAGAAAAACAGAACGAAAATACCGTGGTTATAAACGTCTGTGGAGTCTATTTCAAAAGTCTAGGTATTCATACTTAGAAGATTTAAATTTTTTTGAAACTTTACACACCATTAGTACATCACTAGATGAGCATTGTACCAAAATTTAAGATTTAAATAACTTTTATAAAATTCAAATGAAAAAAATAATTTTCAGGCACTAGAGGATAAATTTCAGGATGTGTGAATTTTTTTCATATGAATTTTTAAAATCTTAAATTTTGGGACAATACCCATCTAGTTTAATACTATTAGTGTGTACAGTTTTAAAAAAAATTAAAGCTTCTAAATATGAATATTATAGACTCCGCGGACGCTTATAGCCACGGTCACTAAAGTAATTCTGGCAGTACGCAGAAAGATAAGCGCGTGCCTTCTGTTTTGGCAACATGTAACTGCTGGTAGTCGGTACACAAAAACTGAGATTAGGGGTGAAAGGTGATATTAGTGGTGGGTTTAGAAAACTGTTGATTGATTGAGCAAAAAGTACTTGTATTTTTCTCGATTGGCTGGAAGAAACAACAATGACATGGATCGTACCGGTTGGTTGATACAGATAAGAGATGGTGCAATGGAAGTTGTCGAGCCTTTTGTTTGTGCAGGTGCAGCACCGTTTTTTTTTGAAACGTGAACGTGGGGGAGAGCTTCCCCACCTTATATTTCAAAAAACAGCCACACCCGCCGGTTGCCCGTGGCGTGGGAAAGAGTTAGAGATACAATCGGAGATGTAAGCATGCCAGCTCAGAAGGCTGTTTACAGATTCGGGGGGAGTCGTTTCCTCCAACTAACTAAATCATCACGCACCCTAGTCAGAACGACGCGGCCTCAGAATTGTTCATTGCGGAAGATGTGCCCGTCCCTGGCATCCCAGATTCTCCAGAGGATCGTCAAGAGCACGAACGGCCACAGCTCCTTGTCTAGAGTCGAAGGAATCGTAGCTGACCAGAGCCCGTCATCGTCCTCGTCGCAGACATTGGCGAGGCCTAGCGCGGACCACGTCCTTCCGCTCTCGACGCAGCCGAAGAAGACGTGAAACCTGTCCTCCTCCGCGCGTGAGCACCGCTCGCATACAGCGTCGTCGACGATGTGCTTGGCGAAGAGATTGCTGCGAGAGCTGAGGCGACCTTTGAAGTACAGCCATGCGAAGACCTTCACCTTGTTGGGTACGCACGTTCTCCAGACTCTCCTGCCATGTCGATCTGCATCATCGCCCACAGTGTCGAGAGCGGCGTACGTGTCTCTGGTTGTATACGGTCGGCCAGTGTGCTTCAGCAGACGCACGTCCGGGCCATCATTCAGATCGATGTCCTGCAAGGAATCAAGCAAACAATCCAGCTGCTGACTAGCAGTGGAGGTTAGGCGCGGTCTCAGGTGCAATTCAAAATCATGCTGGAAGACATACTGCACCGATACGTTAGGCTTAGTAGCGTGTGAGAAGAGAGCAGGGTAGGTGGAGAAAAGGGGACCAGGATGCATCCATTGATCGAACCAGAAGGAGGTAGCAGCTCCGTTGTTAACTCTGACATAAGTGACGGAACGAAAAGTGCTGAGCTCGTCATAGATGATTCGCCAAAGATAGCTGCTCGGCTGAGAAGTGAGGGAGTCTGCCGGGGTGTTGTCTAGGAGCCAAGTTTTCCAGGACGGATTGTCGGCAACGAAGAGTTTGTTAATAAATTTCATGACAAGGCATTTGTTTTGGAGCTCAAGGTCTTTGATCCCAAGGCCACCCCGATCTTTGGCAGCTTGTACAGACTCCCACGCGACCAAGCACTTGGAGCCATGACACTTGTCTTGGCCGGTCCAGAAGAAGGCGCGCCGCCGTTTGTCAATGGCTTTGATCACTGTCTTCGGGATGCAGAGAGCCGACATGTAGTGAAGTGGCACGGCGCTAAGGACAGAGGTGCAAAAGGTGAGACGGCCAGCAGGTTCGGGGGGGAGGCTTGCCATCCGGATAAATATTTGTCGCAAAAGGAGATGAGGGGGAGGCAGTCAGAAACGGAAATTTTATGCGGGCTAAGAGGGAGCCCAAGGTAGGTCTGAGGGAAATCAGAGGTGGTGGTGCCAAATGAGGTGGCGAGGACATTGGCCTCTTCCCTAGGGATATGGATGGGGAGGAAGGTCGTCTTGTGGCGAGGACATTGGCCTCTTCCCTAGTGTAATTTTTGCAATAGATGGGGATAAGTGGAGGCACCAGAGGAAGCTCGCAAGTCATGAATTCTCAACCAAAGTGCTACGTGAATTTAGTAGCGTTGTCTTCAGAGCGAATGCTACAAGACTGACAGATAAGATATCATCCGCAGCAGCTAACAGAACTATTCTAAACCTGCAGGTACCTACATGACTAAAATGAAAGTGCATATATATTATTAATTGGTAAATACCTTCATATTGGTAGATGTTAGTTAAGTGATAAATAATATTTGTATTTGATAGAAAAATTGGATCATATTAATGCATCCTTTTTCAGGATCTTTTGATGAAAACAACTATGGATTCAATCTTCAAAGTGGGATTTGGTTTCGAGCTGAACACGCTATCTGAATCAGATGAATCTAGTGTTCAGTTCAGCAATGCCTTTGATGAGGCAAACTCTCTTGTCTACCACCGATATGTCGATTTATTCTGGCAGCTGAAACGATATTTCAATATTGGATCAGAAGCGAAGCTTAAAAGGAACATTCAGATCATTGATGACTTCGTGATGAAGTTGATCCACCAAAAGAGAGAGCAAATGAATGGGAAAGATAATGTAAGGCTGCAAAACTCAACCTGAATATAGCTTGTCAATGTGTATATGCTGCCTTCTGTGTTGGTATATGCTTTTTAGTAACAACCTGATGAAGAAAACTCAAGATCTGGCATTAAAATAAGATATCCTTGTGTGTAGCCATGAGATATTTGCATCCTAAAAAGACGGACAATTTTAGATCTGTTGAAGGATTAATTTGCCATGCATCATATGCAAACCACCTAAATTTTCATGTAAATCATATCTGAAGGGTGGTGTGGTTCGGTTTATCAGCTCTTATGTCTTGTGGTGAATGTACTCTCCACAAAGTCTGAGCACCTTTTGAATCTAGTGTTAGTATCCAGAGTAGATATACCGCACAGTTTTACTTCTCAGACATCTTCTCTTAATTGAACTCTATCTTCAACTTTATGATGCATGCAGAAAGCCAAAGCGGACATACTATCAAGATTCATAATAGCAAGCAGGGAGGACCCTGAAACGATCAATGATCGTTACCTGCGTGACATAGTCCTCAATTTTCTGATTGCTGGGAAAGACACAACTGGGAACACACTCTCCTGGTTCTTCTACATGCTTTGCAAGAATCCTATAGTGCAGGATAAAGTTGCCCTCGAAATCAAGGAGTCTGTTAAGTGGGCTGAGGAAGACAACACAGAGGACTTCACTGCAAGATTGAATGATGGAGCAATTGACAAAATGCACTATCTCCACGCTGCAATCACTGAGACACTACGGCTGTATCCAGCTGTTCCAGTGGTACAAATAAATCCTCTGTAGGCTATTAATTCCTTGACTAGGGTCCATGCAAACAAATTCGATCATAATTTAGCTTAATTACAATGTATTATTAACATATCCAACATAAAGAAATGTGAAAGTTCTTTGTTACCAGTATGAACTTAACTAGCTAACTGCAAAGGATCTTAGTTAGATGGTTTGGGGTGAAAATACTATAACTATTACAAATACATGAAAGTAGTCTTCAGAAATCTGCATGAATTTTTAAAAAGACTACAAGAGATAGGAATGGCATGGTCTATTTCCATGTAAAATTACTAGAAGATAGATATTGTAAACCACCTTTAAGTTGCTACTAGATGTTGTCAAGTTGAATTTGCATTTGGAATGATTTTATCCACAAAAGGGACAAATCGGTATCAAAGGACAATTACAGGAATATGCTTTCAAAAGGTTTAAGGAAATTTTTACTCAAGAAAACATGAAGCAGAAAATCAATTAGTCAATTATAAGTATGTCGCAATGCAGGAAATACTAATAATAATAAAGCTCTAAGTAACACCATGTTTCTGTTATTTACATAGACTTGCATTTTCCAAATTTCATTCGTGAAATTTTCAGGATGGTAAGATGGTGGAAGAAGATGATGTACTACCTAATGGCTATAAAGCAATAAAAGGAGATGGCATGAACTACATGATATATGCAATGGGGAGGATGACATACATCTGGGGTGAAGATGCTGAAGATTTCAAACCAGAAAGATGGATTGCGAATGGAGTCTTCCAGCAAGAGAGTCCTTACAAGTTTGTGTCCTTCAATGTAAGTATAATTCACTAGTCATCTCTCATATGTTCAGAGAGAACATAGATCCAACTATAATAACATGTCCATTCTTGGCACTACCTAGATTCTTAAAGAGAATTAGAAAGGAACAGATGAAGTTTAGAATATTAGCAGATAGTGGCATTCACATTGTGTTCTCTTGCTAAGGCCAAGTAGGGAAATAAATCATGCTAAGGCCAAGCTAGAAGCTACTATCAGCACTCAAGCTACCTAAACAACCTAAGCTAATTTCATTAGCCTTCACCTAGGGGGGGTTGGGGGGGGGATGTCTGTCATTTCTCTGTGTTCAAAATTTTTTAAGGCAACTATTGCATTTAACAAAGCTTTCTTCAATGATCAGGCGGGGCCCTGCATCTGCTTTGGGAAGGAGTTTGCATATAGGCAGATGAAGATCATGGCAGCCACCCTGATACATTTCTTCAGGTTCAAACTGACAGATGAATCCAAGGATGCTACATACAAAACAATTTTTACCCTCCACATGGATAAAGGGCTCCAGTTGTATGCATATCCACGTTCAACTTGAAATGCCAAAACAAGTTTTTTTAATCCTTTGTTACTGTTGGAGACATGTACATATTCCACAACTGTACTTTGGGGAGGATGGAAAAAAATTACTTTGATGCCGAATAATGAGTTCATTATGCTCCAATTGCCATCTCAACAAATGGACTAGAACCAAATATGGACAATTTTCCAAAATCCAAATCAAACAGTCAGTATCTGCTTTCTTAATCACATAATACCCTGTTGGCAAGAACACAACACTGATCCAATTGGAAAAACAAACACACAAAAGATGAGAGGAATCCAGACAGGAATATTTGTTTCATAATTGCCTACATGACGGTACAGATTACAAAATTGATACCCTAAACTTCTATGTATAAACAGAGTAAGCTTGTTTTGAAGGCAACAAAGTAAGCTTGTTAAACGATGATATAATAAACAGTCAAAATATCTATTGTGATAAGAATGTATTCTCTGCTACTGTTGGAAGCTGGAGTCCAGGCCTTGATGTCCATCCTTTAATATTTCTGCAATTCTCAATCGCCTCTTTCCCGAAAAGTATAGAACCATCGATTTGTAATCCAGAAT
This sequence comes from Bothriochloa decipiens, assembly GCA_023333625.1. Taxonomy (NCBI): domain Eukaryota; kingdom Viridiplantae; phylum Streptophyta; class Magnoliopsida; order Poales; family Poaceae; genus Bothriochloa; species Bothriochloa decipiens. The sequence goes on from CM041628.1 coordinate 69,155,858, forward strand.
ATAGATCACACAAAAGGAGTTCATATAGAGCGACGTGGAGAAGAGTACCTTCGGAAATGACAACTTTGGTGGAGCCTCAACAACTTCACCAAATTTGACTATATCCCGCCCAGCGCGGATGAGAGGCACGAGTCCACGAAGTTCATCGCACGGCCAAGTGAGGTTCGGCTCGTCCGCTTCTACTTTTCCTTGGCACATCAGCTCCGCTGCAAAGGCTACGGCTCGTCTTCAGTTGCAACTAGCAAGGCACAAGGGCTCATCTAACTTCATTAGCAGAGGTAGATTAGATGGTAACTGAGGACTACACGCTGCAGCCTTACAACCGCGGTGCCGCCGCGCACGCTGCCGCCACTATGGGGCGAAGGTCAGCCGCGTTCCCCTTGGGTTGTCCATCCGCCGGTGACGATGCCGGCGAAGGTCCTCGTGAGAGCAAGGATCGGTGCACTCGAAGCCCAGCACGTGCTTGATGGAATGCCACTGACAACTTTTTTTTATAAATCAAGGGGGGAGGGATAGAATCCCCCACCTGAATCATACTAATGTTTTATTGGCTTCAAAAGCCAAATGATGGAAAAAAACCAATTTTTGCTACAAGCTTAGATTATATTTTGTATTGTCGTAGCTAAAATGGAGCACCAAACATCTGCAACATCCTTGTCTTTGTAGTGGATTATAGTAAACTTGTATCTGGGTTTGCAGTGAAATGCATGTCATGCGGACGTCTGAAATGGATTCTTCTTGCATCTTCCTTACGCGAGCATCTGCCTCCAAGTTGTTAAAAGAAAGAAAAAAAATAGCTCGGCCCAATCCACTAGTGCAGAAAAGCAATGAGATGGATTCTAGCCTAGCAGCAGGCCCAACGGAGGCTAAACTTTTATATCAGAAATCCTCGTGTTCTTAAAATTCAATTTAGAACCTTCCACCTTTTATTTCTCACTAGCACTTTTTTGCACCTGCAACCCTTAGTTCTCTTCTATTTCTTTTTTTCATCCTTTCTCATAAACTGCCTGGTGGCCGATCCGTGTAGGGGGAGTATTTTTATCCGACAAGGATAGAGGTGGAAAAAAATTAGTGGCAGATAGAAATTTTAGCTCTTTATAGATAGGTAGAGATACGCAATGGAATGAATTTGTTTATCTATCATTCATATAAATTAATTCATTGAGTTAATATATAACTAAAATATCTTATATTGTTCTCATATGTCTTCTAAACTATAACCTCAAATTACCGCAGTGCTTCCCTTCGTATTCTTTGTGAACACACTTCAATGCATGCATAAGTCATCTCATATATAACATAAGAAAAAATTACAGTAACGCGTGAGGAATACACTCCTCTTACTCGTGACAGCGCGTGGAGAATCCATCTTGTTTCTGTTAAAATGCAGATCCAGCATGCCTGGTTGTTGGGCCGCTAAAATGCGCATGCGTGAGCTATAGATTGCCACATGGACTTCATCGTAGTGGTGTCTCACATGAAACTGGTGCGAGCTGCGCCCATAGGGAGCTCCACCTCTGGGTGTTCCATGAGGGCTGATCTGAGGCTGCCAGGCAGAACGTGTGGTGACGCGAAGACCACCAAATTGGGTTATTATAAAAATAGCGAAAATAAAATAAAGGCTACCCACTTGCCGTTGCCACTCGCCTTCCACGATCGAAGTCATAGTCTGCAAATAAATGTCATGAACAACTAACTAGATGCGTGACCTGTTATATACCCGAAGAGGCAGCAAGATAGGACTGGTAGCTACAAGCCAAGAACCGGTAGAGCAGTAGAGCAAGGGAAACATTGACACAGGAGGAAAACAATGGAGGGCAAGCAGGATCTTAAGCTCCTCGGCCTGCAGGTGAGCCCGTTCGTGATCCGCATGCGGATGACGCTGAACATGAAAGGGGTGAGTTACGAGTACGTCGAGGAGGACCTATGCAACAAGAGTGAGCTCCTGCTCAAGTCCAACCCGGTGCACAAGAAGGTGCCCGTGCTCATCCACAACGGTAAGCCCATCTGTGAGTCGCTTGTCATCCTGCAGTACGTCGACGAGCTATTCTCTGGCCGGTCAATCCTCCCAACAGACCCCTATGAGCGCGCCACTGCTCACTTCTGGGCTGCCTACATTGACGACAAGGTATAAACACGCAAGCACCTCCTTTGTTCTCTACAATCGTGAACACACCGATCGAATTGGCTGTTGGAATTGTGATTCTCCTGCGGTCGAGCCCCCCCCCCAGTCGCGGTCGAGACCCCCCATAGCCGCATCTAGCCACTGGTGATGTTGAGGCTGGAGCGGAACTCAAAGAAGGTCGACGAGGGGAGGCCCTTGGTGAAGATGTCAGCGAACTGGGAGGAGGTCGGGACATGGAGCACCCGGACGTCGCCGAAGGCCACCCGATCGCGGATGAAGTGCAGGTCGATCTCCACATGCTTGGTCCGCTGGTGCTGCACAGGGTTGGTGGAGAGATAGACCATGGAGACGTTGTCACAGTAGACGAGTGTGCTTCGGGAGAGAGGGACGTGGAGCTCGGCAAGGAGCTGTCGAAGCCAGGAGGCCTCAGCCACGCCGTTAGCAACAGCACGGTACTCTGCCTCGACACTGGAATGGGAGACCACGGGCTGGCGCTTGGACGACCAGGACACCAGGTTTTCGCCCAGAAAGGCAGCGTAGCCAAAGGTGGAGCGCCGAGTGTCTGGACATCCGGCCCAGTCTGCATCAATGTATACGACGAGCTCAGTCCCACGGTCGAGACCCCCATCGCGGTGGAGGAGCAAGCCATAGTCGACGGTGCCGTGGAGGTAGCGGAGGAGGCGCTTGAGAGCAGTGAGGTGGGGCTCTCGAGGATCATGCATGTGGAGACATACCTGCTGAACTGCATAGGTGATGTCCGGCCTGGTGAAGGTGAGGTACTGAAGTGCACCAGCAAGACTCCGGTAAGCAGTGGGGTCAGTCACTGGGTTGCCCTCGGCCTCTGATAGCTTGCCTTATGTGTCAACCGGAGTGGAGCAGGGCTTGCAGTTAATCATCCCAGCTCTCTCTAGGATATCAAGAGTGTACTACCGTTGGTGGAGAAGTAGGCCGGTGGGTCGAGGCTCAATAGTAATCCTGAGGAAGTGGTGGAGTGTACCAAGATCCTTCATGGCAAACTCCTGCTGAAGAGAGGTAATGATGCGGTGGAGTAGAGATGGACCGGAGGCTGTGAGGACAATATCATCAACATAGAGGAGCAGGTAGGCGGTCTTAGCTCCGTGGTGATAGATGAACAGGGACGTATCTGACTTAGCCTCCACAAACCCTAGTGTCCACAGGAAGGCAACAAACCGAGGGTACCACGCCCGAGGGGCCTGCTTGAGGCCATAGAGAGACTTGTTGAGCCGACAGACCATGTCAGGACGAGAGGAGTCGACAAACCTCGTCGGCTAGCTATAGTAGATTGTCTCAGTGAGACTACCGTGCAGAAAAGCATTCTTGATGTCAAGCTGATGCACGGGCCATGAGCGATTGAGAGCCAGGGAGAGCACGGTGCGGACGGTGGCCAGCTTCACCACCGGGCTAAATGTCTCATCATAGTCAACTCCAGGGCACTGAGTGAAACCCCGGAGAACCCAGCGAGCCTTGTACCTATCGAGGGTGCCATCATCCCGCTGCTTGTGTGTCCAGATCCACTTCCCAGTGACAATGTTGGAGCCGGGAGGACGGGGCACCAGATCCCATGTCTGGTTGGCGAGGAGCGCCGTGTACTCCTCTTCCATTGCACGGCGCCAGTGAGGGTTCGACAAGGCGTCACGAATGGAAGAGGGTACAGGGGAGACCTACGGGTCGCCAAGTAGGGCCACGAGAGCCCGGGGCCACAGGGTACCAGCCGCGCTTCACATCACCATAGGGTGAACATGACTCAGGTCTCGGTGAAGGAGTGGTGGGTGGTACACCGGCGGCACGACATGGGCAGTCGGGGGCCGCAGCGGTGTTGTAGGCGTCACCGGCAGAGAGTCAGTCGAGGCTCCCTGGGCGGGCGAGGGGGGTCGTCCGAAGCGGAAGGCCATCCATCACCCGTGGTCGAGAACCCCCCCACGGTCGAGGCCCTTGTTGAGGTCAAGGCTCCTGGGGTGGGCGAGGGGGTCGTCCGAAGTGGAGGGCCGTCCGTCACCCGCGGTCGAGGCCTCCCTCCCCCGCGGTCGAAGCCCTTGTCGAGGTCGAGGCTCCTGGAGCGGGTGAGAGGGGGTCATTCGAAGTGGAGGGCCGTCCGTCGCCCGCGGTCGAGGCCTCCCCAATGGTCGAGGGAGGGTCATCCGAAGTGGAGTTTCGGCCGTCACCTGAGGCCCCCCGTCGAGGTGGTGTCCAGCCTGAGGGAGGGGGTCGAGAGGTCAAAGTAGGCCTCGATCCCTGCTCGACTGCTGGGTCAGGCAGCCCAAGGGAGTGGGCCGAGGGGTCGGAGGGGCCTCGATCTCGGTGTCTGTGGTGTTGGTGGTGGTGAAGGGGAAGACTGATTCGTCAAAGATCACATGACGAGAGATAAGGACCTTTTGAGAGGTGAGATCATAACAGGGTAGCCCTTGTGATCCGGGGAATACTCGAGGAAGATACACAGAGTCGACCGGGGAGCCAGACTGTGGGGAGCGGTGGCAGCGGTGTTAGGATAACACGCACACCTGAAGACACGAAGGTGGTCATATCGAGGGGGTACCAAAGAGAGCATGGTGTGGTGTAGGAGCTGGGCTGGCAATGGAAGGAAGGCGGTTAAGGAGATAAGTGGAGGTGTGCAGACTCTCAGCCCAGAAGCGAGCAGGAAGCGACGCCTAGAGCAGAAGGGTGTGCATGGTGTCATTTGTGGTGCGAATCATGCGCTCGGCCTTGCCATTTTGGGAGGAGGTATACGGGCAAGACATATGCAGTTGGACACCGTGAGTGAGGAAGAAGGCATCGGAGGTGCTATTATTGAACTCGCGGCCATTGTCACACTGGACGCCCTTGATGGTGAGGCCGAACTAAGTCAACGCCCAGGCGAAAAAATGGAGAAGTGTGGGAAAAGCGTCAGACTTGGCGCACAAGGGAAACTTCCACGAATAATGAGAGAAATCGTCAACCACCACAAGATAGTATTTATAGCCAGAAATGCCAAGAATAGGTGATGTCCAGAGGTCGCAGTGTACAAGATCAAAAACTTGAGCAGCATGTGAAGAAGAAAGATAAAATGGAAGATGAACATGATGGCCCAGCTGGCACGCATGACATAAATGCTCATCATGAGTTCGAGTACAATGTATGTCGGAACTACAACTAAGCTGCATCAGAGCATCATGTCCAGGATGGCCGAGGCGACGGTACCATGTGGTGGAGGAAGTAGTGGCGGCGAAGGCAGCTGATAGAGTGGACGGTGAGGAAGGCGAAGCAGATGCTAGAAATCAAAGGGTGTAAAGGGGCCCCGTGCTGTCACATTGGAGAAGAGGACGCCGAAAAGCCAAATCCTTCACAGTAAGACCAGAAGAGTCAAATTTGACAGAACAAGAGTTGTCAGTGGTAAATCGACGAATAGAAAGAAGGTTGTTAACCACAGAGGGTGCAACAAGAATATCAGAAAGACGAAAGGAGCCATGAGCGCTAGCGGCACCCACGGACGTGACAGGAAGACACGAACCATTTGCGACCATGATGGACGAAGGGTGAGAAGAAGAGGGAGGGTGAACGGAGGAGAGTATACCAGGGTTGGGAGTAGTGTGGTAGGAGGCACCCGAGTCTGCAATCCAGTCAGGGCCGACAGGCGGTGTCAGGGCCATGTTTCTGAAGGAGGCGGCCAAGGCCGTCGCGGCCATTGTCACACTGGACGGCCTAGGCCATCGAAGCGCCGGGAGGCATAGCGGAGGGAGGAGCAGCAGTGTGGCAGAACCTCCTAAATCATATGGCCCACACACATGATTATTGTCTAAACAGACTCCAAATAACCATGACTGTGTTCCATACGACTTAAAAAGTCTGTCGGGTAAATCCTGAATCATCCACGATTCTCCGAGCAGGATCAATCATTGTAGAGAGATATTGCAGTATTACAACAGTTTCATATAAATAAAATACCACGGAGTAAAACAGCGGAAGACTTACAATAACATAAGTTTACAAACTTCTGAGTTTCGAATATTTACAACCACCAGTTTGAATTATACAAATCATAATAGTAGTGGAGTAGCAGTAGATTATAATATTAAACAAAAAGCTCTGCCCACGAGCTAAACAGCTTACTCGTCGTCGCTTTTCTCGACGACTGTCATGCAGCAGGATGCAAAACACTCCTGCCCATGAGGCTCACCTGCAACAGGGGT
>CM041628.1:69172166-69492600 GCA_023333625.1 Bothriochloa decipiens
ATGATGACATGGCAGGTTTTAGTTAACATAACACCAGAGGTGTTACAAGCAGCAAGCTCGGTCACCGAGCGAGGGGACCTCGATGCCTGGCCGGGAGCTTGGAAGGGCCACATAGAGATACGCCCGGACCATGGGTTGTGAAAGGAGGGACAGGGTGTGCCCTGGGGAGGTGCCGGTGCCTGGTTGCTCCCACAGCCGGGACCCGTACCACGTCCCCCTCCATGGCGTCGACGCCCGCCCATCCTGCGGTCGAGGCCCCTCGGCGGTCGAGGCCCGCCCCACCCAGCTCAGCTTGAGGGGGAGGACCAAGCAGAGACGACGACGGCGGAGTAGTGGTAACGGCAGTCGAGAAAGATGTGGACCACGGTGCGGAGGTGGACCCTGGCTGGATGCCCTGAGTGAGCTCCTCCAGGACAAGATCATCCCAGACCTGCAGGAAGGTGGAAAAGGGCCATTGCCGGGTGATCCATGTCCGGAGGTAGGCGTAGCGGTCACTGAGCCTGTGGAGGGCATTGAGGACCAGGATACGGTCCTCCACGGGCCAGCCAAGGTCACCGAGGGAGTCCGCCATGCCCTTCATCCGGCGGCAGAACTCACCAACTGAGAGGTCACCCTGGATGAAGTACGAAAACTCGCATCGAGACGCAGAGCTCGGGCTTCAGTGTTGCCCAGAAAATGGCCCTCAAGCGCAAGCCAGGCCCAGCGAGCATCAGCAGAATTGCGGACAAGGTCGTGCAGCTCGAGGGAGATCGTGCCGAGGATCCAAAAAAGCACAATGCTGTTGAGGCGCAGCCACAAGGGGGTCTGGACCACGACCGAGGCGTCGAGGAGGATGTGGTCATCGAGGGCGTAGCGATGGAGGGTGAGGAGGACCAGGTCCCGCCAACGGGAGTAGGAGGGCGACTGAGGCTCGAGGATGACCGGGATAAGAAGCCGGATGTTCTGGACACCCCGGCCTGGTAGTGGAGCTGCGCCACGAGGATCTGCCGGATCGTGCCAGACGACCGCGGTGTGGGTCCCACGTCGAGGGGGTGTCGAGCCGGAGGGACCCCGCGTCAAGGGGGTGTCGAGCCGGAGGAGCCCCGACGTCGTGGGAGGCAAGGAGACGAGAAACTGCTCCGCGTCGGCGATCTAGCGGGCCAGTGCATTAGCCGCATCACGCTCGCGCTCCCAAGCGAGGGCGGTCGCACGCACGCGGTCCTGGCCTTCCGCATCAGCAACCCGGGCTGCGACGAGGGCGGCGGCGAGGGTGGGGTCGGGACCCGCTGCGTGGAGAGGGGCCGGCAGGGTCGGAGGGGCGGTGTAGAGAGAAGCACCCGCGCCCGCGCCAGGCACGCGTGACGTGACGTCAGCGTCGACGCCCGCCGCGGCGTCCGCACCCGCGGCCGCGTCGGTGCCCACGCCCGGAGCACCCGCCCGTGCCCGCGCTTGTGCCGGCGGTAGGAGGACGGGCAACCTGCGCCCACGTGAAGTTGGGGAGAGGAGGGAAGCAAGCAAAGGAGGTGGGAGAAGGAGGAGGAGGAAGACCAGCCATGGCGGCACCGGCGGCAACGGTGGCGGCGGCGGCCGGGGGAGGAGGGGAGGGAGGGAGAGAACACTAGCTCGATACCATGTTGGAATTGTGATTCTCCTCAATTGGGCTAGCCCTAGAGAACACTAGCTCGATACCCTTGAGGCCTAATTCACTCATACTCCAATATTGGCATCGCCTTGCTGGCAGTTGTTCCCGGCGTGGTACGGCGTGGTGACGACCCAGATGGAGGAGGAGAGGGCGGAGAAGGAGACGCTTGCCGCGATCGAGCACATGGAGGTCCCCTTTGCCAAGTGCTCCGGCGGGAATGCCTTCTTCGGTGGCGACTCCATTGGTTTCATGGACATCGTGCTTGGCTCCTTCTTGTTCTAGTTCGAGGCGGTGCGCAAGGTTTACGGCCTGGATATCATTAACGCGAGCAAGACTCCGCTCTTGGCTGCGTGGGCGGAGCGGTTTCGAGGGAGCGTACAAGCAAAGGAGGCGGTGCCGGTAAGCAAGGTGGACTTGGCTGTCCAATATATCAATAAGTATCGTGCCGCTGCCGCCACTGCGAATTAGTGGGTTTAGAACGAGTCGTGTAACAAAAGCAGGAAAAAAAAATAATGGTGGGATTGTAGCCATTGTTATGATCCAAATTCCAACCAAAGGTTTGGGTTTTCTTTGTCATCTGATTATGTGGTTCCAGTCGTCGCTCTGCAATAAAAAAGTATGATTATTTTGAGGGTGTGTTTGAGATGAGAGAGAGAGAGAGAGCACGGGAGAAAAGCTTTTCTAATTATTAAGCAGTACTAACCATGACTTCCTATCAGAGACATGTGCAGTAGGCCATCGAATTATAGATAGGTTGGCATTAGTACATTTTGTCATAAAAGTATATTTGCAGCATTACAGAGCTTTTTTTTTTTGAGAATATATAGCATTACAGAGCTAACGAAAGAGAAATATCTGTAGCATCTTATTTTAGCCCAAAAAGCAATGCCGACTTTATGCAGGCAGATTGGCCAAAGCCCAACACCTATTGCAGCCCACGGCGAGCTCTCCTCATCTTATTATACTCCAACAGCCTCTGCACGTCAGGTATCACCTCCCTGACGCCGTCGAGCGCGGCGAACCGGTCCGACCACGCCGCCAGAAGCGGCGTCTTGGCGGCGTCGATGACCCTCACGCCGCACATCACCTCGGACGCGCGAAGCCACCCGAGAAATCCGCCTAGCACGACGTCCACGAGGCCGGCGGCATCCCCGCCGAAGAACGCCTTGCCCCCGGAGCACTCCTCGAACGCCTGCTCAAACTTCTCCAGGACGGCCACGACCTGCCTCGCCGCCTTGACCCTGTCCTCGCTCGTCCTGCCGTTGTAAACGGGTATCCAGGTGGTGAAGAGCTGCAACGCAAGCCGCGCACCACTATCGGGGTTAGTCAATTAGCTTAGCACGAAATCTGAAAGCCGATTGGAAATTGCAAGTGCATGGCAAGTGAATGGAAGACACAGTGCAGGTGCAGGGCAAGTTGATTTGCAATTGCAAGAACACAGAGTACCTTGTCATCGACGTAGGAGGCCCAGAAGCGAGCGACGGCGCGGCGGTAGAGGTCAGCGGGGAGGAGCCGGGGGCCGCTGGCCGGGAAGGCCTCGTCGATATACTCCACGATGATCCGGGACTCGCAGACGGGCCTGCCGTCGTGGAGGAGAACAGGCACCTTCCCATGCACGGGGTTGGAAGCGAAAAGGAGGTCGCTCTTGCTGTCGAGGTCCTCCTCCTCGACGTAACTGTAGGCGAGGCCCTTGAGGTTGAGCGCGACGCGAGCCCTGATGACGAACGGGCTCGACCAGAAGCCGAGCAGCTTCAGCTCTTGGTCTTTGTCCTCCTCTCGTCCTGCCATGGATTGCTGTTAGAAGAACTTGGAAGTCTGTAGTCCGGATTCTGGAGTTCCTTTCCACTTTGGAGTGTTCCTTTCTAGTGTTCTACGAACGTCGCTATTATGTCCATGTAGATCGTGATCTGATTTGGACAGGCCGTCCGAACGTCGGGACTCGGTCCATGTGACCATGTGCGTGGTTGCGACGTACAGTTCGTGTTCGTCATCCATGACGTGCACTCGCTTTGAAAAGAGTCTTGTTGACTTTGACTAACAGCGAATTCTTTACTAAAGTTGTATAACATCAAAGTATTAACTATTTTTAACTTGGATAGTTCAAAAACGTGATCACACAGACGTGCGTTTAGGGCCATCACAGAAGCGCATCGACGCGTCTATCATAACACATCTGTAACAAGGCTTATTACAGACACATGTCATGGAAGCGCATCTGCAATTGCACTACTACAAACACTCTTTTGTTATTGCGTCTGTAAGCACTGTGTGGATATGTGTCTTTTCACACAACATAGTTCACAAAAAATAATTATAGTACATAGCTCACAATGGCTTTTCCATGGCTCATAACAATATATAGCTTTTCCACGGCACATAGCTAAATCAGATAGATCATATACTCCGGTGTAATGGCCACCGTTAAATAGCTTAGTCTGCTATTTAAAATCATGACTCTTTTGGGATGTCTATTCTAAAATGTTTCCGCCACTTTTTAGTATTAGAGCATGTCCAACGGAATTTTCAAGCAGGACCTCAACTCTAGTTTCTAGGACTTGTTTTTATTAAAAATATACACGCGAAAACATAAGCATAGAAAGGCAAAGGACGTATACATGCATGGATCAATACCTAACACACGGAGTAGATGCTAAAAAAAACACTAACAAGTAACCACACAAGTTGCACTCTTGCTACGCACCGCACGTGTAACAACATCGCACCAAACCTTCATGGATCTTATAATTAGGAACCCAGTCGTAGGGTCAATTATTCGTCGCCAAAGCGGCTGCCGCCGCGCCCCGCCTCATCATGGCGTGCTTGATCACCCTGCCAAAGTCCGGCAGGGCTGCCTTGGCAGCATCAAGCGCGGCGAAGCGCTCGGCCCAGGCTGACAGAAGCGGGGTCCTGCCGGCGTCGAGGAACATAACGCCGCCGAGCAAGACCTCGGACGCGCGCACCCACACAAGGAGGCCGCCTAGCGCGACGTCCACATACCCGACGCTGTCGCCGCCGAAGAAGGGTCCGCCCTTGGAACACTGCGCCAGCGCACCCTCCAAGGTCGCCACCGCTGCGAGCATCTGCTTCACCCCCTCGCCCATCTCCGCACGCGTCCTGGTGCCGTCAAGCATCTTGAACCAGGGCTCCACCAGCTGAACGCACACGCAAACAAAAACAGCATCAGTTGAGTTTGCATCGTGAGCCACGGACAAATATGCATCAAACCATCAGTTCAAATTAGCTAGCGCAGGGCGGCAGGACGGCAATGAAGTAATAACCTTGGTCTCGATGAAGGCGACCCAGAACCGAGCGATGGCGCGTTCGTAGAGGTCGGAGGGGAGGAGCGATGGCCCAGCGTCGGCGAACGCCTCCTCGATGTAGTCGACAATGACCATGGACTCGCATAGAGCCTTGCCCTTGTGTAATAGCACGGGAACCTTCTTGTGGACGGGGTTGCTGTCGATGAGGAGCTGGCTCTTGTTCATGAGGTCCTCCTCCACGTACTCGTAGCTCAGGCCCTTGAGGTGGAGCGCGAGCTTCACTCGGGATCCGAACGGGCTGAACCAAGTGCTCAGTAGCTTCAGCTCATCTCCTCCACCTGCCATTTCCTTAGCTTCCTGCGTGTTGAGTCTTGTTTAATTTTAGCTGTTGATGCGTTTGTTTCCCCGCCGTGGGATCTGATTCTCGAGCGCCATTCAATATATAGAGTGCTTGGGCATTGGTTGCTCCGTCGTTTGAGGTTTCGAGCGACTTTTCGTCGTTCTACGGGCAAAACGTTGTTTAGAATCGTATGCGACACACGGTAGTGGTTCGGGTGAACAGGAGAAAAGTAGGAAACTCAAGTGGTCGAGTCAATACCCAGGATCAACTTGCGATGGAAAACAAGGTTCTATTTGACTTTCGCCGTGTCGCCCGGCACATTGGCTCAGACGAGACGGGACACTCGGGTTTCGCAGCCAGTTTTAACGGCACATTGCGCGCACAAGATAGGACTGAAAGGGAGCACGTCATACAAAAAAGCTGGGCCTCTTTCTACTTGTTTCGATCCCATCTGCTGAACAGAGAATGGACCGGCCCATGCAGATTGGGTCCCTTTCTCCTCGTCTCGAGCGGATGGAAAATCTGCTGGAAGATAAATAGGAATTCTACTTTCTGTATAGATTAGATCCTAGTCTAGCTTTTTTTTAAGATATCTGGAGGGGCAAAAAGCCCCTACAGTAATTTATTGAATAAGCAAAGGTTCAAAACAGGGAAAACAACCAAGACGGCTCAGGGAACAAAGAAAGAAACAAAGAAAATAAAGATACAAGATAACATTAAGATAAAGCTTGAATCCAGCTTGCAGGTTTTGATGGAGACCTTCTTTTACTCTATGCAGGAGCAAGAGCATTTCTTTCTGAAAACATTGCATGACCCCAGCGACTGAAGGTTGGATTCCTTCAAAAATCAATTTGTTCTTGGCATTCTAGATGGACCAGCACATTAGAATCGTCGTGGCCATAAAGAATTGAGACCGCATCTGATTTTTTATTTGAGTAGCTGCCTCAGGGAAGCATGTGTTTGTTGGGGCCTCAATCTGGATGTTTTGCCAACACTGACTTGCAAACGGGCACTAAGGAAGAGATGCTGACAGGTTTCTTCCACACTATTGATGCAGAATACACAATCATAGGAATCCAATTCAATGTTCTTCCTTTTTAGAATATTCATGGTACTTAGCCTGTCACTAATGAGAATCCAGAAGAAAACTTTATGTTTCGGCTGACATTGAGACCTCCATAACCATTTATAAGTATCATGTATTTCATGATGACCCATCAGCAGCTTATATGCTTTTGCAGATTTCCACTAGTTCTTGCCAAATTGTATCCCAACTCTTTAGTAGTAGAGGATCGTTACACAATCACAATCACAACAACAAATTTGTTTATTTAATTCAGCTACGATTATTTATCGAGATCATCCAAACATTTCCATCGACCAGACCGCACTCACGAGGCACGGCTGCCAGCTTAGTTCTTCCGCGGCCGCAGCGTCAGCCCAGTTTGTGGTCATCCGTGCGCGCCTCCCCTTGGCGAACTCGACCAGTCTGCCGACGTCCGGCAAGACGGCCTTGGCAGCGTCCTGGGCGCCAAAGCGTTCCGCCCACGCCGACAGGAGCGGGGTCTTGGCGGCGTCGAAGAACTCCACGCCGCACAACGCCTCGGTTCCTTGAAGCCACGAGAGGAGCCCGCCAAGAACGACGTCCAAGTAGCCGACGCTGTCGCTGCCGAAGAACGGCTTTCCCTTGGAACAGACTCTCAGGGCCCCCTCCAGTGTCTCGACCGCGTCGAGCATCTGCTTCGTCTCCTCCAACCTCTCCTCCTCTGTGTTGGCACTGAATGCCTGCTTCCACGACGCCGTTATCTGCACACGTGAACACACATGGATGTGTTGTGAGCAAATTGCATCAAATTGCTGAACCGATTCAGTGAGCCATTGATGCACGAAAATTAGCGAATGGTGTTGAGACCTTATGGTCGATGTAAGCAGCCCAGAAACGAGCAGCTGCACGTTCGTGAGGGTCGGCGGGGAGGAGTGAGGAACCATTTCTGGCAAACGCCTCGTCGATGTACTGCACGATGACAAGCGATTCACTAATAGGCTTTCCGTTGTGGATGAGCACAGCACCTTCTTGTGCACGGGGTTAGACGCGAGGAGGAGGTCGCGCGCTCTTGTTATCAAGGTCCTCCTCGACGTAGTCGTAGCTCAGGGCCTTGAGATGCAGGGCAATTCTCACTATGCACGCCCAGGGACTCGCCCATGTGCCGAGTAGCTTCAGCTCAACTCCTGCCATTTCCTGTGTCCTGCAAGTTAATAAGCGATTGGTTTGAGCCTTGTTCTGTTTGCTACTGTTTTAGTTTGCCAGTGCTCTTGGCTAACAAGACGAGCGGTATTTATGGAGCTTGGGCGATGGGGAACTGCATGGTGCCATGGATGACACCAAAGGCAAACTGCATCAGCCGTGATGCTCGTGCTGACGTTTGATGGGATTATTTTCCAAATCCACATATATGATTTCTCGATTCATGCAAGGTACGCATTCCCTATTAAGTGTGCTAGGTACACATTCCCTACTAAGTAATCTCACTGAATACTCTATTTTTTATGCAAAGTGTTCACATTATTTCCACTATTAATTATAAAAAATATTCATATCATCTCTATCATACAAAATATTTTAAATCCTTAATCTATTAACATACAAGTCATCTACCTATGCTATTTATGTCATCACTCATTACTCTATAATGTAATCAAATATCCTATTGATTTTTCTTCTATTAGCTTATCATTGTTCATTGGATTTGAATAAATAAAATAATGATCAAGTCAAATTCAAACATACATAATAACTATAGTAATGCTATATATATAACATATTTATTTTATGAAAAATCTGCTGCAACGCACCAGATATACTTCTAGTTCTCATTAATAAAGTGCCATATAAGCAAAGATGATGATAGGACACTGGTAGAGTTAAAAATAATAAAAAAGAGGCGTGTGTGTGGACATGGGTAGCACTCATGATTATTACTGGTGAAGAACTCAAGATCCATTTTCATAGTGTCTTCATTTGTGATAATCTAGTTGTTTTATAGCACCTTTTGATATCTCAAATGAGGTATTGTATCATGTGAAAACCAAATTTTGAAACTTTGAATCTATGCCACATGATGTTGATCCAAGAGGCACAGGGGGATTGACTAATTTTGCATTTAATCTCCCGCTTTTAATAACATTTTTGCAAATTCCCTCTCCCACGCGCCCCTTGGATGAATGATTTGAATGATTAGAAGTTTACATGATTGCATAGAGAAATTGGTTTGCACATGATATGTTCAGGAACATATTTAGTGCAAACCAACCTCTCCATTCAAACCAACTGGCAGGGAAGAGGTGAGAGGAGGGATTTGCAAAAATGTCATTAGGAGCGAGCGGTTAAGTGCAAAATTATACTTTTGCAAATCCTCCTCCTACCTCTCCGTGCAGTCGTTTTGCACAGTTTGCATATGTTCCCCTCCAATGAAGACATCTATAAACATGTAAACATGGGTAAGCTACTAGGTGATTGGGAAGACTTTTGTCTGTTTTCTTTTGACAATTTATATTATCTGTAGGGACTTAATTAGGCCCCTTTAGTTTCCTAAAAGAACTAAGGCATAATAATGAATTAGTACTGGAAGGAGGAGACTGGATGGAGTACCTGACTGGTGCTGCAAGTCCTAACCCGATCAAGCGGAGTTGAATAACCAAGCGAGGAGACGAATCTGAATGGAGCTCTACCTCAGTTGAATCAACAAATTATTCTCTCCCTAAAGGCACAATTATGGACGTCCAGTTGTTCACGATTCTATAAAAGTGGCTACATCCCTTACATTAGAAATTCGAAGGACAGGTCATTCTTGCATTAGCAGATGAGCTACTGTAAGTAAAAATAATAATTAATAAAAACGAGCAGAAAACAAGACTGCTTCATCGCGGTAGGTGACTGGCGCCTGTCTTGCGCGAGAAGCATATGCGCGCGACTCATCGAACATGGGAACTGGTGGTGATTGCCCCTCCCCCCAAGTCATGCTCTGACTTCGGTATCAAATTTCTGTCATGCTCTGACTGCGGTGTCCAATTTCACTAGCTATAAAAGACAGTTTTTTATGCCGATTACTTGGCCTTTGGGTCAGAGCGGACGTTTTCTTTCTTTTTTTTTTTTTGACAAGAGAGCCGACGTTGTTGTCCAACTACTTTAGGCATAGCTTCCAGTCGAAGCATGCAACTTTAGTGATCTTCCTCAACCCTCCCTCCAAATATCAAAATCTTTTTCTTTTTATCGGGGTCAGGGCACATTTGATCCTCTCTCTCTCTCGAGATATTATACCTAACATTATTCTTTCAACCACAGAATTTTAAATCTTACTCACTGCATCTCAAATTATAAGTCATTTTAAGAATCTTAGAGAGTCAAAGCATCTTAAGTTTGACCAAAATTATAGAGAGAATTATAAAGACTTTTTACATCAAATAAGTATATTATAAAAATATTGTTAATGAAAATCTAATGATACTTAGGTGGCATCATCAATATTATTATTTTATCATATAAATTTTGGTCAAACTTGAGATGTTTGAATCTCTAATATTTTTAAAATGACTTACAATTTAAGAGGGAGGGAGTATATTGTATATTCGACTCTCCAAACAATCTCAAATAAAAAGGTTGTTAACTGCAAGGTTATAGACCCTGTACTGCAACTTTGTTGTTAACTTCATCTCCATTTTATTTTGAAAGATCAGAAGGGGCATTACAGACAAAACAAGGGTTGAGCAAAGACTTCACCACTATTCGACATTTTTAACCATCTCAAATCTCATCTAAGATCTTATATTGCATATTTTGAAATCTTGTCAACTATAAAGTTTGATACCTCTCTAACTCTACGATTTGATATAAAGTTTATACCAATGCAACATCATATGAAAAGTTATTATTATTATTATTATTATTATAATTATTATTGCTGCTGCTGCTGCTACCGCCGTCGCTGGTGGTGCT
Source organism: Bothriochloa decipiens (assembly GCA_023333625.1). NCBI lineage: Eukaryota > Viridiplantae > Streptophyta > Magnoliopsida > Poales > Poaceae > Bothriochloa > Bothriochloa decipiens. The sequence goes on from CM041628.1 coordinate 69,182,381, forward strand.
GCTGACTTCGACTGCCGGTTCATGGATTCAACCGAAAAAGTGATTTTCTGTCGGTTGTTGTGCCGGATAAATTAATAGATCAGCAGTGATTAATTTATTATTATCTTTTTTTCTCGAATACATATAAATATGCGTATCTTTGGATCAGAAGGAGAAGAGTCTATGTATAAGATGCCGTTGCTGTCATAAACGAAAATATGGTCCGATAGCAATTGCCTGTTCTGTCGTGATGCTAATTCTCATAGTCACAAGGGATAAAGGCAAGAAATTGGTTAAAAAAAATTCACGATGAACACAATGAATGCGCAAAAAGCAGTATTCTGCGAGCCTACAAGCACACACATCTTTCTATAGCTTATTCGTTACACTAAAGGGCGATGGTGGAGTTTGTGGCAGTCCCAAACACTCCCAAATAATCATGGAGTTTGTGGCAGTCCCAAACACTCCCAAATAATCACACCGATCAACTGCCAAATACAGCGCTACGAGCAAAACGGTACTATTTGCAATCCGCGTCGGAAAACCAAGCCTGATTGCGGTTCAATCAGTTATTAATTTGAAGCCCTGGCAGCATTCTTCGCCATCACCATCTTGGCATACTCGACCACTCTATCAACGTCCTGCAGGACCGCCGTGGGCGCGTCGAGCTCGCAGAAGCGCTCTATCCACGCGGCCAGGAGCGGCGTCTTGGCCGCATCAATGAGCTTGGCACCAAAGAGCGCCTCGTTTCCCTTGGCATACGAGACGGCACCGCCCAGAACGATATCCACGTAGCCGACGCTGTCACCGCCGAAGAAGGGTTCCCCCTTGGAGAACTCCTCCTTGAGGCCTCCCTCCAGTGTGTCCACTGCTGCCAACATCTGCTTTAGCGGCTCCTCCCTCTCCTCGTCCGTCTTTGCCCGGAACACTCGATCCCACGGGGGCACCAGCTGAGCGCGTAAATTCCGGAACTATTTAGAAATCTGAAGAAGATAATAAGAGATTAAGGTTAAAAAAAAACCTTGTCTTCGATGTAGGCAGCCCAGAAGCGGGCAACAGAGCGTTGGTAGGGGTCAGCCGGGAGGAGGGACGGGCCGGTGCCGGCGAAGGCCTCGTCGATGTATTGCAAGATGACCTGCGAGTCGCAGATAGGCTTGCCTTTGTGGATCAGCACTGGAACCGCCTTGTACACTGGGTTCGAGCTGAGGAGGAGCTCGCTCTTGTTCCTCAGATCCTCCTCGACGTATTCGTAGCTCAGACCTTTGAGGTGGAGAGCAAGTTTCACTCTGGTGACGAAAGCGCTCCCGTACTGCCCGATCAGCTTCAGCTCGCCACCTTGTTCTCCGGCCATCTCTTGCTGTGGATCTATTTGTGATCGTCCTGTTTCTACAACTGCTCTGTGTGCTGAGAAGGATTTTAAATTGAAACGACATGGTGTAGTGGACCAGCGATAGGAGCAGAAAAGTCCTCTAGTGATATGTTTAGATAAACTTCCATGTTTGACCAGATTGGTTGCTATCATTATTTTACATTTTTTGCAAGCTATTGTTGCAGTGGACCAAGCAACGTTGTAATTTGGAACGATCGGAGATTCAACTCCTTGGAGATGAAGCAAATTATAGGATGTAGTAAAATAAAAATTGGTGCCACCTGTGCAATTTACAGTACTCGTCCAGCCCATTAATTGACCTGCCCACTTGCTTGAGCTTGAAATTGATAAGGGGAAAGCAAAGAATAAAAAAGATAGCAAATACTACCTCCGTAAATGAAAAATGAAGTTATTTTGGACCAGATTTGGGTCAAACATTAGGAACATAAATTATAAATAACTTTTAAATTGTTGAGTTTAGAAATATAAAAACTATATAAATAGATTTGTTTTGAAAAACACTTTCATAAAAGTATAAATATATCAATATGAGTATTTTTACAAAATTATGAAGTTAAAGTTATACTTTGTAGATCGTGTCACTGTCATAAAGGACTTCTAAATCATATACAAAGGAAGTATCTGGAGATGTCAGAACAATGAAATTTTATGTCAGAACCATCTCTCTCCGCTCTCTGCTCCTAGATAGGCAACATACATAGAGGAAAGAGAGATGAAGATATTAGGGTGTAAGGGAAACTCCAAAGTCAAAACTCAAAAGTATAATTTGGGAGAAACGTGTCATATTTACTACGCCTTATAAATAAAGATAGGTAGTAAAGGGTAAGAAGTACAAATCCTCGACCAAACTTACATCCTAGGTAGGATGCACATTTTATTTCGTCTCGGAAACCTTGTTATTGACACAAAACCTATTTAATTCTACTAGTCCATCAACCCGTGCTCTCGCACGGGTTAGAACTTAAGGAGTAAATATTTGTATTAATATTTACTTTTAGGTATCATGATGACATAGGTAGTTAAATATGTCAGTGGTATTAGCAAAGCCGAAAATATTTTTTGAAAGAAAAGTCCAGATAGTTAATAAAATATGAAAATATCATTTTAAAAATTTAACCCTACACCATGTCCCTTAAGATTAGTGATGGAGTTTGGTGTGAGATTACGATGGGGAAGACATAGACACCTTCGTTTAAATGATAAGTCGTTTTGACTTTCTTGGTTCATACAGTTTTGCTATGTATTTAGATAATATTATTATATTAAGATGCGTAAAAAAATAGATATAACAAAAAATTAATGTGAATTATAATTCATGGAGGGAGTAATAATATCCTCACTTCTAAAGATGTTTTTTACCAACAAAATTTCATGTAGTCGTGGTTATATTATCAATATAGATATGTTAATCGTTTTAATTAAAATTTTAAAACATATATCTTAAGTGTGTATATGAGAGAGATTTACACGTTATCACAATATGTATGTTTACTTAAAATAATTTTATTGTATTATTTTTATTAAATTAGCAATAGAGAAACATAACGTGCTTTCAATATTTTCTATAAGCTAATAAAATAATTGTAAGATGTAGATAATTAGTAGAATGTATTAAATTAGTAGTAAAACCATATAGGTGGCCTTACTCATAACATCGTGCAATTTTAGTCCCTTATTTTTTTAATATTGTTAACATGTACATCGAAAATAATCTAACGATATTATATCATAGTAAACAATAAAAATCATACTGAGACTTATTTGTTCCCACTATCATGCTAGATTGCATCCCATCCTCTGGAATCCATTGGATAATTTGTTTTTTCATAGTTTCTTCATTGGCTTAATCAATCTCACTTAAAGTTTGCTAATCATCGCAACAGTAAACTGAAATATTATAATGACGATGATATTAATTTACCTTTTTATATAGAATTACTACACAAAAATTAAATGACAAACACCACGATCATGGTAGACCACAGAAATAGATTTCTATTTGTGTGTTGTTGATGAAAATTGGAGCTCTTATTTTGATATATATTTCCTTTGAGATTTATTAATAAATACAATAATTAACTAAACGTGGTAGATATGACAATCTAATATTTTTTATTTTATACTTTGTATTAACCAACTATGAAAGAATATTTGTAATGTTATCCAACTTTTTTTTTAATTTTTTATTTTCAAAAATATTTTGTATAATAGTATAGGTGGGTAATTTTTATAAAATAAATAAATCCAATGGTTATTTCAAGAGTTTCTATTTAATGCCAATATGTTTACGATTGATATGAGATTATCTAGTTTATTTTTGTAACACACTTCTGGTGTATTGATACATTAACCAAGTGGCATGATTAGTTGATCAATCTAATATTTTATATTAACTTATCTATGAATAATTATATAGGGCAGATTTTTTTCTCCTATCTGTATGACCAAGCGCAGCAAAAATAGGTTTACTAATCTAGTTATAAACATGGTAGCTACAAATAGTTGTATTAATATTAAGATATATTAACTAAGTCAATATGATAGATAAGCTAATCTAATATTTTATATTAACCAACTATAAGACAACGTCATATTTTTTATTTTGTTTTAAATTTTTTTTATTTAGTATAATAGCAAACATAGATAATTTATATGCAAAATAGTTATAAATATGATGGCTACAAACATTTGTATTAATATTAAAATATATTAACTAAGTCAATATGATAGATAGACCAATCTAATATTTTATATTCACCCGACATAGATACTCCCTCCGTCTCAAATTGTAAGTCATTCCAAGAATTTTGGAGAGTCAAAGTAATCTAAGTTTGACTAAATTTATATAATAATATAATAATAATTAGGATGTCAACTAAGTATCAATGTATTCTTCGTTAATTATGTTTTTGTACTATACCTGTTTGATGTTATAAATATTTGAAATATTCTCTATAATTTTGGTCAATTGTGATAAACTGATTCTCAAAAAATGGCTTAAAATTTGAGACGGAGGGAGTAATTTATATGCAAAATAGTTTTGAACATAATGGCTATAAAATATTCGTATTAATATTAAAATATATTTACTAAGACAACGTGATAGATAGACCAATCTAATATTTTATATTCACCAACTACTTCATATGAGGCAACGTCATAATTTTTTTTGGAAAGTACACTTTATTTAGTATAATGGCGCGTGTGGGTAATTTATATGCAAATTTAAGGGGTTACTTTATGTATTTTTCATAATGACAAAGATGGGTAATTAACCAATTACGAGGCAACGTCATGATCCTTTTTTTTGGAAAATAAGCTTTATTTAGTATAATGGCACATGTGGGTAATTTATATACAAATTTAGGGGGTTAATTTATATATTTTTATAATGGCAAAGGTGGGTAATTTCTTTATAAATTACAATAGATCTAATGGCTATTATCGAATATGATGATTAGAGTCTAGAAAATTAAAGGTCAGATGTTTCTGATTATTGTGAGATTTTTTTGGATTTATCTTTTTTCTTAGCGTATCTGGTAGAGTTAACGTGGTGGCTCCGTTGAAGCCTCTAATTTTGAATATATGATGATTAGAGCCTAGAAAATTAAAGGTCAGATGTTTCTAATTATTGTGAGATTTTTTTGGATTTATCTTTTTTCTTAACGCATCTGGTAGAGTTAACGTGGTGGCTTGGTTAAAGCCTCTAATTAATAATAGTAAGATATGGACTTCAAAGCAAAGGAATGAGACAGAAATCAACAGAAAGTGACAATGAACTACTAGCCCGTTGGTAACAACCAATTTTATCCCTACACGCCTATTATTACAACATCGATCAGCTGACGTGCAGACAACTACCAGGAACAATAAAATTAAATAATAAGCACAGATCCACAAAATGGGAAACACGTCGTCATGCCGGGTTCCACAGTGTTTCCATTACTGCTCGTCTGCAGCTGCGGCGGCAACCCGTGCCAGCAGCGCCCTGGCGTACTCGACCACCGCATCGACGTCCTGCAGGACCGCCTTGGCCGCGTCGAGCTCACAGAAGCGCTCCATCCACGCCGCCAGGAGCGGCGTCTTGGCAGCTTCGATGAGCTTGTCGCCGGAGAGCGGCTCAGCTGCCTTGAGCCACGACACCATGCCACCCAGAAGGACGTCCAGGTACCCGACGCTGTCGCCGCCGAAGAAGGGGCCCTGGCCCCCAGAGCACTCCTTGAGGCCATCCTCCAGCGCGACCACCGCTGCGATCGTCTGCCTCATCGCCTCGGCCTTCTCCTCGTCAGTCTTGACCATGAACACCCGCGTCCACGGCGTCACAATCTGCACGTGTGTAACAGTAATTTTTCAGCACCCAAATGTTCTAGCCATGAACGAATACTTCAAGCAGGGTGGAGAGGTTAATTACCTTGTCTTCGAGGTAGGCGGCCCAGAAGCGAGCAATGGCGCGGCGGTAGGGGTCGGCGGGGAGGAAGGATGGGCCAGTGCCGGCGAAAGCGTCGTCGATGTACTGCATGATGACGGTCGACTAGCAGACCGGCTTCCCGTTGTGGATCAGCACCGGCACCACCTTGTGGACCGGGTTGGAGCTGAGCAGGAGCTCGCTCTTGTTGCCGAGATCCTCTTCGACGTACTCGTAGCTTAGGCCCTTGATGTGGAGCGCGAGCTTCGCTCTGGTGACGAACGGGCTCGACCACAGCCCAAGCAGCTTAAGCTCGCCACCGTCTCTGGGGGTCGCCATCACCGACTATACAGTCTCCTGTCGACCTGTCCTACCACAAAACTAGAAGTAGAAGGGTGTGTTGTGGTTCTGAAAGTTGGAGTTGGAGCTCTATAGTGCTTCGATGGGCTATTTATCAGGGCCGGCAAGGAGCTGTTAGCCTGATGTTGAGTGAATCTTCTACCGTTTGTGGACGATTTCCTCCATTTTCAGATCTAGGATTCTAGGGGATATGACAAATACATGGCTTATTCAGAGCTCGAAGCCTACCGACGACTGATCGCCGTGCGTGCGCGATGACCGATGACCCCAACTCGGTACTACGGGGTACAAGTCCCATAAAATCCACCGCTTATTCTTCAACTCAAATTCAAACGGCTGACTACTTGTCGAATGCGTAAGGCCAGGGGAACCTGAGCTTGTCGAGATCGATGATGACCCCTGAGGCCCGGACAAGCCTTGGAGTTGACGCCTCCACGGACTCATCTGGCCGTGGCAAGAATCGTGGCGTCGCAGTGAGGTCATTGCTCCCGTCAGAGTACCCAAACATTCCACGCCAGCAATAGCAGGCTTCTAGTTTCGTATGAGGCCTCTACCATGTCCAGGCACCGCACGCTGTCACCGCCGAAGAAAGGCTTCCCCTTGGAGAGCTGCCTGCAGGTGCATGGTGTCCACCGCCGCGAACGTGTGCTTCAGTGCCCCGGCGGCTTCTCCTGCTGTGTCTTAGCTCTCCTCACCTGACATGGCGAGGCATAAACAGGTGCACGACGCGCCCGATGCATATGCGGGCTCGGCAGGCTGCAGCAGCCCAACAGCCAGCCCACCACGCGCTTCCCTCTCCGCGCAACGGCCAGGTGAGGTGAGACCGCCATCATCGCTGGCAGCCGCGCGACTGAGCCTGCCCGCGCGATCGAGCACCCCGCGCGGAGCGAGCAACAACCCGCAGGACCAGGCTGCGCCTACCCGTTCCTCGCTCCACCCACGTCCGCTCCTCCCCGTCCAATCGTGATCCGAGCGAGCCGAGTCGCGACCGCCATTTGCGCTCGCGGCCGAGCTCTCCCCGCCGCTCATTCCTCCCCCTCTCTGCCCTATAAAAGGAGGCCCTCGGCACTGCAGCTCAGGAATGCTGCGGCCGCGCGCGCCCACTGCCTTCCCGTGCCTCATCTCTCAGTCCCACTCCAGCACCCACATCCGCCGCCGCCACCCCATTGCCGATCCCACGTCAAGCTCGCCGATGCCGATCCAAGGTCCAGCTCGCCGATCTGCCCGTCCGACAACCTCGCCCTCGTTACTCTTTATCCGGCATCGCTGCGACACCACGACCCAGCCCATCCACTCTGTGGCCTCGATCCAAGCCCAACACCTTCACCCGTCCTCGTTGCAAGCCACCATGGCCAATCGCTCGCCGTCACCGCCTCGTTCTCCCTCCTCATCGCCTTCCAGCCGCTGAGATCACGCCGATGGCTTCACCGTGGCCTCCCCTCCATGCTCCGCCCGCTTGCCGCTGATCCCGACCTTGGGCCAGGACGCAGCACCGTCGGGTATCTACGCCTCGCAGAGCAGCCTGGGAAGGGCGCCGCCTCTGGGCCCCTAGATCTCATCTGGATGGCTCCGATTACTTGTTGACCCTGAGTCAACCGGCCAAAGGAGACGGCCCAGTCGGCACTTCTTCATCATCGAATAAATGCACGCCACGTCATCGGTCATCGCCACATCTCCGGTCAACATCCTTTAATTCTTTGAGCCTTTGAAACTACTCCCATGTTCTCTTAGTCTTGAGAAACTTACAAGCTACCCCGTACACCTTTAATTCTGTTTAGGCCCTAACAGTGAATAAAAATAGTCTTCCTTTAGTTTTAAAAATAACAATGTGTTAACTTTTTATGCGTTTCTACAGAAAAAGGGCTATACCCCTGTTCCCGTCGTCGCTTCCTTCCTCCTCCGTGTTGCTACACTAGATTGTTTATTATTTATCGTGAAAAGTTATGGTACTATTTGTTAGATTAGATTGCTTTTATCTGTCTCATTATGCACGTGTTTCTGTCCTACACTAGGTTGCCCCTTATAGGTTGTTAAGAAGTCGGAGCAAGTCCGGTTGACGCCTACCACGTCTGATCTGCTACGTCTACTCCATTACAGTCTTACAGGTATATTCTTGAATTGCTGTATGCATGTTAGCGGGAGAGATGTTTGCCGGCCAGTAAGCTGCAAAGTCGATCAGCGAGTCCTATTTACCTTTAGCCTCCACAATTCCATGACATTATCATTCCAATGATCTTTATCATGCAGATTAAATTTGATGATGCTAAAGAAGTGGTCTACTATCAACCTCTTCTTGCGCAAGGTGGCTGGTCAAACTTGATGGTAATTAGCCCCATTGGTGAAACTTCAGTTCCCTGAATCCTCATGTTGTGATTTTATTATTAATGTTCAGGAGAGGATGCTCTGACGAATGTTGATGTAAAATTGTTTTTCTTGGCTCAAAGGTACTATTTCATATTGATCTATATTTTACTGGCTTGAAACTATCTTTTGCTATGCAGTAAATATTTTTTTAACTGAAGCAGTGCCTGTGCATGAATTCGGAAAAATAAATTTGAAAATTAAAAGTCAATATTTCTTATAAATATTGGCTGTTAATTCCACGTATAGTCATAAAACTATTAAATTCTCCACCTTTTAGTAGATATGGTGAGGATATCACTAAGACGGTCATGATTACCGTTTTCACTGACCATTGACTTGTTTCCCCTTGGCCCCCCTTTGCTACATTTGTCAGACATATCTAAAGATGCACAGGTTGATCCACTAAAGGTAACCACTAGCACTCTTATTTTCTTCAGTTATTGTTTAACTGAAGCATCAAATTTCTAATTACTTGTAATCGTTACGCCCACCAGGTCTCCTTGAAAGGTTCAAAGTTTCCATCGCATGCCCATATTTTTTCGACATCAAATGATGAGAAATTGGAAAAGTCAATGCTGTCCAGCTTTCATGAGAATTGTTTTTTGATGTCAAACTAGGGGGAGATCAATTGAGCCCCATGTGATTTTATTTCCACAGATCTCAACAAGCTGGTGGGTGGAAGGGTGCAATGCACCAGCTTTGCTGAGAATTATAAGTTGTAATAATGGCTTTAAAAGAAATCATATTTCCTACACAAAAACATGCACAACTCATCAAAATATCAATAAACATCATGGCATGGATTCTATCAATTGAAGTTATTATATATTTTTTTAGTTTTCTAAGTTATATATATATTTATATACTGACTGCATTTACATTCATGGACTTAGTGATATCACCGAAGAGAAACAATCCAAGTCACCAAGTGGATAGAGCGATCTAATTGTCTTCTGCAGTTGCAGTTTCAATTATTTATTCCCGGCAAAAACAGAAGGTTAGGAACTGACTTCTTACATTGTTCTTTCACTTGCACTGGAAGTTTATTTTGTACTAATGTCAAGAGAGTTGCTTTATGACCTTATTGTCTTGCTCTAGAAGTTTAGAGCTTAATATACCATTCTTTATGATGCCTATCAACCATGTGGTTTACAGGAAATTAGTCAGATATTATTGCGTTGCTTTAGAAGTTTAGAGCTTAATATACCGGATGCCTCTTAACCATGTGGTTTACTGGAAATTAGTCAGATATCTTGCAGAGAAGAACATACTACTAAGGCTGCCTTGGGAAAATGTGCTGGAATTTTTATTTTAATTTGAATTAAATAATCTTTAACATCTGTGTGAATTCTTTTTAGTTTGGTTTAATTTATCCTAGGGTGGAAAACGTTGACTTGACACTATCCTTTTAACATTAGGGATGCACTAATTAGTCTCTTCCCTAGGGGACTAATTATTAATCTTACCCAAGCCCCTCTATGCCTACCCGGTTGGACCCCAGCGTCCCTGACCCCGCCCCGGCCCTCCTCCAATCCCCGCGTCCCTGACCCTGCCCCCGCCCGCCTCCAGTCCCCTGGCGCCCACGACACAACTCGCGGACTGCAGTTCCCTGCCAAGACCGCTGACGCGACAACTGTCGTTGACCCCGCCGAATATCGCTCCAGTTGAGAAACGCCGAGCAGGCTTCAGAACAGGGGTTTCGCCACCGTGAGCTCTCCTACTCACCGCCTAATCAGCGCTCACCCGCCGGCGCAGCTTCCCATCGTGGCCTCCTGATGGAGATCCCTGGGCGCCCAACGAGATTTGGTGTCTTAAAATAGGTAAGGAGATTCAATGGCAACATGATAATAATACACAACAACATATATCAAAGCAAATATGCACTCGGTCAAGATTTTGTTGTATTTTTTCGATCGGGTTCAACCTGTTTGTATGTAGTTGATTTTCATTTGCCTTTGTAATAGAAATGAATAAATGACATGCATGGCACCAACTAAAAATATTATTCACATTGCTTTTTATAGACATATGAGAAGTGAAAAAAAGGAAATTGACATATATAGGTGATTTTAAAAACTAAAAGAAAACAATTATGTTAAAGAACATGAAGACTAGAAAAAGAGCTTCTTCTTGGCTTTCGGTTGAGATGTGTGCCAGCGTCTTCATGTGCGAAATTAGTAGACACAATGACAGCTGGACCCTGAATTTCACTGGAACCTTTCGCCTTCATCTTCGGTGCCAGAAGATGGCTTTGACACTTCAGGGGTAAGAGGTTCTTCAAGAGGACTGTCACCGTAAGGATTCGACAGTTCAGGAGAAAGAGGTTCTTCAGGACTACTGCCACTGTAAGGATCGTCCTTAATCGTTCTGAGTTTTTTGTTGAAGTTTTCAATGGTGGGTGGATCAGAAGGTTTATGACTAGCAGTGACATGAGGGTTCTTATTTGGCTCTATGCGAGAAGGATTCGCATGGGATTTAGGTGGTGGAATAACTGGATTGGTGTGAATCTGCCTGGTGTAACTAGAATTGGCTGAGGTAGTATCCTAAGCTCCACAATTATGTAAAACATCACTGTTTTGATAGTAGTCTAGGAGCTCATCCCAAGACAAATCGAGGTGATTTGGCATGGTGGAATTGTGGATAAAGTGGATGAGGATACAGTGTGATACAAAAGTGAGGAAATTTCTGAGTAATATGTGGAGCTTAAGAGGACTATAAATAGAAAGAGAAATGCTTTTGCATGCAAAGGAAAAAGAAGTTATTTGGTCCAACGTGAACTTAGGAAAGGTAACAGCTTGAACGTGGGAAAGGTAACAATAGGTAGTTGGATTTGCATGGCTAGTAAAGGATTAGATTGAGCGTAGGAAATCTAAAATTAGATCTGAGGCTTTGCATGCCTAGAAAAAAGACCCTTGGTCATAATGTGGGAAAGGTAATAGTAGGTAGTTGGATTTGCATGACTAGTAAAGGGTTAGATTGAGCGTGGGAAATCAAAAATTAGATCTGAGGCTTTGCATGCGTAGAAAAGAAGACTTGTGATATAAAAGGTGATAAAGCAAGCAGGCTTGGTCATGAATGACTTTGCATGCCATGGTAAGACTGCACAAGTGGAGTGGGTGGGAACAAAGGGGAGTTCTTTTAAAAGAAATGGGAAAGCGCAACAAGTAATTGGTCACACTCTACTACTGTAGACAAAGAGATATGGAGGGGACAAAGATGGCATCTAGCGAGGGAGCATTTGAGGAGAAAAGGATATCTAGAGAGAGCATCGATAAGGGAAAGGATGAAAAGGTTATATCTTTCTTGAATTCATTCTATTAAAGTTTGTTCAGGAGTTTTGTGATGAGTAAACTAACAAAGTTTGTAATCAAAAAGAACAAAGGAGAAATTAAAAGCTAGTAACTATTGTGTTGGCATGCAACTTGTTCGTATAAACAGCTACGCTAGGTTGACGGAGAGTTGCCGCTGCTTTTGGCATAGAATGGGTCAACAAAATCTGAAATAACTAAGGTGAGACTTGATCCACTAGGCTATAGTTACTTGAAGACAATATTGTACACAAAATATGTAAGGTTAGTAGAGATAAAATGATACAAAAATGAAATCATGCAGGATGCGGTAGAGGAGCAAGGCGAAGAGGCTACAAGCAAGAATCGGAATAATAGATAAGAATGGAGAAGTGTGTTGGAACAACAAATAATTGAAGGTCTGAATGAAACAGGAGCTAGACCTTAGTAAAAGATTCTAAATTTTGTTTTTTGTTTTTATAGCACCATTTTGTGGTGCCCACCAATTATAAAGTATGACTCAAAGATTGAGCTATTACATATAAAATAATGGAAATTGCATTTGGCAAAATAATTCCTTTGTTGGTTGCAATTATATTTTTAAGATGAAGCTAAAGACAGATGATAGATCAAAGTAGATGTGGAGATGTATTTGTTGACCAGTAGAGTCCAGCATAGGAATAAGAAAAATAGGGAGTGACAAAATAGGACAAGGGGTCAAGGAAAAGGAAACATAAATTTGGGATAAGGAAATGGTCTATAGACTTGAGTAAATGTAGGATTTGGTGATGATTCTCAATAGTTAAAGCTAGTCGAGAAGGAGCTGGCGCTGACCAACCTCTCTGCCACACATTTCTTGCTCAAGGGCATGCTTTGGAGCAAGATTGAGGGCTTTGAGGATGACATGAGGGTACATGTGACAAATCAAGGAGGAAGAGGAGGTGATGACGATGACAAAGATTAGGACACGAGAGCAAACTGCCTTCAATGGCAGTGCTAATGTACCGTACATCCATGGTGAGGGCCTGTGCTGCCATCTAGCTTTGAAGGTGGCAACGAGCATTATGTGTTGTTGTTGCTTCTTAACGAATGTAGAGGAATCCACAAAGCATGGATACATGTAGCACTTCACCCAGAGATATTTAGTATATCATATTTTTTCTTCTAGAGTATCTGCCAGAAGAGATGGAAGATGAACCGATAAGATTATAATGTTCAAGAAGTAATTCTTTTAGTATATCAAATTCAAAGGGGAGAACACCTAGTTCTTACTACAAGCAGTAGGATGCTAGCATTGGTACAAGTGGAGATGCCCAAACTCTCGCTACCTTCTGCTAATTAGTGAGGATGCTGACAACTCTAGAACTTCTACTCTCCCTCCTCTCACTTTATTCTACTAAATATATGAAGCACAAGGTAACTCTTTTCTCTTTTCTTATACTCGGGCTCTCCCTCTATTATTGAGGTCTTCATTTCCCCATCCCCAGCACCATGTGGCTAGATCATCTATAGGAAAGAGGATGAGCAATCTATAAAAAAAGAAAACACATCAAGGAGTAGAAAGAACAAGGAGAGCAGCAGGTATAGTACCATATATCAAATGTTTAGGGTATTGGTTCATACATATCTTCTCATATCTAAGTAGTATTAATTAGTGGATACATGCATGTAAGGAATGGATGAATTGGTGCTCATGGACCATTCACCCACATCTTGTTGTCCAGATGCTTTGCTTTCCATATTGACATCCCAGCAATTGCAACATACCCGTTTGCTATGTGGCTTACATTTATCAAAGAGTTCGTATCTAGAGTTGAATGATAGGACCATGTCTTCCTATTTGAATTCTTTTTGTTGGATATGATGGTCATGCCATCTCTTGGCCCTTTGTAGAGCCGGACACTATGATAAGCTTTCTCACATTGTTCTTTTTTTTTTTCTAATGGTTCTTGCTGGCTAGCTTTATATCCATGTTCTAGTTCTTGATTGCCTAATGAGCTCTGTTTTCGAGCTCAAATGGTCGGTGCAACCTTTTCTAAGATAAGTTGGAACAACGATGTGCCAATGGGGATTTTTTAAGCCGTCTTATGTGCCCATCACATTTATTCATGATTGGTGTTGAGCTCATCTCCAGATCAGGTGAATGCCCCTTCAATATTGCTTTCAATAACTCCTTGGAATGCTTGTTATCGAGAGTTTCCATATTGTGCACATAACTATCCCCATGGCTCCACACTTTAGCTACTCTCTGAATTGTTGTTGTCACCATTATTCTACCTTTTGCCCTTTCAGGGAAGGCAGATTGGATACCATTCCACCATGTTTTATTCTTATGTCACCAAGTACAATTAGGTACCTAGCATATTGTTTATCAATATGAAATGTTAATACAATTTTCGTTCACTTGAAGTTGCAACCATGAAGTTAATACAATGAGCTATAGAATTCACCATGAAGCTGAAAGTCAGAATCTAGACGACAACACATCATCTTCAACTTGCATTTCTTTGAATGCTAAGGGCCTATCAAGTCAGAATCTAGATAACAGCACGTCATCTTCAAACTTGATTACAAGCATCATGCCTCCATTAGGTAGTAAATCATTCTTAGTGGATGCATGCTCATTGTCAATAGGGAGTGGTTTCAGCTTATGTTGTAGTTGTTGCACTCTCACCCAAGTCAATAGACCATTGTTGGCTTGTTCATTACATGATTGCATAGTGTAGGGAGGAGTGTTCTCATCATACTCCACTTCTTGAGAAAGAGTCGACCTCAACTTTGATCCTTCAGGGTCAAAGAAAGGAGATAAATCGGCAACATTGAACGTGTTGCTACAGACAACATAGTAGTCAGCTCCATGAAGCTCGACAAGTTCTCTCCCACCAAGGAAGTCAAGGGATTCACGCACAATACAATTGGACTTTCGACTCTATTGTGAACTAGGGTTCTCGATCTTCCAAAAGGTTCTGATAACTCTTGATTTGGTGGAGTCATGACAATTTGATCCGGCTTCCAAATGACTCAGTTTTGAACCCCGCAATCACAGCACCACATCTCCTCTAGTTATTGACCGTTAATGCATGGTTGAAATTTCCAAGAAGGCTATGTCCTTTGCCTATTAATTGAAGAACACAAGCAAGAACAAGAAAGATTGCAACCAAAATGCAGATGAATCATTAATCTCATGAGTTGGGGTCTCACAAACTGACAATGATGACAAAATTGCTATAAACAGAATACTGTAAGCAAAACCCAAGCCTAACTTGGGTGGCAGCTACTAATTTATGGAGTCTAGGGTCATGCAAGACCCCCTAGATGCACCCCTAATGGGTTTCAACTCGATACAAGGCCCAAAGACAAAAATACGATGTCGTAGCGCCGCAACATATTATGAATGTCAACTTGCTCGAACAATTACTGATGACTCTGGCTGAATTTGGGCTCCAACAAGACTTATGGGAAAGATCTTCTTGTTAGCTTTCTTTAGAGACCAAGAACGTCCAATTCTGAATTCGTATGCGCCCATTCTTGATGACTCCGAATGAATTTGGGCTCCAACATGACTCATTGGAAAGGTCTTCTCGTTACTTTTGATTAGAGACCAAGAATGTCCAATTTTGAGTCCGTATGCACCCTGGGCGACTGTTTTAGTGCTGACTACTCCTGAACTCCGAACCAGACTTGGATGTTGACTTGTGTTGGGCCTCCATCTTTATTTAGGTGCCCTTGCTAGATGTTGACACCTCCAAGCCCTCTAAGTGTCTCCTAGTCCTCTGGTTCATAATCACAATATAACCATTAGGTAGTAATCTATCCTTAGAATCATATAAAGAGTTACTTAGGAACGAGCTCACCTCTAAATTTAATTGTCGCATGTGAGCTCTTGTGGTTGGACCTTGAATGTCCAACAACTGATCATTGTGTGTATCTGAAGGAGTGATGTCCTCATCAGACCCCCTTGCATTGGTCTCTCAGACTGGACTTCTACACCTTGCCATGCTCACCAAGAAACGTCAATTCACGCATGGCTTACTAGAGCAAGCGAGTGCTATGTTCAAGATGTACGTATACAGTCTAGGGACCCTGGTGTACATAAGCATGGTTGTCGGACATCTGGTCCTAAATGACGTTTACATGGGCGGTAGGATCATGTCGAGGGACGAGTCAATCAAGCTAGACACAAAGACTCTTGTTTTCATCTACGGCGTCGATCCCACCATCATGGTGATCCTCAATGACACAAACAATCTCAAGTAGGGGCACAATAGACAATCCCATCCTCATGGACAGGTATCCAACTTCCATTGGCATCATGTATGGGCCATCGTCCCAAACTCCTCTTTGGCTTCTCCCTAGAACTCAACGCCCCTACCATTTAGGCCCACAGGAACGCAATCCGCTACCTCTTCATTGAGACTCGAGACACAGGAGCCGAGTCCATGGCATCATGGCTCATAGTTGTAGCACGCCACCACACAGTAACTGCCCTACCGACTCTTGTGACCCATAGCGTATGCCACTCCTCCCGATCCTAATTGTGCTAGTCATGTTGCCCAATGGTGCAACCTAGCACTGCGATCATAGCCCACTCATTAACAACCCATGGTTCTCGATTTGGTGTCGCTCGTCAACATCTCAAGTTGGCTGAGAAGGAGTTGGCGCCGACCAACCTCTGCACGGCACATGAGGTGTTCAAGGGCATGCTCTAGGGCAAGATCGAGGGCCTCGTTGACAAGATTTATCCATGGATTTTGCTGATCCCTAAACTTGGCCAACGATATTATCCTAGTCCATGAACTTCCAATGTGTTCGCCTCGGTCCCTAAACTTGACCAAATTGTGTTACTTCAGACACTAAATCTCTCCAAATAGGGCCTAATCCACTTGATACATTGATGATGAACACTTAGTTTTTTCAAAAATAATTCATAATTTTTTCAAATGGACTAGGATAAAGACAAACTTTATAACAAAATTGTAGCACTCGATAAGGTCTACAACTTTATAGTTGAAACTTTTTTTAATTGAAAGTATTTAGGGTCTCAAAATATTTTTCTAAGTTAATAGATTTTTTAAAGTTTAAAATTAACAAATAGTCTTAGATGTTGACATGGTCTATATGAAATTTATAGTTCTCAATATATAATTTACAAATTTGTAGTTTAATTTTTTAAAGTATTTTTTAAAGTATTTTGAAATAAGAACTTTAGAACACATATTTGGGACACTAAACTACTTTGAATAAAAAAATGACTGTTAAGTTGTAAATTGTATTGAGAACTAGAACTTTTGTATAAATAATGTCAATATCTAAGATTATTTGATAATTCAAGTTTCAAATTTCAAAATCCATGAAATTACAACAATACACAATTTCATTGCAAAAAAAATGTCAATTACAAGGTTGTAGATCCCATCAAGCGGTATAATTTTCGTATAAAGATTATCTTCATTTGAGCTCATTTGAAAAGTTATGAACTATTTTTTTCAAAAAGTTAGTTTACCACATTAGTGTATAGAGTGCGTTGAGCCCCATATTGGCTCGGATGAACTCTAAACCAAGTTTAGGGTGGATTCGGCCACCCAGTGGAGATGCTACATCGTCAAAAAAAACTCTAGAAGAGTGGCAGTGGTACGGTCGTGATACAAGGGATGGAGAAGGCACTTTCGTAGGTGCCTTGGCTCTAGTCCTAGAAGGCTCTCGGAGGCAGAGGTGGCTAAAGCCCTTGTATGTCGTGAGGGCCTCGCTCTCGCGGATGATCGAGGTCTCCAAACTGTGAGATTTACAATGGACTACACTAACACAGCAAGAAGTATCCAAGGTTCTTAGTTTGGGAGCTATGGTCCTATCATCTTGGAGATGAAGAGAAGAATGGAAAGCTTCGCCAGAGTTGATTTTGTTCATGAATGGTGGCAATTGAATTTTGATGCGCATTAGTTAGGTAAAAGCTTAGTTAGTTTGGACTTTGGCGGACATGTGTCGCTCATCTCTTCTCGTCTGGAGTTTGTAACGTAATTGGTGATCAATAAAAGGATGGGGTTGATTAAATATATAAATATATATTAGGTATAGTTATAAATTTGATGAATTGAGCTTATTTAACTGGCACAAATTCTATATTATATTCTTTTTTAGGACTGAGGAAGCTGTAGACTTTTTATTTTTCACATGCTCAAATGGCGGCAGAGTCTATTTTAGTTACGACTTGTGTCCGCGGTCATGGCTGCAGCTCGTGCCTGCGTCATCTTGCTGTTCTCGACCAGCTTGTCAACGTCCAGCAGGACTGCTTTAGCGACATCCAATGCGCCAAAGCGCTCCACCCACGCCACCAACAGCGGCCTTCTAGTGTCATCGAAGAGCTTGATGCCATAGCGAGCCTCGCCATAGTCAACCATCGGTATGAGGCCCACAAGCACGATGTCCAGGTACCCCACGATGTCACCACCGAAGAAAGGCTTCCCCTTGGAGATCTCCTTGAAGGCTGCCTCCAGGGTCTCAACCGCTGTGGACGCCTGCTTCAGTGCCTCGGCCTTCTCGTCCTCTGTCTTTGCCCTGACCGCATGAAATCCCGAGGCAAACAGCTGCAAGACTTGGTCGATTCATCAGTCAGTATGTTGAGTAAATTACCACCACTGGTGAACACTCGCATCTACAGTATTCAGTAATAAGTACCTTGTCGTCAATGTACGCGCCCCAGAAGCGAGCCATGGCACGTTCATAGGGCTCGACGGCAAGGAGAGAAGGGCCATGTGTGCTGAAGGCCTCGTCAATATATTGCACGATGAGCCGGGATTCGCAGATGGACTTACCGTTGTGGATGAGCACGGGAACCTGCTTGTGCACCGGGTTGGATTTAAGAAGCAGCTCGCTCTTGTTGTAGTAGAGGTCCTCCTCCTCGAGGTTCTCATAGCTCAGGCCCTTGAAGCTGAGCGCAAGCTTCACTCTGATCACAAACGGGCTCGACCACGTGCCGAGCAGTTTCAGCTCCTCTCCTCCTCCAGCCATTCTATCTGCTTTGTTGACAAAAGGTTTTACTCCTTTTTTGCTTGTGCCCCCGCTGTGTTATGAATCAGGGTCCGAGCGAGGGGTGTATATATATACACGCCACTGTCTGAACAATGCCATTCGCCACACTAAATTAGTTGATGCAGTGTGATCATGTATTGAAATGGATCTTCATTGGTTCTCAGAAATGGTACAAGATTAGATGCACGTATGCAATGGAATCGTTCAACGGTCAACTGGTTAAACGAGCAGAAAGTCAACTGGTTAAATGAGCAGAAACTCACCAGCTTCATGCCTTGAAAGGAAGTAGTACGTTATTCATTCTTTACTATAGTGTCCGTTGGAGGTTGGAGCAGTCAATGTTGGAATTTCGAACCTTCAAGATTTGTTCAAATCCTTGGGGAAGAAGTTTAGGTAGTACTAGTAAGCAGAAAAAATGGTGCCTCTTCTTTTTTTAAGGTCTACTACTTGCTCTGGATAAGTTTTATTAAAATCAGTAGCACTACCTAGTACAAAAATCTATTCATAGATGAAGACATGAAGTATAGAAAAGAACAGATAATGAGACACCGACGTCGTTGTACTTATCCGTTTTATTACGTATTACAGCTTTCAGTCTTTCACCAGCAATACAGAAAACCGAAAAGGACGGTAAAAAAGGCCATCTCGACACCAATCCGGGTCATCAACATCAATTTGCGGTTGCAGCCTGGGCCTCCCTCATCTCGGCGTAATCGACTAGCTTGTCAATGTCCGGTAGGACCACCCTCGTCTCATCCAGCGCACTGAAGCGCTCCAACCATGCGTGTAGGAGTGGGCTCCTTGAGGCATCAAAGAGCTCCAAACCATGACGCCTTTTGGAGGCATGTATCCATGCCACTAGGCCGCCAAGCATGATGTCCAAGTACCCGACGCTATCTCCGCCGAAGAAGGGCTTCCCCTTGCAGCACTCGCCGAAGGCAGCCTCTAGAGTCTCGATCGCCGCAAACGTTGGCTTCAATCTCTCCATCTTCTCCTCCATTGTCTTTCCCCTGCCAGCCTGCACCCATGAGGCCAGGAGCTGCAAATGAAATACACACATCGGTCAGCATAAATACTTGAACTGAATTGACGGATACAAATTGGAAATTTGCAATTCGGGAATCGGGATAGTAGAGGTAGTACTACTAACCTTGTCGTCTATAAAGGCGGCCCAGAATCGCGCCATGGCACGTTCGTAGGGGTCATCAGGGAGGAGGGAGGGGCCTGTGCCGCTATAGACTTCATCGATGTATTGAACGATGATCAGTGACTCACAAACAGGCTTGCCGTTATGGATAAGAACGGGCACCTTCTTGTGCACCGGGTTGGAACAGAGGAGGTGGTTGCTCTTGTTGCTGAGGTCCTCCTCGATGTACTGGTACCTGAGGCCCTTGAAGCTGAGCGCCAGTCTCGCTCGCAGCACGAACGGGCTCGCCCACATGCCCAGCAGCTGCAGCTCGTCATGTCCTTCATCCATTGTTTAGCTTGTGTTTGAATTCTGTCGCTTCTCTGTCCTAGCGGTGTGCTTCATTGCAGCCACACGAGAGTTTCATATACTCGTAGGACTGCTCAAATCAATCAGGTACACATGGAGTTTTGAATTCGTCATCCATGACGATTGCAATGAATATGCTGATCGAAGACTCCCACGTAACCACTTCAATGATCAGATTTAATAATCTGATATATAGCTGCATGTGTCACATGCTGTGTTGACTGTTTTTTTTTTGAGGGAATTCGGGGGAGATTAAATGATCTTGACCTACTTTTTTATTCCACAGTTGCTCAGCAAACGGAGCGGTGGATGGGCGCAAGCACCGATCCTCATACAAATATTTTCTGAGGTACAGAGGGGGAGAGAGAAATTACAAAACATAACAACACCAGCAACAACAATTAACCAACTCAAAAGGTAAGACTAAACACAAGCCGGAAGACGCGATCCAAACGTCAACTTGCACCCCCGCCGAGCAGCATACTCGCCGTTTTCACCATGGTCCTAGTGTTTACACCACTCCTCGTAGCTACGCACCCGCTGCCACCCTCCCGCTGAGGGCCGACAACTAGAATAGGGACTAAGAGCGGTGTCGAACACGCAAGCCAAGGATCACCGGATACGATGACCTCACTTTTGACTGATGATGGCATCCTCCGGCAGATCTGGGCCCACGTATCACCATCCAACGCCATCCGAGGGGAGGAATCCTTGGAGGGGAATGGCGGCAGCGGTGGAAACTCCACCCGGCATTTGATTTTCTGACACCACCAAGGAGAGGGACACTCGCCGGACGCTCGAGCACGACCGACAACCTGACCAGCCTTACCCAAGAGGGATCAACAACAACAACACGAGGGAGAGGAGAACAGAGGGAGACACATGACCGCGGCAGGATCGAGCTAGAAATCTGCCCTCCACAGTGGCGCCCTCAAGAGGGTTAGGACGTCGAGAACGCCGCCGCCACCGGCTCCAGATAACCGGAGCTGGGTTTTCACCCGGAGGGAAGGGACAAAACTATGGTTATAGGGCGGGAGATTACATCATCGACGCCTCCAAGGAGGTAAACGGCGCCAGCGGTGTCGCCGTCGATCGCAATGACAAGGTCGTGCATGGCTTTCGCCTAGCCCCCCAATCCCGTGACCAATAGCTCGTCGACTCAGAAAACTAGGAGCGAGCCCCAGACACCACGACGCACCGGCACGCAGCTCCGTCGTCGGCAAGCCCGCGACCAAACTGTGCGCCCGCGTCGCTGATGGGTCCCTGCAGAGGAAAACTCAAAGAACGGAGGCACACTGCCCCACCGCCGGCATGCCCGTGGCTGAACTGCACACCCCCATCCCACTGCGCAGCAGGTCCTCGTAAGAGCCGGTGCTGCAGAGCCGCGGGCCCACGGATCCTCTGCAAACTGGCCCCCACATCCGGAGCTGAGGCACCCAGAGCTTGACGCCGTCGCTCGCTCCAAGTTGGAGCATCATCACGCCGCGCTAGCCCTAGTGAAGCCCGAGACTGAAGCCTCATCCGCTGGAGCCAGGCTGTCCACGGCCACGTTGCCAAGTAGCGCGAGCAGCCTGGACGCAGTGGGGCCCCGCCTCGTCGCCGGCGCTGTTGGAGGCCATGGGGCCCTGGAGGCCACGCCCGCATGCCTTGGAGGCCGTGGGACTGGCGCGCTCAGCCTCTCGCTTGGCCTGGCCGTGACTTGGCTGAGAGACGCCGTCGGCCATCGGCGAGGAACAATGGACTTTGCGCCTCCGCAAGCCAGATCCGGGGTGGGAAGCACTGGATCCGGCCCCTGGCGACTGGGATCTGGCTCCTCACGGCCCAGCGGTGAGCACCCATCAGCGGTCATTTATTCACACGGAGGGGGAAGATAAGGGGAAGGGAAGAGGAGGAGGGTTGCTGCTGCCGTGGGAGCCGTGACGACGGTGGCTGGAGGTGGGCTGCGGCGGCGGGCCGGGCGGTGGAGTGGGCGTATCGCCCCCCCGCGCCGTCCTTGGGCGGGGCGGTGGAGTGGACGTATCGCCCCCCCTCCCCGAGTCGCCCTGAAGGGGACGACGCGGGGGGGGGGGGGATACCCTCTGTTGACTGTTGAGTAGAGCAAACCTTTTATGGTCCATTAGGGAAACCTATACTCGTAGAACTGCTGAAATGAATCAGGTACACATGGAGTTTTGGATTCATCATTCATAACGCTTGCAATGAGTGATGGAAATTTCCCACATAACCATTTTAGTGTTTGGATACACTCGTATCTAGCTCAATCCACCTTTTGTTACCGTTGAAGCGCATTGGATGGGTAAAACTAAAACCAATTACAGATCATAATCCACCTCAAGACGTGAACTTTCGAGGACACCAGCCTTCGTGATGCTGGGAGGTAGTTTGGACTTTCGAGGACACCAGCCTTCGCGATGCTTGGTGGTAGTTGAAGACGGTGTCCTCAGGGAAGGGCGTGTGGACGATGCAGAGGCGCGGAGTCTCGAAGGCCGAAGGCAGACATCGCGGTCGTGATTGGTTGGAGTTTGGTTCACGATAAGGCTTGAAATATAGTAATAAAAATATAAAATATAGTAGTACCTATGCTAGTGCGTACACACTGTCAAGAATACGTCGATCATGATGTTTGAGTGTTTCTTTGAAGATGGAACCAATGCAAATTTCTCAGGCGTCAGAAGTGAACTCACCATCGCCTGTTGACCAAAAGATAAAATTGATTGCCAGCATGTGATGTTTCCCATGGT
This sequence comes from Bothriochloa decipiens, assembly GCA_023333625.1. Classification (NCBI taxonomy): domain Eukaryota; kingdom Viridiplantae; phylum Streptophyta; class Magnoliopsida; order Poales; family Poaceae; genus Bothriochloa; species Bothriochloa decipiens. The sequence continues at coordinate 69,205,428 of CM041628.1, forward strand.
TTCTTGGATCCTCGTCCAAGAAATAAAGGGTCTCTCGACTGTTCCAACAATCTGTTAAAAAAATCGTGAGAGATGCAAGTCAATCAAGACAAACAAAAGAGTTATCATCGCAGCAGAGGTTGCTCTCCCTTTATATATAGAATCCCCGTCACTTCCTTTACCAATCACCAAGAATTAAGCCAAAAAAAAGCAGCTACTCGTAGAACAAAGAACATTAAGTGAGACCGTGCAACTCCGGCAGTCCAGCGATGGCCGGAGGAGACGACCTGAAGCTGCTGGGCGTGTGGGCGAGCCCGTTCGTCCTCCGGGTGAAACTCGCTCTCAGCCTAAAGGGCCTGAGCTACGAGTATGTCGAGGAGAATCTCAGGGACAAGAGCGAGCTCCTCGTCAAGTCCAACCCCGTCCACAAAAAGGTACCCGTGCTGATCCACAACGGGAAACCCGTCTCCGAATCGTTGATCATCCTGCAATACATCGACGAGGACTTCGCCGGCACCGGCCCGTCCCTCCTCCCTGCTGACCCCTATGAACGTGCCGTTGCTCGCTTCTGGGCCGCCTACATCGATGACAAGGTATGTACGCATCAGCACTTCAGATCTTGCAATCCATTATTGCATCAGGGACTGGGATAGTTTCGTTACGCTGACCGATCGTTTGTGCGTGCAGTTGCTGCCGGCTTGGAACCAGTCGACGATGGGCAAGACGGAGGAGGAGAAGACAGAGGGAAAGAAGCAGTCGCTCGTCACGGTGCAGACCCTGGAGGGGGCGCTGAGGGACTGCGGCAAAGGGAAGCCCTTCTTCGGTGGCGACAGCGTCGGGTACGTGGACGTCGTGCTCGGCGGCCTGCTCGGCTGGGTGCGCGCATCAGATGAGCTGCACGGCGTCAAGCCCTTTGATCCTGAAGTGACTCCGCTCCTGGCAGCGTGGTCGGAGCGCTTCGGCGCACTGGAAGCCGTCGAGCCGGTGATGCCGGACGTGAGCAAGCTGGTTGAGTTCGGCAAGATGATGTTGAACGCACGTCTAGCGGCGGCCGCCGCGAGTGCAAGCAACTGAAAGGGCATGGACTTTGCCACGTGTTTCAGACTGTCAGACTTTCAGCTAGTAACGAAAAAGAAATAACGGAACGCGGCTTTGTGCTCTGCACGATCTACGTTGCGGACATGCCGTTGGTCAGTATGTATGCAATGAGTGTTGCAGTGGATTTGTGATGTGTCTTCAGTGTGCTAGTTCAGATGTATTCATTTCGGTTCAGTGGTTATTTGTGGAACATTTTATTTTGGGTAGCTGAGCTTGTCAGATGCACAAACACATTACAAGCTTGAATGACACGACAGAAGCTCACAAATTCAGCCTTTCCAGTCCCCTATAAGACTAAGGGAAGGGGAAGGGAATCCGGTGGAGTTGCTCTTAATCTGCAAGTTTTGCTAAGGTGAACTTCAATCTAGCACTACTACAATAATTTTTAATGTGGCGGGTGATTTTGGTTTCTAGTGACCATTATTTGTGCCTGCTTGCATAAATCATTTTTTTAAAAAAAGAAAATAAAAGCTCGCACCCTTGAACCGAGCCTGTGCCTAGATCTGGATAGCCAATGTGTTGCCGTCGCCGCTCGGGGCAGCTCCTCCGTCATCCCCCCTCCCCCGCCCCCGTGCCGCCACCGTTGGGAGAGGCTATGGGTATATGATCCCCATATACCCTCACGGCTATACTTGGGCCGCACCATCGAAGACGGCCCAACCTAAGATGAAGACGTGCGGCTCACAATGTGCACCGTACGGTTTTAGTACCAAATAGGCTATTTTACTTGTAACTATGTCCCTTCGGAATATATAAGGAGGGGCAGGGGTCCTTAGACAGACGAGGTCATTAGATCATCCTATTACGGATCACATCTCAATACGAAGCAGATCTCTAGGATCTCTCTTGTAACCCAGATCTCCGTGATCTGGGGCAATAACCTTACACCTAATTGTACTCCAGAACTTATCAATACAGCAGCAGAGACGTAGGACGTAGGGTATTACGCTTTCGAGCGGCCTGAACCTGGATAAACCTTGTTTGTCTTGGTTGTTTGTCTTGCATCTCACATCCGGTTCGTAGGTTTTAGCGCGCCCTCACCGTAAATCTACTACCTCGGGGTATCCCATGGTAGACTGCCGAGTAGATATCGTCGATAGTGGCGCGCCACGTAGGGGGTGCGCGATTCGATTTTAAGGCGAGCCAGATGGTTTTCCATGACACCCTGATTTCGAACCTTGGAAACATTAGGTGAATTTATTTTATTTTAAATAGGTGTTTTACATTCATAGGCCAACTATAAAAGTTTTATGAGATACTTTAAAACTTGTAGCACGTAGAAACCATGCATTGTTGCATTTATTCTACTGCATAAGTTTTGGTTGACTTGTTTGAGCTCGTTGTTTAATTCTTGCTTTGCTTTCTAGCTTCTAACATGCTCTAACTTGTCCCCACTAACCCTAGACTAACCTAACCTAGTCTAACTAGCCTAGGCAAGTCCCTAGTGGGACTTGGCCAACCCCAGCCTCTCCTGGCCAAGTGTGGCCAGCCACAGCCGGCCATGGCCAACCTTGGCCAGCCATGGCCGAGACCAGCAGCAGCAGCCGCAGGCCAGCAGCGGCCATGGCCACGGCCGGCCACGGCCAGCCGAGCTAGCCAGCGGGCGCCAGGCCGCGCACCACAGCCCAGCCGCACGCCAGGCCTCGTTAGCCCGCGTGGGTGGAGCCCAGCCGCGGCCCAGCCGCTCTACCGCCGTGTCACGCCCCTTGATGGGCCGAGCGGCCCAGTAGGTCGTCGCGCGCCGCTCACGTCGTGCCGCGCCCGCCTACAATCAGCCCCGCGTCACCCGCTGGCGTCAGCGCCGCGTCGTCGCCCACAGCCGCTGACAGGTGGGGCCCACCCGCACAGTGTCGTCTCCCTCGCGGAAACGGACACCGGGGCGGGCCCGAACTCGCCCCCGCGCACCGCGCGGGCGTACGGCCCGAGGACCGCCGCCGCCTATAAAGAGGTCGCCCTGGTGCGATTCGCGTCCCTTTGCAACCCTAGCTTGCCGTCGCCCGGTCTCGCGTCGCGAAACCCTAGCCCGCCGCTGTCTTTCCTGCCGTCGATGACCTCGCCTTCGCCGTCGTTCGCCGCCAAGGTAAGCCCGATCTCGAGCTCCACAAGACCACGAGGGTCATGATGAAGCTCTCCGTGGCCACCTAGCCTTCGTCGTGCGCCGCGATAGGAAACCGGCCACCGGCTATGGCGCCACCGCCGTCTTGTCCCGCCTCCGGCCATCTCCCGCCATCACGGACCCTACGATCGGGTCCGCAAGGTCACACCGTGCCTTCCCGACCACTCCGCGTAGCTCACCATGCACCGAAGCCCCGCGTCGCCGCACGCCGGTGAGCCACCGCTGCCGGCTGCTCGACTCCGGTCGGCTGACCACCGCCGGTCCATTTGGACCAGTGGACGCGGTCCACGACCGCGGTCCACGGCCGGTCCATGGACCCGGTCGTCCCCGTGCCGCCACGTGGCCGTCAGCGCGGTCAACGCCGCCGCCACCGTCACTTTCATAGAAAGGCCCTTGTATTTTTCTTTATTTATGATTTAGTCCTTCATAGTTTAAAAGTATTTAGATTATAGTCCTATTTTCTGCAGATTAGCCCCTAGTCTTGTATAGGCCATAACTTTCACGTTTTAACTTCGATTTTAGCAAACTTATACTTTTTGAAATCATCTTGATGAGTAGAATAGTTCTATGCTATTGTTTGCTACTGTTGAGATATTTTGGTGTACTGCTCTAATTAAAGTATGTTTGCTTGCATGTATTGTGCGTGTGTGATGATTGTGGCGTATAGAGAACGAGACGTGGGTGAACGAGGATCAGCCGGACTCGGAGGACTACGTGTAGCAGGACAACAACTAAGGCAAGTGCAGGCACCATTGATCATATTGTGCCTATTCATTTTTAATTAATATATTGCATGTGTTCTAAATCGGCAAACCATAGGGATTACTAGCCACTCTATCCATATATCACCTATGGGGTTTTAGTTGATAGGTCAGTAGATTGCTAGTGCTCTACCTCACCTTTCACCTGCCTACTGAAGATAAAACTTTCTTCTTAAAAGATGTTGGAGCCATGGGCTCTTGGCTTCGGCCGTTGGAGAAATTGATGCTGATCCGCATCGTTGGTTGGCAGTGAAAGACGGGGGAAAATGGATGCTAGTGGGACTCGTGTTGACGAGGGTATCTATATCTCCTCCCTCTTGTGGACCTGTTCATGGAGTGGCAACCTGGGACTTTTGTACATCTCTAGGCTAATGGGCTCTGGCTTGGTATATTAGCAGGACCATCATGGGCTAGGGGACAGCTTACCGACAGGTGGCTATAGCTGTGGTCGCTGGGGTGTTTTCAAGTATTTAGTATGGGAGGGGCTGTAGATCCAGGAAGGGGGTGACCTTACGGGTAAGTCTCCCATATGCTTGCAGTCATTGCCAGCGAGTTGTCACTGCCTATGACCCTGTGAAGATCCTTGTTGTGACCTCTGCCAGCCTATCTCGATAATGGGCTAAGAGGCTGATCACCTCGGGCACCTAGAGTAATCACAATCTATAGTGAAAGTGTACACCTCTGCGTAGAGTTAAAATCGATATATCGTCCGTGCTCATGGTCACGAGCGGCCCAGATCCTCACATGACTTAGCCAAATGGTTTAAGCTGTTAAATCATGGTGATGATGTTTGAGGTTGCTACCTCAAGTTTTATCGGGATGGCTATCCTGTGTTCCCTTCGAGATGGCTATCTCATGTTTAGTGATATATGTTTATATCTGTGATGATAAATGACACATTAATTGCTACTTGAACCTTAATAAAGGGTTGGGTGTTCAACCAAGTTGATTAGAGAATATGTTGGAATAAGTTAAGTCTTAATTGTTACTTTAAAATGCTACTGTAGTCTACCTTTCAGTTGTACCTTGTTTTAGCCTTGCATGTCATTACTATTCCACCTGTACTTGCTGAGTTTTTACATGGAACTCATTCTTGCTATTTCCCAACCAAAGGATGCTCAAGTGATGACTCGGATGGTGACCTCCCTGAGAACTATCCGGGATTTTAGGCGTCGTGATACTATCGTGGACTTTCCTATGGCGAGATGGAGTCGCTACGTCTATGTTGTTTAGATGCCTTTCGCTTTGGACGATGTTATTTATATTCCCGTTTACTCTGATGGCAGTTATGTAATAATGGTACGATATAAATGTTTACTATTATGCTATTCGAACACTGTGCTTATTGGACCATGTAATTTGTCATTCATGTGTGTATTTTGATCCTAGCACACATGAGCCTTTGCCCTGGTTTTAGTCCTTTAAAAACCAGGGTGTGACATTTTCTTCCCTGCTTCCATTTTCTTCCCTGCACTCATTGCCAGCGAGTTGTCACTGCCTATGACCTTGTGAAGAACCTTGTTGTGACCTCTGCCAGCCTGTCTCGGTAATGGGCTAAGAGGCTAATCACCTCGGGCACCAAGAGTAATCACACTTGGAGTGAAAGTGTACACCTCTACGTAGAGTTAAAATCGATATATCATCCATGCTCACAGTCACGAGCGGCCTAGATCCTCACATGACTTAGCCAAATGGTTTAAGTTGTTAAATCGTGGTGATGATGTTTGAGGTTGCTATCTTGGGTTTTATCAGGATGGCTATCCTGTGTTCCCTTCGAGATGGCTGTCTCATGTTTAGTGATATATGCTTATATCTGTGATGATAAACGACACATTAATTGCTACCTGAACCTTAATAAAGGGTTGGGTGTTTCAACCAAGTTGATTAGAGAATATGTTGTAATAAGTTAAGTCTTAATTGTTACTTTAAAATGCTACCACAGTCTACCTTTCAGCTGTATCTTGTTTTAGCCTTGCATGTCATTACTATTCTGCTTGTAGTTGCTGAGTTTTGACATGGAACTCATTCTTGCTATTTCTCAACCAGAGGATGCTTAAGTGATGACTCGGATGGTGACTTCCTTGAGAACTATCCCAGATGTTAGGCGTCGTGATGCTGCCGTCGACTTTCCTATGGTGAGATGGAGTCGCTATGTCTACATTGTTTAGATGCCTTTCGCTTTGGACGACATTATTTATATTCTACTTACTCTGATGACAATTATGTAATAATGGTATGATGTAAACGTTTTACTATTGTGCTATTCGAATACTATGCTTATTGGACCATGTAATTTATCGTTCATGTGTGTATTTTGATCCTGGCGCACATGAGCCTTTGCCCTGGTTTTAATCCTTCAAAAACCAAGGTGTGACAAAGTGGTACCAGAGCCAGGTTAACCGTAGGATCATGAAGCCTTAGCTAGAAACGGTTTTCTTCTTACCGCCTTAGGTTGACCTTTATAAGTTATTGCATATCTCATCATTGTTAGCATGTTCATTTACTATCCTATTCATTACCTTGGTATGCATCTACTTTAGCTATATTTATTATCATTTACTAATCATTTATTGCCTTATCTTATAATTATTACCTTGCTTTTGTCATTATGATCATTATATGCATGTCTCTATGCTATTTTTGTTTTACTACAAATACCATAGAATGCATGTTGTTCTTTAATTTATTTCTAACTTTTGTAACATTATCTTCGGATATCTATGCATGCACTCTCTATATATATCATCCTTGGATAGTAGACATATTTATTTTCTTTACCATGATCTATTAACTGTTTGCTGCATGTCTTTGATCTTTGCATACTAGTAGATGGTGCGCCAGCTTCTGACCTGTCGCAAGAGCTCCACTGGTTACCGTCGTTCATGGCGTCCCATAGAGTACCCGATGACCGGACGCGTGCCCCACTACGAGTTCTGACCTAGCCAGCACCCTGACGACGGTGTGATCCTCCGAGTTGGGGGTCAGTACGTACAGAGCCAGGCTCTAGTTCCACAGCAGCAGGCAGAGGACCAGGATGAGCAGCAGATGCCAGACCATGGTGCACTAGGAGGAGGACCTGGCGCAGGAGGTCCAGGTGCAGGAGGCCCTGGAGCACCAGGTGGAGGTCCAGGAGGTCCAGGAGGACCTGGAGGTCCTGGAGACCAGGGAGTCCAGGGAGTGTACCAGGCACACGATGGTTGGATTGTCACTCTCACGGTTCATGATGGTCACGATGACTTCTTTCACGTTCACCTGATGAGACTTCGTCGTCAGTTCTTCGGCCATGGGTTGGTTGGAGTTGAGTACCGCAGTGAGTTTTGGAGCCACCCAGTCTACATAGGCTTCTGGAGGGTCGGGTGCTATGTTGGGCACCCCAACCCTACACTTCATGCTCTTCGAGTTGTTTCAGTCCATGCGGCACCAGCAGACAGAGCTACCCAGCTGGCAGGCATCACGGATGCAGCACGACAGGCCCTGTTTGCTTATAGGGATCAGTACTTCCACCTGATCAGTGATGACACACGTCGCTACTTCCCTCGCCGTACCCGTGGTTAGATTTCTGCTAGAGTTGCTTCCACTGCTGGAGAGGACCCGAGGTTGCATGCCACAGTTCAGCTCATGGCACATCTGAACACTAAGCTGAACTTCACTCTGTTGGAGTTACGTCAGTTGCGTCTATAGGCAGATGAGGACCAGAGGAGGATTGCTCAGCTGGAGACGCAGCTCACTGGAGTAGCACCACCACCACCACCAATGTGGCCAACACTATCGCCAGCACATGACCACATCCCCTACAGAGCAGCTGGAGGCCGTACTAGAATTGACTAGGACACCCCTTTTATGTAATAAATAATGCTACATTAGAACGTCTAAACATTTAGCTTATAGAGTCTGTGGTGAGTCTAGTGCGAGTGTGCTTAGAGTGTGCTTTGTTTTATTGGTGTGAGAACTTGTTTATCATTATGAACCATGGATGATTTGCTTCTTTGTAATGATTGAGATAAGATGTGGGGTGATGTCCACGCTTATCATATTTATATAAGTTTAATACTATGTTTAGTTAATTTGGGGTTTGGGTTTCTATATATTATGCTCTATCTCTCTTTTCTGCTATATTCTATGAGTTATTCTGTCATAGCCTACTGTCACTTGTTCATATCAGCTATCTGTTTGGAGAGCATGTTGTTACTATCTGTCAGTGATTGTGATAATTGGGTTATGTCAGAAGGTTCATTGATATGAGGAGGCATTATGTCATTGTAGTTATATTCACAATTTACATTCAGCACAGATATATATATTGAGACTACATATCCTTATACCCTGTTGTTATTTGCATTAGATGGTTAACACCAGGAGGACCCAGTCAGACACTGGTGGTGCTAGTGGTCCTAGTGGGAGCAACCAGAACAACAACCAGAATCCCCTATCACCACCTCCTCCACCTACCGTGGAGCAGATGATGGCCATGCAGACCCAGTTCATGCAGGGCATGTCTACCATGATGGCCATGATGCAACAAAACATGGCAATGAACCAAGTCCAGAACCAGCACCAGAATCAGAATGCTCCACCACCACCCAGGGATAGGCATAGTGAGTTCTTAAGGGGATGCCCACCTTTCTTCTCTCATTCCCCTGACCTCTTGTTGCTATGGATTGAGTGAAGGACGTGGAGAAACAATTGGAGATCGCTTAGTGCAATGAAAGGGAGATGGTTCTCTATGGATCTGGTCAGCTACAGGGAGCAGCCGCTTCTTGGTGGGATTCCTACCAATTCGCTCATCCAGCTCCTGACACCATCACTTGGGCGCAGTTCACTGAGGCGTTCAAGGAGTTCCATGTTCTAGCCGGACTAGTGAAGCTGAAGAAGAAGGAGTTGCTGATCTGAAGCAAGGCTCCATGTATATTTGTGAGTACCGTGATAAGTTCATTGCTTTGTCTCGCTATTCACCTAGGGATGTTGAGCAAGAGCAGGATAAGCAAGATCACTTCCTAGGAGGGCTTAATGATGGACTCGCTTACATGATGGGCAAACGTAAAGTATGCCAACTTCCAAGAGATGGTCGATAGGGCCATTGTGCTTGAGAGAATGTGCAACAAGATGGAGGATAGGAAGAAGAAGAGGAAGGCCAACAAGTACCAAGATGGAGGCCTAGTAGGCCACCGCGTGCCGCCCGCGTTGCGCTGCGCCCGCCTGCGTCAGTCCCGCTGGCATCAGCGCCGCGTTGTCACCCACAGCCGCTGATAGGTGGGGCCCACCTGGGTGGGGCCTACCCGCACAGTGTCGTCTCCCTCGTGGAGACGGACACCGGGGCGGACCCGAACTCGCTCCGCACGCCATGCAAGCGCACGGCCCGAGGACCACCGCCGCCTTTAAAGAGGTCGCCCCAGTGCGCTTCGCATCCCTTTGCAACCCTAGCTCGCCGCCGCCGCTGTCGCCCAGTCTCGTGTCACAAAACCCTAACCCACCATCGTCTTTCCCACCGTTGTTGAGGTAAGCCTGATCTTGAGCTCTGCAAGACCACGAGGGTCATGATGCCGCTCTCCGTGGCCGCCCTAGCCTTCGTGGTGCGCCGCCGTAGGAAACCGACCGCCGGCTATGGCACCACCGCCGTCCAGTCCCGCCTTCGGCCTTCTCCCGCCATCATGGACCCTACGATCGGGTCCGCAAAGTCACAACGTGCCTTCTCGACCACTCCATGTAGCTCGCCGTGCACCGAAGCCCCGCGCCGCCGCACACCGGTGAGCCACCGCTGCCGGCCGCTCGACTCCGGTCGGCCGACCACCGCCAGTCCACGTTGCACCAGTGGACACGGTTCACGACCGCGGTCCACGGCTGGTCCATGGACCTGGCCGTCCCCCCGCTGTCGCATGGCCGTCCGCGCGGTCAACGCCGCCCTGCTAGCACTTTTGTAGAAAGGCCCTTGTCTTTTTCTTTATTTATGATTTAGTCCTTCCTAGTTCAAAAGTATTTAGGTTATAGTCCTGTTTTCTACAAATTAGCCTGGAGGATCAGCAGGACCCGAAGGACTACGTGCAGCAGGACAACTACCAAGGCAAGTGTAGGCACCTTTGATCATATTGCGCCTATTCACTTTTAGTTAATACATTGCATGTGTTCTAAATCGGCAAACCATAGGGATTACTAGCCACTCTATCCATATATCACCTATGGGGGTTTTAGTTGATAGGTCAGTAGGTTGCTAGTGCTCTACCTCACCTTTTACCTGCCTAATGAAGATAAAACTTGCTTCTTAAAAGATTTTGGAGCCGTGGGCTCTTGGCTTCGGCCGTTGGAGAAGTTGATGCTGATCCGCATCGTTGGTTGGCGGTGAAAGACGGGGGAACAGATGCTAGTGGGACTCGTGTTGATGAGGGTATCCGTATCTCCTTCCTCTTGTGGACCTATTCATGGAGCGGTAACCTATGACTTCCATACATCTCCGGGCTAATGGGCTTTGGCTTGGTCTATTAGCAGGACCATCATGGGCAGGGGGACAGCTTACCGACGGGTGCCTATAGCTGTGGTCGCTGGGGTGTTTTCAAGTACTTAGTATGGGAGGGGCTTTAGATCCGGGAAGGAGGCGACCTTATGGGGAAGTCTCCCATACACTTGCACTCATTGCCAGTGAGTTGTCACTGCCTATGACCCTGTGAAGAACCTTGTTGTGACCTCTGCCAGCCTATCTCGATAATGGGCTAAGAGGCTGATCACCTCAGGCACCAAGAGTAATCACAATCTGTAGTGAAAGTGTACACCTCTGCACAGAGTTAAAATCGATATATCGTCCGTGCTCACGGTCACGAGCGGCCCAGATCCTCACATGACTTAGCCAAATGGTTTAAGCTGTTAAATCGTGGTGATGATGTTTGAGGTTGCTACCTCGGGATTTATCGGGATGGCTATCCTGTGTTCCCTTCGAGATGGCTGTCTCATGTTAAGTGATATATGCTTATATCTCTGATGATAAATGACACATTAATTGCTACTTGAACCTTAATAAAGGGTTGGGTGTTCAACCAAGTTGATTAGAGAATATGTTGTAATAAGTTAAGTCTTAATTGTTACTTTAAAATGCTACCACAGTCTACCTTTCAGTTGTATCTTATTTTAGCCTTACATGTCATTACTATTCCACCTGTTCTTGCTGAGTTTTGACATGGAACTCATTCTTGCTATTTCCCAACCAAAGGATGCTCAAGTGATGACTCGGATGGTGACTTCCCTGAGAACTATCTGGGATGTTAGGCGTCGTGATATTGTCATAGACTTTCCTATGGCACAATGGAGTCGCTATGTCTACGTTGTTTAGATGCCTTTCGTTTTGGACGATGTTATTTATATTTTGCTTTACTCTGATGACAGTTATGTAATAATGGTACGATGTAAATGTTTTACTATTGTGCAATTCAAACACTGTGCTTATTGGACCATGTAATTTGTCATTCATGTGTGTATTTTGATCCTGGCACACATGAGCCTTTGCCCTGGTTTTAGTCCTTCAAAAACCAGGTTGTGACATTTTCTTCCCTGCTTCCATGGAGTTCAAAGCAGGTCTGTTCTTCACCTTCAGCATTTTCACCAACCACCGGCGTAGCGACGACCACCAGAATCGTGGAGGCAGTGCAGCCGCTTGTCAACCATCTTGTTGACAAGTCTACTCCGACAACTCATCGACAGCTTCCTTGGCGGATCGATCCACATCGATCTGCCGAGGACGGCTTCACCACCGTTCATCACCGTCGGCTTGGACATACGAGTCGTACCGACCACTCGGGTTGCCCAGATTCAATCTGGCCATGAACCGACCACCACTCAAGCCGTCGAGATCCAAATCTGGCCATGGTCTACCCGAGCAGCAAGTATTGTGATGTCCATTGGAGCCCTGCTCTGGCTACACGGCGTTCCATCCATGCATTGGAATTGACAACACGCAGGATCAAAGCGACGTCTACTATCGAGCAAGCAAACGTGTATAAGTATGCATGCGTTCTGCGCATATATACATACGGAGCACTTTCCAACAAGAGCCGATCAGCGACACATCTTGCATGGAAAGCTAAGTCAACACTTCGTATTTATTTTCTAATCTAATATTTTGTCACACCCTGGTTTCCAAAGAAGACCAGAGGTCATCATATGTGTGCCCTGGAAGTCCACACATACAACAGAAAACAGATAAATATCAGAAATAATGTATATTATAGCGAAAACATACATATTTAACACTTACACTTATCAGAGTAATGTGGAACGTTGGCTAAGACTTCTCTTCAGTCTTCATTCTCCTCAGGGACTGTTAACTGGGGGCTCCATATGCCAAACACTTCCAATACCCAACTTCTTTATCCTTCCTTTGAGAAACACTTTACTACAAACTATAGCAAGGGTGAGTTCCATGTCGAAACTCAGCAAGTACAGGTGGAAAGTAATGACATGCATGGCTTATACAAAGGTAAGGCTGAAAGGTAAACTGTGGTAGCATTTTAAATGTAGCAATTAAGATTTAACTTTGCAACCTATTCTCTAATCAACTTGGTTGAAGCTCCCAACCCTTTAATTAAGGTTCAAGTAACATTAATGTGTCATTTAGCATCATAGATATAAACATATATCATTAAGCAAATTTAAACATGAGATAGCCATCTCAAGGGAACACAGGATAGCCATCCTGATAAAACCTAAGGTAGCAACCTCAACAACATCACCACGATTTCACAGCTTAAACCATTTGGCTCATCATGCGAGGATCTGGGCTGCTCGTGATCGTGAGCACGGATGATATATCAATTTTAACTCTGCACAGAGGTGTACACTTTCACTCCAGATTGTGATTACTCTTTATGCCTAAGGTTGCAAGTATCTTAGCCCATTTCCAAGATAGGCTGGCAGAGGTCACAACGAGGTTTTTCATAGGGTCATAGGCAGTGACAACTCGCTAGCCTTGAGTCCAAGCGTATGGGTGACTTCACCGTGAGGCCGCCCCCATCACGGATCCCTAGCCCCTCCCATACTACAACTTGTAAACAAACCCCAGCGACCATAGCTATAGCCACCAGTCGGTAAGCTGTCCCCCAGCCCATGATAGTCCTGCTAATAGACCAAGCCAGAGCCCATTAGCTCGGAGATGTACGGTAGTCCTAGGTTGCCGCTCCACGAATAGGACCTTAAGGGGGAGGAGATACAGATACCCTCATCAACACGAGTCCTACTAGCATCCGTTTTCCCTGTCTTTCACTGCCAACCAATGATGCGAATCAGCATCAACTTCTTCAACGGCCGAAGCCAGGAGCCCACGGCTACAACATATTTTAGGAAGCAAGTTTTATCTTCATTAGGCAGGTGAAAGGTGAGGTAGAGCACTAGCAACCAAATAACCTTTCAACTAAAACCCCATGGGTGATATATGGATAGAGTGGCTAGTCATCCCTATGGTTTACTGATTTAAGACACATGCAATGTATTAATTAAAAGTGAATAGGCGCAATATGATCGCACTTGCCTTACATCCAAAGATTAGCTGCCCAATAATCTTTAGTCGTTCCATCTTGGTCTCTAGCTTTGGCTGCTGTTGTCGATCCTCAACTCCTAGTCTTCAGTGCTGACGAACTGCTCTTCGTCTTGTCACAGCAACCAAGCAAGACAAACAAACACACAAAATAGACAAGATTAAGAACAATACACCAATCAAAACGGGAAGCAAAAGACACAACAGTCAAAATGACAAAACTCGGTACTACGATCACAAGAGCGCAAGAACAACAAACGACGGAACTATCATTAAAGAGAACACAACTATCGGGGTACTTGCAACAAGCACAGAGACAAATTTTAAGACTGATACATTTACTAAAACAAGATGCGGAACATATAAGAAAGACATAAAGTCAAATCAGTTGGATGATGTTGGAATGTAAAGCAGGGTTAAACCTTAGTCATACTCTATTTATAAGAAATTATATTATCTAAGCCAATTAAACATTCATAATTTATAAAGCTTAGAACATGCGAGAGCATTAAAGAAACATCATATGCTTAAAGATTAATTTAAGCAGGACATAAATGACAAGACATGTTGATATTAATCATAGAGCATTTATGATTCAAGGTTGAACTAAGCATGCCATTAACAAAAAGGCATTAATGCTGAAATTAATCATATTAGCATAAAAGGACGATGTGAATATAAACTAAGTTACTTTTATAAATTATAAAGGACATTGAGTCGTTATTAACTAGGTTAATATGATATAACATGTGAGAACACTAAACGCAGCATGACATGTTTCTAAGGTAACTCTAAACAAGTCATAATTAAAAAAGAAGCATTTAAGTTGGTACTAGTCATATTGATAGGCATGTATGAAAACTCAAGGTACAAACCTAAATTACTTTTATAAAAGAGAGCACACATTAATTAATAAACAAGATTACTTACATAACATATGATGTGACAAACATTATTGATAACAAGCAACATACGTTGACATGATCGCAACACAAGAACAATGAAAGCATAGCCCTAGGTTGGTTTTATTTAGTTCGACTAATTATTACACAAGTGAACAAGATTAAATGCACAGACATATGACATCATGAAGATCATTGTTAAAACAAATCTTAAGGTCGACACGGTCATAACACAACGAGATCGGAAATATAAAACCCTAGATTACTTTTAATTAGAAGACTATTAAATAAATATTAATCAAATTGCATTTAACCAAATAAATTCATAAATTAGTGACATGATAAACTTTACTACTCCTGCGTAGATCGCGACGACATAAAACTAACGCAACTGGAATCACTCGAATCGGAGTTAAAACGGTGAAACGGCAGAGATTATACGATCAGTGGCAAAACTATAAATAAATCGCTTGGTGGCAAGTCGTAAATACCTCGTCTTCTACCTCTGTCCATCTTCCGCTCCAAGCCATGGCCATGGAAGCCAGGCTGCTGCTCGCGTCGGGGAAAGGGGCCTCGGCCCTAGCCTACTGGCCGGTCGGCGGCGGCCGGCTGCGGCCTGCTAGGGCCGCCGGCGGCCGGCTGCGTCCTGCTACGGCTGGCGGCGGCCAGTTACGGCCTGCTACGGCCGACGACGGCCAGCTACTGCGCGCGGGAGAGGGAGGACCATGGCCCTCGGCCGGGACTTGACCGGCTGGCAGCGGCCGACCGCGGCGTAGCGCAAAGCACGCGCGGCCATGCAGGGCCGGCGATGGCTGGCTGTGGCCGGCGACAGCTGGCTGCGGCCGGCTGCGCGCAGCTAGGGTTTGCGGGTGGCGGCGCGGCTCCATCTAGGGTTGCCAAGGGGCTGCGGCGCACGGGGCTGTCCCTCTTTATAGCCGGCAGGGAACCGGTGGGTCTGAAGCCGTTGGGCTAGCTGTGGCTGCCTATGGCTGCTGGTAGCCGGCTATTGCTCCCTGTGGCCGGCCAGAGTTGGCCGTGGCCGATTAAGAGTGGCCACAGGTGGCTGTAGCTGGCAAAAGTTGGCCAGATGAAGCTAGGTGAGGCCAGGAGTGGCCCAAGCTAGGTAGGAGCTGGCCAAAGCAAGCTAGGATGACTTGAGGATGGCAAAGAGTTGCTAGACCGGACTGCTGCTAGCCTTACTATGTGCTGATGGCCAAGTTTGGCAACTGGTGGTCGGCTGCGGCTACTGCTAGCCTGACCGGGGTGGCCATGACCGGCTAGGGCTGGCCAGGACTGGCCAGAGCTGGCCAGTTAAGGCTAGGAGAGGCCAGAGCAAGCTAGGTCGGACCAGGATAGGCTAGGGGATAACTGGAGCTTGGTAGGGGATGGTGTCTAGTTAGAGCGGTGGCCAATACTATAGAGAGAAAGAAAATCTCTTTTTTCACACCAGTAAAACCAAGCAAACCACCAAACATAAACTCATTCAATTATTTTCTAAAAAAAATATAGAAAAGCACATGTTATTTAATATTTTCTAATAACAACCTAAAACATAATTTTTTGGGGTATTATATATTCTATACTATACGTTCGGCTATCTACATATGCACATAGTTATTTTGCAAGGAATCCAACTACTAGTAGTCGTTTTGCGTCGTCTCGTCGGCGAGCCACTCGTCCGCGTCACCAAGCTTCGATTGGTCCTGAGATGACTACTTACGCAGATTCGTTGCTGTTTCTCCACGTCTTCATGACGAGGCCAACCTCGTCAAACCAGATCGAGATGTCCAAGCTATCACGTGAACCACGTCAGCAAGCTGTCCGTGCTGCGTACATAACCTCGGACATCACGCCATGTCCATCTGCTCGGCCACGTTGACGTCACGTCTCCAGAGACGAGCTAAGTTTATTTGAGAAACTAATAAAGTTCCTTTATCGTTTCTATTTTCTGACCATAGCTTTACATCCGTGCACTATATATTACACATTAAATTTTGTTTTTTCTCACTGAGAACGGCTTGAAAAGGCACTGCTTTAATCCTATTACGATGTGTTACAGCTCTGCGCTACAGGGCACTAGCAGATTCAGTAGTCGCTCTCTAACGGTACTAGGTACCTAGTGATCCTGGTGGTCCTACGTTGTTCATTAACGCATCCCTATGTCACCTACAGAGTTCGCTCGCTTCAAGGGCAGAGGAAAAACTTAATTGTCGATATTTTTTATACAACAACATATAGAAAACGGCACATATGTTTATCGTCCACTTAAACATGCCTACTTAAAAATACATCAGTCTGCTGATTTTCTCTCCGAAGATCAATTATTTATACATCATGTACTATCGCTCTTCGTGTTTATTTTTTAGGATAAGGTTCGGTTACCAAGCACACTCCATACGCTCGAGGACTGGATCAAGGATCATTGTCCAGGTGGTCACGCCACCTAGCACACAGACTTCACCACCGACCAGTTGGGCTAGGAGCTTACCGCCCAGTTGGTTTCAACTGCTCATCACCATGGCTCGGTGCCACGCACCGCACACCTCGTCTCCAACCTCATGCTTCTCGGGGACTCCTCCGTCGCTCGGCTAGGTGCCATGCACCACACAGCCTCGTCTCCAACCACGTGCTGCTTGGGGACTCGTCATCGTCATTTCGGCTCAGTGTCACGTACCGTACAACCTTGTCTTCGTCACCACAGCTCGGTTCCACGCACCGCACAGCCTCGTCTCCGATGACACGCTGCTCAGAGACTCATCATCATCGCTCGGCTTAGTGTCACGCACCACACAGCCTCGCCTCCATCGCGTGGCTCAATGCCACACACCGCACAGGCTCGTCTCCGACCTCATGCTGCTCGGGGACTCATCATCGTCGCTTGACTCAGTGTCACGCACCATACAGCCTCGCCTCCATTGCTCGTCTCGGTGCCATGCACCGCATAACCTCGTCTCCAACCTCGTGCTGCTCGGGGACTCATAATCGTCGCCTCGGCTCAGTCTCATGCACCGTACAACCTCGTCTTCATCGCCACGGCCTCCGTATTGCAGTCGTGCTGGGCATAAAACGGCTCCTGGTATACAGTGATTTTGCTCTGGTCATTTGCCAAAGTCAATAAAGATCACTGGATTACGGTCAATGAGAAGATGGATGCCTATGTGGCTGAGGTACGAACAAGTTCTACGTGCCAGCAGTTCTCAGTGTCCCTCGACCCAATCGAGCCTATGCTCTGTCCAGGACTTACCTGGGGACAACACATTCGACTTGCCACCCAGAGATGTCTACGAACCAATGGTTCTCGGTGTCCCTCGACCCGATCGAGCCTTTGCTCCGTCAAAGACTTACCTGGGGACTGCGCATTGGACTTGCCACCCAGAGGTGTCTATGGTCCAGTGGTTCTCGGTGTCCCTCGACCCGATTGAGCCTGGGCTCTATCTAGGACTTACATGGGGACTACGTATCGACTTGTCACTTGGCACTGACTATAGACCAATTTCTTCTATATGGAGTTTTTTCTTAAAAGCTCGACACAATATGTTCCATCTTCTATCGAGCTTGGGGACTACATGGGCTCACGTCACCTCACAATGACTTGGGCCTATCTTCTATTCTTGGTTCGGTACCTCTACATCTATAGGTGGTTTATGTTAGCATCCCAGTGATACTTCGTGTCATGTGTTAACATGGGCCCACGTACCAGGGATGTGAAAAACTTTTTTCTTTTTCTTAGAGCACCACGCATCTTTCGACAGACCACCTTCCTTGACAGAAGCTATGGTCGGGAACAGCCTTACGAACTACTCGGGATGAAGCTTCACTGGTCGGCACTACGTGGACTACATCTTCACTGGGTGGTGCTACGTGGTCTGCATATTCACTACTCGGCATAAGACAAGATGATGACTCCCTCAAGATAGATGGTGCTCGGGGACTAGCTGTGGGGATATGACCCCCATATACCCTCACGGCTATACTTGGGCCGCACCATCAAAGACGGCCTGGCCCAAGATGAAGACGTGTGGCTCACAACGTTCACTGATGGTTTTAGTACCTAATAGGCTATTCTACTTGTAACTCTGTCCCTTTAGAATATATAAGAAGGGGCAGGGGTCCTTAGACAGACGAGGTCATTAGATCATCGTATTACGGATCACATCTCAATACGATGTAGATCTCCAAGATCTCTCTTGTAACCCAGATCTCCATGATCTGGGGCAATCAAACCTTACACCTCATTGTACTCCAGTACTCATCAATACAGCAGCAGAGACAAAGGACGTAGGGTATTATGCCTCATTGTAATCCAGGTTCAGGCCGCTCGGAAGCGTAATACCCTACGTCATGCATCTCTGCTACTGTATTGATGAGTACTGGAGTACAATGATATGATTCAAGGTTAGATCCCTGTGGTCGGTTACATTGAATCGTATCCTTGGAGTACACGACTAGATCTAACTGACTAGACTCCTTGCGTGCCAACAAGCCTTCTACACCCGCACAGCCCACCGACCTGGTTAGTAGCGGACCATGGGCTCTATCTTGTCATTCGGCCCACCAATCACGATGATGATGGACCATCCTTCATCTTCTGGTCTGGGCCGTCTTGTACCGAGCATCCCAAAGTCTAGCCGTAAGGGTATATGGGGTCTATGCCCCCACAGCTAGTCCCCGAGCACCATGTATCTTGAGGGAGTTACTGTCTTGACCTGTACCAAGCAGTGTAGATGCAGACCATATAGTGCCGAGCAGTGAAAATGTAGACCACGTGGTGCTGAACAGCGAAGATGCCGAACACACAGTGCCGAGAAGTGAAGATGCCAAGCACATATTACCGAGCAGTGATGCTACCGACCATGTAGTGCCGAGTAGCGATGCTGCCGACCACCTAGTGCCGACCAGCACTGTCGCTGATCAATAGGCACTGTCGAGGCTTCTCCCGAGCAGTTTGTAAGTCTGCTCCTGACCACAGCTCCCGTCAAGGAAGGTGATCTCTCAAAAGATGCATGGTGTTCCAAGAAAAAGAAAAATATTTCCACGCCATGAGACATGGGCCCATGTTAACATGTGACACGAAGTATCACTGGGATGCTAACATGAACGAACCATAGAGGTAGGGGTACCGAACCAGGAATAGAAGATAGGCCCAAGTCACCATGAGGTGACATGGGCCCATGTAGTCCCCAACCTCGATACAAGATAGAATATGTTGTATTGAGCTTTTTAAGAAAAAGTCAAATAAAACACTAGCTAGACATAGAAAATGCCGAATACCCATTCTAGAACTGAGAACAAAAAGTAAGCCATAAGTCACTGCAAGGTGACATGGGCCCATGTGGTCCCCAAGCTCGATAGAAGATAGGATATGTTGTATCGAGATTTTTCAAGAAAAAAGTCAAAAATAGCATCAACTAGTCAAGGCCAGTATTAAAGGACGAAACATGTACCGACTGACTTGCAGTCCCCAAGTTTACTAAGGACGAATCACAGGCTCGATCACATCACTGAAGCCACAAGGAAGGAGAGAGAGGTAGGTAAGGTTCATTAAATGCTCTAAGTGCTGTATAGGAAGCAGGTGAATCGAGGCTAGAGGAGCAACCGACAGGGGGTCGTTCGGCTGAGTGGAGATCCATCACCCGACGGGGGGTTGTCCGCCCGTAGGGAGATCTGTCACTTTGATGGGGTTCATCCACCCGTGCTGCTCCCTGTTACTCGAGGGGGGTCGTCCACCCTCGCAGAGATCCATCACCCGACGGGAGGGGTCATCCGCCCACGCCGAGATCCGTCACTCGATGGGGGGTCGTCCGCCCGCGGGGAGATCCGTCACTCAAGGGACCCCATCATCAGGAAGGCAGTTTTGAATGATGCTATGTCTAAGTCAGCCCGACATAGCTCGATATCTAAGGATGAGTCACAGGCTCGATCGGGTCGAGGGTCACCAAGAGCCGTCGGTCCATAGACACTACTAGGTGGAAAGTTGAATACGCAATCGGAAACACTGTTGTGTGATGCGTAGTATGGAGCTGAGTGTTGATGACGAGTCCCCGAGTAATGTGACGTTAGAGTCGAGGCTGTGCGGTACATGGCACCAAGCCGAGTGTCGATGACGAGTCCTTGAGCAATGCGAGGTCGAAAATGAGGCTATGCGATGCGTGGCACCGAGATGAGCGTCAATGATGAGTCCCAGAGTAATGCGAGGTTAGAGTCAAGGCTGTGCAGTGTGTGGTACCGAGCCATGCGTCGATGAGAAGTCCTCGAGTAATGCAAGGTCAGAGTCGAGGCTGCTGGACCAATTGGGCGATAAGCTTTAAGCATTCCAACTGGTCGACAGTGCAGCCCGTATGCTAGGCTGTGTGACCACCTAAACGATAGTCCTAGATCCAGTCCTTGAGCGTACGGAGTGTGCTCAGCGACCGAACCTTATCCCTGAAAATTGAACATGAAAATCGGTAGTACATGATGTACAAAATAATTGATTTGGGTGATAACATTTATGTCATTTTTATATGTCTGCTGTGTAGAAAAAATGATGTCGACAACTAAGTTTTGCTCCCACCCTCGAAGCAAGCTAACTGTGTCGGGTGACATAGGGATGTGCTAGTGAACCACGTAGGACCGCTGGGAACACTAGGTACCTAGTACCGTTAGAGAGTGACTGCTGAATCTCCTAGTGCCATGTAGCGCGGAGCTATAACACATCGTAACAGGATCGAAGTAGTGCCTTGTCGAGCCGTTCTTGGCGGGCGAGAAACAAAGTTTAATTGTGACTTATGCAGGGCGCATGTATGACAGATAGTATGAAAGATACAAAACTGTGTAGGAAAAAAGGACACAAAAAAACTGAATTAAAAAATTTAGCCTGTAATTGGAGACGTGTCGATGTAGCAGTCAAAGGTACGAGAGCTTGTTACTCGTAGGCCTCAATAGGCAAGAAACTATCATGCAGTCCCCGGGTATGGGAATGTGCTCGGTATCGAGGATTAGGCACGCAATCACACACACGGGGGAGAAAACACTCTGGCCCATACACGGACTCAGGACTTATTGAAGGCCCAACAAGCCGCGTCCACACGAGTCAAATGGCCCAACCCTAGAAGTCAAAAGGGCACACCCAAATGGTATAAATAGCAGGCGCTGTCAGGGGAAACGGTATCCGAATCGCAATCATTCCCCACTGCCCAGTCTCTCCACCTTCTTGAGCCCTTCGCCTTCTTGTGCCCAATCAACTGCCGCCGTTCTCAATCCGTTGTGTCAAATCTAGCCACCGCTGCAATGCCAACTAGCTAATCGCATGCCAGACCAACGCCGCTCGCTACTCACCCAATTGACCCACCCTCCTCGGAAGAGATGGTGAGGAAGAAAAGCAAGAAAGCAGGGAAAACAGCCGGATCCGGGGCGTCCGGGGCACAATGGCAGCAATCAACGTGCACGCGGGAGTCGCTGTAGGCGCTCGTCAATGAGGGACTACTGCCGCCGTGCAAGATGGAGGTGTGGCGTGAGCCACGAGGTGGGACTCTCCTCATCCCTAGGACAGGGAATTTGTAGTTTTCGAGGATATGGTGCATCGGGGACTCGGAGCGCCAATCAATGGATTCCTCCGGGACCTTTGTATATATTGGGGATTTTGATTTTTAATCTCGACCCCAACTCCATCTTGTCCATTTCCATTTTCATTGCCTTATGTGAACTGAAGGGATATGAGGGTGCTACGCTAGCCAGAAAACAAAACTTTTTTGCCTCATAAACCAGGATCTACTGCTAGTTACAGGTCATAGGATTACCACTTGACGCGCGGATGCAGCGGAAGATGACTCGATGTAGTCGTACGCATCACAGCAGGCAGTGCAGTCGCGAGATCATCCGTCATGTCAATCCCCCCGTGCGGTTCGTCCCAGTGCTCCAGATGCAGCACTTCCGAGGTATCCCACACGTACAGGGAAGAAGTGATGCGCCTTTAGACTGCTAGGTCCACGAGGAACAGAAGGCGCGAGTGTGGGGAGGGCGACGACGGCTGTTCAAGGCATGTAACCCTCTCTGCGCACCCTACCCTTGCTTATATAGGCATCCCCAATGAGCTCACGAGTTGGAGGCCCATTAGTAACCCTAAGCCTTGTCTAATTCGGGTTCAACCCGAATTAGGCTTCTAGCCCCTTAAGCGTACGACCCTATGGGTTCACGCACACATTGACATGGGCCAAGTACTCCTACTCGCCCAATAGTCAACAGCGACCTCTAGCAAGGCATGACAACTCCTACGTGCACGCAAAGATCATATCAGACAAACCACTATGACCATATACAAGTTATTCCCTTTGCCACTCGATATATGGTTCAACTCGTGGGTTAACACTTAACCCAAGCACGGCCATGCATTTGTTGATCCAATCACTTGATTGATCCAGTGATATCTCTCTCGAGTAGAGAGGGGCAAATTCCATCTTGATTGTCTATGTCTCATAGCATGCTTCCCGACCATCCGAAGACCAACTTTATAACTACCCAGTTACGGAGTAGCGTTTGACAGTCCCTAAGTAGGTCGTTTCACATCTTGAGTACATACCACAATCTCAAGTCTAAGGACATAATGTATATGACATGAATAGAGACTTTCTCATGTCGGGTCAGTCCAGCCTACATGTCTCACATGTGCCCATATTATTAGTTTGACATCTCCATGTCCATGACTTGTGAAACATAGCCATCAACTAATACATGTGCTGGTCTAATATTCAAGTGTGTTCTCACAAGAACGCTGACCAGGGATAACTTTAGAATAACCATTCAAGTAATTGAGTTCCATAAACAATTCACATAATTTCCAATCAATACAAGTTGTCTATAATGGATATTCAATGAACACTTTATTAATCATGGATACAATCGGAATATCATCATCTCATGATTAGCTCTAGGGCATATTCCCAACAGTCTCCCACTTGCACTAGAGTTAATCTCTTAGATGTCTAATCCCCATAGACCTCATGTGCGCCTCATGTTTAGGCTATGGAAGAGCCTTTGTCAAAGGATCTGCTATATTCAAATCCGTATGTATTTTGCACAGTTTGATCTCTTCTCGTTTTGCAAACTCTCGAATGAGATGTAAACTTCCAAAGTACATGTTTGTTCTTTTGGTGATCCCTAGGCTGCTTAGCCTATGCAATTGCCCCATTGTTATTACAATGTAAATTCAATGGGCCCAATGCATTCGGAAATACACCAAGATCAATGAGGAACCTCCTCAACCAGACACCTTCCTTTGCAGTGCTAGAAGCTGCAATGTACTCGGCTTCTGTTGTAGAATCAGACACCGTCTCTTGCTTGGAACTTTTCTAGCTAACTGCACCACCATTTATTGTGAACACGAAACCTGATTGAGATAGTGAATCATCCCCAACGGTTTGGAAGCTAGCATCGGTGTAACCGTTTACAACGAGCTCCTCCTCACCTCCATAGATTAAGAACACATCCTTAGTCCTTCGTAAGTACTTAAGAATGTTTTTAACCAACGTCCAGTGACTCTCACCAGGATTGGCTTGATACCTGCTGAAACGACCTTGATTTCCACGAAGGGAAATCCACAGTGTCAGAGTGTAATATGACCATTTAAATCACATTACCCGATAACAGTTGAATCCATAATCCATACATCGAACAAAAGAGAGCAAATAGAGGGAGTTACAATAACTTATTACATCGCCACAGGGGCGGAATCAGAGTTCATGCAGCATAACAATAAAAGCTTGAGGTGCGGAAGCTATCTTCTTCTCTCCAACTTGAGCGTAGGCATGAAACCCTCAATCACTGTACTCCCCAGATGAGTACTCACTCCTTGAACCTGAAACCAAATTTTCAGTACGATTTGTACTGGCCACACTCCCACCCTATGCATTGCTTTATGGAAGTGGATGCAAAAATAAGGGTATCTTAAAAGGAACCTATAAGGCTGGGGTTTCCTATGAATTGTTCAAGTATATAAAACAAAAGTATAATAAACAAGTTTTAAACACAAACCCATTCCCTTCATCTATCTCCATCCATATCTGTAGCATCATCTCATCTTCCTCCAACACCCTCTCAGACTCTGGTCGACAAGCCAACTCCCTCTTGGCTTGCCTCAACGGCCCGCAGCCCTCAAACTGGCTCACGGCCGGAAATCACACTCAGAGGAAGGTAGAACACTCCACTCACTAGTCCGGTGCATGTGAAACATAGGAAAGGTCCATAGCCGAGGATTCGGCATATGTATCGATCGATCAACCATACACTCTGCAGAGGTTTCACTAATCCACCAGATAACCATCATCGATGCACGCGCGCACCTAGGTAGATTCCGGGCGCCTACTGCCATAGGCGATGCCACTCTACCATCCAGCACTGGATCACTGGAACTGTGAAGAGAGCATGTATCTGCTCCTGAAGAGGATGCCATGCCATGTACCCACTCCCGAAGGGGGTGCCATGATCGTCTCGGTAGGGTGTTAGCTCCATCCCATGCATATACCTTCCTATCACTTCTCGCCTAGCAGTAGTGGCATCGACCTATCCAGCGGTTCGGTCGTCTCCCCCTCATGGAGAGCGAGTGGAAAGCAAGAGATTCCTAGGTCCGGATACCAGCGCAACAGTTCCTAGATTTGACCAAACCGGGATATCTTCATCAGGGTTTATCTTTAACGTGCTACCACGGCACCTTCATCCCGGGCTCCACCTCTCAGAGGATCACACCCAAGGACCACCATCACATCTTAGTTAGCCCGCCACAGGCTCCTCTCATGGGAATGTCTAGAACCATTCCCTGGCAAGACTTGCTCCAAAAGCTCGTCGTAGATCCCGGCTCAATCGACTCAACCCTCACCCTACTCCCTGCCGTAAGCCCCACCCCAAACCCGGATACAACATCATCAGCTCACATGCCCATCTGAAACATCAACTCACACATCCAGCCTGGCACCCTCCAGGCCTTCCCTGGGTTCATCACGTCGCATCAAAATGTAAGCGAGTGAAGTAAAGAAATATAAGCATAGCAGATAAGCAGGTGGCTATCATAACAGCGGGTAAGCAGGTGATAGTTTACAACAAGGTAGGGCTCATCAAATAAATACTCTATCATGCAGTCCTAGCACAGGCATAGCATTATAGCAACATGAATGTAAAGCACTAGCCATACTATAGTTGTCATGCGTAATGGGATCTACGAGGTTGGATGGTGTGTGGCACCTTCACTGACGTAGCTGTCGGACTTCTCCTGGTAGTCACTATCGTCAGACTTGTCCTCGCTCGAGCCTGTAACGAGATTTAACGGTCGCGGAAGCGACCCCTATAGATTAGCACAAAGAACGAATGCAAAATAGAAGATCCAAATACACTCAAACATAGCCTAGATAGATAGGGCTTGATTTATAGAAAATTTGGATATGTGGATCATAATTTTCTGAGCTCGTATGAATTAGATATGAATTTTCAAAGATTTAACCATTTTCTGAAAAGAAAAAGGGCTCGAGGGTTAGGGTCTCGAGGGGGTACCGTCTCGGGGTTTACGGTCTCGAGGGGTTAGGTTTCGAGGGGTATGCTCTCAAGGGTACGGTCTCGAGGATACGGTCTCGAGGGGCATGGTCTCGAGGGTTATGGTCTTGAGGATATGCTCTCGAGGAGTATGGTCTCGAGGACATGGTCTCGAGGATATGGTCTCGAGGGGCATGGTCTCGAGGGGTACGTCTCGAGGGGTATGCTCTCGAGGGTACGGTCTCGAGGGGTTACGGTCTCGAGGAGTATACTCTCGAGGGTACGGTCTCGAGGGGTTACGGTCTCGAGGAGTATACTCTCGAGGGCATGGTCGAAGACGAAAAACTGCTCTGCTTCCACAACGGTGCTCGGCCGGTGACAGCGAGGTTAAACATCTGGCAAGGTGCTGCTCCAGGACTTCGCTAACCCGTGCATCGTCCTCGGGTCGTCAAGGTGGACACGTACGTGGTCTTCAAGTCGGGAGCTTGGTTCTGGCGACGTGCTTTACGGCGGACAGCGCTCGAGGGTGATGGTGCTCGAGGTGTTGAACTCGAGGGTCGGTGCATCGAGGTGTCAAACTCGAGGGTCGGCGCATCGAGGTGTCAAACTCGAGGGTCATTTTGTCGAAGGGTCAAGCTCGAGGGTCGGTTTGTCGAAGGGTCAAACTCAAGGGTCGGTTTGTCGAAGGGTCAAAGTCGAGGGTCGGTTTGTCGAAGGGTCAAACTCGAGGGTCGGTTTGTCGAAGGGTCAAACTTGATGGTCGGTTCGAGTGCGTGATCTGTCTCGGATGAGATCGGCTCGAACGCGGAGTTCCTCCTCGGCAATCGGCGGCGGGGAAACCCTCGATTCTTGGTGCCACAAAGGATCTCTGGCGCCATTACCCCGCCCGTCAGTCGGGACTTCTCGACGGACACATTGATGGGCTTCAGGGCGATAGCTTTACTTCCGGTGACGAGCTCTACGGCGGACGGCGGCTCGATGGCGACGGCGCTCGATGTACACTTCACACCGAGTCACTCCTGCTCCAATTGGTGGCGTAGATGGACGGTTGGAGTCACGCAACACCTGCTCGAGGTGCCGGCGGTGACCAAAACACACGGCGGAGTCCGCGCGGGCAGCAACTCCCATGGCGGAGCTTCGACAGGTCCTCGGTGCACGGCAACGGCACTCCGAGAGGGTCCACGGTCTCCATCTTGCCCACTTGATGCAGCTCGTCACGGCGGAGCTTCCCGGCTTCTTCCTGCTCCTCGAGGGTGGTCGATGGTGGCAGGAAACGACGGTGAACGGCGGTGTTCTGGAGTGGCAACGTACTGACATGTCGACGACAAGGTGGTTCGGGTCGGTGCTCTGGCGAGGCAAACGCGAAGCTAGGGTGTGCACGGGGTCCGTCTCATCAAGGCGAGCACGGATCAAGAAACAATGGAGGTCGAGGCTCATCGAAAAAGCGGTTGGATGATCTCGCCACGGCGGAGCTTGGCGCGCGGCGATGAACTGGGCGGCTTCTATTCTGGCATCCTCCCGATGCCGTGGTCCAAGGGGGCTCGGCTGGTCTCGTGTGTGTGTGCGGGTGTGTCCAGTGAGGTCGGTAGTGACCTGGGCCTACGTGCTCACGGCGGAGCGCCATGGCCAACAGCACGGCGGAGGGTTCGAGAAAGCGGCAATGGCGGTGCTCACCGATGGGTCGAAGAGGATGGAGGTACGGTACAAGTCCAAGCGGCTCTGGCTCGCAGTACTGCTCCTCCTTCCTACTCCCGACGCAGCAGCGGCGACTCCGAGTCGACGGTCTTCCTCCCCAACTCCGGCGGCGGCTTCTTCTTCTTTCCAGACTCCTTTCTTCCCCCTTCCTTCAGCTCTTCTCCAATCGAGGCTGGCAAGGTGGAATTGGGCTCCACCAGAGCGGTGGCGGCGGCCTGGGAACCCTAGGGTGCCGGGGTGCTTGCTTTATAGGGCGGATGCGGTGGTAGGTAGCTGACGGACGGTCGATCATGGCTTCTGCTTGATCGAGCGGCCAAGGGATGTCCATGTCAGCAGCTGAGGCTCGATCTGGGTCCAGAGAACAGCGAGAGGGGGCTAGGTAGCGCTGGGTGTCGAAGTTCTTTATGGTGGTAGCGTTCCACTGCGGCGACAGCGCAGGTGCGCACGCGCGGAGAATCTTGCCTGCGGCCGTGGGAACTTTACGCGGGCTGGTCGGTCCAGGTGGCTTGCGGGCGCGCGTCGATGCGGGGCGACACTGGATCGAGCGGTCGAGGCAGGTTGCTTAGGAGCGACATCGGGGAACAGTGCTGACGCGAGCACGCGCGGCCGGTCGGGTGACCTCAGCGGGCGGGATGACACGTCCCACTTCGGGGCCCCATCGTCAGCGACTCATCCGCAACGGAGGCTCGGTGCGGCGCGCGGACGCACGCGGCTCTTGCTGGGCCGTCGGCCTGGTTGGGCCGCGCAGCGCGGGGTCGAGCGGCGAGCGCAGGCGAGCGCGCGTGCGGGCCGGCTGGCTGCTCGGGCCGCTCTCCTCCTCTTCTTTTCCTTTTCTTTTTCTTTTTCATTTTTAAATATATTTTTATATATACTTATATATATGGTGTGCTAAATTTGTGCAACAAAATAGTGAGCATACATGGCCCAAATAATGCTAGGGTATTATTCCCTTAATATTTATTTGTCAAAATAAATATTATGTTGTCATTTTTTTAATAATCAACACATAAACCAAATAAGAATCCAAATCACTCTTTTTAATGCAACATGATGATTGAACAATTGAAACATTAAAATGTAACATGTGAACATAGAGCATGGTTATGAGATGTTAATTAATTTGCAACATATGAATGCCATGCATGACATGCTAGGGTTGATGCATATGTAAGGGGTAGATGATGACATGTCGCACCACATCATTCAGGGTTTTGTCGAAAAAATTTTGTAGTTCGAATTTTCGGGTTGTTACACTGCTCGCAACACTTAGAGCATAGGCTACATCTGGACGAGTACATATCATGGCGTACATGATGGAACCAACTGCCGAAGCGTATGGAACCTTACTCATGCGTTTGCGCTCAGCATCAGTGGAAGGACACTGCTTATCACTGTAGCGCACACCATGTGACACAGGCAAGAACCCTTTCTTGGACTATTCCATGTTGAACCTCTTCAACATCTTGTCAATGTAAGTACCCTGGCTTAATCCTATTAGCCTTCTCGACCTATCTCTATAGATCTTAATGCCCAAGATGTATGTTGCTTCTCCTAAATCTTTCATAGAAAAACTATTATTCAGTGAAGTCTTTATAGATTGCAACATAGGAATGTCATTCCCAATCAATAGTATGTCATCCACATACAAGATCAGAAACACAACAGCGCTCCCACTTTCCTTTTTGTAAACACAAGGTTCTTCTTCATTCTAACGAAAGCCAAACCCTTTGACGACCTCATCAAAATGAAGATTCTAACTCCGAGATGCTTGCTTTAACCCATAAATAGATTTCTTAAGCTTGCATATCTTTCTAGCATTATTAGGATCAACAAAACCTTCGGGTTGTATCATATACACGTCCTCTTCTAAATACCCATTTAGAAAGGCTGTTTTAACATCCATCTGCCATATCTCATAATCAAAATATGCAGCGATTGCTAGAATGATCCGGATAGATTTAAGCATCGTTACCGGCGAGAATGTCTCATCATAGTCAACCCCTTGAACTTGCCAAAAACCCTTTGTGACAAGCCGAGCTTTATAGACGTGAACATTTCCATCCATATCCTTCTTCTTCTTGAAGATCCATTTGCACTCAATGGGTCTAACCCCATCAGGCGGCTCAACCAAGTTCCAAACTTGATTGTCTCCCATGGAATCTATCTCGGATCTCATGGCACTTTGCCATTTCTTGGAATCTGGATCCATCATAGCTTCCGCATAATCCGTGGGTTCTTCATTGTCTAACAATAACAAATCCCCACGCAATGCACAAAGTCTTGCTGATTTTTGTGGTTGTGGCAGTGTCTCCACTATGGGTGTCTCAACTTGCTCTGCTACAATGGCATCACTCGTAGAGTCAGTCCCTACTGGCTCATCTTGAACTTCTTCAAGATATACCTTTTGTCCATTCTTTTCTGTTTTGAGAAACTCTTTCTCTAAGAAAACACTGTTTCAAGTGACAAACACTTTGCCCTCTGTTCGGTTATAGACATAATACCCTAAAGTTTCCTTTAGATATCCCATGAAAAAGCACTTGTCCGATTTGGGTGTTAGTTGATCTGATATAAGTCGTTTGACATAAACTTCACAACCCCAAATTTTCAGAAAAGACAAACTGGGACTCTTACCAGTCCACATCTCATATGGTGTCTTAACTACGGACTTAGATGGTACCCTATTCAATGTGAAAGGCTATTTCTAGAGCGTATCCCCAAAACGATAAAGGTAGGTCCGACTAGCTCATCATAGACCAAACCATGTCCAACAAGGTCCGATTACATCGCTCAGACACGCCGTTTCTCTGAGGCATTCTGGGTGGTGTAAGCTGTGGAACAATTCCAGAACTCGTAAGATGATTGCTAAACTCATGACTTAGATATTCGCCTCCACGATCAGATCGCAAGGCCTTGATCATCTTGCCACGTTGATTCTCTACTTCATTCTGAAATTCTTTGAACTTTTCAAATGTTTCAGACTTATGCTTCATTAGGTAGACATATCCATATCTACTAAGGTCATCAATAAAAGCTATGAAGTATTGAAATCCTCCTCTAGCTATCGTGCTCATTGGTCCACATACATCAGTATGTACAAGTTCCAACAAGTCAGACGCCCTCTCAGGAAATCCTTTGAATGGCGCCTTGGTCATCTTGCCTAGCAGGCAAGCCTCATATGTCTTGTATGATTCAAAATCAACAAAGTTAGAAGACCATCATCATGGAGCCTCTTCATGCAATTCTCACTTATATGACCCAAGCGACAATGCCACATATAGGTAGGACTTAACTCATTAAGCCGAGGCCGTTTAGCAGTAACATTACAGATAGGTGCATCATCAAGATTTAAAATAAATAATCCATTCACAATGGATACAAAAGCCAAAAACATATCATTCTTGGAGATCACACAACCATTGTCTTTACTCGCAAAAGAATAACCATCCTTAATCAAACATGAAGGTGATATAATGTTTTGACTTAAGCTAGGAACAAAATAACAATTATTCAATTCCATGATAAATCCTAATGGCAGGTGAAGTTGCATCATCCCGACAGTCAACGCAGCAACTCTTACATCGTTGCCCACACGGAAGTCAACCTCTCCCTTTTCCATGCTTCTACTTATTATCATTCCCTGCATCATATTGCAAATATGAGCAACCGATCCGGTATCAAATACCCAGGAATTGATATATGAATTAGCGAGAAAAATGTCTGTAACATGAACGACAAGGGTACAAGTAGCAGTAATACCTTTACCGCCACCATCCTTCTCTAAGGATGCCAAGTATTCCTTGCAATTCCTTTTCCAGCGACCTTTCCCCTTGCAATAAAAGCAGTCTGAATTTGCAGTTGGTCCAACCTTAGCATTAGATGGGTTTGGCTTAAAGATCTCATCTTTAGCCTTGCCCTTCTTCTTGCCCTTCCTCTTGAACCGAGGTCTGTTCTGGACCGCCAACACTTGGCTACTGCCGGCACCTTTCTTGATGTCGGATTCTGCTATTTTCAGCATACCACACAGTTCACTCAAGCCTCTCTCCGCCCCATGCATATGGTAGTTTGAGATGAAGTTTCCATAGCTAGGTGGAAGAGACGAGAGGATAAAATCAGTAGCCAACTCTTGGCTGATTGGGAAGCCTAGCTTCTCCAACCTTTGAGTGTAACCAACCATCCTGATTATGTGTGGTCCTACTGTTGCGCCCTCTGCAAGCTTGGTTTCCACAAGCGCCTTAGAGACATTGAACCTTTTAGTCCTGGCCTGCGTGCGGAACATCTCCGGAGCACCATGATCATATCATTCGCTGAGTGATTGTTATCGAAATGCATCTGCAGATCAGGTTCCATACAAGCAAGCATAAGGCAACTCACTTCAAGATCAGCATCGCATGCTTTCTTGTAAGCAGCTCTTTCAGTAGCAGGTGCATTTTCACCAGGCCCATCTGGTAATGGGGCGTCTAGAATATCTTCCTTTTTCTCAGCCCTGAGAACAATTCTCAGGTTGCGGATCCAATCCGCATAATTTGTTCCATTCAACTTATCTTTCTCAAGAATTGTACGCAAAGAAAATGGTTGATTGCGAACGGCCATCTACAACAAAAGTAATGCAAAATAGTAACACAATGTATCCATGAAGGAGTAAATTATATAAAATAGAATATACTCCCACTAAAATCAATATCCCTCAATTGATACTTAGTGATTCAAGACCCACAACTAACATCCCGACCAGTGAGCTTTAGCATCACCGCTGGTCGGTATGGTAGATCGGTAAGCAACACCTTGCTAATCATATCTCATATGACTCTTGTTGTTGGGCTAGCATCCCTATGCCAAGCACTCAACCTTTCCATGCTTCAAGATCCCTAACCGTTAGGATGACCTTGTTCAAGTAACCAAACCTTCTTGCAGTAAGTATCCGATATGAACCTGCCTAGTCGAGGAAAACCAGTGGCACCCTAATTTCATAGATCCACCATCGATTGTACAAGAATTATGACAGTGCAAGGTTTGGGGAAGCATTTAACTTAAACATTACTGAGGGATCGTTCTACTTCACTACCGCACTCATGTAGATAAAACATAATAGCATGTGAAAGTAGAACAAATAATGAGAATCACATTCACACATAGTGACATGGTATGGCCCTTTAATGAATGGTGATCTCCAGCTCCATCGTCTTGCCCATCATGGTGATCTCCATCTCCATGATCCATGTGTGCCATCCTTCTTGCGATAAGTCCTCCAAGAACTATCTTATCACAGACTATACTAATTACATAGTCGCGTAATCACAAGATGGCGCGCAGGCCAATACATCAAATGGCAACACATATGGCTCCAGCCATGTTGCTTACATGACACGCAGGCCATGAAAGAATTACACACATACACATGGGCTATACCAATTCACAACATACCTGCAAAAACAAGTTAGGTGTAGAATGATTCTATGTGCTACGACAGATAGCAACGGCGGTCCCGCTGACCGGTCAGCGGGTGGGGGTTGAGGGGGACGCCCCCGCGGGTTTCAGGGCAGCGCCCTGAAAACCAAACTGGATTAATAGATCACATCTATGAAATCTCTATGAAAATCTCATTAGATTGATCTCATCAACCTGAATCCAAACCATTCAGAGTCCCTCTATTTTCACTAGATCAATCTCATTGATCTATGCCCAACATGTATGGTCTTACGTATATCACTTAACTCAGATGGCGGATTAAACCAACCGGTATGAGTAGATCGTTACACGGCCATGCATCAAGAGCATGAAAATAGATTGAGTTTCCATCTACCACCCTGTTTCACAATTGATCTAATCAAACTGTGCAACCAAGACTAGCAGATCACATCTACTATCTCTGCATATCATTTATATGCCATCAACCGAACCTATAACGAGCAGCTACGGCTCTGATACCACTGAAGGGATATGAGGGTGCTACGCTAGCCAGAAAACAAAACTTTTCTGCCTCATAAACCAGGATCTACTGCTAGTTACAGGTCACGGGATTACCACTTGACACGCAGATGCAGCGGAAGACGACTCGATGTGGTCGTACGCATCGCAACAGGCAGTGCAGTTGCGTGGTCATCCGTCACGTCAATCCCCCCACATGGTTCGTCCTAGTGCTCCAGATGTAGCACCTCCAAGGTATCCCACACGTACAGGGAAGAAGCGCGAGGAGCAGAAGGCGCGAGCGTGGGGAGGGCGACAGCGGCTGTTCAAGGCGTGTAACCCTCACCGCGCGCCCTACCCCTTGCTTATATAGGCGTCCCCAATGAGCTCACAAGTTGAAGGCCCATTAGTAACCCTAAGCCTTGTCTAATTCGGGTCCAACCCGAATTAGGCTTCCAGCCCCTTAAGCGTGCGACCCTATGGGTTCACGCACACATTGACATGGGCCGAGTACTCCTACTCGCCCAATAGTCAACAGCGGCCTCTAGCAAGGCGTGACAACTCCTACGTGCACGCAAAGATCATATCAAACGAACCACTATGACCATATACAAGTTATTCCCTTTGCCACTCGATATATGGTTCAACTCATGGGTTAACACTTAACCCAAGCACGGCCATGCATTTGTTGATCCAATCACTTGAGTAATCTAGTGATATCTCTCTTGAGTAGAGAGGGGCAAAATTCCATCTTGATTGTCTATGTCTCATAGCATGCTTCCCGACCACCCGAAGACCAACTTTATAACTACCTAGTTACGGAGTAGCGTTTGACAGTCCCTAAGTTGGTCGTGTCACATCTTGAGTACATACCACAATCTCAGGTCTAAGGACATAACGTATATGATGTGAATAGAGACTTTCTCATGTCGGGTCTATCCAACCTACATGTCTCACATGTGCCCACATTATTAGTTTGACATCTCCATGTCCATGACTTATGAAACATAGCCATCAACTAATACATGTGCTGGTCTAATATTCAAGTGTGTTCTCACAAGAACTCCGACCAGGGACAACTTTAGAATAACCATTCAAGTAACTGAGTTCCACAAACAATTCACATAATTGCCAATCAATACAAGTTGTCTATAATGGATATTCAATGAACACTTTATTAATCATGGATACAATCAGAATATCATCATCTCATGATTAGCTCTAGGGCATATTCCCAACATGAACTGTATCTGGGCATCACCTCCCATTTCAATCCCTTTCGCTACTTCTTCCTGTTGAGGAAGAAGGGGGCTGAGTCCAGGGGGTCCCAGGTGGCGGGCAGATGTTACGTGTGGTTGAGGGATGGGATGAGGACACATTGGCTTGGGTTCAAGCTCCAATCCACTGCCAAGGGATGGAATACCCGTTGGTTCTACATGAGCCAAAATGTGGAGGGGAGGTAGGTGCCCTGCAACGTCAATCAGGTGCCTAAGTGCACCCCACGGTGGTCGGAGCTGCCGACCCCGGAGGAGATGTTCTAGATGAATGAGCTATTATCATTGATTGACAACAAGTCTGTCAATGGCGCGCTTGTTGCCGGGATCTAGTTGGCCCGCCGGATCCAGCCATGCAAAGAATGGGTGAATCGCCTATTCGAATATGCTGGTCTGGCCGACCCCTCCTGAGAGAGCCTAGAGAAGCTCTTGCTAGAGATCTTTAACCAGCAGATGGCTTCTCTATTCGAGAAGTTTTACCCGAGTAGCAGCTTTCAGGAGCAGCATGCTCAGCCATACAACCTCAATCAACCACCACCGGAGGTAAGCTGACCAGCTCCGCACTTTGGTCTGATTAGTGTGTATTGGTATGTGATGATATCCGTGTAACATGGATTATTTGACTATTAGACATTACTTGGACAGGATTGGAGAGTGTTCTTCTCTGACGTACCAGTGGAGTCCTGGCCTCAAGGTGAGGCGCAGACCTACCAGCGTGGGATAGAGAAGACCCAAGCAGAGCAGGGGACGGCTGATGTCTCCAGCTCAGATGACGACAATTTCCTACTGCTCAGGCACGGAGCCGAGCAGCGGGCAAGCAACCCATGGCGGAGGCCACCAAGAAGAAGAGGCCCTCTACTCTGCTATCCGGGGGAAAGTTAAACATGGATGGCAGAGGAGGGAGAAGCAAGAAAAGGGGTGCCCCAGCCACCCCGGAGTCGTCGGATGATAACCTACTGACGCTGAACCAGCTCTAGAGGAAACATCAAGCCATGACGCCTCAGACAGGGGAAAGCCGAGGACTACACCCGCGGCAACACCCAGGAGGCGTGCGAGAGCCGCACCACCGTCGACTCCTCCACCTCAGCTCGGGGTTGCTACATCAACCACTCGGCCAGAGCAAGCTAGGGCAACAGCACCACCACCACCATCATCGCTGCCTGCACAGGGTGGCTGCATCACCTACTTCTCTGATGCACCATGCTAGAACGAGCCGGACAGGTGGGACGTCAGACCAAGTCCCCGGGTGCGGCAGCAGGGTAACAAGCAGGGCCCCAGGCGCTCCAAGCAGGGGAGCAGCACCACAGTTCAGAGGAAGGTTCCAGCGGTCAACTAGGTGAGTTTCAATGAGATGCATATCTTGCCTGTCCTTGATTTTGATTCTTTATTTGTTGTGGCCAAAACATGAATTACAGCCGTGCTCCGTCGTCGACAACTCCAACTCCTCCCACCAGCCATACCACGGCACGTCCACCAAGCAGGCACCGGGCAATAGTGCGGTGCAGTCTGTAGAGCAGAGGAAGGCAGCAGCAGAACATCAACTCCTACCAGGCCAATCTCGACACCGACGCCACCGCCAGAAAGGCGGATGGTCTCTCTTAAGCCGGTCGTTGCTGAGACGAATTAGCCGCTAAGGCAGATGTTAGGTCAGGCAGGGGTGAGCATGCCAGCACTGGCTAAGGAGGTCGAAGAGGTGCCTAGGGTGCCAAGGATGCCACACCCCGATTTGCCCAAGCAGCGTATCTTCATATCGTGCAAGCTGTGAGAGAACCATCTCTTGACTCATGAAGAAATATTAGATGACGACATGGACGCTGGCATCTAGGATGCAGTGGAGGTGCTGCTTGACAGGATCTGGGTAACACCTGACCAAGCTCTATTTGTCTATTCTGAGCTCGGTGTTTTGACCATAAGCATGTTAATCAATCCTTGGTGTATGCAGGCGCTGCAGAATACCAGCACCCAGCGGGGCAGGACCATCAGCCAGTTTGTGGCGACCTAGGAGAAATGTAAAACCCTCTGAGTAGCCAAGGCCGAGCTGGAGGTACAGGATAGGGCCTTCCATGAGTGTGAGGTCTAGCAGGAGGAGGAGATTGCTGCCCTGCGCCGCAAGGTGGAAACCTTAGAGCAGGCCCATGACAGTAAGTAAACCTCTCTTGCCCCTTACACGCTGAGGCTTGCTGCATGTTTACGACTGCTTCTTGTAGGACTGGATGGCCAGAACGAGGCCATGGCTTGGGAGCTGGCTGGTCTGCTTGAGCAGAAGGAAGGTGCTAAGCAGGTCAAGGCAGACCAGGCATAGATTGCCAAGCTGACTGGTAAGTCAATCGATGTAGAGTTGTTGTGTGAAGTCTACTACATAATGGGTGGACTAGGGTATGCTAACCACCATTGTATTCTTGTTGTAGGCCTATGAGAATGCTACATGGTCTAGTTTTGGGTGCTCGAGGACTCCATCACGGGCCTCCAAGGAAAGATGCGGGTCATGATTGACCACATCAAGCCCGTATTAAGGGCCATCTTTCTGGGAGAAGAGCACCCTATGGACCCTATAGGTGAGGAGGTTGTTGTCGCCGACCAGTGTCAGATGTTGTGGCCGGCACTGCAGGGGTTCGTTGCAGGAGCTGGGCATTTTGTGGCCTCCTCCGTGCTTGCTATGGTCCGTGCCAATTACCGGAGCGTGGATCTGGTGACCATTGAGCACGGACCCCCTCCAGAAGTATTTGATGAGGAAGGCGAAGAGCTCTGGGTCTCATCTGGCCCAACTACCACCGTCCTCGTCGAAGACATGATGCTGATCTTCAATCTTGCAGAAGATGGTATTGGTCAGTAGGCCATTTAAACAATGTATTTATGTATAAACACTATTTGTAAGTTGTGTCGAGCACTAGGTGCTGATAAACATTTAAGCCTATTGACGCAGACAAGTTAGGCATGTTTAAGTGGGTGATAAACATTCTGCCATTTTCCTTTTTAGATGCAGATTCATGCATAGGTCATTTTTCCCAAAAATGTCGCCAGTTAAGTTTTTCCCATACCCTCAAAGCGAGCTAACTCTGTCAGGTGACTAGGGATGCGCAAGTGAACCGCGTAGGACCACTGGGTTCACTAGGTACCTAGTACCATTAGAGAGCGACTACCGAATCTCCTAGTGCCATGTAGTGTGGAGTTGTAACACATCGTATGAGGCTTCAAGACAGTGCCTTGTTGAGCCGTTCTTGGCGGGCAGAGAACAAAGTTTTACTAAGACTTATGCAGGGTGCATGTATGATAGATGTGTGCACAAAAACAGAGTTGAGATAGGACAAGAGAACAAAAAAGGAAACTTCATTAGATATCTGGGAAAAAATATGGTACATATCTTATTCTATGGGTAGAAGCGTATGAGGTGGTCGATGTGCCAGGAGTTGGACTCCTCGACACCCTCCATTGTCTCCAACTGATAGGATGTTGGGTGTGTGACAACCTTGATCCTAAACGGCCCTTCCCATCTGGATGACAGCTTGTGCAGACCATTTGTCTTCTAGATTTGTCATAACACCATGTCGCCGACCACGAATAGCGTGCCTTTGATGTTACGGTTATAGTAACGACGCATTGACGCTAGGTACTTAGCCGTCCGAGCACAGGACTCGAGGGCTATCTCTTATTTGGCGATGATGTTGACTTCCCTAGCGTCGTCTGAGGCTTCTTCGTTGTAAAGCTAGACACACGATGAAAGGAGTGCAACCTCGGCTAGTAGGACAGCCTCGGATCCAAACAGCATGAAGTATGGGGAAACTCCAATGTTACGACTGGGCTGGGTACGGAGTCCCCAGACCACGGCAGTGAATTCCTTGAGCCACCAACCAGGTTTAAGCTCCTTGTCATCTCGGTATACCCATTTGCGTAGGGTGTCAAGGATCATACCGTTAGCTCGCTCTGCTTGTCCGTTTGCTCGAGGGTGAGTGATGGACACATATTTGACTTTGATGCTATTATCATCGCAAAAATCAAAAAACTCACTGCTGGTGAACTGAGAGCCTAAATTGGTGATGATGGTATTGGGTATGCCAAACCGGTGGATGACTTCATTGAGGAACCGTACTGCCTTCACGGATGAGGCCTTCTTGATGGCTTTGTAGTCGATCCACTTAGAAAGTTTGTCGATGAGCACCAAAACACATGTGTGTGCGCCAGGAGCCTTTTTGAAGGGGTCGATCATGTCAAGTCCCCAACATGAGAATGGCCAAGCGACCGGGATGGTCTGGAGTTCATGCACGGGGACATGAATCTGCTTGGCAAACATCTAACAATTTTTGCACCGACGCACGTAGTCCTCTGCGTCAGAGACGATTGTCAGCCTGTAGAACCCTGCTCGGTAGGCTTTGCCGACCAGCGTCTAGGATGCCGCATGGTTACCACAAGTGCCCTCATGAATATCCTTCAGAAGCATCAAACCCTTTGCTTGGGTGATGCATTTCTGGTAGATCAAGGACCTTGGGGCCTTACGCATTAGCTCACCGTTAACCATGAGATAGGCATGGGCTCTGCGAACTAGCTGTTGGGCTTCGATCTTATCTTTTAGAACAAGGTGGTCATTCAGGTATCTGACAAAGGGCTATCTCCAGTCAGGCTGGGGAGGTGCTGCCTGCTCGACTGAGTTATCAGTCGACGGCTGCTCACTACTGTCGTCAGGTGCCTGCTGGCCGGGGTAGCTATATTCTACCTCTGTTGTTTTGCCACTAAGCGTCGCTACGAGCTGGTCGGTAGCGGTACTAGGTGTGGGTGCTTCATAAGCCTGATTGGGGATCGAAGGCTTAATCAAATCTTCGACGAAAACACCAGGTGGTACTTGTGCTCGGCACGACCCGAGTTTAGATAATTCATCAGCACCTGTGTTCTCGGTACGTGGTATGTGTGTAAACTCCAATTCATAGAACTTGTTCTCCACCTTGCGAATTTCAGCAACGTAGGCATCCATCTTTTCATTGAATGCATCCCAATCCTTGTTGACTTGATTGATGACCAGAGCAGAATCTTCGTACACCAAGAGCCATTTGATACCGAGCTTGACTGCAATACAGAGGCCATGTAGGGCTGCTTCATACTTGGCCACGTTGTTAGATGCCTTGAAATGTATGCGCAAGACCTAGTAGAGTGTGTCCTTGCAAGGAGAGATAAAATAGACCCCTGCCCTGATGCCATCGATGTTCAAGGAACCATCAAAGTACATCTTCTAGTGGTTGGGAGACGTGTCAGCCAGCGGCAAGTTAAGGTCCGACCACTCCACAATGAAATCAACCAGGGCTTGAGACTTCACGGTGCTGCAACTACGGAAGTTTAGTGTGAACTCGGAGAGCTCTAATGCGTATTTGACAATACGACCACTGGCGTCTCTATTGCGAAGAATTTCGCCAAGTGTAGCTTCTATGACTACCGTGATCTTGTAGGTTTAGAAGTAATGAAGGAGCTTTTGCTTGGTGATCAGGAGTGCATAAAATAGCTTCTGCACGTGGTTGTATTGCTGCTTGTGTTGGTGTTTTGACCCCCGGGGGTCAACACCAATGAGTAAAATTGTAATTGCGTGCTCCCTTAATCCGGTGGGTGATGCAAGAAGGACACGATGATTTATCCTGGTTCAGGCAAAGAAGGCCCTACATCCAGCGCGGGGGGAGATAGTTCATGTTGTCTTGCACTGAAGCGCTCATACAGGGGTGAATACTAGTGGGTGTGAGAAGTGTGAGCTAGAGCTTGAGCGTCTCAGGTGCTTAGCTCTCTACTTCACACTATCCCATAGTGTTGTTCTGTGATCTAAAGCCTTAGCGTATGAAGCTCTCAATCTCTCTCTTTCTCCTCCCCCTCCCCCTAGCTAAAGTCCTGGCGCCTCCTTTTATAGGCGAAGGAGGGGCGCAGGAGTCCATGTTTTTAGGCCTCATGTGGTTGGTGACATATGGCGTTGATGCCGATCATGTCGGTGCTGCTATAGAGGTGTATGTCGGCATAGGAGGTCCTGCAGCCTGAGGTGTGACGTGTGTATCTGGGCGAGAATCAAGGGGGAACGGTTAGGTAAATGCATTAATTGTGGCGAGTTACCTTTTTTTGCCACTGGATTTTGCCCGTGCTCCTCCTGGGTATAAAATTAGGTGGGACAGGCACTGTTCGCCCCTAACTCTGCCATCCTGCCCTCGCCACTGCTAGTGCTCTGAGTTCTTGCTTTCCTGCGCGCGAGGGTAGGAACTTAGAGCAAAAAGTCACGATTGGGAACCTTCCCGGTCGCCTGTCCACTGAGGAGATTTGCGTTGTTGCTGCCGCTGCTGTGTCCACCGAACAGATTCGTGTCACCGCCTCTGCCATGGCCCCCATCTTCTAGCCTGCCGAACCCTGGTGCCCGTCAACCGTAACACGACAGAGGTTGAACGAGCTAGTGGGAGAAGGACTTCTCCACCCCATCACCGATCTGACTCGACCAGAGTGGATTGCGCCACCGAGGAGCCATCTGGAGCCAAGCCCGTTGGAGGGATACGTGGTGAGCTTCCTCAAGTACCACCGGCATGGGTTCAGAGTGCCCCCAAGCGAGTTTATGCGAGGGCTGACGAACTTCTATGGCGCCGAGCTTCAACACTTCTCCCCTAATGCCATCTCCAACACCACCATCTTCACGGCCGTCTATGAGGGCTACTTAGGGATGGCGCCCACATTGGGAGCTGTGGCTCCATTTCTACAAGGGGGAGTGGTTCGCCTCTCAGGTGGGACCAGGCGTGAGGCGGATCGTCAAAGCGGGCTGCCTCAACTTTGCATTGAAGACAGGCAAGTCAGAGGTGCCACATGAGTACATCCCCACCGGGTTGATGTCCAACCACTCCCAGTGGGATGAGCAATGGTTCTACCTCCGCAATGACGGAGGCTACCTCCCGCCGTACACCGGGCGGCTCATCACCGAGCGACCATTCAACTGGCCGCACGGTGTGATGGGGGATCTCCAACGTTGACTTTGACCCCTTGCTGCCATGATGAGGACCCTTCAAGAGGTGGGCCTGACGGTGGGTGTGGTGGTCTCGGCCTTCCACAGTCGACGGGTGCTCCTCTTGATGGAGCGCCCGCTGCGGTTGGACGAGATGGTCCCCGCAGTGGCACCCGAAGTGCTCGAGAGGTGCCGGATGTCCAGCGAGGAGATATCTGACGTGGAGATCATCACGTGGGTGAAAGGGATGGTTGCAGGTTCGTTCAGGACAGAGGATGTCAACTGCCTCCCCATGCGGCCGGAGGAGGAGTACCTCGACCTGGTGA
Source organism: Bothriochloa decipiens (assembly GCA_023333625.1). NCBI lineage: Eukaryota > Viridiplantae > Streptophyta > Magnoliopsida > Poales > Poaceae > Bothriochloa > Bothriochloa decipiens. Next base: position 69,247,433 of record CM041628.1, read on the forward strand.
GTGCCTGGACCCATGCTTTTTGTGTTTATGTTTCGTCCCTCTTTTCCTTACTCTTGTCCTTGAGACTGAATTCCTTCATGCAGGGGGAATTGACTACTGGAGATCGAGGCCCCCATTGAGGGAGGATGCTCCCGATCGTCAGGTAAGACGCTTCAATGCCCGACAGGAAAAGAGGCGCATGGATGAGGAAAAGAAGAAAAAGGACAAGAAGCTCTAGGAGCATGAACAGCGCAAGAAGCGCCGTGCGCAGCAGAGGCGTGATGGGCTCCCCGAGGAGGAGTCTCCCTCAGAGGCTGAGGGAGATGAGGATGATGATGATGATGTCGATGTCAAAGGGGTGGCGGGACGTCTCAAGCTCTTTCTGTCTGGTCCCTCCCGTACTGAGCACCTACCGGTGCAGGAGGATGCGCCGGAGCAGCGTGCCCCTCAGCCGATGATGTCGGCCTCGGAGCACCGGTGAGGGAAAAGGTCGGCCGACCCCTCAACACGGGGGGTTTGTCTGCCTCTCGTCGTACTTGCGGAGGGACCCCGCCCACTTTGACCCGGGAGACCCGGTCCTGGTCATTGGCGCTGGCGGAGCAGAGTTGTGCGTAGGAGACCTCGTTGAAGCAGGGAGGCACGGCGACCCCACTGGCAGCCCCTAGCAGCCCTAGCCCTGGGAAAAGCTCGGCTTTGGGTGAGGCTTCAAGGTCTACTAGCGGCTCGAGGGGGACCCGAAAGGCCTCTATCCCCTTCGGGTAAGTGTTGTCGATTTAGATTTCTTCTCATTGCTTCCCCATTCTGCGGTTCATTAAGTTCTCTACTAATCTGCTTTTCATCTAGGCCAAAGCGCCGTATCGAGGAGGCGACTCTTGCATCGGCTAAGCAGCTCAGGGTGGACCTGGCCATGAAGATGAGGTCCTCAGTCACAGGTGCGATGTCGAGGCCCTTGGCACCGTGGGAGGTGAAGTGGCTGTCCTTAGCCCTCGGGGCTATGGCTCGCGGTAGGCTGACGGGTTCTGCTCTTGCTGCAGGGTTGAGCAACTCAGGGACCATGACGGGCGGTGACTCTGAGGTAGGGAAGACGCAGGAGGGAGGGCGTGCCTCCTCGGTGTCAACGTCCATGGTCCCCGAGCTTGGCCCGACGCCAGGGACCGGAACCACAGCGTCGGGAGCCCCTGACCTGGGATAACCCGAGGTCTCCATTTCCATGCTCGAGGCAGGAGCCCCCGAGGGCCACGAGTCAGGAACGGAGGTAGCCCTCGTCGACCTCGAGGGTGAGGTGGCCATCACCCCTCCCCCCCTCGACCGGAGGACGGAAGCCATGGCCGACGGGGCTACACGAGCTGGAGGCCTTGCGAAAGTAGGAGCAAGAGGCCCTACAGGAAGAGGAGCTACCGTGGACGTAGCAGGAGGAGAAGAAGTCGCAGGAGCAGCAAGAAGAGGAGGAGCTTACTGGGGGCTAGCCCCAGCATTAGCAGGCGCAGCAGACGCCGCCGGGAGATGCGACGCTGCTGGATCTATCGGTGCAGCAGCCGCCTAAGCCATCGGAGGGGGAGGAGACCTCGGGACTCCCAAAACAGTGGGTGTCCATGATCACCCTCGATGAGTTGCTGATAGAGCAAGAAGCGGAGGTGAAGGCGTGGACGGTTCCATGCTCGCTGGGGGCGCAGCTCGAGGCGGAGACCTCGGCACCGAGCCCGCCGGGAGACGTGTCGATGGTGGACCTGCTAATGCCACAAGATGTGGCATTGGAGGAAACAACAGCCTCAACCCCTCCGTTGCCTCCAGAGGCACCTGAGCCAGCATCAAGCCAGCCACCGCAACCATCGACCACGCCGTTGGAGGAGCCAGTGATTTCTGGTCCACAGGCGGAGCGGCCGGAGGAGACGGTGGCCAAGAGTCCTTCTACTTTTGACATTAGAAGGAAGGAGAGGATCCCCCCTCGCATGCTGGAGTAGTCATCACGTTGGGGGCTCCTGGCCCGTTGAGGAGGTCGACTTCCGACTCCGGGCTGGGAGATACCAGCATCACGTCGGAGTTCCCCACCCTGGCCGAGTTGGAGGAGCGCCATGGCACCCCACGTGACGTGGTGGATAAGATCGAGTCCTTGGTGAGAACCAAGGTCAAGATGGTCCTCCCACATTGGGGCAAGGAGCGCGTCGTGCTCTGGGAGCTCGATGACTCCAGCGCTCCCGGGATCGTAATGGATGACCTAGAGGAGGTCAAGCGCTGGGAGGACATGGAACAGTCCTGAGCATGGCTACAGCACTCCCTAGAGCTGGCCGTCGAGCTCATTGGAGGTCTCGACCAGAATCTCATGGTAAGTCCCTGTTTGGATCACATATGGTTTTTGGCTTTTTCTGTATGGATTGCCTTAACCCTCGATTTCCTGTTTCCAGGACGTGCGAAGGCATTCCCACTCCAAGTCATACTTCCTCCATGAGACGCACAACTGCCGGGAGGAAGTGCTTCGCCAACTTGAGGCCGGTCGTTTTGCGCAGAGCAAGGTGGCCGAGGTCAGGGAGGAGGTGAAGCGGGCCAAGGAGGAGGCCGCCAAGGCTAAGGAGGAGGCCGGTTGGGTGAAGGAGGACGCCGAGGCAGCTCGAGGCGAAGCCGCCCCAAGGAGGAGGCAACCGTAGCCAAGGGTGAAGCGGAGAAGGCCAAGAGCGATGGCACTCATGCCCAAGAGCATGTCAAGCTACTCATGGAGGAGGCTCGAGGCTCCGTGGAGTGTATCCGCTTGCTCGAGGCCAGTTTAGCTCAAGTCTCCACGACACACGACACCCTCTTCGCCTTGGTCAAGGAGGAGAAGGGTCGAGCCGACAGCCTGGATGCCAAGCTCGAGGCGATGAAGGCTGCCCTTCGAGAGAAGGAGCAAGCCATCATCTTGGCTGGTGGCGCCCTCGAGACCCACTGGTGCGAGAAGACGGACATGACCTGGGCTTTCAATGAGGCCCAACGGGAGTGAGATGAGGCTCGGGAGGAGTGCGACGCCATGCTGGAGGACTGCAGCGCCCTCAAAACCCGCTATGCCAGTGAGTTCCTCGGTGGGCTTCGACTTTTTCCTTTCCGTATGACTTGTTTAACTATTGTTTCATCTTTTACGACTTGAGACTGAGCTGCTCTCCACTTGGACCACCACCAAGGTGCTACAGGAGAGCCTCATGGCAAAGGGGGCGCTGCTCGGCAGGTTCTGGGTCGCCATCAACAGGCTCTGCACCTCCTGGGAGGTCGAGCCCATCGAGGAGGCCGGAGAAGACATCCCAGGGGCCGCATTCGTCGACCAACTCTACCACCTTGATGCCACCCTTTGAGATCATGTGCGGGAGGCGCTTCACACCGACGTGGAGCAGGCGCTGGTGGTGGTCTCCTCTGGCTTCGTCTTTGACATGGGCATCGTTGCCCAAGGCTTCGTCTCCGACATCTCAAAGATCGATGCCAAGAACGAGGAGTGATGCAGAGGGCTGATCCAGGATGCCAAAAGGCCGAGGGGAGTGCTGGCCAAGCTATTCGAGGATGAAGTCCTCCCCGAAGATGAAGGGTACACCGTCGAGGAGGGCGGCGATGGAGACGGCGGAGTGGGCCTGTAGGGCAAAACTAGGCAAAGGTGCCCGTGTAAATAAGTTAGTTTTTGTAACTTATATTCAGTGTGGCCGGAGCGAGCCTTTAAAACATCTATGCATCTATCGTAATGCATTTGGATATTTTAAGTTCGAGCCTTCTCTGTTTTCTTTCACCTAGATTTTGCTTTTTTGACTAAGTGTTCGACGCATGCTTGTATCCCTCGAGGGAGGGGGAGCGAATGGGGGTACCATAGCCCTGAGGCATAGGAGAGCCCCAGGCTCGATAGCCCTCAACCCTTAGGGAGTTCGAGGCATTTTCTACTTGATCGCGAAGCGCATCGAGGCATAGGAAAGAAGAGACGCTCGAGCTTCGATCACCTGACTTTTGCTTTTTGACTAAGTGTTCGACGCATGCTCGTATCCCTTGAGGAAAGGGGAGTGAGTGGAGGTACCATAGCCCTGAGGCGTAGGAGGGCCCCAGGCTCCACAGCCCTCGACCCTTAGGGGGTTCGAGGCGTTTTCTACTTAGTTGCGAAGCAAAAGGAGACGCTCGATTTTTGAAAAATCGTTCGTATTTTTTTAGAAACTTAGGGGGTTTCCCCCTGTTAGCCCCTGAGGGAGGCTTGACTCTGGCGAGACAGGGTCGAGGCTACCTCTTGCATGTACAATAATGAGTTTAAACTTATAATCGAAAGTACTTCTTATATTTGTCATGTGAAAATGTACGAAACATGCGAGAATGTACAAGGGTATCGATGCCCTAGGGGTAGAAATGATGTAGCTGTTCGATGTTCCATGCGTTGGTGAAGGTTTCGCCCTTGTTGTTCACTAGCTTGTACGTTCCGGGCTTTGACACCTTAGCTAAGGTGTATGGGCCTTCCCATGGTGGAGTCAGCTTGTGACGCCCCTTGTGCTCTGTCATCGACGTAGGACAAGGTCTCCAACTTGGAAGTCCCTCAAGCGCACGTGCTTGTCGTGGTAGCATCAAAGTTTCTACTGATACCTTGCGATGTGAATCAGCGTCATGTCCCGAGCCTCCTTGAGCTGGTCGACAGCATTTGCGAGGGCTTCTTCATTGGTTTGCTCGTTGTAAGCCTTTAGTCGAGGGGAACCATACTCGAGATCAATGGGGAGGATGGCCTCAGACCCATAGACCAAGAAGAATGGTGTGAACCCCGTGGCTCGACTAGGTGTTGTCCTTAAGCTCCATAGGATCAAAGGCAGCTCCGTGGCCCATTTCTTTCCGTGCTTGTTAAGGTGATTGAAGATCCTTGGCTTGAGGCCCTGCAAAATCATGCCATTGGCGTGCTCGACCTGGCCGTTAGTTCAAGGATGAGCAACCGTGGACCAGTTTACACGGATGTGATGGTGATCGCAGAAATCCATGAACTTCTTGCCAGTGAACTGTGTGTCGTTGTCAATGATGATGACGTTCGGGACCCCGAAGCGATGGATGATGTCGGTGAAGAACTCGACCGCCCGCTCGGAGCGGATATTGCTGATAGGCCAGGCCTCGATCCACTTGGTAAACTTGTCGACAGCAATGAGTAGGTGCATGTACCCCTTGGTTGTCCTCTTGAGAGGCCCCATGATATCGAGCCCCCAGACCGTGAACGGCCATGTGATGGGGATCATCTATAGGGCGTGAGCTGGGAGGTGCGTCCGCTTGGCGTAGAATTGACACCCCTTGCACAAGCGGACAATGTTGATGGCATTGGAAATGGTGGTTGGCCAGTAGAAACCCTGTTGGAAGGCATTGCCACGAGGGTCCTTGGCGCTGCGTGGTGGCCGCAAGCCCCCAAATGTATGTCCTCGAGGAGCCTCCTGCTTTCTTCGATAGTGATGCAGCGCTGAAGGATACCTAATGGGCTTCGCCTGTAGAGTTCCTTGCCATCACCGTAGATGACGTAGGACTTGGCCCGTCATGTGATCTGGCAAGCCTCGGTTTAGTCTTCTGGGAGCTCCCCTCGAATGAGGCAGTCGAGGAAAGGGACTTTCCAATCCGGAGGTGGGTTCAACGGAGGAGGTGTCCCCTTGATCTCCATGACCTGCCGAGGCCGCGGGGTCGAGTTTCGAGGGTGTGGTGCCAGCCCCCGAGCCCAAGTCAACGGAGGGCTCGAAGAGGTCTCTTGAGAATACATCTGGAGGGATAGTACCTCGAGTTGATGCGATCTTCACGAGCTCATCCGCAGCTTCGTTGTAGCATCGAGGAATATGATTGAGCTCGAGGCCATGGAACTTGTCTTCCAGTTTGCGCACTTCATTGCATTAGGCTTCCATCTTGGCATCGTGGTAGCACGAGGCCTTCATCACTTGGTCGATGATGAGTTGCGAGTCACCTTGAACGTCAAGGCGTCGGACCCCGAGTTCGAGGGCAATACGCAACCCGTTGACAAGAGCCTCATACTCCGCAATGTTATTAGAAGCGGCAAAGTGGATGCGAATGACGTAGCGCATGTGAACTTTGAGGGGTGAGATGAAGAGCAAGCCTGCGCCTGCTCCTATCCTTATGAGCGACCCGTCGAAGTACATTGTCCATAGCTCGGCTTGGACTTGAACTGGCGGCAACTGGGTGTTGGTCCACTCAGTGATGAAATCTGCCAGCACCTGAGATTTGATGGCCTTCCGTGGTGCATAGGTGATGGTCACGCCCATGAGCTCGATTGACCACTTAGCAATCCTTCCAGCAGCTCCTGGTTTTGGATGATTTCCCCCAAGGGGAAAGAAGACACCACGATAACCGGGTGGCTGAGGAAGTAATGCTGGAGCTTGCGACGCGTAAGAACGATGGCGTAGAGCAGCTTTTGCACCTGCGGGTAGCGGGTCTTGGTTTCCGAAAGCACTTCACTGATGAAGTAAACCAGTCGCTGGGCGGGCAGGGCGTGCCCTTCCTCTTACCTCTCGACCACTATGGCCGCGCTGACCACCTGAGTGGTCGCAGTGACATAGAGGAGGAGAGGCTCGGGGGTTTTAGTTGATGTTGCCGGTCGAGGCGGGACGAGGATCGGGGCGGAGGTCAGCATGCTCTTGAGTTTATCGAGGGCCACCTTGGCCTCCGTGGTCCATGCGAAGCATTCAGATTTTTTTCAAGAGGCAATACAGGGGCAGGGCCTTTTCCCTCAAATGTGAGATGAAATGGCTGAGAGCCGCGAGGCAGCCTGTGACCCTTTGTACACCCTTGAGATCTTGAATCAGCCCCATTCATGTGATGGCTGTGACCTTCTCGGGGTTGGCCTCGATCCCGCGCTGGGAGACAATGTATCCGAGGAGCATGCCCTGAGGCACCCCAAAGACACTTTTCTTAGGGTTAAGTTTGATATTCTTGGCTCGAAGGCACCTGAATGCGATTTCAAGGTCATGGATGAGGTTGTCGGCTTTTTTGGATTTGACCACGATGTCATCGACATAGGCCTCGACCATGTTGCCTATGTGTCCACCGAAGACATAGAGCATGCATCGCTGATACGTCGCCTCGGCGTTTCGAAGGCCGAAGGGCATGGTGACGTAGCAATACATGCTGAAAGGTGTGATGAAGGAAGTTGCGAGCTAGTCGGACTCTTTCATCTTGATTTGGTGGTAGCCTGAATAAGCATCAAGGAATGAGGGTTTCACATCCCGCGGTAGAGTCAACAATTTGATCAATGCATGGTAAAGGAAATGGAACTTTTGGACATGCTTTGTTTAAACTAGTATAGTCAACACACATCTGTATTTTTCCATTCTTTTTCTTAACTAACACAGGATTAGCTAACCATTCGGGGTGATGTACCTCCATGATGAATCTAGCCGCCAAAAGCTTGTGTACTTCCTCGCCGATGATCCTGCGCTTCTCCTCGTCAAAGCGGCGCAGGTGTTGCTTCACAGGTCTGGACCCAGCTCGGATCTCCAAGGCGTGCTCGGTGACTTTCCTCGGTATGCCTAGCATATCTGAAGGACTCCACGCAAACATATCGGCATTTGCACGGAGAAAGTCGATGAGCACTGCTTCCTATTTGCTCTCGAGGTCGGCACTAATCGTCAGCACCTTCTCGCCAGAGCAGCTTGGGTCGAGTAGGACTTTCTTGGTGTCTTGCGCTGGCTCAAAGCTGTCGACGCGACACTTGGGGTTGGGCACCTCATCGATGAGGCACTCAAGGGTCAAGGCTATCATCACATTTTGCTCGACGGCCTCTCTGTACTTGATGCATTTGATGTCACAGTCGTACACGTGCTCGTAGGAGGTGCCAATGGTGATGATGCCTCTGGGTCCTGGCATCTTGAGCTTGAGGTAGGTGTAGTTCGGGACCACCATGAATTGCACATAGCCTGGTCAGCTGATGATAGCGTGATAATTTATGTGAAACCCGACCACCTTGAAGGTGAGGGTCTCTTTCCTGAAGTTGGGGGGGTGCCAAAGCAGACTGGAAGGTCGATGCGGCCGACGGGAAGAGCCTTCTTCCCTGGTACGATGCCATGGAAGCCCCCGGCGCTGGGTTGGCGTTGGCACCTCTTGACCCCCAGGAGGTCAAGGGTTTCAAGGTAGATGATGTTCAGGCTGCTGCCGCCGTCCAAGAGGACCATTGAGAGGCGGATGTTGACGATGATCGGGTCGACGATGAGCGGATAGGCCCTGGGGTTGGGGACACGATCCGGATGGTCATCGCGGTCGAACGTGATGGGAGCATCGGACCAGTCAAGGTAGTGGGGTGTCGTGACTCGGACGGAGAAGACTTCTCGATGTTCCCTCTTGTGCTATCGAGGCGTGAGCTGGGTCGAGGGGCCTTCGTAGATCATGTAGCAGTCGTAGACTTTGGGAAATTTTCCGTCTTCCCCGTTGTCTCCCTCATTGCCCCCTGGTCTTTCTTATCGTCACCCTTCTTGACGCCTAGTTACTCGAAGTGCTCTCGAAGCATGCGGTAGTCCCTGAGCTTGTGTTTTGCCCTGTCCTTGTGATGAGGGCAGGGCTCCTCGAGCATCTTGTCGAAGACGACCCCCTCAGGGGGACCCTGTGGTTTTTTGCACTCGAAAGCTGCGACGAAATCGCCGTCTGCGGCCTCATGCTTGCCTTGCTGATTCTTCTTCTTATTCTTGTTGTTCTTCTTCAAACCTTTGCTCGAGCCCCTAGCATCGGCTGCCGATGGCTTTCCCTTGTCCTTCTCGCCACCGAAGAAGGCTTCAACCACCTCTTCGCTAGTCGCGTAGTTGGCGACCACGTCCATGAGCCCATCGACGGTGTTGGGGCGGTTGCGCCCCAACTCATGAACTAGGTCCTTGCAGGTCATACCCACAACAAACGCTAGAATGACGTCAAGATCAGAGATGTGGGGGAGTTCAGTTCGGAGCTTGGAGAAACATCGAGCGAAGTCACAAAGAGACTCCTCTGGTTTTTGCTTGTAGTTGCGTAGTTCCCAGGAGTTTCCAGGACGCACGTAGGTACCCTTGAAGTTCCCCTCGAAGATCTGGACAAGGTCGACCCAGTCACGAATCTGGTCAGGGGGAAGCTCCTCGAGCCACCTACGCACGGTGTCGGATAGGAACAGGGGAAGGTGACGTATGATCGCACGATCGTCACGTGCCCCGCCCACCTGACAAGCTAGTCAAAAATCGGCTAGCCAGAGCTCGGGTTTGGTTTCGCCATTGTACTTGACGACGCTTGTGGGGGTCAAAACTTATCGGGCAGCTGGGCGTTGTGGATCGTCCTGCTAAAGACTCGAGGACCCGGTGGCTCTGGGGCCTGTTGGTCTTCATCGCTGTCGTAACACCCCCATGATGGGTGCTGTACCCTCGATCCTCGGTGTCCCCGTGTTTGCGCTTGTGGTTCTTGATGATATTGAGGCGCGCGTCATGCGGGGCGCAGTTGTCGACGATACAATCTTGGGCTGGTGTCTTCTTCGCTCGGGGGGCCGCCTCTTGATCGACCGAACCCTCCCTCTCGGGCTGGGAGGGCTCGTCCTGCGGTTCGGAAGCTGCCCCTCGACGCCTGGAGGCTGACCTCTTGGCTTGTTGGACATCTACAACTTGAAAGAGACCCTTGATCTTGTGTTGTATCTGTTGAGCTTGCGAGTTGGATGGCAGGGGCATATTGCAAAGAAGAATAGCCACTGTGACAATGTTCTGGCTTGCTCGAGGGTAACAGTTGATGGGATGTTCAGGTGCCCCACCCTTGTTGATCTACCAGAGGACCTCTTGGGCCCTGGCTCGGGCTCTACCACTGGGTGGTCGATGCTCCTGCTCAAGGGTTCGCTCGAGCTGGCGCAGTCGTTCTCGGTCATCATCGAGTTTAGCCTGCAACTCCCAAATTTGTGCCAGCTGTGCGTCCTACTCATCAGGATAGGGGCACACCTCTCGAGGTGCAACTGGTTGTCGATCCTCTGCTCTAGGGAGAGCCCCTCCAGCTGCAGCGGTAGACGCATCGGCCATCGGATTGACGGTGTCCTGATTGGATACGTCATCACCATCGATGTGGAGACACTCGTAGGTAGGGTCCCAATGGTCAGAGTCAGAGTCGGGGTCGCTGCAGCAGAAGACAGGGAATTGTCCCCGCGCCTCCTTTTGCAGCTGCTGTCGGAGTGTGCTGACGGCGTACCTCCGGGGGCCGGGCGCTCTCGCAAAGTCCAAGCCCTCGAAGGCTGGCATGACCATCCCTACGTTCATCATTGCACGAAGGAAGGCGCCTGGGCGATCCCCTATCGTGCTCATGCTGGTGTGGGTCAAGGCCGAGAACGTCTTTGCGGCATTGTTGAGACCGAACGGGAAGTGTCGACGATGCTCGAACAGCTCATGTGGAAGTAGGTTCGATGGAATGGGGGTTGCATGCATCAGGGGAGTTCTGCCAAGCTTCCTCGATGAGTGTATTGCGAAGGTGAAGTCAAGGTTGTCGTGGAGCCCTGTTGGTCCATTCTCTGCTCCTGAACTCAGGTCAGATAATCCCCCAACAAGGGGCTCCTCATCATCGATCAGGAGCGAGGGGAATGCGGCGGGCACCATCCTCGACTCAGGTTGATGGCAGTGATGGTGTCTATCACGCCTCCTTCTAGTTGCGGCAGCATGGTGGCGAGACTAACGGGTGGCCCCTCCTGAGTGTGGGCGCACACTGCGACCTCCGCTTGGGTCACTGATCGAGAGCAGGGTCGTGTCATAGCCCTGACCGAGGGACATGAACTCCAGGCTCCCAAACCAGATCACCGTAGCGCGTGGAAGCGGTGAAACAGAGTCGCTCATCCAGAAAAAATGGTAGGAAATCATTGGTAACATGCAGGACCCCTACCTGGCGTGCCAACTGTCGGTGTTTCGACCCCCAAGGGTCAACACCAATGAGTAAAATCGTAATTGCGTGCTCCCTTACTCTGGTGGGTGATGCAAGAAGGACACAGCAATTTATCCTGGTTCGGGCAAAGAAGGCCCTACATCCAGCGTGGAGGTAGATAGTTCATGTTATCTTGCATCGAAGCACTAGTACAGGGGTGAATACAAGCGGGTGTGAGAAGCGTGAGCTAGAGCTTGAGCATCTCGGGCGCTTAGCTCTCTACTTCACACTATCTCATAGTGTTGTTCTGTGATCTAAAGCCTTAGCGTATAAAGCTCTCGATCTCTCTCTTTCTCCTCCCCCTCCCCCTAGCTAAAGTCCTAGCGCCTCCTTTTATAGGCGAAGGAGGGGCGCAGGAGTACATGTTTTTAGGCCTCACGTGGTTGGTGACGTATGGCGTTGATGCCGATCATGTCGGTGCCACTATAGAGGTGTACGTCGGCATGGGAGGTCCTGCAGCCATCGCGTCGGGAGTTGTTGAAGTGTTGACCAGAGTTGTTGAAGTCCCGCTCGAGGGTCATTGATGGAGTCGAGGGGCAACGGTCGAGGCCTCAGGTCGAGTCGAGGGGGTCGAGCCGAGGGGGTTGAGGCCCATTGGATAAGGCCGAATCCCGGGAGATGCGAGGAATGTGTTGATTTTCGCGTCTCGAGGGGGTGCCGGACAGGACACAGTACTTGGTATGGCATAACAGTGAGGTACGATCTGTGGGATTCTGGGGTATGGGCGGTAAAAGCAGGATTTGACTGCCATACTTGCAACTGTTACTGTGACTACGACCATATGGTTAGGCGGGAGCAGGTGAAATGCATTGAATGCACCTGGATCCATACGGGGAGTAGCTAGCCGAGGGGTATACTGTGCTCGAGGGTTGCCTATTCACACGGGTGAAGTTTCATCCTTGAGGGCAGGCTCGTTCGCTCGGGCAAAGTTCTGTCCTTGAGGGTTAGCTCATTCGCTGGGCAAAGTTCCATCTTCGAGGCCGGCCCGTTCACTCGAGCGAAGTTTTGTCCTCGAGGGGTTGCCCGAATTGTACCCTCGAGCGTATGGTCTCGTTCCGCATGGTAGCCCATCGAGTAGGCTATGGCTTTGGGCTGTCAACGCCTATTCATAGGCCGGCCCAGTATGCTTTAGCCTGAGGGCTTTCGAGCGATAGTGAGGGATGTCGTTGGAGGGTTTGCGTTGCTGATTTTGGGGATTAGTCTTGTTAATCGAGGGTTTGGGGTACCTCTTTCCCAGATCCTCGACAGCTTGGTTTCATTGAGAACCTTGCTAACATAGTAAACTAGGCGCTGCACACTGTAGACGTGCCCGGGTTCCTGGCGCTCGACCACCATCACGATACTGACCACGATAGTTGTGGCGGCGATGTAGAGGAGAAGCTCCTCGCCTTCTCGTGGGACCGTGAGTACTGTGGGAGTTGCCAGGTACTCCTTGAGCTGTACGAAGGCCTTGTCGGTCTCCTCCATCCACTCAAACTTCTCCTTGCCTTTGAGCAGCTTGAAGAAGGGGAGCCCTTTTTTGCCCATGTGGGAGATCTAGCGACTAAGGGCCGCCATGCAGCCGGTAAGTTTCTGGATGTAGTTGAAGTTGCGTGGTGGTTGCAGGTCCAGCATGATTTGAACCTTCTCGGGATTTGGGCGTATGCCATCCTAGCTGACGACATTGCCAAGCAGGATCCCAGAAGGGACACCAAAGATGCACTTGTTGAGAATTAACTGCCAACGAAAGTTGTTGAGGGCTGCGAAGGTTCGCTTGAGGTTGGCCACCAGTGTATGGGCCTCCCTGGTCTTCACCACCACATCATCTACGTAAGCCTCGACAAGGTCATCGGTGATCTCGTGCTCGAGGCAAGCCTGGATGGCCCGCTGATAGGTAGCTCTGGCATTCTTGAGGCTAAACGACATGGTCATGAGCAGAAAGCACCGAACAGGGTGATTAAGTCAGTCTTCTCCTGGTCCTCCTTTTTGAGGGCTATCTGGTGATAACCCGAGTAGCAATCTAAGAAAGAAAGCAACTCGTAACCTGAAGTAGAATCTATGACCTCGTCAATTTGAGGGAGATTGAAAGCCTGTTTAGGGTAGTGTTTGTTGAGACTGGTGTAATCAACACACATTCTTCATTGCTTATTCTTTTTGAGTACAAGAAACGGGTTGGCTAACCACTCCGGGTGATACACCTCTTTGATAAAGCCAGCTGCTAGGAGCTTAGCTACTTCTACCCAAATGACTTCCTTGCGGTCATGAGCGAAGTGACGCATCTTCTGTTTGATGGGCTTTGCTATCTTCGAGACATCAAGGTAGTGCTCGGCCTTTTTCCTCGGGACACCAGGCATGTCGGTGGGTTTCCACATGAACACGCTGATATGCTCTCGAAGGAATTGGATGAGCGCGTCATCCTATTTGGGGGGAAGGGTAGCCCCGATCTTGGTCGTCTTCGAGGGGTCATCGTGCTTCACCAGGGAGGACTCTACAAAGCCACCATGCCAACCACAGCCTTGGATCTTCTGGGACCAGAACCAGATTTGGATTTAGATCCAAGAGGTGGTCATCACGTTGCCGGGGAGCACCCTACAGGTTTATCACATAAGACGTGGCTGCGTTGCTCAACCCGTGCGGGAAGATGGATGTGTTGCTGCTCGGGCCTGGGGCGATTGGACCTGTCGGCCCTGATGCGGGTTGAATCTGCCGTGCTCGGCATTGCTACCTACGCTCTGCTCGGGCCTGGCGAGCGGCGTGGCAATGCGTGCGTTGGCGCAAATGTACGTCGATGAATCATCCAACCTGACCGAGGGCGGACCCCGGGCAGCCGCTAGAGCCGGATCTGATCGGCGCGGGTGTCGAGGTTGGGTGCGCTCAGGGTGCTGTTGATGGTGCCCCTGGTCGGGCATGGGCTGTTGTGGTTGGTGCTGCGCCACAGTAGGAGGCCTGCCTCGGTGCACGACCGGTGACTCTCCTCTGTGGTCGGCAGGTGGTGCTCGGGCCAGAGCCAGATTTGGATCTGGTCTGCATGGGTGTCGAGGCTAACTGCGCTGTGCCACAGTAGGAGGCCTGCCTCGGTGCACGGCCGGTGGCTGTCCTCTGTGGTCGGCAAGCGATGCTCGGGCCGGAGCCAGATTTAGATCTGGTCGGCGTGGGCCACCAGCTTGGCCCGTATGTCCTTGTTGGTGTCGAGCGTTGCCATCCTGACGGATAGGTGGCGGCCCACAGACCATGGGTAGATCTGGGTCTGCACGACATGGTTGGTCGGTGCGGTTGCACCAGCGTGGTCGGACAGGGGTGAACTCCAAGTACTCTTTGCAGAGCCGCGTAGGAGCGGACTCCACGTACTCAAGGAGCTCGGCCAGACCTAGTCCGTGTCCGTCGATCATGTCAATGAGGTCGGAGTTGTATATGTGCCTCCTCTGGTAGCGAGGAAGCCACCAGTTCATCATCTCCTCCCTCGTCATGGGTGGCGCGTATGACCCCAGGGGCGGCCCCGAGATCTGAGTTATCGGAGAAGTGTTCGGCACGGTTGTGCTGGGGCCTACTGCGTCACAGCCGGAGCTAGGACCGGCTGCGCTGCTCCTGCAAATGTGAGGGACGTTGTCGCACCGGTGGTCCATGTGAAGGAGCCAACATTGAGGGAGAAGCCCGCCTCGAAGTCCATGGAAGCCGGGAACGACACCATCTTGATCGTCTGCTGATCGAATCACGCAACCCCTACATAACGCGCCACTGTCGATGAAACCTCATCGGCAGTCTACCATGGGATACCCCGAGGTAGTAGATTGCCGTGGGGAGCATGCTAAGATCTAAGATCGAGATGTTGAGACACAAGACGAACACACGGAAAACCGGGATTTATCCAGGTTTAGGCCGCTCGGAAGCGTAATACCCTACGTCCTGCGTCTCTGCTGCTGTATTGATGAGTACCGGAGTACAATGATATGATTCAAGCTTAGATCCCTGTGGTCGGTTACATTGAGCCGTATCCTTAGAGTACACGACTAGATCTAACCGACTAGACTCTTTGCGTGCCAACAAGCCTTCTGCACCCACGCAGCCCGCCGACCTGGTCAGTTGCGGACCACAGGCTCTAGTCGTCCGGCCCACTGATCACGATGATGATGGACCAGCCTTCATCTTCTGGTGTGGGCCGTCTTGTACCGAGCAGCCCAAAGTCTAGCCGTAAGGGTATATGGGGTCTGTACCCCCACAGAGGCCACGCGAGTTTCCCCATGAAAACCTAGCTTCCGTGGGGCTAAGACACCCGTGTCAAGTGCATTCAAATTTACCCAAGCGTTGGCATGTGGAAAATTGCTGCATGGATATCCAGCGCCGATAAAACAGCGGGATCCCGACGGGGAAAGCTGCTGCCAAAGTAGCCGTGAGCTCATGTTAGCATTACTGTGAAATTGAGGCATAGGAAAGCAATCCTATGGAATTTTTCCTTGCTTTTTCCTATGAACCAAATGTGGTGTGTGTAGGAAATAATCCTTAGGAAGTTGATTCGCACAAAAGTCCTATGCCATCCTCTAATCCAATGGAGGCCTAAGTAACCCCATGACTCCAAAGCTAAGGTATACACACAGTTCGATCAAGAAAATTGTAAAGAGTTATCAGATGTTTTGCTCGCTTACCAAGCGTCACTTCGTCTCTAATCTTGTTTCGTAGTTGATGATCTGTTGTGCCGGTATGGTCAAAAAATCATGCATTTCTTTCTATCCACACTTTTCAGCACCCTAAGATGATCAGGGAGCACAAACCTTTTCTGTCCGCACAATGAACACATACCATGTTACTCAACCATCTGAGGACACTTTTGTCGTGGATCCGGTTGCTAGGAAGTAGACCGGATTTACCTATTCACATTGCAATGTTTTCCCACAAAACAATCTTGGAAAAATGCACTCGTCCGTCCCATAACAAGTGCACTTATAGAATTCAAACTTAATCCCAAAATAAGTGCACCACTAGGTATGGGACAATCTAGTTAGTTGTTCTTTTATACTTTCTCTCTTTTCAAAGTGCAATGATTACATCTTTATAAGGATATATATATATATATATCCAATTTTTCACTAACATTGATCTCTTTGACAAAATGCTAGAAGTGCATTTATTTTGGGATGAAAAAAGTAAGCTGGACTTCGGCAACTGATAACAGAAATGGTAATTTCCAGAGTTGGACCAACAACAAGCCACCAAACAATCCGAAGTCTAAAATCTATTTTTGTAAAACTAGGCACCAAAGAATTTGTACTTTGGCGCTGTAGACAATGGTCTCCCCACAAAAAAAAGGAGTATTTGATCTGTCAGATTTTTTTATAAATATGACCTAGTAATCTTGTTGTTTGGATCCCATGGCAAAATTTTAGGGGCTAAACATTAGTCCATTGTTTTCCCATGGTGATCCAAACAGTTATGCAAGATGTGAGCACATGGAGTAGGGAGAGCTAAACTCCTCAAGAGGCCCTAAACTGGGCTAAAAGTGCAGTATAGGGTGTGAAGTAGCTTTAATAGTTTAGCAGTAAAAGTTTAGGGGGCTAAAGTTTTGCCATAGAAAATGGATACAAAGAACAACTGTTAAGAAAAATAATACTTTTAAAACTAGAATTTCCTGGAAACAAAAATATAGAATACAGTACTAGCACTTAGTGCGTACACACTGTCAAGATTAAGAATACACGTCGATCATGATGCTTTAATGTGCCTTTGAAGTTGAAGCAAATGGCAAATTTCTCAGTTGTCGGAAGTGAAGAAAGAACTCACCATCGCCGGCTGACCAAAAAACAAAATGGATTGCCGGCATGGCATGTTGCCCACGATTTCGTGGATCCTCGCCGTTGTTGCTATTGCAACAAGTGTGGGAGATCTGTAGAAGAAGTCAATCAAGACAAACAAAATAGTTGCCATCGCAGCAGAGGATGATGCTCTGCCTGTGTATATAGACTCCCCGGCACTTCCCCTTGCCAATCACCAAGAATTAAGCCAACGAAAAAAAAAGCTACTTGCAGTACATTAGTGTGATCCTGCAGTTCTAGCAATGGCCGGAGGAGATGACCTGAAGCTGCTCGGCTCGTGGTCGAGCCCGTTCGTGCTGCGGGTGAAACTCGCTCTCAGCCTCAAGGGCCTGAGCTACGAGTTCGGCGAGGAGGATCTCTTCGGAGGCAAGAGCGAGCTGCTGCTCAAGTCCAATCCCGTCCACAAAAAGGTACACGTGCTGATCCACAACAGAAAGCCTATCTGCGAGTCGCAGGTCATCCTGCAGTACATTGACGAGGCCTTTGCCGGCACCGGCCTGTCCCTCCTCCCAGCTGAGCCCCATGAACGCGCCGTTGCTCACTTCTGGGCGGCCTATATCGATGACAACGTACGTAGGCATCTAGCTATCGGCTCAAATCTTCCAATCGATTGCAAAATAAGGCAAGCGCCTTTCATTGGGTTGTGATAGTTTCGTTACGTTGACTGATCGTGCAGATGCTGCCCGCTTGGAAGCAGTCGTCACCAATTGGCAAGACGGAGGAGGAGAAGACAGTTGCTCGTCACGGTGGAGACCCTGGAGGGGGCGCTAAGGGACTGCGGCAAAGGGAAGCCCTTCTTCGGTGGCGATAGCGTCAGCTACGTGGATGTCGTGCTCGGCGGCCTGCTCTAGTGGATGCGTGTATCAGAAGAGCTGAACGGCATCAAATCCTTGGACCCTGAACTTACTCCGCTCCTGGCAGCGTGGTCGGAGCAATTCGGTGCCCTGAAAGCCATCGAGCCGCTGATGCCAGACATGTGCAGGCTAGTTAAGTTCGGCAAGATTGTGGACACATGATTTTTCATATCATGGTGTAGCATCTTTTGTTGGTGTGATGAGCGATTGTCAACATGTCCAACACTTTGGTTGGTGGTCGGTTTGGTGGTTCTACTGATCCTCTGGCACAGGGTTATGTGTCGAAACGTGTCTCTTGGCTAGTGATGTGCAGGTGTGGAGTCCGGAGGCGGTGGCAGCAGTCGAGTGAAGGTCAAGTAGGGCGTGCCATGCTGACGGACCGGGTGCGGTGAATGGCGGACGCAAGGCTTGGACCAAGGGACCAGACGACTAGGTGGTCGGCCGCGGTGGCTCACACTTGGCACATCGATGAGTGCAAGTGTACACGGCGGCGGACGCGTAGGGGCTACGCTAGTCGCGAGGAGGTTTGGTGGTTTTCCCTCAAAACCATCGGTGGCGGGTTTCGTGGGTTGACGCCTCAAAACCCGGGTGGTCCCGATGCGGACGGATAGCACGTGGCGGCATCAGGGAGATTGCGTTGAGGCAAGGCTACTGGTGAGAAGGCGCGGTGGTCCTCGGATCAGGAAATCCTGAGTTGGACCACAGTGCACTTAGCTAGGTGATTTGCTCTGAAAATATCCAAGGGCATAAGTGGAACTGTGTAGTAGGAGTATAAGAGTGGTCGGCCCCTCCACTCACTTACCTCTTTGGTCATCATTGTTTATTCCCATCACTTTTCTGTTTTCTCCTCTCTGTACCCGGCTTTCCCTCTCTGTTGTTCTTGTTCTTGCCGAGGTCCAAGAACATGGATTTTTACCCATGTATTTGTGAGATATTTTGTGTGGGAATGGAGGCCCGAATCCTCCTCGTTCCCTCTGGGCTTTAATTTTGATATGTGAATTTTGTTCCATTTTCTATGCGTCGTTGACTTCTTGCAGTTTTGGAGCGTTTTGGCTCTATCTTTTTGCATTGATTTATGCTTTATCGAGTGATGAACTAGATCCTCAAGGGAATTGAACCAATTCCACTCGTGCATCAAGAAAAAACAAGATTTGTATTTTGGGGAGAAACTGCGTGCTCGGCACAGATCCGCTTTTCCCGACGATTAGATTTAAATTGAGTGATGATTTCTTGGGGATAGCTTTCCACCTCCTCTATGATGGTCTATGTGAAATCTAGTATCGATCTGTGCTGGTCAGATCCAGCTTCTTTTGATTTCTCTTCCTGTGTTCATGATGTACCAAGTAGCTGTCCTCTCTGAGATCTTTCAATTCCCAGCTTTCTGATTGTGTGGGGCTCAACGGCAGTGCTACCAGCATCGTGTGCTTAGGCATCGAGAGAAAGCTCTTTTGAGCAGCACTTTCCCTAAACACCAGTTGCCTGAATCTTTTGTCGGTGGTCAGTTACCTATTTTGGTGACGCCAGAGGTGGGAGAACAGCAGTAGCACTGCAGCGCTGAAGTGCTTCCCATTCTAGGTCATGGGCTCCTGATCATTTTCCGGTTAGCTTCTGACTGAGCAGCTTGGTCCCGACCAGCTTTGTGCTCTGTCGATTGATGACTGTGGTCAACATGTTCTAGACCAGCTTCCCGACCAGGTTCAGCTTTGTTCCTGACCATTTTGTTCGACGTGGTCCGGAGCAGTTTTTCCGACCAGCTTCTGTCTTGCTGTCGACCACCGTGGGCGGTGTGGTCTGAACCAGTTGCCGACCAGGTGTCTTCCAGTTCCTGACCAGAACCCGACCAGTTGCATTTTGTTCTCTATTTCTATTCTCTTTTCTTGCATTGGTTCAAGGGTGCCCGGTCTACCTGGTCGGGTTTTCTTTCCTTGGGTAGGTGGTGCTTGGGAGTGCTTCTATCTGATTGGGATTTTGAAAGAAAAGTTTTCGGCTCCCATTCACCCCCTCTGGTCGCCATTTTTGGTCCTTCAATTAATATCAAAGCCAGCTTAAGGATCACTCCACCTTAATCGGTCCGTGATCCACGGAAGCGACATTTTTGTTTTTGTTGTAAATTTGCTTCCGACTTTCTTTGTCGGGGTTTGAGTTTCCTTTACTAAAACTAATGGTGCTCTAAGAAATGGCACCAAGTTCTTCTTTGCATGTGTCTTTGCCCTTAGGTTTGAATGGTGGACTTGCAATGAAGCATGACATCGTGCAGAGAAGGCAGAGTGTGGCTCTTGAGAAAGAACGCGAGTTGAACGCTTTGTTGGACCTCCTTCGTGATGATGAACTTTCACTGGAGGATCTTGTGCGTGAACTTTGCAATGCCAAGAAAGGTACACTTGGTTATGTTGTGTGCTTGTCCCAACGTTTTGACACATTTCTTGAGGATATGTGTAAAAATTCCGAGCTCTGTGATACTTTCCATAGAAAGATTGAGAAGTTGAAATGTTCCATTGCTAGGCTAAAATATGGTCTTGCCTATTGGAAATCTTGTGCTTTAATTCCATGCACTTCTTGTGATGACATGCTTAAAAAAGAATCATGATTTGAGCTCCTGCCTTGCATGCTTAAAATCTGAAAATGAGATGTTGAAATCTAATGCCTCTAAGCCATGTCTTGCATGTGTTGATCTATATAAGGAACTTGATAAGGCTAGAGATGAAATTTCTTTGTTGAAGCCAAATGCTTCTTTACCATGTGTTTCTTGTGAGTCTTTGCTTGCTGAAATGAATGAATTAAGATTAACTCATACCACATGTGTAGATGAACTTGAGCATGCTAGGGCTAAAATTGATGAGATAAGTTGTAGTCCTTGTAGCTTGTGCTCTTTGCATGTCAATGATGATGTTTCTTCCACTGCTCTCATTTGCACATCATGCATTGAACTGGAAAATGAAGTTTTGACTATGAAGCAAATGCGCGATGATACGAGTGCCAAGTTGGTTGAGCACAATGAGAAGAGTGCCAACCTTGAGAAAGAGATTGAACTCTTGCATACCACATATGCTAAGTGCATCGGGAAGGAGATGGAAAACTTAAAAAATGCTCCTTGTGGTACTTGTGATGTCCTCAAGTTTGAAAATTAGGTTTTGACTAAAAGATGCAAGAGTCTTTGTGCTAAGTCTTTGGATTCTCGTGATTATTGCAACTCCGATGTTGTTGTTTCTAAGATTGCTTCTTTGCAACCGGAGTTGAGTTCTTGTGTTGCGCGTGAGTCTTTTGATGATAGCACTTGTGCTAAGGCTTCGGATAGCTCTTCCATAGCTAGTCCTAAGCTTGTTGCTTTTTTGGATGATGTCCAAGGGATCTCTCATGACAAGAGTGCTTCTCAAATGTTTGGAACTCAAGTTCCCAAACCAATCTTCAAGTGCACCTTTTGCAAGAAAGATGGACATTTATTCAATTTCTGCTTTCTTCGTGTCAAACACGAGCGATGTGTTCAAGCTAAGGCTTTTAGGAAACCACATGTCTCTTCCCATGACACGTGTGCTCCTAGTGTTGGTGTCAAGTTAAATTTTGATGCCTCTTTTTCTAAGTCCCAAGGGACTTCTCACTTGATGGGAGTGGTGTGTTTTCTGATAGGCCTTTGTACCAGTGCTCTTTTTGTGGGAAAGATAAGCATCAAGAGAGCTTTTGCTATCAGTGTGCCAAACATATGTGATGAGCTTCTTTGTCTAGGCCTTTGACAATTTGTTGTCCTTCTCATGGTATGAACACTCATGTGCCTAGAGAGAAGCCTTGCTTCATTGATGGATTTTATGACTCCTCCTCTAGTGGGTTAGGTCATGATTGTGGATATATTTCTAGTGCTCCTTGTGTTGGTCCACAACATGCTTCTCATGATGCTTCTATTGGTTCCTCTCATAAGACCTTGGGAGATGCTTGCCTCTTTGCTCATGGGTCTCCTCGTTTTTCTTCTCGAGTTGTCATTTTGAGGAATGCTTCTAAGGAGGTTTCAAAATCACATTTGAACCAACATTGGCATCATTCTAACCCACCTGATAAGTTGAGCACTTCTTTTAGGCATGTGACCAAGTCTTGGGTTCCCAAGTATATGCTTACTAACCCTTCGGGATCCAAGACTCGGCCTTCTTTATCTACTCGTGTGTAGGTACAAGGACGTGGGGTGGAGTGTGATCAAGACTCGATGGTTCTCAACACCCATTGTGATGGCCTCCAAGAGGTGATCAGGAGATGGGTGAAAGCATCTTTGTGGAGGAGGAGCAGGATGATGTTGATTGGGGTGCTCCCGAGCCGACTCCACAGGTTGTCCCTGTCGACCCTGCGATGACTACATCTGCTCGTGGCCCCAATCCTTCTTCTTTGACTACATGGGGGCCAAATGACCAGTTTCCCTCTCTTGCACCTGAGGGAGCTCCAGTTGCGGTTGAGGGGGAGGCTATTTCATCAAGAACAGCACATGTACACATTCAACATCAACATCCTCCTGAGACCATGATTGGTAACCTCAACTAGCTTGTCACTCGCAACAGGTCATATGAAATCTCTCATTTCACGTCTTCTGCTTTTGTTGCTAGTTTTGAGCCCCAAGATATTGGACACACTTTATCTAGATATACGTGGATGATATAATCTTTGGTGGCCCTTCACACGCCCTTGTGGCAAGTTTTTCTAATTTGATAAGCAGGAAGTTTGAGATGAGTATGATGGGCAAGTTGACATTCTTTCTCGGGTTGCAAATCAAGCAAACCCGGGAAGGGACGTTTGTGCACCAAGGCAAGTACACTAAGGACCCGCTGAAGAAGTTTGACATGGGCGAGGCCAAGCCTCTTTCGACACCCATGGCGACTACCATTGCCTTGGATGTTGATATTGAGGGAGAAGCCATGGACAAGAAGGAGTATCGCAGCATGATTGGGTCGCTGATGTACCTGACGACGACGAGACCAGACATCCAGTTCACGGTCTGTCTTTGTGCACGCTTTTAGTCTTCGCTGCGCACGTCTCACCGTCAAGCCGTAAAGCAGATTATGAGGTACTTTCACTTCACTTATGAGTTTGGTCTTTGGTACTCGACTGCTTCCACCCTCTCGCTTTCTGGTTATTTCGATGCTGATTATGCTGGTTGTCGAGTTGAGAGAAAGTCAGCTTCTGGTACTCGTCAGTTTCTTGGTTCATCTCTTATTTCGTAGTCCTCTCGCAAGCAGTCTTCCATAACCCAATCTATCTGTGAGGCTGAGTATGTTGCTGCTACTACTTGTTGTTCTCAGCTGCTTTGGGTAGTTACTACTTTGAGAGATTTTTGGCTTAGATTTCACCCAAGTGCCACTTTACTGTGACAGCACCAGTGCCATAAGTGTAGCCAAGAACCCAGTGCTCCATGCTAAAACCAAGCACATTGAGGTGAGCTACCAGTTTCTAAGAGACAACCAAGAGAAGGGAACCATAGCTTTGAGACATATACGCACTAAACGCCAGCTAGCTGACATTTTCACCAAACCTCTCAACCAAGCCCAGTTTGCACACTTGCAAGAGGAGTTGGATCTTTTGAATCATATACTTAGCTCAGATCTTTTGATATCTTTGTGCTAAAACTTGATGCCTAAGCTAAGTAATGATGAAATGCTTTGGAGTGGATCTTTAGTGTCCCACGGCAATGTCACGAGACTGCTTCTCACTCTTTCAAGTGAGATGAACTTGGGCATTGTAGTGCTAGTCCACAACTACTCGTGACGAGACAGCTTCCCACTTGCACGAAGGATGAACTCGGCGTGGTTGAAAAATATAAAAATAACAATCTTTTGGCAGATAGTTTGATACTCTCACATACACATGTCTAAAAATAACCTTGTACTCCGCTGTAAAACTCTGATCAATGTTGAAGCTACAAGTGTTAAATACTTCCTTGAGACATGATGTATGATTGTTATATAGGGTAATTCACTTTTGTATACATGTGCTAGCACTAGTTTGATCTCTTGCTTATATTTGCTATGTGCTATTTTCTTTGGTGAACACCTTTTATGAGATATGCTTAAAACTGGTCAAAATGCTTTTGATTCATATTCCACTTCACTTGATCAGTTTGAGCATTGGCCTTGTCTTGTGCCGATTGTAATACTTGTGCAGTACCAACTTGAGCATGATTTTATTCAACTTGCTATACTCCTGAAGCTTTGTATGTTTGCATTGTACATCTTATGTATTTCATAGCATTCTTTTAAGGGGGAGAATGTCTCCAACAGGGGGAGTTTCCCTTTTGCTCACTTGATAAGTGCATCTGTCAACAAGGGGGAGAATGTTTTCACAAATCCAGAGTGTGCATTCATGTGCATGTGTGAGGTTAATGCATTTGTCAAGGAGGAGTTGCACATTTGCTGTTGCTAGACAAGTCAAGCCGTTTGCCTCTGCCTAGAGGGTCTAGCCGCTTTTAGATGTTTTGTGCATTCATGTGCATGTGTGAGGTTGATGCACTTGTCAAGGGGGAGTTGCAAGGGGGAGTTGCACATTTGCTATTGCTAGACGTGTCGAGCCGTTTGCCTCTGCCTAGAGGGTCTAGCCGCTTTCAGATGTTTTGAGTTTGTTTTTGCTTGGTTGTGTTGAGCCATTGCCCCTAGAGGGTCTAGCCGCTTTTAGAAGTTTTGAGTTTGTTTTTGCTTCGTTGCGTCGAGCCATTGATCATGTCTTTGGGAACCAAGTTGTTACTCTTTGCTTGCTCATGACCGTTTCGAGCTTTTCCTTAGCTTTTGGTCATTTGAGTTGTTGCTCTTTGCTTTGCTCATGGCAAGTGACCGTTTTGAGCTTTTCTTTGGCTTTAGGTCATTTGTGTGAGTTTTCGCTTTGCTCATGGCAAGTGACCGTTTTGAGCTTTTCTTTGGCTTTTGGTCATTTGTGTGAGTTTTCGCTTTGCTCATGACAAGTGACCGTTTTGAGCTTTTCTTTGGCTTTTTGTCATTTGAGTGGGTTTTCTCTGGCTTTGTGTTGGTGTTGACAATGCACTCATCAAGGGGGAGATTGTGGACACATGATTTTCCATATCATGGTGTAGCATCTTTTGTTGGTGTGATGAGCGATTGTCAACTTGTTCAACACTTTGTTTGGTGGTCGGTTTTGTGGTTCTACTGATCCCCTGGCACAGGGTTATGTGTTGAAACGTGTCTCTTGGCTAGTGATGTGCAGGTGTGGAGTCCGGAGGTGGTGGCAGCAGTCGGGTGAAGGTCAAGTAGGGCGTGCCGTGCTGACGGACCGGGTGCGGTGAAGGGTGGACGTGAGGCTTGGACCGAGGGACCAGACGACCGGGTGGTCGACCGCGGTGGCTGGCACTTGGCACATCGACGAGTGTAAGTGTACACGGCGGGGGATGCGTACGGGCTATGCTACTCGCGAGGAGGTTTGGTGGTTTATCCTCAAAATCATTGGCGGGGGATGCGTACGAGGTACGATATTCACGGACGGTTTGGTGGTTTGCCCTCAAAACCATCGGTGGCGGGTTTCGTGGGTTTGCGCCTCAAAACCTAGGTGGTCCCGATGCGGACGGACGACACGTGGCGGTATCGGAGAGATTGCGTCGAGACAAGGCTACAGGTGAGAAGGCGCGGTGGTCCTCGGATCAGGAAATCCCGAGTTGGACTACAGTGCCCTTGGCTAGGTGGTTCGCTCTGAAAATATCCAAGGCATAAGTGCAACTGTGTAGTAAGAGTATAAATAAGAGTGGCCGGCCCCTCCACTCACTTACCTCTTTGGTCATCATTGTTTATTCCCATCACTTTTCTGTTTTCTCCTCTCTGTACCCGGCTTTCCCCCTCTGTTGTTCTTGTTCTTGCCGAGGTCCAAGAACAAGGATTTTTACCCATGTATTTGTGAGATATTTTGTGTGGAAATGGAGGCCCGAATCCTCCTCGTGCCCTATGGGCTTTTACTATTTGATCTGTGAACTTGGTCGGTTTTTACTGTGCGTTGTTGACTTCTTGCAGTATTGCTGGACGAACTTCGATTCATCAGTTTTGGAGCATTTTGGCTCAATCTTTTTGCGTTGATTGATGCTTTGTCGAGTGATGAACTAGATCTTCAAGGGAATTGAACCAATTCCACTCGTGCATCAAGAAATCACAAGATTTGTATTTTGGGGAGAAACTGCGTGCTCGGCCCAGATCTGCTTTTCCCGACGACTGGATTTAAATTGAGTGATGATATCTTGGGGATAGCTTTCCACCTCCTCTGTGATGGTCTATGTGAAATCTGGTATCGATCTGTGCTGGTCAGATCCAGCTTCTTTTGATTTCTCTTCCCGTGTTCATGATGTACCAAGCAGGTGTCCTCTCTGAGATCTTTCGATGCCCAACTTTCTGACTGTGTGGGGCTCAACGACAGTGCTACCAGCATCGTGTGCTTAGACACCGA
Source organism: Bothriochloa decipiens (assembly GCA_023333625.1). NCBI lineage: Eukaryota > Viridiplantae > Streptophyta > Magnoliopsida > Poales > Poaceae > Bothriochloa > Bothriochloa decipiens. The sequence goes on from CM041628.1 coordinate 69,273,303, forward strand.
GAGAAAGCCCTTTTAAGCAGCACTTGCCCCAAACACCAGTTGCCTGACTCTTTCGTCGGTGGTCGGTTACCTGTTTTGGTGACGCCAGTGGTGGGAGAACAGCAGTAGCACTGTAGCGCTGAAGCGCCTCCCATTCTAGGTCGTGGGTTCCTGACTAGTTTTTGGTTAGCTTCTAACTGCTTACCGACCACCGTAAGCTGCTTGGTCCCGACCAGCTTTTCTCGACCAGTTTCTGTCTTGGTCCCGACCAGTTTTACCGACCAGCTTGTGCTCTGCTACTGCTAACTGACCACTGTGGTCGACGTGTTCCAGACTAGCTTCCCGACCAGGTTCAGCTTTGTTCGTGACCACTTTGTTCGACGTGGTCCGGAGCAGTTTTTCTGACCAGCTTCTTTCTTGCTGCTAACCACCGTGGTCGGTGTGGTCTGATCCAGTTGCCGACCAGGTGTCTTCCAGTTCCTGACCAGCCCCCGACTAGTTGCATTTTGTTCCCTGTTTCTATTCTCTTTTCTTGCGTTGGTTCAAGGGTGCTTGGTCTACCTAGTCGGGTTTTCTTGCCTTGGGTAGGTGGTGCTCGGGAGTGCTTCTATCTGATCGGGATTTTAAAAGAAAAGTTTCCGGCTCACATTCACCCCCTCTCTGATCGCCGTTTTCGGTCCTTCAAAGATGTTGCAGGCCCGTTATGCGGCTGCGGCCGCTGCTGGTGCAAGCAACTGAAAGAGTGAAAACACACGTTTTATCGATCTAGACTTAGCTTGCAAGTAAGACTTTCTGAGGCTTTCAGCTGCTATTGACGAAAGGAAAAAAAACAGATGCATGCAGACTTGTCGTTGGTATGCGACAACCTATAATTGTTATTTTCTACGATCTCTCTTTGCATAGTGCAATGATTACATCCTTATTAAGGGATATATATCCAATTTTTCACTAACATTGACCTCTTTAACAAAATTCTAGAAGTGCATAGTTGGACCAACAACAGGCCGCCAAACAATCCAGCATCCAAAATCTTTTTTTGGTGAAACTAGGAACGAAAGAATTTGCACTTTGGCATTGCAGACAATGGCCTCCTGATGAAAAATAAAAATGAGTGTCTAGTTATCTAATCCGTCAGATCTTTTTTATAGATACGACCTAGTAATCTTGTTGGATGGATTCTATGGCAAAATTTTGGGAGCTAAACTTTAGTCCGTTCTTTTCCCATAGAAATCCAAATACGTGGGCAAAAATGAGCACATAGAGTGTGTGCAGGGGCTAAACTTTTGTCCTTTTGCTCCTCAGGAGGCCCTAAACTGGGCTAAAAGTGCAATGGCGGGTGTGAAGTAGCTCTAGTTGTTTACCAGCAAAAGTTTAGGGGCTAAAATTTTAACAGCTGTTAATGAAAAAACTACTTCTAAATCTAGAATTTCGGTCGATGGCTGGAAACAAAAATATAGAATACAGTGCTATACAACTGTCACGAATACGTCGATCATTATGTTTTACTGTCCCTTTGAAGATGGAACAAAAATGACAAATTTCTCAGTTGTCAGAAGTGAAGAACTCACCATCGCCGGCTGACCAAACAAACAAAATGGATTGCCGGCATGGCATGTTTGTTGTCCACGATCTCGAGGTCCTCGGCCTTGTTGCAACTTCTAACGAGCGAGGGAGATGCTAGAATAAGTTAATCAAGACAAACAAAAGAGTTCCATCGCAGCATAGGACGATCCTCTGCCTTTGTATATAGACTCCCCAGCACTTCCCTTTGCCAGTCACCAAGAATTAAGCCAACGAAAAAAAAAGCTACTCGCAGCACATCAGTGAGACCGAGTGACCGACCCTGCAGTTCTAGCAATAGCCGGAGGAGACGGCCTGACGAAGCAACTGGGCAGGTGGCCGAGCCCGTTCGTGCTGCGAGTGAAACTCGCTCTCAGCCTCAAGGGCCTGAGCTACGAGTACGCCGAGGAGGATCTCCTCGGCGGCAAGAGCGAGCCGCTGCTCAAGTCCAATCCCGTCCACAGAAAGGTACCCGTGCTCATCCACAACGGAAAGCCTATCTGCGAGTCGCAGGTCATCCTGCAATACATCGACGAGGCCTTTGCCGTCACCGGCCCGTCCCTCCTCCCTGCTGACCCCTACGAACGCGCCGTTGCTCGCTTCTGGGCCGCCTACATCGATGACAAGGTACTACGCTTCTGTCGCCTCAAATCTTCCAACATCGATTGCAAAATTAGGCAAGCGCCGGCCTTTGCATTGGGCTGGGATAGTTTCGTTTCGTTACGTTGACCGATCGTGTGTGGTTGCAGTTGCTGCCGGCTTGGAAGCAGGCGGAATTTGGCAAGACGGAGGAGTAGAAGGCCAAGGGGAAAAAACTGTCGTTCGTCGCGGTGGACACACTGGAGGGGGCGCTGTGGGACTGCGGCAAAGGGAAGTCCTTCTTTGGTGGCGACAGCGTCGGGTATGTGGACGTCGTGCTCGGGGGCCTGCTCGGGTGGGTGCGCGCATCCGATGCGCAGCCCTTTGACCATGAACGGACTCCACTGCTGGCGGCGTGGTCGGAGAGCTTCGGCGCGCTGGAAGCCGTCGAGGCGGTGCTGCCGGACGTGAGCAGGCTGGTTGAGTACGGCAAGATGATGAAGGCACGTCTAGCGGCTGCGGCAGCCGACGGTGCAAGCAACTGAAACCGCAGGTTATATCGATCTAGACTTATAGCTTGCCACGTGTTTCAGACTCTCAGGCTTTCAGCTAGTGACGTGAAAGAAATAACGGAACCCGGCCTTGTGGTCTGCACGTTGCGGACTTGCCTGGTCAGTTTGTAGGCACCGAGTGTTCATTGCCGTGGATGTGTCTTCAGTGTGCTGGTTCAGATGTATCCTGTTCGGTTCAGTATTATTTGTGGAATCTGTTGTTTTGATCGAGAAAAGCTGCGCACATATGATTTTTCGTATCATGGTGTGGCATCTTTTGGTGGTGTGATGAGCGATTATCAACATGTCCAACACTTTGATTGGTGGTCGATCTTGGTGGTTTCACTGATCCCCTGGCACAGGGTTATGTATTGAAACGTATCTCTTGGCTTGTGATGTGCAGGTGTGGAGTCCGGAGGCGGTGGCAGCGGTCGGGTGAAGGTCAAGTAGGGCATGCCGTGTTGACGGACCGGGTGCGGTGAAGGACGGACGTGAGGCTTGGACCAAGGGACCAGACGGCCGAGTGGCCAGCCGCGGTGGCTAGCACTTGGGACATCGACCAGCGCAAGTGTACACAACGGAGGACGCGTACGGGCTACGCTACTCGCGAGAAGGTTTGGTGGTTTGGCCTCAAAACCATCGGCGGCGGGTTTCACGGGTTTGCGCCTCAAAACCCAGGTAGCCCCAGTGTGGACGGACGGCACATGGTGGCATTGGGGAGATTGCATCGAGGCAAGGCTACCAGTGAGAAGTCGCGGTGGTCATCGGATCAGGAAATCCTAAGTTGGACCATAGTGCCCTTGGCTAGGTGGTTCGCTCTAATAATACCTAGGGGCAGAAGTGGTATTGTGTAAGGCATATAAATAGAAATGGGCAGCCTCCAGAAAACCTACCTTTTTCACCTCTCCACTCAGCCGCTGCCGCCGCTGCTCTGCTGCCTGTTGGGTTTTTTCTTTTCGTTCATGTTCTTATAGAGGTCCAAGAATAAGGATTTTACTCTTGTATTTGTGAGATATTTTGTGTGAGAATGGAGGCCCGAATCCTCCTCGTGCCCTCTAGGCTTTTCGATTTTGATATGTGAATTTTGTTTCATTTTCTGTGCGTCGTTGACCTATTATGGACGAACTTCAATTCGTCAATTTTGGTGGGATTTGGCTTGCTCTTTTTGCACAGATTGATGCTTTGTCGAGTGATGAATTAGATCCTCAAAGGAATTGAACCAATTCCACTCGTGCATCAAAAAATCGAGCAGTTTGCTTTTTGGAGAAATACTATGCTCGTCGGCCCAAATTTGCGATTCCCGGTGACTGTGTTCAAATTGGGTGTCGACTTCTTAGAGTTAGCTTTCCTTCTTTCTCGTGAATACCTGTGCGAAATTTGGTACCAATCTATGCTTGTTAGCTTGAGTTTTTCTTGATTTCTCCTCCCGTGTTCTCGCTGGCCTGTCCCATTTTCATGTGCTCCCGAGCAAGGGGTCGAGTGAACCTTGTCGAAGGGGTCGAGTGAACTCTGTCGAGGAGGGATCAAGTGAACTCTATCGAGGAGGGTCGAGTGAACCTTGTCGAGCAAGGGGTCGAGTGAACTCTGTCGAGCCGAGGGTCAAGTGAACTCTACCAAGGGGTCGAGTGAACTCTATCGAGGGGTCGAGTGAACTCTATCGAGGGGTTGAGTGAACAATGTTGAGCAGGGGGTCGCGTGAACTCTATCGAGGGGTCGCGAACTCTATCGAGGGGTCGAGTGAACACTATCGAGGAGGAGTCGAGGGAACTCTATCGAGCAGGGGTCGAGTGAACTCTGTCTACCAGGGGTCGAGTGAACTTTGTCGAGCCAGGTTCGAGTGAATTCTGTTGGCTGTTGACTCTGATTCTCTGGTTCTTTCGTCGGGGGTTGGTTAACTGCCTCGGTGACCCCTCGACTTTTACCGATCACCGCAGGTGGTGGGAGAACAGTAGTACTCTGTATTGCTGTAGTGCCTCCCGTCCACGGTCAAGGGTTCCTGACCAGCTTCTGATTACCCTTTGACTTTTACCGACCACCGCAAACCGTATGCCCTCGACTCGGTCCCGATCAGTTTCTTTATTTTTACCGACATGCCCTCGACTTGGTCCCGACCAGTGTTTTTCTCTTGACCAGTCCTTGACTTGGTCTCGACTCAGCTTTCCTGACCAGTGTTTTTCTCTCAACCAGTCCTCCACTTGGTCTCGACTCAGTTTTTTGGACCAGCGTTTGTTCAGTTGCTGACCATCTTCCGACCACCTGTTTTTGTTCTCTGTTTCTATAGTCTTCTCATGCATTGGTTCAGTAGTGCTCGGCAGTGTTTCTTTCTGGTCGAGATTTTTGAAGAAAAGTTTTTCGGCTCCCATTCACCCCCCTCTGGTCACCTTTTCGATCCTTCAAAAGAGGTACATGTTTGGATGACATGGTCCAATCTAACAAAGTGTGCAACTCACAACTATGGGTAGAAACAAATTAAATGTTGAGAGTTGGTCAAACCTGTTGTGTGATGTTGCTTGGCTAACATACTACGATCGATACAACATTGTGTTGTTCCATTCAGTTCATCAGTTGTTTCCAGCAGCTGCAACAACTTTGGCTTCCCTGACCTTGGCGTGCTCTACTAGCCTGTCGACATCCGGCATGATGGCCACGACCTCGTCCAACTTGCCAAAGCGCTCCACCCACTTCTCCAGCAGCGGGCTCCTGGATGCATCGAAGAGCCTGAGACCATGACGCACCTCGGCAGTGCGCAACCACGCTACCAGGGCACCCAGTGTGATGTCCAGGTAGCTGACACTGTCGCCTCTGAAGAAGGGCTTTCCCTTGCAGCACTCCTTGAATGCCCCTTCCAATGTTTCTACGGCCTTGAACGTCAGTTCAACCCTTATGCGCTCTCCTCCTCTGTCTTTTCCCTGCCTGCCTTTGACCACAAAGCCAAGAACAGAAACACACACGCACGCACGCACACACATCGATTAGCATACTTCAATTGGGATTGAATTTGCAAATACTAGATGATTTTGGGGTACGGTACGGTACTGACCTTTTTCGGACACATGATTTTCCATATCATGGTGTAGCATCTTTGTTGGTGTGATGAGCGATTGTCAACATGTCCAACACTTATGGTTGGTGGTCGGTTCCGTGGTTCTACTAATCCCCTAGCATAGGGTTATGTGTTGAAACGTGTCTCTTGGCTAGTGATGTGCAGGTGAGGAGTCCAGAGGCGGTGGCAACAGTCGGGAGAAGGTCAAGTAGGGTGTGCTATGTCGACGGGCCGGGTGCGGTGAATGGCGGATGCGAGGCTTGGACCGGCGGACCAGACGGCCGGGTGGCCAGTCATGGTGGCCGACACTTGGGACATCAACGAGCGCAAGTGTACATGGCGGGGGACGCGTATGGGTTATGCTACTCGCAAGGAGGTTTAGTGGTTTGTCCTTAAAACCAATTCCACTCGTGCTGCAAGAAATCGCAAGATTTGTATTTTTGGGGAGAAACTGAGTGCTCGGCCCAAATTTGCTTTTCAAGGCCACTGCATTTAAATTGAGTGATAATTTCTCAGGGATAGTTTCCATCTCCCTCATGATGGCCTGTGCAAAATCTGGTGTCGATCTGTGTTAATTAGATTCAGTTTTCGTTGATTTTTCCTCTCGCATTCCTGCTGTCCTGAGCAGGTGCTCTTTCCTGAGTTTCTTCGATTCTTCGCTTTCTGACTGCTTGAGGGATTCCTGTGTGGGGCTCAATAGCATTGCTACCAGCATCGTGTGCTTAGGCGCCGAGTGAGCTCTTTTGAGCAGCACTTGCCCTTGACCCCAGTTGTCTAATTCTTTCATCGGTGGTCTATTAGATGCTTTGGTGAAGCCAGGGATAGGAGAAGAAGCAGTAGCACTGTAATGCTGAAGCGCCTCCCAATTCAGGCCGGGTGCTCCCGACTAGTTCCCAACTAGCTTCTGACTTCTTACCGACCACCATAATCTGTGTGGTCCTGACCAGTTTTCTGACCAGCTTTTATCTTGTTACCGACCACTGTGACCAGCATGGTTCCAACCTACTTTTTGACCAGTCTTTGTCTTGTTACTTACCACCGTGATCGATGTGGTCCTGACCAGTTTTTTTGACCAGTTCCCGTTTAGTCCCTGACCACCGTGATCGACGTGGTCCGAGTTTTGTTGCCAACCATCGTGGTTGATGTGGTCCAAATCAGTTGCCGACCAGGTTTCTTCCAGTCCCAACCAGCTCCTGACCAGCTGTATTTTGTTCTCTGTTTCTATTCTCTTTCTTTGCATAGGCTTGGTGGTGCTCGGCAGTGCTTCTATCTGGTCGGGATTTTGAAGAAAAAATTTTCAGCTCCCATTCACCCCCACTCTGGTCACCGTTTTTGCTCCTTCAATTGGTATCGAAGCCGGTTAAGGATCACTCCACCTTAATCGGTTTGTGATTCACTGAAGGCGACATGGCTTTCAATCACCGATCGGGTAAGCCGCCCCAATTCAATGGGGAGAACTACTCGTATTGGGAGATCCGGATGCAGGCGTATCTACAAGGGATCGATTGGCGTGTTTGGGAGATCATTGAGAATGCTGACTACCAGGTGCTCGGTGCACAGGTCAATCAAGAGCAGATCAACCAACACAATGCTAACAACATTGCCCGTGCTGAGCTTTACGCTGCTTTGTTGATTTCTGAGTTTGATTGTGTTTCTGATTGTGTGACTGCTCGGGAGATCTGGAGGAGGCTTTCAAGCTTCCATGAGGGTATAGCCCATGTCAAAACCAGACTCTATGAGACATACAAGAGGGAATACAAGAACTTTACTAAGTTGATGGTGAGACTGTTGACTCGATGTTTTCTCGCTTTACCACCATTATGAACAATATGCGGGCTAACAATGCAGCTATGCCTTATGACGATCACCAGAGAGCACTCAAGCTTCTATATGCTATAGATTGAAAGGTATGGGAGGTCAAGGTGCAGGCGATCATTGAATCGGCCAACTATGAGACTCTCACCATGGATGAGCTATTCAGCAAGCTCAAGTCCACCGAGATCGACCTCCAGACGCAGGTGAGGATCAAGAATTTATCTGCTCCGACCATGGCTTTGGTGTCAGGTATCTCAAGTTCAAGTTCCTCTTTGGCTAACCCATCACAGTTGTCTCTTGCCTTGTCTTCTCTTGTATCTGCAACAGAGGAGCAGATGGAGGCTTTTGGGGATGATGAGCTGGTGCTTGTCATCAGCAAGTTCTCACGGTTTCACAACAACCGCTTGAACCATCGATGTGGTGCAACAAGCAAGGCTGCTTGGATGTGGAGAGCCCGACCACTACGTCACCAGCTGCCCCAACAAGCACAAGAGCTACTCCGGCAAGCACAACTACTCCAAGCACAAGGACAAGTACAAGTCCAAGAAAAGCTTCAACCCCGAGTGTATGAAGAAGTACTTCGAGCAGCTGGAAGCTAAGCAGCGAGCCCTCGTAGTGTCCTTTAGCGACGTCGACACTAATGGTGACTCTCCTCCGAGTGATGATGAGTTCAAGAAGAAGGTCAAGAACAAGTTCAATGGCTTGAGCTTCTACGCCAACAAGCACCGAGGAGGTTTCTGCACCATAGCGTTTGACGACACCACGACCGACCACAACGACGAGGTCGACACCGTGCCTGAGGTAGAATTCACAATCGAATCTCTTCTTGTTGAGCTTGATTTTGTGAATGACACCATGTTAAAGCAAGACGCTTTGCTCATTCGTGCTGCTAAAGAGCGCAATAGCTTCAAGGCTAAGTTTCTCAAGGCCTCAGATGAACTTGAGCGATCAAGAAGGATAGAGTTGTTCTGTCTAACAAGACTGAGTGCGATGAGTGTGCTATTCACATGTCTAGTCTTGTTTCTTTGCAGTCTAAGTACTCTGCTTTGGTTGAGAAGTTAGATAGGGCTAGAGTTGAGCCTGTTTTGTCAGGTCCTTGCAAGTCTTGTCCTGAGTTGTGTTCTGAGCTTTCTGAGAAGGTCGCGAGGATTGCTTTTCTTGAGAAGTCTAGTGTGGATGGTACTAGTGCTCAGTGTCTTTGATGTGAGGCTTTGGAGCTAGAGCTTGTTAACTATAGGCACGATAAGAGAAAGACCAAGGAGGAAAACACATTCCTTCGGCACATGTTGAGTTGGCTTTCCTGCAGTGAGCCATATTTTGGCATGATGATGAGTCAGTACAAGAGGGGTACTGACACAATGGGCTTAGGCTTTACTTTAGGTGGGAAGGGTAACAATGTTTTCGGCAAGGTTGGTGAACATAGTGGTTTGAGCACGAGTGAGAAACCCACCAATCTTCCCAAGATCATAAAGATTAACCCACAAAAGCCCTCTGAGCCTATCAAGCCCTTTGAGAAGGATGGAGTGCTTAAAGAGTTTCCCAAACCTCCACCTCAGAAACAAGTATGGATTCTAAAACCTAACCACCTTAGAAACCCAATTGACACCCTACCAAACATCTCTGATAAGCCCCTTCCTAAAGCCAAACCACCTCCGAGAGTGAATCATGCCCACAACAGATTGAGTCATTGACCACCCAAGAGAGAGGTGTACCACTGTGACTATTGCGAGAGGGATGGTCATTTGATTGAGTTTTTCTTTATGATGAAGAGAGATGAGAGGTGTGAGTTTGAGCTTTACCAGTAGAACATGCATCACCTTTCTCATGGGATGCATAGTTCACCCGCTCAGAGGCGTAACACTAGACCAAGAGGTGCAAGATCTCAAGGTGCTAGGCCTCAGTTTGTGAGACCACATGATGGTCGTGCCTGGCGTGGACCAAGTCATTCTCAATATGACTCCAGGTCCCGTGGCAGTGGCTCTCAGTCCTACACTTTTAATGGACCATGTTTTCTTTCTTGTGGTGATCGCTTCTCTGCCATGGGACATGGGATGTGTGGTGTTTTTCCTAACCCTTTTCAGGGGAAAATGACCCAGCACTAGTTTTTTCCTCAGGTTACTAACCCTAGTGTTAGATCATTTGCTCATTCCATGTCTTTCTATTGATGCAACATGGAGGCTTAGAGAACATATGGCTTATTGATTCCGGGTGTTCACGCCACATGACTGGTAATTCAAGTTGGTTCTCCAACCTCAACCCCATGACCTCCAAGGAGTACATCACATTTGGGGACAATGGTAAGGGTAAGGTTCTTTCTCGTGGGTTGGTAAGGCTCAATGAGAACTTTGGTCTTGAGCTTGCATTTCAACCTTCTTTCGGTTTTGCAACTCCTTAGAGATGGTTTCGAAGTGCGCTTTAAGTTGGGTCTTTCTCGCATACTTGATTCTTGAGGTGATCTTGTGTGTTTGATTGTACCTTTTGGGCTTGTTTTTGTGCCGATTTTTCTCGCTCTTTCGGCTCTTCTCGGTGTTTGGTGGCAGGCACTTCTTCTGAGCTTTGGAAGTGGCATAAGAGACTTGGTCATTTGAGCTTTGACTTGCTTGCAAGGTTGAGCTCTCTTGATCTAATCTGAGGATTGCATAAGCTAAAGTTTGAGAAGGACTTGGTTTATCACCCGTGTCAACACGGGAAGATGGTAGCCGCTTCTCATTCCTCTGTGAACCAAGTGATGACCAAACAACCCATCGAGCTTCTTCACATGGACACTGTAGGTCCAGCTCAGGTTCAGTCGGATGGTGGAAAGTGGTATGTTCTTGTGATCGTGGATGATTTTTCTCGCTATTCTTGGGTCTTTTTAATGGAGTCCAAGGATGAGGCATTTTCCCATGTGCAGGAATTGATTCTTAGGCTACAAAATGAGTTTCCCAAGAATGCCATGAGAGCTATACGCAGTAACAATGGCACCGAATTCAAGAACTCTCATTTTGAAGTCTTTTGCAAATCTTTGGGTCTTGAACATCAGTTTTCTTCACCTTATGTGCCTCTGTAGAATGGGATTGTTGAATGCAAGAATCAGACCCTTGTTGAGATGGCCAGGACGATGCTCGACGAGCATAGGACTCCTAGGTGTTATTGGGCCGAAGCGGTGAACACAGCTTATCACGTTTCAAACCGCATTTTCCTTCGAGCTTTTACAAAGAAAACTTCTTATGAGTTGCGGTTTGGGCGTCCTCCTAAGGTGAGCTACTTTAGAGTTTTCGGGTGTAGGTACTTCATTCTCAAGCAAGGTAACTTAGACAAGTTTGAGTCTTGTTCTTCTGATGGCATTTTTCTCAGTTATGCTACTCACTCACATGCATATAGAGTACTTAATCTTGAGACTAACCACATCATGGAGACCTATGAAGTTACCTTCGATGAAACCGCACCTTGTTCTTCTCCTTTCTTTGAGCGTGCAGGTGATCAGGAGATGGGTGAAAGCATCTTTGTGGAGAAGGAGCAGGACGATGTTGACTGGGGTGCTCCCGAGCCAACTCCATCGGCTGCCCCTATCGACCCTGCGACAACTACATCGGTTCGTGGCCCCGATTCTTCCTTATCTACTTCATGTGGGCCGAATGACCAGCTTCCCTCTTTTTCTCTTGAGGGAGCTCCAGCTACGGTTGAGGGGAGGATACTTCATCAAGAGAAGCGCCCATACACATTCAGCACCGCCATCCTCCGAGAAACATGATCATAACCTCAACCAGCTTGTCACTTGCAACAAGTCATATGAAATCTCTCATTTTGTGCATTCAGCTTTCGTTGCCAATTTTGAGCCCCAAGATATTGGACACGCTTTATCTGATGTTGATTGGGTCAATGCCACGCATGAGGAGCCTGAGAACTTTGAGAGAAACCAAGTTTGGGTCCTAGTTTCTCCACCTCCACAGTGTCATCCCATAGGTACCAAGTGGGTGTTTAAGAACAAGCAAAGTGAGGATGGGGTGATAGTTAGGAACAAGGCTAGGTTGGTTGCTCAGGGGTTTTGCCAGAAAGAGGGGATAGACTTTGAGGAAACCTTTGCTCCTGTTGCCCGTTTAGAAGTCATTAGGATCCTTTTAGCCTTTGTAGCTTTGAAAGGGTTCAAGCTGTATCAGATGGATGTCAAGAGTGCTTTTCTGAATGGGTATATCGAGGAGGAAGTGTATGTGAGGCAACCCCCTGGTTTTGAAAATCCTAAGCACCCAGACCATGTTTACAAACTCCACAAAGCCTTGTATGGTCTCAAACAAGACCCTAGAGCATGGTATCCTAGATTGAAGTCCTTTTTGCTTGGGAAGGGTTTTACCATGGGCTCTGTTGATAAAACTTTGTTTCTCCTCAAGCAAGGCAAAGACATTCTCATCGTGAAGGTATACGTGGATGATATAATCTTTGGTGGCTCTTCACATGCCCTTGTGGTAAGGTTTTCTGATTTGATGAGCAGAGAAATCGAGATGAGCATGATGGGTGAGTTGACATTCTTTCTTGAGGTGCAAATCAAGCAAACTCGAGAAGGGACATTTGTGCATCAAGGCAAGTACACCAAGGACCTGTTGAATAAGTTTGACATGGGCGAGGCCAAGCCTCTTTTGACGCCCATGGTGACTACCATTGCCTTGGATGCTGATGTTGAGGGAGAAGCTGTGGACCAGAAGGAGTACTGCAGCATGATCAGGTCACTGCTGTACCTGACGGCGACAAGACCGGACATCCAGTTCATGGTCTGTCTTTGTGCGCGCTTTCAGTCTTCACCTTGCACGTCTCACCATCAAGCTGTCAAGCGGATTATGAGGTACCTTTGCTTTACTCCTGAGTTCGGTCTTTGGTACTCGACTGCTTCCACTCTCTCGCTTTCTGGTTATTCTGATGCTCATTATGCTGGCTGTCGTGTTAAGAGAAAGTCAACTTCTGGTACTTGCCAGTTTCTTGGTTCGTCTCTTATTTCTTGGTCTTCTCGCAAGCAGTCTTCCATAGCCCAATCTACCTATGAGGCTGAGGATGTTGCTGCTGCCGCTTGTTGTTCTTAGCTGCTTTGTATAGTTGCTACCTTGAGAGACTTTGGCTTAGATTTCACCTAAGTGCCACTTTACTGTGACAGCACCAGTGCCATAAGTGTAGCCAAAAACCCAGTACTTCATGCTAAAACCAAGCACATTGAGGTGAGGTACCACTTTCTGAGAGACAACCAAGAGAAGGGAATCATAGCTTTGAGACATATACGCACTAAACGCCAGCTAGCTGACATTTTCACCAAACCTCTCGACCAAGCCCAGTTTGCACACTTCTGAGGGGAGTTGGGTGTTTGCTTCCCATTTTAGTTGTGGGATACTTTGTATCTTGTATAGTAGTTTTTATTTCTCTTTCTTTTGCTTTTGTTTTGTATCATATTGCATTGCGTCTCATCATGTATCATATATCATGTGCTTAACTTCACTTGTATAGCTTGTTTTTTAAGGTTATGCTTTTGTTGATATGTCTTATGGATACATGATGGTTATAGCAGCTTAGGCTCTTTTTGATCATCATGATACATGTTATGAGCTGAGCTTGTATTATAAATGTGAACTTGCTTAATGAATGATGAAATCTAGAAAATGTTCACCCTTGAGATGGCAACTAGTTTGTGTAAGATGTGTTGAGATCCATGTTGCTGTCACATTTATGCTTTAGTTGCTATGTCTCATATTTCTTAAATCATATACTTAGCTCGGATCTCTTGATATCTTTGTGCTAAAACTAAATGTCTAAGCTAAGTAATGATGAAAATGCTTTGGAGTTAGATCATTACTGTCCCACGGCAATGTCACGAGACTGCTTCTCATTCCCTCTAGTGAGATGAACTTGGGCATTGTAGTGCTAGTCCACAACCACTCATGACGAGACGGCTTCCCACTTGCACAAAGGGATGAACTCGGCGTGGTTGAAGAACATGATAAAAATAGTAAAATCTTTCAGCGGACAGTTTAATACTCTCACATACACATGTCTAAAAATAACCTTGTTCTCTACTGTAAAACTCTAATCCATGTTGAAGATACAAGTGTTAAGTGCTTCCTTGAGACATGATTTATGATCGTTACATGGGGTAGTTCACTTTTGTATACATGTGCTAGCACTAGCTTGATCTCCAGCCTATATTTGCTATGTGCTATCCTCTTTGGTGAACATCTTTTATGAGATATGCTTAAAACTAGTCAAAATGCTTATGATTCATATTTCATTTAGTTGATCGGTTTGAGCATTGGCTTTGTCTTGTGCCTGTTGTAATACATGTGCCATACCAACTTGAGCATGATCTTATTCAAATTGCTATACTCCTGAAGCTTTGTTTGTTTGCATTGTACATCTTGTGTATTTCATGGCATAGTTTAAGGGGGAGCTTCTATCTTGTCCACTTGATAAGTGCTTTTGTCAACAAGGGGAGAATGTTTCCACAAATCCAGAGTGTGCATTCATGTGCATTTGTGAGATTGATGCACTTGTCAAGGGGGAGTTGCACATTTGATGTTGCTAGATGTGTCGAGCCATTTGCCTCTGCCTAGAGGGTCTAGCCACTTTTAGGTGTTTTGAGCTTGTTGTTGTTGCTCTTTGCTTTGCTCATGGCAAGTGACCATTTTAAGCTTTTCTTTGGCTTTTGGTCATTTGAGTGGGCTTTCTCTGACTTTGTGTTGGTGTTGACAATGCACTAATCAAGGGGGAGATTGCAGACACATGATTTTCCATATCATAGTGTAGCATCTTTGTTGGTGTGATGAGCGATTGTCAACATGTCCAACACTTATGGTTGGTGATGGTTTCACTGATCCCCTAGCACAGGGTTATGTATCAAAATGTATCTCTTGGCTTGTGATGTGCAGGTGTGGAGTCCGGAGGCGGTGGCAGTGGTCGGGTGAAGGTCAAGTAGGGCATGCCGTGCTAACGGACCGGGTGCGGTGAACGGTAGACATAAGGCTTGGACCGAGGGACCATGGCTGGGTGGCCAGCCACGGTGGCTGGCACTTGGGACATCGACTAGCGCAAGTGTACACGACGGGGGACGCGTACGGGCTACGCTACTCGCAAGAAGGTTTGGTGGTTTGGCCTCAAAACCATAGGCGGCGGGTTTCGCGGGTTTGCGCCTCAAAACCCAGGTGGCCCCAGTGTGGACGGACGGCACATGGCGGCATTGGGGAGATTGCGTTGAGGCAAGGCTACCAGTGATAAGACGCGGTGGTCGTCAGATCAGGAAATCCTAAGTTGGACCATAGTGCCCTTGGCCAGGTGGTTCGCTCTAATAATACCTAGGGGCAGAAGTGGTATTGTGTAAGGCATATAAATAGAAATGGGAAGCCTCCAGAAAACCTACCTTTTTCCACTCAGCCGCTGCCGCTGCTGCTCTGCTGCCTGTTGGGTTTTTCCTTTTTGTTCATGTTCTTGTAGAGGTCCAAGAACAAGGATTTTACTCTTGTATTTGTGAGATATTTTGTGTGAGAATGGAGGCCCGAATCCTCCTCATGCCCTCTGGGCTTTTCGATTTTGATATGTGAATTTTGTTTCATTTTTTGTGCGTCGTTGACCTACTATGGACGAACTTTGATTCATCGATTTTGGTGCAATTTGGCTTGCTCTTTTTGCACAGATTGATGCTTTGTCGAGTGATGAATTAGATCCTCAAAGGAATTGAACCAATTCCACTCGTGCATCAAGAAATCGAGCAATTTGCTTTTTGAAGAAATACTGTGCTTGTCGGCCCAGATTTGTGGCAACGGTCGGGAGAAGGTCAAGTAAGGCGTGCTATGCTGACGGACTGGGTGCAGTGAAGGGTGGACATGAGGCTTGGACCGATGGACCAGACGGCCGGGTGGTCAGCCATGGTGGCTGACACTTGGGACATCGACTAGCGCAAGTGTACATGGCGGGGGACGCATATGGGCTATGCTACTTGCGAGGAGGTTTGGTAGCTTGTCCTCACAACTATCGGCGGGGGATGCGTACACGGTACGATACTCGCGGGTTTGCGCCTCAAAACCCGGGCGGAGGTCCCAAAGCGGACGAACGGCACGTGGCGGCATCGAGGAGATTGCATCGAGGCAAGGCTACCGGAGAAAAGGTGCGGTGGTCATCGGATTAGGAAATCTTGAGTTGGACCATAGTGCCCTTGGCTAGGTGGTTCGCTCCAAAAATATCTAGGGGCAGAAGTGGAATTATGCAGTAGGCATATAAATAAGATTGGACGTGTTGGGAATATGCCCTAGAGATAATCATAGAGATGATGATATTCCAGTTGTATCTATGACATGCATTAAGTGTTCAATGAATATCCATTATAGACAACTTGTGTTGATCGGCAATTATGTGAATTGTTTGTGGAACTCAATATTTGAATGGTTATTCTAAAGTTGTCCCTGGTCAGTGTTCTTTTGAAGAACACACTTGAATATTACACCAGCACATGTATTAGTTGATGGCTATGTTTCACAAGTCATAGACATGGAGATGTCGAACTAATAATGTGGGCACATATGAGACATGTAGGCTGAACTGACCCAACAAGAGATAGTCTCTATTCACATCGTGTATGTTATGTCCTTAGACCTGAGATTGTGGTATGTACTCAAGATGTGAAATGGCTAATTAGGGATTACCAAATGCTGCTTCATAACTGGGTAGTTATAAAGATGGTCTTCAGGTGGTCGAGAAGCATGCTATGAGACATGGACAGTCAAGATGAAATTTTCCCCTCTCTGCATGAGGGAGATATCACTAGATCACTCAAGTGATTGGATCAACAAATGCATGGCTATGCTTGGGTTAAGAGTTAACCCACGAGTTGAACCATATATCAGTGGCAAAGGGAATAACTTGTACGTGGTCGTAGTGGTTCGTCTGATATGTTCTTTTGTCTATGCATAGGAGTTTTCACATCTTGCTAGAGGCCACTGTCAACTATTGGACGAGTAGAGTACTTGGTCCATGTCTATGTGTACGTGAACCCATAGGGTCGCACGCTTAAGGGCTCAAAGCCTAGCTCGGGTGGGACCCGAACTAGACAAGGCTTAGGTTTCCTTATGGGCCTCCAGGTCGGGGTCACAGAGGGACGCCTATATAAGAAAGGGGTAGGGGAGAGGCAAACAGATCTAATAAGGGTAGATCAATCTTTTCAGCCACCGTCGCCCACCCCACACTCACGCCTTTGCTCCTCGCGGACCTAGCAGTTCGGTTGCGCTTTGCTTCTCCCGAGCGTGTGTGATTACTCGGAGGTGCTACACCTACGGCACAAGGACTGATCTGGTCGGTTACCATGGTCGGCCGATCGGTCAAGGTGGTCGGCAACTGGTTGGCTACTAGCCTGGCTGGTCAGGAACGTGGTCAGGAACACACTCGGGCAAGGTGAAGGGTGTACTTGATGGATGACCATGCAACTGCACGGCACTGCTGCGACGTGTTCGACTACATCGAGTCTTCTGCTGCACCTGTGTGTCTAGTGGTAATTCTGTGACCTATAACTATTAGTAGATCCTGGTTTATGAGGTAGAAAAGTTCTATTTTTTGGCTAGCGTAGCAACCTCATATCCCTCAGGATGGCCCCCACTCAGGTTAGCTCTTGGCCACACCTCTGTTTCCCCCAGTCACTTTTCGGTTTATCCTTTCTGTACCCGGTTCCCTGTTCTGTTCGTGTTGTTGTTAGAGGTCCAAGAACAATAATTTTTGTCATGTATTTGTGAGATATTTTGTATGGGAATGGAGGCCCGAATCCTCCTCATGCCCTCTGGGCTTTTTTCAACCGATCTGTGAACTTGGTCTATTTTTCTGTGTTGTGTTGACTTTTGGTGGTATTTTTGGATGAATTTTTATTCATCGGATTTGGAGCGATTTGGCTCGATCTTTTTGCGTTGATTGATGTTTTTTTGAGTGATGAACTAGATCTCCAAGTGAATTGAACCAATTCCACTCGTGCTACAAGAAATCGCAAGATTTGCATTTTTGAGGAGAAACTGAGTGCTCGGCCTAGATCTGCTTTTCCCGGCCACTGGATTTAAATTGAATGATGATTTCTTGGGGATTTTTTCCATCTCCCTCGTGATGGCCTGTGCAAAATCTGGTGTTGATCTATGTTGATTAGATTCAGTTTTCATTGATTTTCCCTCTCACGTTCCTGCTATCTCGAGCAGGTGCTCTTTCCTGAGTTCCTTCGATTCTTCGCTTTCTGACCGTGTGAGGGATTCCTGTGTGGGGCTCAATAGCAGTGCTACCAGCATCATGTGCTCAGGCGCCGAGCGAGCTCTTTTGAGTAGCACTTTCCCTTGACCCCAGTTGCCTGATTCTTTTGTCGGTGGTCTATTAGCTGCTTCGGTGAAGCCAGGGGTGGGAGAACAAGCAGTAGTACTGCAGTGCCGAAGCACCTCCCAATTCAGGCCAGGTGCTCCCGACTAGTTCCCAACTAGCTTCTGACTTCTTACCGACCACTATAATCTGTGTGGTCCCGACCAGTTTTCCAACCAGCTTTTATCTTGTTACCGACCACTATGACCATCGTGGTTCCAACGTGCTTTCCGACTAGATTTTGTCTTGTTACCGGCCACCGTGGTCGACGTGGTCCTAACCAGTTTTTCTGACCAATTCCCGTTTAGTCCCCAACCACCGTGATTGACGTGGTCCGGGTTTTGTTGCGACCATCATGGTTGACGTGGTCTGAATCAGTTGCCAACCAGGTTTCTTCCAGTCCCCAACCAGCTTTGGACCAGCTGCATTTTGTTCTCTGCTTCTATTCTCTTTCATTGCATAGGCTTGGTGGTGCTTGGCAGTGTCTGGTCGGGATTTTGAAGAAAAATTTTCGGCTCCCATTCACCCTCCTCCGGTCGCCGTTTCTGGTCCTTCACGTTTTCGTCAATGAAGGAAGCCCAGAAGTGCACCATGGCGCATTCCTACGGATCAACGGGGAGGAGGGAGGGGCCTGTGGCACTGTAGGATTCGTCGAGATACAGCACGATGACCTGGGACTCCCAAACGGGCTTGCCATTATGGATGAGGATGGGCACCTTCTTGTGCACTGGGTTCGAGCTGATCACAAAATCGCTCTTGTTGCGGTGGTCCTGCTCGACATACTCGTAGCTCAGGCCCTTGAAGCTGAGCACGAGCTTCACCCAGAGGATGAAAGGTCTCGCCCACATGGCCAGCAGCTTCAGCTCGTCACCTCCTCCTACCATTTTCTGGATGCTCTGTGTCTCAACTCTGAACTATTTCCTACCTTCTGTTTCCACTCTGAGCTTGAACCATATATACTTGTGATATGATTGTGCTCCAATCAGTTAGGTACATATAGAGCCATCGGTGCATCATCCGTGATGCTAGCAATCCACTTGTTGATATAATATTTCATGAGTACCAATCTAAATAAAGTTGGCCACACCCACATGCTTGTCTGGAAATGTAACATTGCTAAAACTCCAAACATCAAAAATCACAACCAATAAAAATTTCTCTAAAATAACCAATTGTTGGTGAGTGTCATGTAGGAAACCCACTGGTAGTTACACAAATAGCACCTAATGATAACATGACCATTGTATTTAATTCCCAGAGTTTGATTTGCCTCTTGTTGATTTTATGTAATGAATAATAAAATCAACAACACTTTATATCACATGCAACGATATGCTTACTAACATGTGTAACTAACCGTGGACATGGCTTCCAACATCACCATGAGACCCTAGTGCACCAATGATTATGTAGGTGCCATGATCACTAACATGTTTAGCACTAACAAGATCATGGTTTAGTTTAGGGAATAGAAATAGAAATAGAAAAGGATTTAAAAAAAGAAGGGAAAAGAAGTGGCCAAAGCAGCCCAGCCAGCCAGACCGGCCCAGCAAACCATCAGGCTCAGCCTGCCAGCTCCGCGCCTGCACTCCTCGGCCCAGCAAGCAGCTCGGCCTGCTTCACCAGCCGCCCGGCCTGCTACCCCGCGCGCCCGACCAGCCCAGCCGCTCGTGCACACCCCTGTGATCCGTCTGGCCAACGCGGCCCATGAAGCCGGCCTGCCTTGCCCCGTGCCTGCCTGCTTCCTCGCATGCCACACTCGCCTGCTTGCCTCTGCCCGCTAACACGTGGGGCCCGGCTGTCAGCTATCACCTCCGTCGTACCATAAATGGAACGGCCGAGCTCCGCCGTTCAGCCATGCCCGTGACCACCTCTGATGTCGTCCGTTGCCACCAGCGCCGCCATCGCAACCCTAACCCTAGCTCACGGTCACGCCCAGCCGCCCGATGGGCATCTCCCATCTCCACTGCTTGTCCGCCATGACCGCCGCCGCGTCGCACTATAAAGGCAGAAGCTTGGCGCATTAGGTTTTCCCCTGCCCATGCCATTTTCCTTGCCACTACACGTGCCTTGCCTTGCCTACTGCACTAAGGAAAAGAGGGAAGAAGAAGAAGGCGGGGAAGGAAGCCGCCCATTGGAGCAGAGAAGCCGGAGCCCGTCGCCGCTACCATCACCGCTCGAGCCGCCAGGGAAGGACGCGAAGCTACTGCTCAACTGCACCAAGAGAACCGCACGCTCTTCTTCCTCTTCCCCAAGCCGAAGTAGCAGCTGCCTCGCCTCTAACCGCAGCCGCGTAAGGTGAGCTCACCCTTGCTCACATCCATGGCCGTAGCCTCATTAACTCCACTGTTGAGCTCGTCTTAGCCTAGGACACATTCTTGGCAAGTTATCGGGAGCTGGTATGGACCACAGTAGGGACGCGCATGCTTTACAGGTCCTGGTCTCCCCGGACTCCGGTCGCCGGTGCGCCACTGTGGCCTTCGTGGCTGCGCGCGTCCCACCGTGCCTTGTGAAGCCGTGTAGGATAGTTACCGGAGTTCTGAGCTACTCCAATCAGACAAGGAGGAAGATGGTGAGCCCTAAGACGGTGAACTGCCGGAGTTTCACCGCCGTCATCGACTTCCACCGGCATCGAGCACCTCGCTGTCGTCCAGCTGCTAGGGAACCATTCTCCCCAAACTGAGGCCACCTTCTCATTCGTCGTGGCCTCGCGAGTCCAGAGCGCACGCTAGCGTTGCCCCTAGCGCATCGCAGCGCCCCACAACCGTGTCGTCGCCGCTACAGTATGAGCGTCGGTCGACCCGAGCCCCCCGAGCCTGCACTGTAGCGATGTGCTTGGAGGTGATGGTCGTCCTCCGGGTGCATGTCATGATGACGCCCGTAGGTAGTCGGTGAAAGACCCGTGCCCATGCGGGGACGTGCGAATCCCTGTAGATGTCGTATTGGGAGTTATTGGAGGTCTGACCCAAGAGGATCGAGGCCTGACTTGAGGTGGTCGAGGTCTGACCCGAGGGGGTCGAGGCCTGACTCGAGGGGGACGAGGTCTGACTCGATGAGGTTGAGGCCTGACTCGAGGGGTCGGGCCCAAATGGATAAGGTCTGACCCGTGGGATGCCTGGCAGTGTACAATGCTCAGTATAGGTGGGTATGGCTGGTAAAAAGAGGATTTGACTGTTGTACCTGGCCACTGTAACCACGCTGTAGCCATGAGGGTAGGTAGGAGTTGGTGGAGGCATAAAATGCCTTAGATCCCGTGCAGGAAGTAGGTGAACCGAAGGGGGGTCGATAGGAGAGTAGCAATCAATGCGTATTTCGATAGGAGAGTGGAAATCAACGCGTAGTTCGAGGAGAGAGTGGCAATCCACGGGGAGGGTTGTCCACCCGAGATTCGCTCCGTCACCCGATGGGGGGTCGACCGCCCAAGTTACACTCTGTCGCCCGACGGGGGGTCGACCGCCCGAGTTATACTCTGTCGCTTGATTGGGGGTCGTCCGCCTATGCGGAGATCCGTCACTCGATGGGGGGTCGACCGCCCGAGATCCGTTACGTCACCCGACAGGGGGCCGTCCTCTCGAGACACGCTTCGTTACTTCGACGGGGGCCGTTCGCTTGAGACATGCTTTGTCACTTCGATGGGGGGTCATCCGCTCGAGACACACTCCGTCACCCGAGGGGGGTCATCCACCCGAGATGCGATCCGTCACCCGAGGGGGGTCGTCCACCTAAGACGCTCTATCACCCGACGGGGGGTCGTTCGTCCGGCGAGCGTCTGTCATTCGAGGACCCCACCGAATAGCAGACGATCTTGGCTTCGATGCTGCTCGTGGACCGGCCCAGCTTAGCTTGACGTACCCAACAAGCACCTGCCGTGCCCAGCCTCGTGTGCACGTGCTCGAGCCAATCTCGTCCGCAATGGACCACACGTTTGAGCCCTCAGCACCAACCCTCGAGCTCGAACCCTTGACCCGAGCCTCGAGCTCGATCCCTCGACTCAAGCCCTCGACTCGATGAGAACCCGTTGTGCCTAGTCACGCGTGCGCAAGAAGGAGAAGGGGATTTTCCCCCCATGTAGACCAGGCCCAGTCAGAACCAGATCGTGCCATGTGTCAGCCTCTGGTTTATCTAGATCTTTTTCTCTTTTAGAAATAGATTAAATGTTTGGAAATTCATAACTAATTCATATGAACTCTGAAAAATATGAACCAAGTGTCAAATTTTCATAAAAATGAGCTCTATGTCTTAGGCTTGTGTATGATTGCATTTGGAGTTATTGGATTTCATTTAGTTCTTTGTGTTAATCTATAGGGGTCGCTCCTGTGACCATTATGTCTCGATTTCATATCCAGCGAAGGAGTTGCTCGAGGAGGAGGACTAGGAGAACGCCAAGGACTTGAAGGAGGACTTGAGTGATAGCTATTCAGGTGCCATGTCCCACCCAACCTCGTAGATCCTATTACACATGCAATAATATAGAATGCTAGTGCTCTACTTCATGCAATAACGCTATGATATGCTATGATAGGATTGCATGGTAGATTACTTGTATGCCTATTCCTTGTCATAACCTTTACCCTGCTCCCCCGCTTATAGGATAGACATGCTATACAATGCTTGTTACTTGCAACTTTTTCTCCACTTGCATTATATCTGTGATGTGATGCTAGTGGTGAACTCTGGGTGGGTTCGGCACGAGGTGCCAGACTTGGTGATTGTATGGCTGTCTCTGGGTAATATAACACAAGAGGGTTGTCTGGTGAGGGTTGAGTCGACTGGACAGGATCTACGATGAGCTTTTGGAGCGAGTCTTGTCGGGGGGTGTGTTCTGGGCATACCTATGTGAGGTATCTGTGGCGGATACATTGTGAGGTATCTGGTGATCCCGGGGGTGAGAGCTTTTGTGGAACAAAGCCCCAGGAAGGAAGGGGGCGCTGAGGCCCTATTTGAGGAGATATCCTGTCTGGTCACCCCAAGGACCTGTTGTCTCTTGAGAATCGGAACCTTGGGACTTATGTGCTCACCGCTCGCCCCTGTATGGGCAAGGGACGGATGCCTAACTAGCTAGGACGGTGCCACTACTACTAGGTTGTTAGCAGATAGTGTTGGGAGGTATGGGCGTTTGGGACCCACACCCTTCTTAAAGCCGCATGGTTACCTTGGTGGCCTGGGTAACTACGCCTCATAGTCTCAGTGTGCCGGTGGTATTTATCCGGTATGTCCCAGTACTGAGTGGTAGGGTGGCATCGCACCGGTTAAAAAGCAATCAGAATCAGCCTAGGCGGAGCGCACCGCCGATGATGGTGATCTTGTGGTTACGGGAGTACACGCTCTATAGAGTTTTGAATCTATATATAGTCCGCGGCCTCGGCATGGCCTTTCCCTCGACCTACGCTTCTCTTGAGTAGTGAGATGAGTCCCTTCTACCTCCCCCTGAGTGATGTTGTGGTTACCCTATGGCATGATGGCTAGTTAGGCATGGATGAGAGGGAGTTGTCCATGTCACCATGTGAGAGTGTGGTTTGCTAAGTGTGATGAGAGATTGATGGTTGGTGGTACAGGTATGGGATGGGAATGAATAAAACTTGATGAACTGTTGTATATAATATTGATGATACTTGCATAGGAAACCACAGCCAAATAATAGGTCTCTTTGATTATATCCATTTGCATCCACCTACCACAAAGCATAAGCAAAGCATAGGGTGGGAGCCGGATGGCCAGTACAAATCATACTGAAACTAATTTGGCAGGTGAGCCTTACTATGCCTACGACGACGAAGGGCTCAAGGATTATATGGTCTCATGCCTATGCTCAAGATGGTGCAAGACATTGCTTCTATGATATCCCTCTACTTCTGTAGCTGTTCTGGATGCTAGATACTCTAATGATCCCGCCATGTGCCGATGTAATAATTTATGTAAACCCCTCTATTGTATTCTTTTATCTGATGTATGGCTTTGTAATCAACTGTTATCGGATAATTGATGATTTAACCTCCTAGGCGATCATTATATCCTTCATTCTGTGTGTTTTTCCTTCGTGGAAAATTGAGGATGTTTCATGCAATCGATCTCTCCTTACAGTCCCCTACTCCACGTGGTATAGACTATTGACCATCTAGATGAATTTAAGGAAACAGCCAGCGCTCGCGTCGCCCCTGCACGGGTGGCCCTCAAATTCAAACTGCCGCCACCTTCAACTCTCCTCCTCGGCCCTCGCCGCTGCTGGAGGAAGCTGCCGGGAGGCCTGTGTGGCTCTCTACGATAGCGGCGGTGAGGCTCTCGCCCAGAAAGGGCCATGAGCGTCATTGTGTGACAACAGAGCTTGGTAGGGCGCATGCGACTGGACGTTGTTATGGCTATGGCATTGGTTTCGTACCTCGCTATGGTAGGGTCATGGCGCGTTGGATCTAGCTTCCACGAGCCGAGATCCGTGCAGATCCGATGCCCATCAGCCCTCCCCATAGGACTTTCTGCTGTAGCGGTAGCAGCCGGCCTAGGCAGCTACCGCAGCAGCCAGATCAAGACAGAGGCAGCGTCGGGGCAACTCATCAAGGCCAGATCCAACGATCGATGGCGTAATGGTATGACGTTTGGTGGGCAATGGCGGTGCTACCATGTTTCGATGATGGTCACGCCTGTGGGTGTCACTTTCCTCGTTGGAGGCGTCGTCTCTTCCATCATGAGGTTCTCTCCGGGTGAAAACCCAACACCAATGTATCTGGTTGGGCGATGATGACATCTTTGGATGTCGTTTTCTCGTTGGAGACATCGCTTTTAAAAGATCCCTTGGTTTGTCGACTTTGGTGCCAGCATCGAGATGGTGGTTGCCTTGCACATGCACCAGATGCTTCGTGTCATTGCCAGGATACATTATTCGGACTCTCCAATGTTGGCCGTTGTCGTACGATCTTTCAATACCCTTACTAGATCTCAATTTGGTGGTCATACCAGTGTTTCCTGACAACCTATATCACTGGCTATCTGTTGTTTCCTGACATATATCTTACCTATATTACTAGCTATCTGTTGTAATAATTATGACGTGATCCATCGTCGAAAGAGCATGAAAGAAGCCAAAAATATGCATTTCTATTATCTAAATATCTAGTTGCACTACCGGAAATCGTGACTTTGCCGAGTGTATATTCTTTGTCGAGTGCTAAATCTCGGGCACTCGGTAAAGGAAGTCTTTGCCGAGTGCCAAGCTCATGACACTTGGCAAAGATATTTTTAAAAATATATTTTGAGGCACTAAATTAACTCAAATGAAAAAATTTTATACTATAAACTTTCATAACTTTTTAAGATCTACAAAGTTTGTATCGATCATTTCTTCATTTGACAAATCGATAGTAAAGTTGTTTATAAATTCTACATCTCTTCATAAAGTTTCATGAAAACTATTAGAGAGAATTATATGAGAATTGTGAATTATGTAAGAACGACCACGTTGGATGAAAAAAATGAGCAAACAACCAAAATCTTGAGAAATTATGAAATACTACAGTTGAAAACTTTTTCATTTGAGTTCACCTTTGCCATGTTAAACTATATTTGAATTTTAAAAATTTAAAATATGAATTTTTGAAATAACCTTGGATGGAAAAACATCCAAAATAAGGTTTGTAGATCTCGAAAAGTTATGAAAGGTTGTAGTTGACAACTTTTTTATTTGAGTTCATCTTGCCATGCTAAACCTATATTTGAATTTCTCAAATTTGAAATTCAAATTTTATAAACGACCTCGGATGGAAAAATTCTCTAAATGAAAGTGTAGATGTCAAAAAGTTACAAAACTTGTAGTTGACAACTTTTTGATTTGAAATCATTTAGGGCATCAAAAAAGCAACTTACACTCCGTTTGATATAATATGTGAGGAACTAAAACTACTTATATACACATTTGATGGTTTAGTGCAGTGGTTAATACAGAAACCGTGTGAGAGAGAGGTCGTGAGTTCGAATCCCTGTTGTCGCAAAGTGTGCAAAAATCCTAGAAAAAAAACCATGGGTCAGAGCTGGCCAGTTGTTCCCTTCCGTAATTAATTTTTTTCATTTATTTTGGGATTTTTTAAATTTTTATCTTTGTCGAGTGCCCGGCACTCTGCAAAATCTTTGCCGAGTGCCTGACATGTGGCACTCAGCAAAGAAGCCTTTGCTGTCATTTTCTTTGCCGACAGCACTTTGCCGAGTACGGCACTCGACAAAGCCTTTGCCGAGTGTATATCAGGCTTTGCGAGTGCCGTCGGCACTTGGCAAAGAAGCATAATCTAGTAGTGTTGACTTTATTCAAAGTCGGTGCATTCTCTGGCCTATCAAATTCGGGAACAAGTGGCAATTACGGGTTTTCAACAAGGTGGTTATTAGACAAATATGGAAAATTATTAGTTCTCTCCGTTTCTAGAAAACTTTGTGAATCTTTGCAAAAAAAAATTGTGGATCTTGAAGGACGAGATATGTTGACGAGAGAGAGGGTGAATGGGGCCCTCAAATTTTTTCTTTTGAAACTTTAAATTATTGGCTCGACACTCAAGAAGCAATACATAAATCGGTAATGACCACGACCCTATTGAGGGGATGCATGTTCCCTACAAATACAGCGGGTTACCACAAGATCAGTGGAACCGGCGGTAAGACAATCAGAGACTAACCTGAAATGGACTTTTTTTGCAACAAACCCCGAATCGAGCTGGGAAAACAATTCTTCACTGCACAGACGCGGACAGTCCGAGTTGAGGGTGCGGACTGTCAGGGAGTACGGACCAAACTATCTGGCTGTGCGAAAGCGAAGACCTGGTGAACGGTGAACTGTCCGTGGTTTTGATATCGGACTGTCTGCATTTCAATGATTCCAAAATGAACCGAAAGGAACCAGTTTTGGACACAACGAACCTACAGGCCTTGGACTATTCGCCGATCAAGCATGGACCATCCACAAGTCAAAACTGAAAACACAACTTCTAGAACAGGTTCTGGACATGACTTGACAACGACCAGCGGACTGTTCGCGATTCATAGGCAGACCATCCATGGGTCAAAAATATAGAAAAAAAGAAAAGTCAGGAGCTCAGTTCTGATCTGAAAAGAACCCGGATTGTCCACACCCAAGGGTCGGACTATCTGCACCCAAGGGTCGGACTATCCGCAGTCACCGAAATAACTCAGGCATGAAAACCACTGGCTCAGGGGTCCAAAAATCAAAATAAAATCAAAAGTCAAGAGCTCGTTCTGGTATGAAAGGAACTCAGACTATCCGTGCCTATGGTTGAACTGTCCACGGTCACCAAGACAGCTCAGGCGCGAAAGCCACTAGCTCGACCCTGATGCCCGTATTGTCCACGCCTACCAGGCCAGCCTGTCCGTGGGTTCCCAGAAAATGGGCTCCATCACAATTTCATCTCGATCTCTCTCGAATCAAAACTAACTACCACCGAACTTAGATATAGATAATCACAAGGCAGTGGATGGCCTATCTCTGGGAGATCATCGCCCAATTCAAAGGGAATAAAGAGAAATCAAAAGGGGAGGGTGAAAATCACCATGAACACACCATTTATATGTTCTTGACCCGATCTATGAACTCGTGAGGAATTAGCTCAAACTCTTTGGTAGGAATGATCCTCTCATGTCATAGAACAAATAAAGGCAAGAAAAATGAAGCAAAATGGTCAAGAACTCGTGAATCGGAGGACGAACTAGAGAAGAGAGAGGGGAAAACGGGAAGAACACATCAAGACACACAAGAACACAACATGTCTTCAAATCCTAGTGGAAACAAAGAGGACTAGGGGCCTCGCTTCCCTTGATCTTGGTTTAAGCACGAATTCTACGAATCCATGGACCTCTCTTTCACCAAGTAGACAAGAGGGGGAAAACCTAGCATGGAAGAAAAAAATGCTAGAAATGGAAGAGGTGAGGGAGATGGGTGCTCCCTCATCCTTATTTAACAGGCATGGCTATTAGACAATCTCAGTTTTTCCCTTGGATACATGAGTCAAACTATTTAACCCCAGGAGCGTTATGGTCCAACTCTTTGGTTTTCTTGATCCGACGGCCACCGCACCTTCTCACCAATATCCTCGCTTCGACGCAATCTGCCCGATGCGGCCACATACCGTTCGTCCCGCATCGGGACCTTCGCCCAGGTTTGAGGCCCAAACCAGTGAAACCCGTTGCCGATAGTTTTGAGGACAACCAAACCTTCGTCAATTTGATGGCAAACCACCAAACTTCCTCGCGTGTAGCATAGTCTGATCCATACGCGTCCCCCCGCCATGTACACTTTCACTTATCGATGTTCCAATGGTCAGCCACCGCGGCTGGTCATCCAGCCTCATGTCCTTTAGTCCAAGGCTCACGTCTGCCACGGACCATCAGCATGACACTGCACATCCTACTTGACCTTCACCTCGCCATTGCCACCGCCTCCGGACTCCACACCTGCACCTCACAAGCCATGAGACACGTTTCGACACATAACACTGTGCCAAGGATTAGGAGAACCATCGAACCAACCACGAACTAAAGTGTTGGCATGTTGACAATCGTTCGTCATAAAGACGCTACACAATGGTATGGAAAACCCATGTGTTCACAGATCTAAAAGCAATAGTGGTTAATGTTGTTAAAGGCAGATTTTTTAGGAATTAGGAGGGGCTTTGATCACGGTTTATAATATATTAAGTGTAAAAGTAAAGAGTATACACATACAAAGAGAAAAAAGGAGGGCTTTCTCTTCAACACTCCTCTTTCTAAAAGAATACACGGATCTCAATGGAGTTTTTTCAATACCCTAGCTGAACAGAGTTTTTTTTCCATTTCAATGGAAATTCAACTTTTTGGTGAAGTTATATTTTGTTCCTCATATTTTCTAAGAGTAATATATGTGTAAACTATTTTTTTAAAAGGACGGCAAAAGCTTTGCCGCTTGCTTTATTAGACAATAAAAAAAGAAAAAAGGAACAAATTACAGGTATTTACAACTCAGCCGACTCCATCGGAGAAAAATCTACCACGGAAACTACTGAAAAAATACTCTAAGAGAAAAACTGAAAAGCCTAAACGGGTCTTAGCTCCATGGCCGCCCTATACTGCATGATATCATCTTTACAAAGCGCTACTACTTGTTTTGGAGTGAGGATTTTTTGTTGAAATTATCTCCTATTTCTTTCCTTCCAAATGTTCCACCAAAATTAAATGAATACCTCCATCCATTTGCTTCCGCTCATTCTTCGGGATTTTGTGTATGCAACGCCACCAATAACCATGAAGAGATCCCAAAGTGTTCACCGCCTGGATCGCCGTTAACTGGAACCATTGCAGGATGATCGCCCACACCTCCTTAGCAAATGGACAGTGCTTGCATAAATGTGTTTGCGTTTCTAGTGCATTCCCACATAAACGACAATCAGTTTCATCAGTCCAACCCCGCTTTAGCAGCTCTGCTAGAGGGATTCTTGAATGGAGTTTTCTTAGACCTCGTTGTCCAACAATGCTCCTTGATTCTTCGATGGAGTGATTCTTGGATTCACAGGAGAAGCTGATGAGAATTGATTCTTATCGCCACCAATCGGAGAAGTGAAGTTGGAGCTCCTAAATAGTTAACAGCCCCTAACAAAAGAGAGAACACGATCATGACGTGATATAGACCAGAATGGTCAAACAAGGCGAGCTCATTCAGGAAGGAGGATAAGGCTTTCATAGGTCGTTGGGTTGGGCCCAGCGTAGTGTAGGTGGCGTAACACGTACAGTATGCAAATCACCAATGGTGCGTGTATTATTTGGTGAGATACACGGACGGAACCTCCGAGCTCCCCTATTATGCATCACTGTTACTGCGGATACAAAGAGAATGAGTACCGATCAGTTCGAAGATGATATGGATAAATAACACGAATGTACAAACTGCATGTGCCAAGTGCCAACTGCTATAGGCGACGACGTAGACCGGCAAGAATGCGACGTAAACCCACCCCAGTCTTTTTTATTTCTCGTCACTCTCACACAGACGACACAAAATTCTTTACTCTGTATTCTTCACAGATATCTGAATCTTTCTCCGACCAAAGAAAGACCAATGGTAACGTCCACGAGCCAGTAATTTATCAGTTGTTCGATGAGGCAGCGGCAGCAGCCTCGGCCTGCTTCATCTTGGCGTAGTCGACCAGCCTGTCGACGTCGGCAGCACCGCCTTAGCCTCGTCGAGAGCGGCGAACCGCTCCAACCATATATGTTCAGGAGCGGGCAGCTCGCGGCGTCGAAGAGCCTGAAACCATAGAGCTTCTAGCTGGCGTACACCCCCCAGGACCTGCAACGGCACGGCACACATCCGTCATATTTTTGGAGGGAAACATGCATATATGGGTACACATGTTGTACGTCTGATCGATCAGTTCGATCAGCTTTCAAATGAAAAAAACATATTCAATATAAATAGTCCGCTAATGACAGAACCAAACGGGTACATCTGAACTTAGTCTTACACGTCAACGGAAAAATCCGAATTGCAATCTTCCTCCAATATATCAAAGTGGCCAACGGCAACACCGGGCCGAGCACACGTACAATGGCGCATTATGGCGTGTTGCATTATTTTCCTTTTCAACACTGAAAGCCTGAATGAAAGGCTGAAACACATAAGAAATCTTGATCGATAGAACCATTCCCTTTCAGTTGCTTGCACCAGCCGTCGCCGCCGTAGCGGCTTCACAGGCCAGCACCATCTTGCCCAACTCGACCAGTCTGCTCACGTCGGGCATCACAGTCTCGACGGTCTCCAGTGCGCCGAAGCGCTCCGACCACGCCACCAGGAGCGGAGTCCGTTGGGGATCCAAGGAACTGATGCCGAACGCCTCCTCGTTTGCGTGCACCCACCCAAGCAGGCCGCCTAGCACGACGTCGACGTACCCGACGCTGTCGCCGCCGAAGAAGGGCTTCCCTTTGCCGCAGTCCCTCAGCGCTCCCTCCAGGGTCTCAACCGCGAGTAACCACTGCTTCTTCCCCTCAGCCCTGTCCTCCTCTGTCTTGTTGCTCCTCGACGCATGCATCCAACCGGCCAGCATCTGCACGACCACATCAGGCATGAATGCATGATGCGATCGATCGATTGGGGAAGACGGGGTTTTCTTTTCATACCAAGCGAGCAACGGCGCGTTCGCAGGGGTCAGCAGGGAGGAGGGACGGGCCGGTGCCGGCGAAGGCCTCGTCGATGTATTGCAGGATGATTAGCGATTCACAGATGGGCTTCCCGTTGTGGATGAGCACGGGTACCTTGGTGTGCACTGGGTTGGACTTGAGGAGCAGCTCGCTCTTGCCCCCGAAGAGGTCCTCCTCGACGTACTCATAGCTCAGGCCCTTGAAGCTGAGCGCGAGCTTCACCCGTAGGACGAACGGGCTCGCCCACATGCCCAGCAGCTTCAGGTCGTCTACTCCGGCCATTGCTGGTGTTGTTGTCTGAACAAGATTCTACCTTCCTCAGTGTGTTTCCGTTGGGTTAATTCTTGGGGAAGTACTGGCCCGTCTATATACTAGGCCGAGATAACTCTCAGAGGCAAAAGTGTATTTTGGTTGACTGTCCCACTTCATTTTTTCTGATTGTTTAAAGAACCTAGAATATCCCTGTATTACTTGGACAATGCAAGGACCCAAGTAAATCATGAGCAACATCCGAGCACGTTCCAATCCAACTTCTAAGAGACATTACGTCATCTTCGATGTATTTCTTCTTGGCTTCTTGTCAGTTTGCAGACACTACGGCACAATCAGTGACGTCATCAGCTCGTCCTTTTTTCTCTTTGACCAAAGGAGAGTAGTCCACCCTCCCTCCAAGAAATAGTGTAATTTTAGGTTCCTCTTCTAATTTAACTAAATTTATACTTCCCTCATCCCAAAGATGTAAGCCGTTCGACTTTCGTTTTATTCAAAAATTTATGCAAAATATTATTTTTTTATCGTGGTTTACTTTATTAATATTGTTTTTTAAAAATAACTTAAATTTGACTATATTTACACA
Organism: Bothriochloa decipiens; assembly: GCA_023333625.1. Taxonomy (NCBI): domain Eukaryota; kingdom Viridiplantae; phylum Streptophyta; class Magnoliopsida; order Poales; family Poaceae; genus Bothriochloa; species Bothriochloa decipiens. The sequence continues at coordinate 69,305,167 of CM041628.1, forward strand.
AACAACTTATAATTTGAGATGAAGAAAGTATTGACTAAATTTATTAAAACAGAAACATCGCTTTTTTTCAAATAGATGTGCCATGAAAAATATGCTCCAGTATCATAAATATTAGTAGTACATGTTGGTATAGATTAATCAAACTTGATTAATTGACTTAATAAGACAAAAAGAAGGCAATAATTTGACTTTTGTTTAAACGGATGGTGGTGTACGCCGCAACGTGTGCGAAATGGAAGCAGTGGCGGAGTTGAGCTTGGCCACATCCACAGGCCACAAAGTCACATGTGTTGGAAGTCTACGAGTCACCGTACCTTTTCTTCAATATATCTTGGAAGTCTACGAGCACAACGACAATCGCAAACTTGAGTCTAGGTATCTTGAGAACGATAGTGCATTTTTTTTTTCGAATAACAGGCTTAGCGTGTGTTTCATTAAGATAGGATAGAAGTTTTTCTTGTTACACCGTGCGGTCTGCAGGCGAGATACCAGCAGAAACCCAATGTCACACGACTGAAAAGAACCACACAAAGCTCGTGAACATGTTTTGTTGCGCGACTGCATGCCCTGACAATAATACTGCTAAATCTCTGTAACAGAGCCGAGTACTCCCCAATGGTCATCCACTTCACAACAAAGATCAGAGGCGGAAGGTTGCAACTAGACACTTTCCGGCCCTTCCCAAAGACTAACATACTCACCGAGTCACCGGGTACCGTAGTGGTAGAGCGCCGGTGACGTAGGTGATGTCACACACCCATGTCCACATGTCTAGTTTTTAGCTCTAAGACAATTTCTTTAATATTACTAACTTTTAACATATACAGTAGGTCATAATATGGATAGGCCCCTACGACACTATCATATGTTCTTGGATTGTGTGAACAGGCTGGTTGGCTTTCTACCATTGGAGTGATGGAAAACAATCTAGGTAAATGGGATTTACTAGTTTTACTCTCATCACCATCTAGGCCGCTTATTACACAGATTTGACCTATTGTAAATTTTTGTTACTTACCATAGTTTTGAGCTGCTCACTCTTGTTGTACTTCAATCGTCTAATGTGTTTGTACGTCTGACCAGTCCAGCTTTCAAATTAAAAAGTCTCCATATATAGTCTCATAATCACAAACCAAACGGATACATGAGAACTTACAAGTCAACCGCAAAATCCGAATTGCAAAACTTCCTCCAATCAAATTGACCAGGCAGAGCACAACGGCGCGTACCGGTGTGCGGGGCATTATTTTTTCGACACTCAAAGCCTGAACACATGGGAAATCTGGATCGATTGAACATTCACTTTCAGTTTCTCGCACCAGCTGCCGCCGCAGCATAACGGGCCTGCAACATCTTGCCAAGCTCAACCAGCCTGCTCACGTCGGGGATCACCGGCTGGACGGTTTCCAGTGCGCCGAAGCGCTCCGCCCACGCGCCAGGAGCGGAGTCCGTTCGGCGTCGAAGGACCTGATGCCGTAGACTTCTTCGTTTGCGAGCACCCACCCGAGCAGGCCGCCGAGCGCTATGTCCACGTACCCGACGCTTTCGCCGCCGAAGAAGGGCTTCCCTTTGCCACAGTCCCTCAGCGCTCCCTCTAGCGTCTCAACCGCGACGAACGACTGCTTTATCCCCTCAGCCCTCTCCTCCTCCGTCTTGCCCCTCGACGCCTGCACCCAACCGCCCAGCATCTGCACGACCACATCACGCATGAAACCATGTTGCAATTGCAACCAATTGACGATGCGCGATCGATTGGAAGAGTTCAGGTGGTGCACACGTGCCTTGTCATCGATGTAGGCGGCCCAGAAGCGAGCAAGGGCGCGTTCGTAGGGGTCAGCAGGGAGGAGGGACGGTCCAGGGCCGGCGAAAGCTTCGTCGATGTACTGCAGGATGATGAACGATTCACAGACGGGCTTCCTGTCGTGGATGAGCACGGGTACCTTGTTGTGGACGGGGTTGGACTTGAGGAGGAGCTCGCTCTTGTTGCTGAGATCCTCCTTGACGTACTCGTAGCTCAGGCCCTTGAGGCTGAGCGCGAGCTTCACCCGCAGCACGAACGGGCTCGCCCAAAAGCCCAGCAGCTTCAGCTCGTCTCCTCCAGCCATTGCTGGTATCGCAAGGTCTGAACAAGATTCTACGTGGCTTGTTTTGTGTTTACCTTGGGTTAATTCTAGGGGAAGTGCTGGCCTCGTCTATATAGAGTCAGGCCGAGAGAACTTCCAGAGGCACATATATGCAGCCTCCACAAGATGGCAGCGACAGCAACTGTACTTTGTTTGACTTGTCCCACTTCATTTTTTCTGATTGTTCAAACAACCTAGAATACCTTTTTTACTTGTGAGAAGGACCCGAGTAAATCATGAGCAACTTCCCAAGCCCGTTCCAATTCAACTTCGAAGAGTCATTACGTCATCGTCTATGCATGACTTCTTGGGTCTTGGCTACTTGTCATCAGTGTGTATGCACAAGCGGCACAATTATTGACGATGTTTACTCGCCCTTGACCAAGGGAGAGTAACAGTCCACCCTCCCTCCGTCTAAAGGCTACAATTTGACTTTAGTTTAGACGGATGGTGGTGTACGCCGCTCGAGCAGCCACATGCGAAATGGAAGCAGGGGAAGAGTTCAGCTGTGCCACATCCAGAATGATCCCTTGCACATTGAGCAAGACAGTGTATTCTTTAGGTTCGAGTAAGATCAATGGAGCCGAAAGTAAAACATCGGTAGTGAGGCTTTCCTCCATGAGGAATTAATCCTTTGGTCGTCAATGGGAACTTTAAGACGAGAGCCAATGTGTCCAAGCTTTCGGCTGAATTGTTGCTTTCATGTCGGGGAATTCTCCTCATGAGTGGGCAGTTGAGGAGAAGTAAATACTCCTAGAGAGCAGTCCCACATGTCATAGGTGCAGCACAAGTTGTGGATCAAAATTTGTGTGCATCTAGTGTTATTTCTCTTGTCATACAAGAGAGGGAAGGGAAGCTTCGGGAGAGGCATCCCAACACAATACAGATCGAGATTCAGCTCTTTTGCTTTGTTCTTGAGAGAGGGAAGAAAACCAGAGAAGAAAAAGAAGAGAGGGAGAGAGTGAGATTAGAGAGGAGATCTTGTAATAGGTCAAGAGAGATTCGTCCACAAGGTTGTGAAGCTTCAGATCCACAACCTTGCTGCCTCCAATCTGAGTTCCACCGTCATTTGGTGAGGTCCTTCATCCCCTCCTGTAGCAGCCCCAAATCTTATTGTAGATAGCCAAGATCTGTTGTATCTTGATGTTTGAGAGCCTCTAGTGGTGTCTAGAGATGAACTTGTTGTAATCCCACAAACATATAAGTGGAAAAAGATTTGGCTGGCTTGGTCCCGTGGCTTTTACCCCGATTTGGGGGTTTTCCACGTTAAATCGTGTGTCTCTGTTATTTCTATGATTCTGCTTGCAACCACTTCCAGCTAGTTCAGACTGAGCTGAAAGTGGGTTGCTGCTACTGCTGTTGTGATCAGTTGTTATCAGTTACAGTCAGTTGTGATTCGGCTGTTGCTAAGGGTGGTGTGCTGATAACTAGTTGGAACCTGTTTGAGCTAGTTTTGACAGCTACTGATTTTCTCCATGTTTATGTGTGATGCATAAGTTGTCTTCCGTGTATAGGTGACGACCTAGGCTGTTTTTATATTATGGTGAAATTAGACGCTTTCGTAGTCACTAACAGCGGTGTTAGTGTGGTATTCCCAATATAATCTGATATCGGAGCCATAATCAAGTGTTGGAGGTGATTATTTCTCTGTTTTGGCAATGGAGGACAATAATACTTCAACTGGAAGTGGTATGATTAAGCTTGATGCAACCAACTATACTTTGTGGAAGCCTATGATGGAGGATTTAATGAGAGATAAGATTTCCACCGGTGTCATGAAAGAGGAATGGAGAGTGTTGAATCGGAAAGCAGTTGGTATGATTTGTTTACGCATCCACCATACCATTTTTCACCATGTTGCTAATGATAAAGTTGCTTATGAGTTGTGGCAAAAGTTGGAGTCCATGTATGAGCAGAAGACAACGGTAAACAAAGCCTCGGTGATAAAGCAGCTTGCAAAGCTAGAGTACCGAGATGGTATTAGTGTTATTGAACACTTGAATGTCTTCCAAGGCCACATCAATCAGCTGACCGCAATGAAGATAAACCTTGATGTTGAGGTGCAAGCGTTGTTGTTGTTGAGCTCATTGCCGGACAGCTGGAATACACTTATTGTATCACTTAGCAACTCAGCTCCAGATGGGAAGTTGACCCTAGACATGGTGAAGAATAGCTTGCTGAATGAGGAGGCCAGAAGAAAGGAAAAGGCCAGCGATCAATCATCTTCTTCTGATGCATATGTGGCTGAAAAGAAAGAAGAACATCGAGGTCACAGCCATGGAAAATCTCAACAAGGCAGAGGTAGAAGTAAATCCAGGGAGAGATCACAGTCAAGTTCAAGCAATAAAATTATTTGCTTTTATTGTGGAAAGAGAGGCCACAAGAAGAATCAATGCAGACTGTATAAAAGAGAGATTGCACAAGCAAATCGAGGCAAGAAAACCGAGCAGAAGGGTGAAGCCTCAGTTGTAAGTGCAGCTGGTGAGGATTATCTCATTATTGATGATGACAATTGCCCCAGTGCTATAACTGGTGATGATTTGAGTTGGGTAGTGGACTCAGGTGCGTCTTTCCACTTGACATCACACAGGGAATATTTCACATCCTACACTAGTGGTGAGTTCGGCTATGTGATTATGGGAAACAGGGATACCTCAGCTATTGTTGGCAAGGGCACTGTGTGTGTTGAGACTGTCACAGGTTGTAGGTTGACACTTGAGAATGTGGGGCATGTCCCAAATATCAGACTGAACTTGTTGTCAGTTGGGAGGCTTGATGATATTGGCCTTGGCAGTTACTTTGGTGAAGGAAAATAGAAGCTCACCAAAGGTTCCTTGATTTTGGCCAAAGGTGTCAAGCAAGGGTGTCTTTATGTGACAAAGAAAAAGTTGTGCAAATCTGATGTGAACATTGCTGAGAAGGATTCCAGCATTGAGTTGTGGCATAAGAGGCTCGGACTTATGAGTGAGAAGGAGCTGCACTCTCTTGCTCACCAGGACTTACTCCATGAATTTAGGAAACATGAAAGGAGACAAAGAAAACAAAATAGATTACACAAAGCTGTCTATCCATAGTTGAATATGAGGTTGGAGGTCTTGCTTTGCTCTAAGCTTAACTTGAGCAAGCTCTGCCTTAATGACTGTCTTGTTCCTCTGTACTTCTCAGCAGGGTGTCCAGGCAGTTTTTTTTCCCTGTAAACGTGGTGTGTCTGGCAAGGAGATTCCTTGTCACCGCTCTTATTTGTACCAGCAATAACGGATCTCCTGCAATCGTATCGATGCTTAATTATGCAAATAATTAAGACCTGCTCACCTACCGATAGATTTAAACCATACTTTGGACTTCATAATTCTTCAGTATACCTATGATACTCTTATTTTTCATGCGTGGGTGTGCATGTAGCTTTTCTTCCTAAAGATCCTTCTAATGTCTTTTACTAAGTCTACAGGTTTGAAGGACAATTCTGCAAAATCTATGATGATCTCGGTCAATGTACCCGATCAGAAATTTCACCTGCTAGCCAGCAGCCCAGCACCTTTGGTTGCTCAAAAGGAAATCTACCTATACCTATCTAGGGTTGCCCTGGAGCCTGACTAAGCATTGTGTTGCTGATTATTAACCACTAGTCTCATGTCGTGAGCGTCGATTGGTCACTTTAACCTTCGTGAGTCAGTCTGGTCGTTTGGAGCTGACTAGTGCAGTTTTTCACTGCATTGCTAACTTCCACAATGTGCACCTTCATGCTATCCAAGACTGTTATCAAGCACATCGACAAGTTCATGGAACATTGCCTCCTGTCTGGCATGGTCAGACGTGGACAATAAGAAACCTCCAAAAATAGCCTAGAAAATGGTTTATTTACACGAAGGAAGAGTTATGATAGCTTACTCCTTAAACATCTTTGTAATTTTTTTTAACAAGCTTAACATACCGTGCATTTTTTTGACAAAAACTTTGGGTGAATTTACTTTGGGAAAAGCTATACACCAATGGCAGATTGTCTTCGCTAGCTAGAAAAGGCTCCTTTTTGATGGAGAGACATTCTCAAGTTGCTACAGTCCTTCAACGGTATGGCCTCTGTCAACCTACACAATGGAAGTACCTATTTCTTTTGGAATGATCTATATCATGGCACAATCTTAAGCCGTACTTTTTCAGAGTTTTTTTTCCTTTGTCAAGAACACAAACCTATTTGTTCAAAGTGACAGGCTTACCCCTCAACTTCATACTCTGTTTGACTAGTGTGCCCCTATCCGTTGAAGCTTTTGCACAGTTCCAAGATGTTTGCTCCATAATTTGTGGTCTCCAACGATACCCAGAGCCAGTTGTTTTGGCCTATATTTGGGGCTCACCTGTTTTTTTCCCTCTCCAAAGACCTACAAGCAACTCATTGGACATAGACAGGTCCATCATGCCTTCAGCTGGCTTTGGAAATCGGCTTGTCAGAAAAAGAGAGTTTTTTTTTTCTAGTTGCAACTTGAAGATTGGTTAAAGCAGAAGAGAGCTTTTTAAAAGGAAAAACATGATGTTGGATGACTATAATTGTATCCTCTGCCATGTTGGAGTTGAGAAAAGCCTTCTCTATCTCTTTCAAGCTTGCCCTTTTGCTGCCCGCTCTGTTGAGCAAATCTTCATCTACAGGTTGGTAACTTGGTTGATCATTTTGATATTCTGGTAAGCTTCATTCAAGTGTAAGTGTTGATTTCCTGGCATGGGCCATATCAACAGTACGCAATGACTTCATTTTCAGGAACAGACCGGTGTCTCTTCAAAGATGCAAAAAGATTTTCAGAGAGGAGTTTGCTAGGGTTATACTTTAGGCAAAAGAAAAGAATCGTCCCCAAATTAAGTTTATCGCTGGAAGCCTTTGTGTAATTGTTTTGATTTTCTTTGTTTCTTTTTTCCCTATTATTAATTTTGTATCTGAGACTGTCAACTCTTGTTTTGAATAAATTGTAGCACGGGGCAACCAATTCTGTTTCCCTAAAAAAGACTGTACGCAACAAACACCGGGACATGGCTGAATAGACCCGCTCCTGTTGGTGTTTAGATGAGAGACACCTGGAGTTAGGGACATCCCATGTTGAATATTCATTATTCGCTAGAGATCCAGGACATCAAAGTCTGTGTCTTTTTGGTGCACGAGGTCATCCCACCCCCACCCGGGACTCATGCGGGTTCTCGTAAAAAAAGAGGCGACCTAGAGAAAAAGTGGCTATCAGCTTGGTCCGGGCTCAGTCGTGTGGGCGTGCTCTGGCGCTACCACCGTGTGGGGCAGTGCCATGGGGAACTCCGGCCCAGCGAGTGTGCAGGAAAGCTCCGACTCTGACGTCATGCGGGCGAGGGCCAGCTCCGCCTCCATCATCGCCCCGTTGTGAATGCCGGCATGCATAGGAAAGGAGGAAGGGAGAGGAAGAAGAAAGAAGAAAAAAGAGGTTGATGGGTAGGCCACACATGTCATGGGCTCATCCTACGTTTATTGCTTTAAAACCAAATAAAAAACAGAGTCATCTCACTTCATTTTAACCAAACAACGGACGAGATTATTTTGTCTCCAGAAACTCAGATGGAACAATCCCCTACCAAAGCGCTACCTTTCCCGGATTCATGGGTATATCCCATGACTCTGAACCGAAATCTGAAAATAAAATATTTTTTCGCCTTGGTCTCAAGGCTCGAGCAGCAACCGGCAACCGCATCGTAAGAAGCAAACACCAGCTGGCATGGTTTAGCTGTTTATAGGCCTGACTTATCTGCTTAGCTCTACCAGCCTCTGCACGTCCGGCATTACCGCCTTGGCCGCGTCCAGCGAGCCGAAACGCTCCAGCCATGCCGCTAGGAGCGGGGCCTTGCTGCAGTCGAACACCTTGAAGCCTGTCAAGTGATCGATAAGATGCACCCATGCGACGAAGCCTCCAAGCACAACATCAACGTATCCGACGCTGTCGCCTCCGAAGAAAGGTTTCCCCTTTGAGCAGTCCTTCAGTGCCCCCTCGAGGGTCTCCACAGCGCCAGACGATTGCTTTCTGCCCTCCGCCTTCTCCTCCTCTGTTTTGCCCATACTCATCATCATCAACGAGCTCAACAACTGCAATAGCACATGTTACATATCATTCACTTAATTTGTTGCTTTCTATCTCTAAAACTATATCGCACGAGTGAAATAAGAACATGGGATTTAAATTTTGTTTTTATATAAAAGTGTACCTTGTCATCAATGTAAGCAGCCCAGAAACGAGCCATGGCCCGGTCGTATGGGTCATCAGGTAGGAGAGAGGAACGACCGTCGTTGGCACCATAAACGTCGTCGAGGTACTCCATGATGATCTGGGTCTCGATGATGGGCGTGCCGTTGTGGATGAGCACGGGAACCTTCTTCTGCACCGGGTTGGACTTGAGAAGGAGCTCGCTCTTGTTCTGGAGGTCCTCCTCGACATACTCGTAGCTCAGACCCTTGAAGCTAAGGGCAAGCCTCGCTCGCAGAACGAACGGGCTCCCCCAAAAGCCCAGCAGCTTCAGCCCATCTCCTCCGGCCATTGCTGATACCTCGATAATTGTTGCTTGTGTTTTCGTATATATATTGAGATAATGGAGGTTAGAGGTAGTCTCCCAAAATGACTACAGGAGTCAATAACGACTCCTTCGCTTGGTTTGAGTGTTTGACTGGTTGCATATCACTTTTTTTTCCTGGTTTATTTGCAAAATCTGACATTTGAACAATCTCCAGATCTTTTTAGGTGGATATGAATCAAAGAAAATATGCTATGCTCATTCTCCCATGCCGTTAAAATAATCCCATCCCCCACGATAGAGAAGTTTCCTCGGTTGAGAGAGACGTGTGATTGTGTGTGTTATTTGACTAAGTCAATTCTATCATATTTCCACGAAATTTCTGAGAGTGGGACGAACCTTTTGACAAAAGTGTTGTATAAAGTCGCAGGAATGGATCCTAGACAGTATTCGGCTATTTAGGGATGACACACATATTGTAATATCCCAACCTCCCAAACGCGCTACGGGCAAGCTATAAAAAATTATTCTTCTTAAATACAAAGATGCATAAGTCTTTTGCATATTCGAGAAAAAAACATTTTTATAATAGAAAACCTTGTTAACTTAGATTTACATTTAATAAGATATTTTTCATTTATTTTTATAGTGGTATAAGTGGGTAATTTAGATGTATTTAAATTGCTATTTAGTGTGAAATCCTAGTTGAGATTAGATTTGGCCCATAGTAATTCATTTGTACGATAATGTGAGATGGTGGGGGTTGTTCCACCTTTGGTTAGTCGTTGAGCTAGCGTGGACTAGACTACTATATAAGCCTTGTAGAGTTAGGCATCCGCCACTTCGGAGTTACTTTACAGGAGGTTAAGTTAAAAATTCCAAGTGAGTGATAAAAGTGTGTGGTTCATCCAATGGGCAGAACAGACAGGCGTTGTTTACACTCTAAAGCCTTTACACTTAAATACCTTTTTGATTTTTCGTAGAACTTTCAGATTTTATCTTTTTATTTAGCACTTCTCTTAAGAATTTTACATAGAACCTCTAATTAACATTAGTAACAGTAAGACGAACTTTTGTTTTGCGTACTGAAAAGGGGCAACAAAAAACATATAGCGCTGTTCTTTCATTCTGAGACGATGTGCTACAACGGTGAGTCCAAGCTAATTCCAAAATGGTCGCGGCAGCCGGCCACTTCAATTACCTTGGACCACGGCGGCAGCCACAGCCGCAGCCGCAGCAGCAGCTTGGGCTTGCCTCTTCCTGGAGAGCTCGACCAGCTTCATCACGTCCGGCATGACAGCCTGGGTTTCCTTCAATGCGCAGAAGCGTTCCAGCCACGCCGCCAGGAGTGGGGTCTTGTCGGCGTCGAAATGCTTCAAGCCAGTCAAGATGTCCCTCGTCTGCACCCACGCGACGAAGCCTCCGAGCGCGATGTCCAAGTACCCGACGCTGTCGCCGCCGAAGAAGGGCCTCCCCTTAGAGCACTCCTTCAGTGCTCCCTCCAAGGTCTCTGCCGCAGCAAACAACTGCTTCGTCCCCTCCGCCTTCTCTTCGTCCGTGTTGCTCCTTATCATCGTCATGAACGAGCTCAACAGCTGCACAAAAAAAGAAAAATCACAGACTAACAAGTTCAAGTTTCGTTGGAAACAAAAGGAGTGTGCCAAACACACATCAGCAATATAAAAATAGGGAACCGGCAACAGTGGGATTATACATGGTGGAATGTACCTTGTCGTCAATGTAGGCGGCCCAAAAGCGAGCCACGGCACGGTCGTAGGGGTCGACGGGGAGGAGAGAAGGACCGGCGCCGCGGCCAATCTCATCGATGTACTGCACGATGACCTGTGACTCGCAGATGGGCTTGCCATTGTGGATGAGCACGGGTACCTTCTTGTGGACCGGGTTGGACTTGAGAAGGAGCTCGCTCTTATTCCCAAAGATCTCCTCCTCGACGTACTCGTACTTGAGGCCCTTGAAGCTGAGCGCCAGCCTCGCACGCAGGACGAACGGGCTCGCCCACATGCCCAGCAGCTTCAGCTCCTCTTCCCCACCCATTTTCTGCTTGTTTGAGCTCTTTTCCGCGTGTTTCCTCAGTTTCTCACTGCGCTCTTAATCGCGTCAGAGAGAGGTAACTGTAGGGGTCGTGTTGACTGAGGTGTGGAATTTTCCTCTTGAAGTATGTGGAATCATCAATACTGCTCGAATCGCTGCACAGCATCTGCATAGATAGTTACGCATTGGCACGTGCCGACGTTGGAAGGATAAGATCACGGGATACTCAGATCCATAACCTTTTACCATTTAATAAGGAAAACCATTTTAAATGAGTGTCCCCTATTGATGGGTTATTCAGCTTTGACCATTTTTTTTCTATCTGTACAAATAAAGTGGATGCTTTTTGCTCGCATTCGTGATATACTGATGGTCAAGCTCGGTTGCTTGTCAACAGTGACTTTTTTATTTTACCAGCAAATATGCCAACACGTTACAGCGTGAGAAAAAAATAGTTTTATGCCAACTTGTCATCAACAATGACTTTGTTAAATTGATATAGTTTTATGAAGAATAGCCCAACGAAATGATGTCAGATCGAGGAGTTAACTCATTTTTAGTGATCCAGCCACCATAAGTACTTAATAAAATATTATGTGATTAGCATAGTGCTTTGCAAAGTGTTAAACTAGTTAGATCACTATATTGCTGTTTTGCTCTAGAGACTTGGACTTAGTGTTCAGTGAGGTTTGCATGCACACGGTGCTTACGTGCACCATTGCTGTATATATAATTGGAGCTTGTAATCTTGCAAGACCACAAACGTGTTTATGACGTGGCCATCTCGCTTGTATTAGAGGGAATGAGGCTCACGTTAGTTAAGCCCAAAGCTCGATAGTAAAGACGGTGGGGAGTGGTGGCCCAATAGATATCCACTTTGCTCGAGGGGGGAAGGTCTGTTGGAAGCTTGGCCTTTTGCGAGGGCATCTTTATTGCTAGGGCCTCTAAGGAGCAATAGAGAGAAACATGGGCTTCTTGATAGCTTGGGAAAGATAGACCATAAATTTGAGAGTATCTGGCAAAGTTATAGCACTCTAGGATATCTAAAACTTTTTAGTTTATTTTTTCATTTAAAATCATTTGGGATGTTAATGTTTTCTCATTGTAAAAATCATTTGTGCTGCTAGACTCCAATGTAATTGGATTTCTCTTGCTCTCTATCATCTTTGATGGTCTTTATTTGACAGTTGGGCGACAGGACTAATTCCTTGGTGGTTTTCATGTTTTTGGCGGTCCTCTGCCCTCAAGGATACTCGGTTTTCTAGTATAGCGAGTCGTCTTTATATCATATTTTTAGAGATGTTTAGATAGAGCTGCGTTTGCCAAAAGAAACAAAGGCGCCTCTAAATCGTTTTTTTTCATAGTGATAGGCCGTGCTGACAAACGGGTTGAATGAATTGATGTATTCTAGCTAGTGGCGAAATAGCGCACATCTATATAGATGCATCACACATGCAACTTGACAGCAAAGTACTATACACGATTCACCAGACACAACACGACGAAGGATCAACTCGAGAGGTCAAAAGTAACAAACCATTCGCAGCGAAGGGCATCAAACTATTAATGTATTCCATAGATAGCGGCGAAATAGGGCACCTGTATATAGATGCATCGCATGCAACTTCACAAAGAACTATACATACACGATTCACCAGACACAACACGACGATGAACCAACTCGAGAATCGAAAAAACAAAAGCAACAAACCAGTCGCAGCAAAGGGCATGAAACTACATATGACTGAACCCACAGTTGACTTCGACCTGTTCAATTCTCTTGGGCAGCAGCACCGGCGGCAGCTGCAGCAGCTTGGGCTAGCCTCATCTTGGCGAGTTCGACCAGCTTGTCAACGTCCGGCATGACAGCCTTGGCAGCATCCAGCTCGCAGAAGCGCTCCAGCCACGCCGCCAAGAGTGGGGTCTTCTCAGCGTCGAAGAGCTTCAGTCCATGTAGCCTCTCGATGGCGCGAATCCAGGCCACAAACCCTTCAAGCCCGACGTCAACGTACCCGACGGTGTCGCCCCCGAAGAAGGGCTTCCCCTTGGAACAATCGCTCAAGGCTCCCTCTAGCGTTGCTGCCACGGCGAATGACAACTTCGTCCCCTCGGCCTTCTCCTCATCCGTCTTGCCCCTGAACACCATCATCCACGAGCTGAAGAGCTGCACACGCACAATCACACACGCCAGAACAACAAATTGTCAGGGACAATATATGATAATGAGACTGTGATGAGACCTGCTCGTATGTACCATTGTACCTTCTCGTCAATGTAGGAGGTCCAGAAACGAGAAACAGCACGTTCATGGGGCTCGGGAGGAGGGAGGGGCCGGCGTCAGCAAACGCCTCCTCGAGGTACTGAATGATGATCATGGACTCACAAACAGGCTTGCCGTTGTGGATGAGTACGGGCACCTTCTTGTGCACAGGATTGGACTTGACGAGAAGCTCGCTCTTGTTGTTGTAGAGATCTGTCTCCTCGCGGTACTCGTAGCTCAAGCCTTTGAAGCTTAGCGCGAGCTTCACTCGCAGCGCAAACGGGCTCGAGAACGTGCCTAGAAGCTTCAGCTCATTGCTTTGTCCGGCCATTTCAAGCAGAACTTGATCTTAACGCTCCTTTGAAGGATTGGAGTAGGTTTTGTTGTTTGTGTCTTCTTGTTCTTGGCGGATGGCAAGCGAGGAGAGGTGGTATATATAGAGTTTGACATATGGTGGTGTGGTGTGCCTGGAAAAATCAACGATCATATCCATGACGCTACATATGTTGAATCTTGAATCAGGCAATCAGCTAGAAATTACAAAAACAAAAAAAGATTAAAACATGTTTGAAGAACGATGATGTAGACATGTTAGTGCAAGATATAGATTCAAATGGAAGAAAAACCTAGCTAGCTAGTACGTGTGTCGTACAATCTGGTTGTGTTAGTAAGATCTTCCTTGTTGTATCAGTGATTAATTAGATGACGATATGGTTACAAATACTAAAGTTTGGGAGCCGTTATGTTTGACTTTTTTTTTTACAACACCGTTATCTTTGCCTTGACCAGTTTGTTTGTTACTAGTACATTCTCTTGTACGTGCATACTAGATTTTAGTTCCTGTGTGTTTCCCCTGTTCTTTTCTAGGGAAACTAAAAAATTTCCATCACTTGGACCGAGCTGAATCATCAGCAATTACAGACTGGATGCATAAAGTCAACCTGAGAATGGTTTGTGACTCAAATCAGGTTCTTCGGTTCAGTTTTTCATTTGGGCCTACTCAATTTGGGCGAAGATGGGCCGAAGAAGATAGTGGGCTGGTTCAGTCTGGGTTCGTAGGGAATCGGTTTCCATCGACCATCGGTCTCCTCCCGATGCCGCGCGGAGCCGCTGCTCTACGGCCGGCGCTTGGGGATACCCGCGGGAGCTACGACGTAGTTGGCGTCGGGTGGCCGTTGCCGTGCCTGCCTGGCGCTGGCTCCATCCGCGTACGCGCAGGGGACGTCCGGCTCCAGAGCGATGCCATCGTGCACCGCGAAGCTTGTGCCATGCGGTACCTCAACTCCACAGCGGCGCCCGCGGCGGTCTGTGATCGACGGGCAGCTCAGGGATGTGGCGGCCAACAAGATGGCATGGCTGTGGACCATGCTGCTCCCGCTTTACGGGCGTTTCCTCCTCCCTGCACCGAGATCAGGAACGATCTCGCCCTTCAGGAAGAGCACAAGCGGTTGGGGCTGGACTGGTTTTAGTAGAAAGGGATTGGATTAGGGTGGGCTAATTAATAAAATCATGCACATCTGGATTGGTGTGGGTTTCGTTTGGATCGCAGCCCATTAAACTGTCAGGTTGACATAAAAGGATGGAAACCAAATTTGATTCAGCATCAAAAGAAACAAGACTACCGAGAGCAGCTAGCTCATGAGCCACTCTGTTGCTCGATCGAGACGGATGTTGAACTCGCCATGAATTGGCAGAAAGCTAGCAGCGCTAGCAGACGAGGAGACGTCGTTTATATAAAATTTGGTATGAGTAATGTGTTGTGGAAAAAGCATCATCCATATTGGTACATGTGACAGCAGCTTGAGAGTTGCAGAATCAAGAATTGGAAAACATGTTTGGATAACGACGATGAAGACATGTTCAATGAACCTAGCTAGTACTGTATTTTCCTCGCAATCAATGCTCATACAAATACTCCTCGAGCTATTACACTTTTTCTTTACCCATGAATTAAGTTAAAACTATACAGCCTTTTATTCCAAATTCTCCTTTTAGATTTTATTAAAAATTTTGATTCTAGGCACATAGTTATTACAATATATAGAAATCAATATTTCATCATGTCAAGCAGCTTAAAATATCAAATTTTCCCTATCTGAAAACCATGTTATAGTTTTTTTCAAAAGAAAAAAATTAGAGGTATAGATATGTTTCCCACCATCCCAATTTATATATCAATCATCATGGAGAGTCAAGCATCTCAAGTTTGACCAAATTTATACAATAAAATGGTAAATTTATAATATTAAATTATCATTAGATTCTTCATTAGTTGTATTTTCATTATACCTCTGTTTGATATCATAAATATTTATAATTCTATTTATAATTTTGGTCAAAAATAGGATGCTTTGACCTCCAAGAAAGCTGGAATAACATATAATTTCAAATGGATGGATTTGTTTACTCAAAATGTTTAGATATATGCAGAGTTCCTAACTTTCATAATTCATCGTAGCATATGTTAATATAATGATTATTGGTATTTTCATAAATGATTCTTTTTAAGGGAAGATGTCTTATATGATTCCTAAACTACAAAAATATATAATTGTCTCTCAATAGAAGCACGTATGTACTTATATTGTCTATATGGTGGCACGTAGTATGTATTAGTAACCATAGATGCAGATTTTTTAGAAAAACTTATGGTTAATTAAGTTTTTATTTGTCATAATAACCAATGTTGGCGATGTATAGATTTGAGAAGATGTTTTGGTTTATTTTAAAATTGCTAGATGTAGGTACACGCACAAACATAAGAGTTACTTAGATTATGTATGACAATGAAAGGTGTGTGTAGTTTTAGATTTTTTATTATCTATTACAATGATAGATTTTAAACTTATTTATATTATCTTTGTATTGTTAGGTGTTAGTAATTTAGAGATACCTTTAGGGGTCAATTTATGTTAGTTTTGATAATGGTGGAATAATGTAGTTTCTGTATAAGAAGGAATAGATTAATTCTCTTTGGACTATACAGTAATTTAATAATGATATATGTACTATTTTTTATGCAAATTTGCAAACTAAGGGCCCCTTTGGTTCACAGGATGGGCGTAGGAATTTCATAGGATAGGAATGTCACAGGAATGTTTCATGTCATGCCCTTTGGTTGATAGAAAATCAAAGGAATTGTTCCATAGGAATAACATCCTATACCTCGATTCCACAGGAAAAAACCATGAGCTCCGACTTCATGGAAAAATTCCTGCGGGACAGCGCTGCTTTGCCCTTCTCGTCTCGAACGGCTATGCCGCCCCAGGCTTGCTGCAGATAGTTGGATAACGTCTTGACCCTCGCCGATGCCGCCCCAGGCTTGCTGCAGATGCCGCTATGGATCTCCAATCCTCTCGAACGGCAATGAGCTTGTTGGAGAGGGTCTTGACCCTCGCCGCCGCCGTCCCGTGCTTACTGCCGACGCCGCTGTGGCGAACCTGGAGTAGCTCGGCGGCTCAGGCGCAGGCACGCAGCGGCAGGGCTGCTGCCTCCGATTGATTCCTGGTGCTGGCATGAGGCAGGGCGGTCGGTGGAGGCGCGGAACCGGTGAACTCCGGAGGCGGAGGGGGTCGCGACAAGGAGCCGACGAGCTGCCGAGCCGGAGGTTCACGGCACAGAGCGTGGAGATCCGGGGGCGTGCGGCGCAATGCCGGAGAGGTGCTGTTGAGCAAGCACGATGAGAGATTAGGAGAATCTGTGGCTAGAGGGCCTAGCGCCTGGGGCTACGTGATGGGATTTTTTTTTTTTGAGAAAAGGCTACTGATGGCAGCAGGATAGGCCATTCACTGTTGGGCCTGGGACGTCGCCAATCCTGTGTTTCACATGCTCCTGCCAAAGTCTCTTTTTTCAGCTTTGGGTTTGGGCTGAATTCCATAGGAACAGAGAAGCAAGACATGTGGATTTCTATGGTTTTCCTATCCTATTCCTATATAATTCATATCATCCAAAGAGGCCCTAACTTGGCAATGGTGGACAAAATAGATGCAAATTAGGTGGCTATGGGATACTTTAGATTAATGGATAATTTAGATACAGATTTGGGTTCCTGTAAGTTGTTATTTGCAATCCTATATACTTTTGAGTGCAGCATAGAAATAGTAAGGATCCTTAAGTAACAATATCCCAAAAAAATGGACGGACATTTGCTGAAGTTGCTCTAAAATGATATATATTATCAAGATGTATTCCAGGTTAAAGTTAATAAAGTTACTAACTATATACTAATGTATTTTTCTATAATTAGAAAAGGTAGAGATATCTAATCTAGGATAAAACTAAAATGTTTAAGCATTCTGTAGTATTTAGAGACGAGCATGGAACACTACATAGTTCTAGATGATCGGTCTTAATGCTGTGTGATGACTGAAATTATATATACAAAATAGCAAGCTCCGTAATGGTGAAAAAGGAAAAATAATAACAGAAAACAATATGATACAACTGTTCATGGCCATTCCGATCCTTCGTGCTAGTTACTGTGCAATTGTGCCTGCCATCCTTCTACTCTACGTACTCACTCTCTATACTATAAAAGGTGTCATTCTAACTTCACAAGAAATCAAATATTTTCATCTTAAACAAATATATCTAAAAAATATTAATATTTGTGATATATAATTAGTATATTATTCGGTAGACCGTTGAATATTTTTATAATAATTTTTTTGAGA
The DNA here is from genome assembly GCA_023333625.1 of Bothriochloa decipiens. Taxonomy (NCBI): domain Eukaryota; kingdom Viridiplantae; phylum Streptophyta; class Magnoliopsida; order Poales; family Poaceae; genus Bothriochloa; species Bothriochloa decipiens. The sequence goes on from CM041628.1 coordinate 69,322,785, forward strand.
TACAAATGTAACTATTATTTTTTAACAATTTTTAGTTATATATATTGAAGGTTTACGAGTACAAATCCATTATGACATTTTTTTTGGACGGAAAGATTAGTTTATAGAGAAAGGAGAAAATGTGTGTTTTGCTGTCACTGTGCAATTATTATTGCTGTCTCGTTTTATCTTATGATTAGGAAACGGTTGGCTAATTGGCAAAGTGAAGATCATAAACTGATCGACCGTATAAAATCCAACACACATACACAGCAGCTCCAATGACGAAAGCAATAACATCAGCTGGAAAATCAAGGTAGCACGATTCGACGAGACGCTGAAAAAAAGAGGCAGCTGTCCGGAAAATGACGCAAGCAAGGACGTCTAGTTAGCCTGTACAGGAAAAAAATAACAAAATAAAGAGCGCCAGCTCGCCGCTTGGTTATTATTGTATCCACATACAACTATATACATGCAGCAAACTTCTCCTCGTCAGTATATAGTCAGTCACGACTCACGACAGAAACAGCAGTACTGTCAGTAGAGAGCTCTTCTCCCCTAGGCCAAATAAGAACTCTGAACAAAAAAAATATCAGAGGCCGCCGTGCGTGTGATCGGCCTATGGCCGAGCCCGTTCGTGATCCGCGTCCTGATCGCGCTGAAGCTCAAGGGCGTCAAGTACGAGTTCGTGGAGGAGGTGGCGGGCAAGAACAGCGAGCTCCTGCTCAGGTCCAACCCGGTGCACAAGAAGATCCCCGTCCTGCTCCACCACGGCAAGCCCATCTCCGAGTCCCTGATCATCGTCCAGAACATTGACGAGGTCTGGTCCTCCGACGACGCGCCGGCGTTCCTCCCCGCCGACCCCTACTCCCGCGCGGTCCAGCGGTTCTGGGTACAGTACGTCGATGACAAGGTAAGGCAAAACTTGCCATTCTGGTCATCATGCTCTTTGTCTGAGCAATTCTGATCAGTTTTCAGCACCAATTTAAAATGACGGTGTCAGAGTGAGACTAATCATATCATGCTCTTCCTGGCTGGTTGACAATCACGCAGATCCCTCCGGCGATCCGCGTACTCAAGGGAACGCATGACGGGGCAAGGAACAAGCGGCGGAGCAGCTGTCCGCCGCCCTGCAGCTCTTGGAAGAGGCTTTCTTGAAGCTCAGCGAGGGGAAGCACTACTTCGGCGGCGACAGCGTCGGGTACCTGGACATCGTTCTGGTGTCACATCTCGGCTGGGTGAAGGCGGTGGAGAAGATCGCCGGGGTCACTCTCCTGGACAAGGCGAAGGCTCCGAACCTGGTGGCGTGGGCTGATCGGCTCTGCACCCACCCGGCCGTGGCGGACGCGATCCCTGACGCGGACAAGTTCGTTGAGTACAGCGTCACCTATGGATCGTTCACAAAGCCCATCAATGGTCCCAAGTGAAGTGAGCAAAAAGGATACACTTAACCGTGCTTCGTGATTTTCACTGCGCGTGTGACAGTGCGTGTCACTGTGAATAAGCTGTACTAGTTTGTACGGGTCCTTCCTCTGGAAATAAAGCTCTCTTTATCTTGAAAAAAGGTTGTATACCTTCAACGGGAAATCGAAGAATACACTGGTGGCTCTGTATCCTTCAGTGCAAGACTTAATGTTGAGAACTCATCCATTGCATTCGGTTTGAAGGATAAAGTCCAATTTAACAAAAAAAAAACGACACGACGTAGCCCCTTGTGTTCTCATAATGTTCTCATTATCTCATATATGCATCTGTAGTGGGTTCGGGACGGTACTTTCTGCTTAAGTACTGCAAGTTTGTCAAAATTATTAAAGTTATTTTTTATTGGACAGTCCACCATAACATGTAGCAGTAGCCAAATTTAGTTGTCAAATTCTACTTTTTTGTGTCCACCACCAAAACCAAGGTGCTAATTCCACTAGGCACCATCCACTTGTTAGATTGGTCTCCTACTAAATTAGACACAACGGCCATTTGGGTCTTGGTCTCGTACCCTGATCAGGGACGCCCAACCCTACATGATTGCTGGGCCCTCATCACACAGCGTAATATAAAGGAAGACAGGGGACAGGGCTCAAGGTACGAGGTTCACCACGCTGCCAGTCACGCCACCTACATCCTAACCCCAGTCCGATCAAAGAGGGGGCGCTGCCAGCGACGAAAAGAACCACCGACTCCGGCACCACTACCTTGACGTCTGCACCGCCGCCAAGGACGTCGTAGCTGTCATCCCCTTCACCGACCGTCGCTGCCCGTGCGCAGACTACACCAACGAACATGAGGACTAGAACCAGCTCCTCTGCTACCCTTGCATCGACTGAAGGCATCGGTTTGTACACTACTTCACTCCCTCTCTTTGTCTCTCTCAGATCCAGTAGAAGATGATTGGGAACTTGTTTATCACACACACTCGATGAAACTACCCGACAAGATTAACTGCTAATATGATCCTTATGACCTATCACCACCCACTCTTCCACTCTCCCCTCCCCCGCTCTTTATCACTAGACCACCATCAAGAACACTAAGAACTCTTGAGCAAGAAAAAGAGAAGGGAAGAAGGGAGAAGATGATGAAGGCTAGAAGCAGTAGAGGGACAGGAAACGCCCCAAGTTGTAGTACCACCCTTTGGCCATCACCATTGCTAGTGATGATCAAGTTGCCCCTCTCATCCTCTTTGCTTTGGTGGTGAAGCAAGAAGGAGAAAGGAGCAAGAAGGAGTCAAGCCATCCATCAAGATTGTCTGCTAGAGAGAAACCTTCCAGCATAGATAAATTGTCTCTGCGCAATTCAGACGGACTGTCTGTGTATATCACCTGAGAATCCGTCAGGTCAACACTATATCGTTTTAGGAACAACACCTAAACCGTAGTCAGTGTCGGCCCTAGGGGGTGGCAAGAGGGGCGACGGCCGAGGGCCTAGGCTGTGGAGGGGCCCAAGCCCCTAGGTATATAAACCCCCATGTTCTATAATCCATTAAGCATTTTAACGAACAAACAAGAAGAGAGGTAGACCGCTCAAGAAGACAATGTATGTCTTTCCAGCTTTCTTTCCTAGTTTCCCTTCAATTGTGGCCCTCGGGTAGAGAAGAGGTGAGGAGCCTCGCCGCATACTAACCGCGATTCACACGTTTGCAACGCACGGACACACACACAACCACGCCGCACACTCTAATCAACGACCAGGCAAGGCTACATAACGACATCGATCTTATATAGTTCTTGGCTTCTAGAATTAGCACCTACATATTATGGGAATTTATTTATATATGATCTAGAGGGGGCCGTTGTGACGAGATCACCGGAGGGCCCTCAAAATCATAAGGCCGGCACTGACCGTAGTTTGTCACCGTTCTCACTGGTAGTCTGACACACTTTCTCGATTCTAGAGAGAGGCAACCCGCGTTCATAGACGGTTTTTCTATCTAGAGGGACAGTTCGCCACACACAACACTTTGCCAAGAAACCCATAGGATCACTATGGGCACAAATGGGTTTGAAGTATGCAGATTATTCAACTGTCAAGTGGGCATGTTCCCAATTAAATACCTTGGGGTTCCAGTCAGTCCTAGTAGGATTGAAGTTAAAGATTGTCTTTCTCTAGTTGAAAAAGGGTACAAAAGATTAGATGTTTGGAAAGGGGGTTTATTATCTTTGCCTGGGAGAAGAACTTTGATTACTGCAAGTTTGAATAATTATCCCATATACCATATGTCCATTTACATGCTCCCAAAATCCACCATTGCTAGTCTAGATAAGATTAGAAGGACTTTTTTCTGGCAAGGGGGAAGCCTTAAAAAGAAATATCATTTGATCAAGTGGGAGGTAATCTGCAAAAGTAAAAAGAAGGGTGGACTGGGCATTAAGGATTTAAGGAAGTTAAATATAAGTTTGCTATGTAAATGGTGGTGGAGGTAGAAACTGAAAATGGGTTATGGCAAGACATTATTAAATACAAATATCTTCAAAATGCAACAATTCATGAGGTTTCTCACAAGCTAGGTGATTCACCTATTTGGTCAGATATGTTGAAAATTAAAGAAGTTTACCTTCTGGGTAGAGGAGTGACTTTGCAAAAAGGGAACCTAACCAGATTCTAGTTGGACCCATGGTTGTTTGATGATCCATTAGCACAATTAGCACCAAGTTTGTTTGATTTAACAAATGAGAAGAACATTACTGTACATGCCTTTAGAACTGGTTATCAAATAACTTTTAAAAGATGGCTATACAGAGAACTGAGAGAGGAATGGGAAGCAATCTGTAATCATGCAATGTCTCTTTGCTTGAGTGATCAATCTGATACAGTGAAATGGATTTTAGGTGCAAAAAAGAAGTTTACTGTTAAATCATTGTATGAAACTCTGACTAGTGCTAATTATGGATTATACAATAAAAAACTCTAGAAAAGTAGGATACCCGAGAAGATTAAGATTTTCCTTTGGCTCCTATCCAATAATGTTGTTTTAACTAAGGACAATTTGAGGAGTAGAGATGGAATGGGAATCCGATGTGTGAATTCTGTGACTGTGTGGAGACAGTTCCACATCTCTTTTTTCAAAGCCCTGTTACTAGATTCATATGGATGATTGTTGCTGTTTGTTTTGGTGCTAATAATATTCCTAGTAATCTAGAAGAGTGCTGGATGTGGTGTGATAAATGGCTTCCGTTTGGAGAAAAGTTTCATGCTTGGGGAATTGGTGCTATCTGTTGGGTAGTGTGGAAAAGTAGGAATAGAGCTGTGTTTGATAAGAAATTGTTAAAAAGCCCTTTAGAAATTATTTACCATGTTGTCTCTCTAATGAAATATTGGACAGGCTTGTATGGCGAGCTGGATAAGAAACAGCTGGAGGAAGGAGCTAACACTATGCTGAAGGTGGCTAAGGAAGTGCTAGCTAGTCAAACTGACTATCACGCTCATATGCTGTTACTGCAAGCTGATGAGGAGCAGGAAGTTGGAGAAGATTGAAGCCTCTTCAAAGTTCCTGGCGATTGCATGATGGGAAAGGAAATCGATGAAATGAGCGTCTCGATGTTTTATCTTCTTTTATCTTCAGTACTGTGTGTTGTATTTCTGGTGAAGTGTGGTTTTGTTTATTTCCAAGGTAGTACGTTCTCCAGGAAGTTTTCTCAGAGAGTCTCGGTAGATTGGCCGTTTTAGCACAATTTCAGTGAACGCATCCTTTTCTGAACTCTGTCTTGTAATCCTCAAAACTTGTTGTACTTCCGTTTTGCAATATAAATTGAAATGGGTTACCCGTTTGGAAAAAAAAAACTACGGGCACAAATGGATAGCCATCAGATATGATGGGCAGACGTGCCCTGGTTGAGAGTTTGTTTCCATCAAAGGACAATATGTGAGAATTTCACTCTCTAGTCCAAAAGAACAGTGTTTGTCAGTGTTCGGACCCAGGGGGGTCCTAAGCCGATGAGTAAACGTGTACTGCATGCTCCCTAATTCGGATGGTGATACAATAAGAACACACGATTTATCCTGGTTCGGGTAAAGAAGGCCCTACGTCCAGCCAGGTAGGGGGGATAGATTGTATTATCTTGCACCGAAGTGCCTGTACAGAGGGGATACAAGCGAGTGAGAGAGAATGGAGGTGAAGAGAGTGAGATTGAGCAAGGACTTGAGCGTTTTCTTGGGCTTTGGAAGCTTTTTTCTACAACGAGCCCGGCGTCCCCTTTTATAGGCCAAGGGGATGCATGGGTGTACATAAGTCCTAAAGCTGTCAAAGGTGGTGACGTCGAGAGGGTGATGCTTGATGACGTCATGGTTGCTGTAGCGGCTTGCGCTAGGCATGGATTCCGTCCTTTGGCGACGTGCTTGGAGATGATGGTTGTCTTCCGAGTGCGTCACGACGATGCCACGATGATGCCGGTGATGGTCAGTGAAAGACCCGTGCCCATGAGAGGGCGTGCGAATCCCTGTGGACATCGCGTCTGGAGTTGTTGGAGCACTGACCGGAGGTGTCGAGGTCCAAGTCAAGGGGGGTCGAGCCCCTGACGGATAAGACCGAGCTCCGGAAAATGGGGTACGGAAGTTGGCAAATGTGTCTCGATGGGGTGTCTGACGAGGCACAGTGCCCAGCATGGCGTAGCAATGTAGTATGAATCACCGTTTCTTCAGATATGGGTGGTAAAAGGTGGAACAGTGCTAGGTAAGGTGCAGTAGTACCAGGCAAATCACCGCACGTCCAGGGCTGGGCGGTAAAAGTAGGATTCGACCGCTGTACCTGGCCACTGCAGGAAAAAAGTGGGATTTGACCGCTGTACTCGGCCACTGCAACTGTACTGTAGCCATGAGGGTAGGCCGGAGTTGGTGGGAGTATTTAATGCACTGGATCCTGTACGCGGAGTAGGTGAGACCGGGCGCATTAAATGCTCTGAGCGCCATACAGGAAGTAGGTGGATCGAGGGGGGTAGTAGCAGTCGACAAGAGGTCGTCCGCTCGGGCGGACTTCCGTCACTCGACGTGGGGTCATCCGCTCGGGCGGACTTCCGTCACTTGAGGGGGGTCGTCCACCCGGGCGGACTTCCGTCACTCGACGGGGGGTCGTCCGCTTGGGCGGACTTCCGTCACTCGACGTGGGGTCATCCGCTCGGGCGGACTATCGTCACTCGAGGGAGGGTCATCCGCTCAGGTGGACTTCCGCCACTCGAGGGTCCCCGTTGAGTTATCTAAATATGGGTCAGTTCATCCCGTTCATGGGCCGGCCCAGTATCACTCGACAGCTTTTTGTCTTTTGCTTAGGAGCGGCTGTGGGCTTTTTGGTGTTTCAGGTTTAATTGTTCAGGGACTAATTCTCCTGGAGATCGAGGGTTTGGGATACCCCCTTATCCAAGTACCCATCAGTAGCCTTCAACTCTCTACGCGAGTGCTGGCACTCACGCAGAGGCTCATGAACTAGAGTCGTAGCGTCTGTCGTTCTCCAAAGGGTGCACGCGAGCGTACCCTTTCGGGGGTAGCCCCCGAGGTATCGGGGGAGTAGAATACTCCCCTAAGGGGCTATCCTAGCCTTACCTGATATCACTAACGACTTTGTCATCTATTGTGATGCCTCTCAGCAAGGACTGGGTTGTGTGCTGATGCAGAATGGGAAAGTTATTGCTTATGCTTCCCAATAGCTGAAGGAGCACGAGCAATGATACCCCACTCATGATCTCGAGTTAGCAGCCGTTGTGCACGCCCTGAAGATCTGGAGACATTATCTCATTGGCAATAAGTGTGATATATATACCGATCATAAGAGCTTGAAGTACTTTTTCACTCAAGAAGATCTGAATATGAGATAGCGCAGATGGCTAGCTAATCAAGGACCACGACATGGTGATTCACTATCATCCAGGAAAAGCGAATGTAGTCGTAGATGCTCTTAGTCGCAAGACTTATTGTCATGCTCTGTTCACCTCAACCCTGCCACCTGAATTGAGAAAGGAAATTGAAGATCTCCAGCTTGAGATAGTACCTTATGGTCTGTTGCATGAACTACGCATCGAGTATAATCTCACCGAGCGAATTTGTGAAGCTCAGAAGAGTTGCGAAGAAATGGAGTACATACGTAGGTTGATGAAGCTAGGCTACAGCCTAGAATTCAGAGAAGATGAGCATGAAACCATCTGGTTCAAGGATAGAATCTGTGTGCCCAATAATCCTTCTTTGCGTAAGGAAATTATGTCAGAAGCACATGACTCTAAGTATTGCATCCATCCTGGTGGTGCGAAGATGTATCAAGATATGAAGAAGCACTTCTGGTGGAAAGGCATGAAGACAGATATCGCTAGACATGTGTCCAAATGTGACGTCTGTAACAGAGTCAAGGCCGAACATAGAAGACCCGCTGGTTTACTCAAACCACTCGATGTTCCTGAATGGAAGTGGGAGAGCATATCCATGGACTTTATCGTGGGTTTACCTCGATCACCAGCTGGTAATGACTCCATTTGGGTGATTGTGGATCGTCTGACAAAGGTCGCCCACTTTGTGCCTGTCAAAACCATCGTTAGCGCTGAGAAGCTAGCAGATATCTACATCAAGGAGATATTGAGGCTCCATGGAGCTCCAAAGAGTATTGTGTCGGATCATGGACCTCAATTCATGTCCTGATTCTAGCAAGCTCTTCACGAGTCCATTGGGACTAACCTTTATTACAACACTGCTTAGCACCCTCAAACAGATGGTCAGATAGAAAGGGTGAATCAGATTCTTGAGGATATGCTTCGTGCCAGTGTTCTCAAATATGGTATAGATTGGGAGAGGTGTTTGTCTTTCGCTGAGTTCTCTTACAACAATAGCTACCAGGCAAGTATCAAGATGTCACCCTTCCAGGCTCTTTATGACAAACCATGCAGAACCCCATTGATGTGGGACCACCCAGGTGAGAGGGAAGTCTTTGGCGCCACCAAGATTAAGGAAGTCAAAGAAGGGGTTGCTCAAGTTAGAGAGAACTTGAGGATCGCTCAAAGCCGACAAAAGAGCTACGCTGATAAAAGGTGTCGAGACCTTGAATTCAAGGTTGGAGACTTTGTCTATCTCAAAGTGTCTCCACTTCATGGTACCGTCAGATTCCACATGAAAGGGAAGTTAGCCCCAAGATATGTTGGACCTTACCGCATCCGGCAGAGAGTTGGAAAGCTCGCATACAAGCTTGAACTACCCCCACAGTTGGCAAGAGTACATCCCGTATTCCATGTTTCACAGTTACGCAAATGCTTAAGGGTACCAGAAGAAGAAGCAGTTACCACTGATGTGCTTGATATCCAAGATACTCTAGAATACAAAGAGCACCCCATCAAGATTATGGGTTATGACACCAAAGAGACCCAAAGCAAGTCTATCCCAATGTGCAAGGTTCAATGGAGCAATCACACTGAACGTGAAGCAACATGGGAAGATGAGAATCAACTGCTGCTACAATATCCTTACCTCTTTGAAGGGTATGTCACATCTTAAATCTCGAGGATGAGATTCCAATGAGGGGAAGGACTGTAACAACCCAAAAATCCAAGCTACAAATTTTTTTCGACAAAACCCTGAGTGATGAGTGTGACATGTTATCATTTACCCCTAATCATGTCTTAACCCTAAGCATATCATGAATTAGCATCATAACACAATCAATGTCTCATATCAATGCTCTATGTTTCACATGTTATATGTCAATGTTACAATAGCTTTGTTTCAATGTTTCAATGGTTCATACATCATGTTGCATTAAAGGGTGATTTGGATTTTATTTGGTTTATGTGTTGAATAATAAAAATGATAATATAATATTTACTTTGACAAATAAATATTAAGGGAATAATACCCTAACATTAATTGGGCCATGTATGCTCACTATTTTGTTGCTCATAGTTAGAACATCACAAATATATATATATGTATATAAATGTATTTGAAAATAAAAAAGGAAAAGAAAAATGAAAAAGAAAAGAAGAAAGCTTCTGGCCCAGCAACCGAGAGCAGCCCAAGCCCGGCCTGCTCTCTTTCCCCCTCCTCCCGCCGTGCAAGCCAGCCCCGCCGGCTTGCCTCACCCGCCTGCCTTTTCCCCCTCCCATGCGTGCTCTGGCCCAGCAAGCTAGCCAGGCAGCCCAGTACGCTTGTGTCCAAACGCGAAGGGAACCGGCCCAGTAGGCCCAACATGAACCCGCACCGTCCGCGCCACACCGAGCCGCCGCCGAGTCGCTGACAAGCGGACCCCGCCTGTCATATCTTTCCACGTCTCCCCGCCGGCCGCTCGCGCTAATGTCGCGCATGTCAAGCACTATTCCCCAAGACCTGCCGCCGCCTCGGTGGCCACTCAATTGCATCTTGCCAGCCTCAATTTGGAGAAGAAGAGGAGGAAAGAGAAGAAGGGAGTTGGGGAAGAAGAAGGAGCCGCCGCCGGAGTTGGAGAAGAAGAGGAGCGCCGCCGTGCTCCTGCATCAGGAGCAAGAAGGAGAAGCTGTACCGCAAGGCAGAGTCACAAGAACCCCCGAGACTGGACTTGTACCGCACCTCCATCCTCTGTAATCCATCGGTGAGCACTGTCGCCATCGCCGCTCTCCCGAACCTCCGCCTTGCTTCTTGGTCATGGCGCTCGCACCGAGTGCGTAGGCCGAGGCCTCTGTCGGCCATCTTGGACACCAGCACGCACACACGCACTGACCGGCCAAGCCCTTGGACCACGACATCGAGAAGATGCCGGATCAGAAGCTTCCCTGCCCGTCGCCGCGCGCCGAGCGCCACCGCGGCAAAGCCACCCTGCCGCCTCACCATTGAGCCTTGCCCTTCTTTGACCTTGGACCCATGCTTGCCTTGATGAGACGAACCCCGTGCACTTCTTGGCTCTGCGTTTGCCTCACCGGAGCACCGTTCCTGAGCCACCTTGCCAACGTCGTGACGCCACCATGCCGCGATGGAGCGCCGCCGTTTGTCGCCGTTTCCCGCTGTCTTCGGCTACAGAGGACCAAGAAGGAGCCAAGAAGCTCCGTCGTGATGAGCTGCATTGACTGGGAGCCGTGGAGCCTCCCTGGGTGCTGCTGTCATGTGCCATGGCCACGCCATAGCTCCGCCGTGGGAGTTGCTGCCCGCGCGGACTCTGCCGTGGGATTTGGTCACCATCGGTGCATCAGGGAGGTGCTACGTGCCCTCAATCGTGTTTCTGTACACTGCTTGGACTGGATTGGAGTCACCCACGTGGTTGCAGCCGAGCGCCATCGCTGCTGAGCTGCCGTCCGTCGTGGAGTTCATCACCGGAAGCCAAGCTACCTCCTTGAAACCCATCATCGTGTTCGCCGTGAGGTCCCAAAGCCGATGGGCAGGTTGATGAGGCTGAAGATCCACCATGGCACCGGGAATCGACGTTCCCCACCGTCGGTGAACCCGCGCCGTCGGGATTCAAAGAACAGAGGAATAGGATGAGTTGGCCGGAGGAGAATGGACACCGTCCGTGTGGACCTGAGTGACTGCCAGTGGGGCCAAGTGGAACCGGTGTACCGTGCACCGAGTCATGGACCGTGGGAACCTGGACGTAGACCAAATGCACCTGGTGCATGTAAACATGAGTCACTGGCAGTGGACCCGTGAACGTCAGTTCACCGAGAACCAAACCGAGCCGAGCCGCGAGCCGTGAGTCGAGCCGAGAGCCATGAGCCGAGCCATGAGCCTCGAGCTGAGCCGTGAGCCGAGTCTGGTCCCACCGTTCAGTGATGACACCCGCAGTGACGTCATGTGGGCCCTACCTGTTAGTTGACCATTGACCGTTGACCGATGACATCAGCATGACGTCACCCCGGACCCACCTGTCAGACCTCTGTTGACCCGGTCAACGCTGACGTTAGCATGACGTCATCAGCCACGTCAACATCTGAGTTGTCTCTGTTGGACCCCGCGTGACACGTGGCCCAATCCCGTGCTGCCACGTGTCAGCACCAGATAAATTGACCCTTTTTCTTTTTCAGAAAATAGTTAAATCTTTAAAATTTCATAACTAATTCATATGAGCTCCGAAAAATGCGATCCACATATCCAAATTTTCTATAAATCGAGCCCTATCTATCTAAGCTATGTTTGAGTGCATTTGGATATTCTTTTTGGCATTCGTTCTTTATGCTAATCTATAGGGGTCGCTCCTGCGACCATTAATTCTCATTACTGGCTCGAGCGAGGACAAGTCTGACGACAGTGACTACCAGGAGAAGTCTGATAGCTACGCCAGTGAAGGTGCCACACCTAACCCAACCTCATAGATCCCATTACATATGGCAAATGTAGTATGGCTAGTGCTTTTAATTCCTGTTGCTATAATGAATTGCCTGTGCTAGGATTGCATGGTAGATTATTACTTGATGAGCCCTACCTTGTTGTAAACTTTCACCCGCTTACCCGCTGTTATGATAGCCACTTGCTTATTGGCTATATTTATATATATACTTCACTCGCTTACATTTTGATACGACGTGATGAACCTTAGGAAGGCCTAGTGGGTGCCAGGCTAGAGATGTGTGAGTTGACGGATCAGATGGGCATGTGAGCTGATGATGCTATATCTAGGTTGGGGTGGAGCTTACGGCAGGGAATAGGGTGAGGGTCGAGTCGATCGAGCCGGGATCTACGATGAGCTTTTGGAGCAAGTCTTGCCAGGGAATGGTTCTGGACATTCCCACGAGAGGAGCCTGTTGCGGGCTAACTGAGATATGATGGTGGTCTTTGGGTGAGATCCTCTAAGAGGTGGAGCCCGGGACGAAGGTGCCGTGGTAGCACGTTAAAGATAAACCCTGATGAAGATATCCCGGTTTGGTCACACCTAGGAACTGCTGTGCTGGTATCCGGACCTTAGGAATCTCTTGCTTTCCACTCGCTCTCCATAGGGGGAGACAGCCGAACCGCTGGATAGATCGATGCCACTACTGCTAGGCGAGTAGTGCTAGGGAGGTATATGCATGAGATGGAGCTAACACCTGATTGAGACGATCATGGCACCCCCTTCAGGAGTGGGTACATGGCATATCATCCTCTTTGGGAGGGGATACATGCTCTCTTCACAGTTTTAGCGATCCAGAGCTGGATGGTAGAGTGGCATCCTTCTATGGCAGTAGGCGCCCGGAATCTGCCTAGGTGGTGATCAACACCGATGATGGTTATCTCGTGGATTAGTGAAACCTTTGCAGACTGTATGGTTGATCGATCGATACATAAGCCAATTCTTTGGCTATGGACCTTTCCTGTGTTCCGCATGCACCGGACTAGTGAGTGGAGTGTTCTACCTTCCCCTGAGTATGATTTTCAGCCGTGAGCCAGGTTGAGGGCTGCGGGCCGCTGAGATAAGCTGAGAGGGAGTTGGCTTGTCGACTTGAGTCTGAGATAGTGTTGGAGGAGTTGGGATGATGTTTCAGAGATGGATGGTGATGGATGTGTGGGATGGGAATATATTTAAAACTTGATTAATAAATTATTTATATACTTGATTACTTGCTTATGAAAACCCCCAGCCTTATAGGTTCCTCTTGTTATAACCATGTTTTGCATCCAATTCCCACAAAGCAATGCATAGGGTGGGAGTGTGGCCAGTACAAATCGTACTGAAAATTTGGTTTCAGGTTGAAGGAGTGAGTACTCATCTGGGGAGTACAGCGATTGAGGGTTTTGTGACTACGCTCAAGTTGGATCGAAGATGATATCTTCCGCACCTCAAGCTTTTATTGTTATGCTGCATGAACTCTGATTCCGCCAATTGGCGATGTAATAAGTTATTGTAAACCTCCCTATTACACTCTTTTGTTCGATGTATGGATTATGGTATTCAACTATTATCAGGTAATGTGATGTAAACGGTCATATTACACTTTGACTCTGTGGATTTTCCTTCGCGGAAATCGAGGTCGTTTCAAGTATCATGTACAATAATACTATGTCATATATATTTAGTCAAAATTAGGAATAATAGACTTCTTGGGAAATGAGATTTACATGTTTTTAGGGACAGAGGGAGTATATCTAAAGGCGGATAGAGCTCCCTAGATCACCACGTACACCAGACCACCTCAAACCTCAGGGTCTAAACCCCAAGCTACGTGGTACTCAATTATGCATGGGTTGTTCATGTACCTTTATACCTCATGATCTTTGATGTTTATGTTCTCAATTATGGGGTTGTTGCTCCTAGCTAAGTGGTAGAATGAATGATTAGTTGAGGGATCCCGAGCCTGAGGCCCCTGCTCTCCTTTATATAGAGGGAGGGGAGTAGGGTTACAACGAGGGCGATCGGGTTTGTTGGAACTGAATGATCCTAGCCATCGTCCATATACTTGGATGCTGGTAGTGTGCCATGCTTACCACGTTGATCGCCTGCTGTGAGCCTCATGGCCTTTGTCATCGATAGTTGTTTGGCCGATAGCATGGATGTGTTGTATATGCAGGTGGTGATGGTACCCCTGATCCATATATCCGACTCTTTGCTATCATATGCTATAACTATATCCCTGACTACTCACACAAGCTTCAAGCTTTTAGTCGGAATGATGCCCAATGGGCCGGTGTATGACTTGTGCTCCATGTGTATTTATTTCTTATCCCCGACTATTCACATAGTTTTGAGCTTGTAGTCAGGATAACACCCAACAGGTATTCTTAACTTCTATAAAACTAATGCCCACTAGAGATTTCTCTAGCATTCTGTTACGCCACGTCACCTGCCTATTAAATCAACAATCTCCTCCATCCCCACAAGAGCCGGCCATCCAAAGGCAAAACCTGAAGCATTCCACCCATCCATATTCATACGTTTACATCCACTCAGCCGGCCATCTAATTAAAGGCAACATGAAGCGTCCCACCCATCCACTCAGTAGTTTATTACGGCACGATCTTTGTTCACACCGTGGTGCACAAAAACTGAACATGCATAGCCGTTCGTCAGTCTACATCGTCTCTGTCGCTTCACCCAACCAAAGTGGCATCCCTATATAATCCTATATATGTCAGGCCACCTGCAGCACAACGCTGCACGTTTTTGCAGCAGCCTGCAGCACAACACCGCATAGCTCGAGGGCAAAAGAGAACTGCAAGGAGACTGTGATGCCCAACAGTGTTCATACGACGGTGATTATGCGAGTGGAGGACGCCGCCATCCTGTATTGCCCCTGCGACGTGTTGAAGACGGCACAAGCACTACTTCCATATAAACTCGAAAGCATTCATTAGTCTGCGGTATGCGTTTCGTACACTATTCAGTTCATTATTTTTTAACTAAATTGTAATAAATTTGTAGTCGTTCTTTAAAAAGTACACCAGTAATATGGTTGTTACCTTTTATCGGTATACATAAATCATCTCATATAAAATATAAGAAAATTCTCATAGCAACACGTAGAGAATATACTCCTCTATACCCGTGGCAACGCGCGCAGAATCCACCTAGTATAACATGCGCTCCATGCGCATTCTCTTTCTTTCGTGTAGCCCAATAGCTCTAGTATTCTCTTAAGGATTGTAAAAATATTGAGTAATGTATACGATCCCATCATACATTTATGGTGCTTGTCTACTCGCATGGTTCACATGGTTATGTTAATAACCATACACCAAAGATTCAAGTGCTTATAAACACATGATCGACTAGGGATTTACACAGCCTAGCAAGTGCAAGACGCTAAAAATCTTTATATGCATTTCGTAATACCAGGATCCACTACCAATTGATTATTTTACATGCATGGGACATGTTCCCAACTAGATATCTAAAATGTCAATTGCAACATATTTTTACATTTACCTTGCAGGGAACTGGATCTAGACCATGCTGCCGGGTGTATATGCTCCTGAGAGCTGCCATACTCGGCCAGCTCACTGGCTACTTCTGCCACTTCGATCAGACTTCTCCGCCTCCACGACTTAGTTGACACTAAGCTAGTGGGCTCGGCCATTGTATCATATTAGTCGGTATCGCTCCGACTACGTCTAGGGGCTTAGAATCAAGGATGGAAGCCGAAGTTTATTACAAGCACTACTTGGTTGTACCCTTGAGGATGTCTACAAGATCCTATAATCGACTATCGAGTAGTCAGATTGTAGGCTCGGGGGATGCGGGCTACATATCTACATTCAAATTTCTTCGACAAGGGATTTCAGACAAGACCCTCAAACTCTCTGTACCAATGCAAATAGAAGGAGACTCGAGGCTACACTCAGTGAGTGCACTTTTTCCAAAAACTGCACACACCACTAGACATGGGCAGACCCAAGGCCCGGCAAGCCTGGGCGTGTGCCCGGGCTCCCTACGGCTGCAACCGTGCAACACCACGCCTACAAGACTATATGCTAGCAGCGGCTTCTGCAACCCTGTGGCTCATGTTTGTTCATAGCCTTCTGCAACCCTTTCCTCTCTATTATTTGCCCAGGCTCCATTCACTCTTTGGGTCCGCCTATGCCACTAGAAGATCTCAAGAAGCGCTACATGGTTTCTCTCAAGAAAGCACTCCAACGACATTTGTTTCTACTCGGCAAGACCTAGAGAGGAACAAGAGGCTTCCAAAGTTCAACCATATAGTGCTCGGCGGCTTGTTGGTACATAGTACTCCGGGTACCCCGCGAGGAAGGGAGGAGTTATAGTCTGACTAGAACTTCCCCACATGTAACTTTTGCATTGTAACCGACTTGGACTCTTGTGTCCTAGACTATATAAAAGAGCGCAGAGCTCCCTAGATTGGCACATCAGACCACCCAAGACCTCATAGTCTAAACCCAAGCGCAGGGCACAACATACTTTCCCCAAGAGTGGACGTAGGACACTAATCTAGTGTACCGAACCAGTATAAATCGTTGTTTCTTCGTTTACGGTCGAGTTATGCATACGTCGATGCCCCCTGAACAATTGTTCTGGATAACCCCGTAATTGAGTTGCCGATCACCACACACTGACAAACACCAGGATTTGAAGTCTACTAGATAGACAGAGTGGGACTAAACAGCTCTACCACCGTATCAAAGACACTTTTGCAGCAGCAAATGGATTTTACATTCATTAAGATAAGATAGTTTGAAAACACATGGCTGCCTTTAAGAATTGGTGCTGAACTCTACGAGCCTGTCAGTTTCAGGCATGACGTCTTTCACAGCGTGGTGAGCGCGGAAGCGGTCTGCCCACGCTGTGATTTTTGGGTACTTGGCTTCTTCCAGGAGCTCGATACCAGATATCTTCTCCACCGCCTTGAACCAGCCAAGGTGTGAGCCGAGAACGAGGTCGAGGAAGCCGATGCGGTCGCCGCCGAAGTAGTGCTTCCCTTGACTGCACTTGACGAAAGCCTCCTCCAAAAACTCTAGCGCCATGGAAACTTGCGCTGCGGCTTCGTCCTTGTGTCCAGCGGTGAGCCCTCTCAGGACAAGGAATGCTGGGGCAATCTTCCAAGGAAATTTACGTAAGCATCTCTTGCTTGGATTTCCAAAAGAATAGAATAAGAGGAGAGAAGTCAAATTATACCTTGTCATCCACGTACTGAGCCCAGAACTGTTCGTTGGCACGGGCATACGGCTCAGTTGGAAGGATAGCCGGCGCATCGTCAGAGGCCCAAACCTCATCGATATACTAGATAATGATCATGGACTCACAGATGGGGATGCCATGGTGGAGCAGCACCGGGATCTTCTTGTAGACCGGGTTGGACTTGAGCAGCAGCTCGCTCTTCCTGCCTGCCGGCTCCTGCAGGAACTCATACTCGACGCCCTTGAGCCTGAGCGCCGCGAACACGCGGATGGCGTAGGTGCACGCCCGCCCGCCGATCACACGCACCGCCGCCGCTTTCTCTTCGCTGCCTGATGATGCCATTTGTGTGCTACTAAGTTAGTTGCCGCAGGATCAGTAGCTGATGGATTAATCTGCACTGTATCTGCTAGCTGTTTGTAGTGGGCATGTATATATAGAGAGGAAAGCGTTGATCATTAACACGGTAACAACCGTGCTTATTACGTCCTTGCATGTGTCATTAACGGCGGCTTGCCACCAGGAGACCGAGTTCTTCTTTCAGGGGAAACTTTTCCATTTTTAATTTGTTACTGGACTGTTTTTGACTGATTGGTCCGAACGTGATGTCATTGCTGACTTTCCACGTCACTTGGCGGTCGGCTCTCTCGCAAATCGCCATGCAGGAGTTTGGTTACTGTTTTTTTATGTGTTAGCTGAATAGACGTAGGCACTTACGAGCTCCCGTTGCTATTATAAACTTTCCTCCTGCCGGACATTATTTCACCAATAACATTTCATTAATGTAAAGTGAGCGTTAGTGTCAGTCAAACGAACTAGCAGTAGCAGCCTGTCTTCGATGTCGGGGATGACTGTCATACAGAGGCTGCACTTTCTAGTCCTTGGCTTAATTACATGCTCACTTGCGTCACTGCAAGTTTGCATGGGACTTTCTGCGGAAAATAACCTGGTGGCTAAACCACTCCCATATATCTATAGGCTGTGTGCCAGTGCCTTCGATCATAGATGTTTTCTTCATTTTCTAGCTAGCATCACTTACGCGGTCTACACACCGCCAACAACTAATAACATCTAAAAATTAGAGGGTAAACTTCAAATTTACCCTAAAACAAAAATCAGTCTACCGCGGCCCATAACCACGTTCCACTACTATAGATTTCCGGATCACTGCCGACAACATCAATGCCGGCGGCACTGATAGTGGTTACAGGCATATCAGTGACGGTTCGAAACACGAACCGGCACTGATGTGGCAGCGATAGGTTAAAACCGGCATGGATAGTGGTTTCAGGCACAACAGTGCCGGTTCGTAACATGAACCGCCACTGATGTGGTAGTGATAGGTTAAAACCGATACGGATAGTGGTTCCAGGTACATCAGTGCCAGTTCATAACACGAACCGCCACTGATCGTTTGGATCGAAAAAATTAAAACTAAAAATTCAAACATTGACTTGGTTAAACTTGGTCAAATGAGACACTAAATGACCTCAGATGAAAAACTTTCGCATACCAAGTTGGTTAAACTCATCAATATCTACAATCTTTACTTAGGCCATTTTTCTATTTGAGAAATTGTTAGTGAACACTAGTCACAAAATCATAAACCTCACATAAACTTTATGAAACTATGTGAGACTTGTCAATTTAGAACTAAACTTTTCTAACACTTTCACAAACGCAAAAAATAACCCATATATCAAATGTAGATCTCGATGAGTCTACCAAACTTGGTATTCATGACTTTTCAAGTTTAAACCATATAGGATTTCAAAAACTGGTTTTCAGCTGCGAAAATTTCAAAATTTTGAGGTCCATGCGTTTTCCAGTGTTGAATTGGTCTTAAACTTTTTCTCAGGCTTCCAAATATCCTGTGTGAAGCAACCACCAAGTTTTAGATTTTTTCTGAATTAGGTTGGTACTTTTTCTAGGTTAACTGAATTTCCGCACGACTTCACCGTGTAATTATACGTTGAACTGAGTCCACCCCCAAAAAGATTTAAAATGGTGCCAAACTTTACCAAATGGTCTCTTGTGATTTAGGAGACAAATCTTTATGGAGGTCAATTTATAAATCTAGTGTTGTTAATCTACAATTCGCTATATTTTGTATTACGTAGCACGAAGGAAAATATAATAATACAAATAATTATCAGAAAAACCTAAGACTTTGTGTGAGATTATATTTTGGGTGTAGATGACTGCCAAAAAAATTCAAATAATTTCGACATAGACGGAGTCTACATGCTTCATAAAGGTATATGAAACCTTTTATCAAATTTTGACTATATAGTTAAGTTCTTAGGGATTAGAGGTCCATGAGCTTCACAGTATCGTATTGGTCTCAAACTTTTTATCAGTCTTGCAAATGCCCTTTGTGAAGCAACCAACATGTTTTATATTTTTTTGAATTAGTTTGATACCTTTTCCAGTTTAATTAAATTTTCATGCGACTTCACCGAGTAATTATACGATGAACTGAGTCCACCCCCGAAAAGATCCAGAATGGTACAAAACTTTGCCAAATAATCTTTTGTGACTTAGAACACAAATCTTTGCGAAGATTAATGCATACCTATAGTGTTTTCAATCTATAATTCACCATATTTTGTCTTACATAGCACGAAGAAAAAATATAATAATACAAATAATTATCAGAAAAATATAAGATCTTGTGTGGGATCATATTTTATATGTACATGGTTGCCAAAAAAAGTTTAAGCTTAAGAAAAATTTATGAAATATTATAGTTGGCAACTCTTGATTTGAAATCATCAGAAAAAGTTTATTTAAAATTCTAAATTTTTTAAACGACCTTGGATGAAAAAAGATCTAAAATAAAGTTTATAGTTCTGAAAAACTATGAAATATTATAGTTAGATTTTTTTATTTGAAATCATCTTATCATTCAAATTCTACAGAGGACCTCAAATGGAATTCAGATTTAAAATCTGGCAGTGATTCATATACTCGGACCCCGAAATTTTATTGATCCTAGTTAACTCCAACTCACGTCCGCTCTCTCCTAGATATGTCAAAGCCCAAATGGCCCAGTGGGCGGCCCATACCAGTCTGTATAAAAACGCGAACACAAATCCTAGCTGGTCACCCCACACTCCTCAGCGCCCAGCGACATGCGCCGTACTTCTCCCCTCAGCGCCGCACGGCGCACTCTCCGGTCCTCCGATCCTCTCCTCCCTCACTTCTCCTCCCCAGTCTTCTCCTCCCTCCCGTCCTCCGCGGTCCTCCGCGCTGTGCCGTTGCTGCAGGCTCTGTCGGCGCCGTGACCACGCCTAGATCCCTCTCCAACGCCCGGCCGGCGGACCTCGCCCCGTTACGCCGCCCTCCGTGCCAGCACCGGCCGGCTGAACTTTGGATTAACTCGGTAATTCGGTAGTGCTTTGTCAGGTTTTATTTTAGCTTTTGATGAACTGTAACACGACCTACAACCAAACTCTTGGGTTTGTTCGGTACTCAGCAACGTCAGTCTTGTACTGAATATTCCTGTGCTTGCATATCTTTTGGTGCATTGATGCCGATCTTTGCATATTCCAGGAAGCACTGCTGCTGCTGCAGGCGACATCGGCACCGCGGCCTCGCCCAGATCCCTCTCTAGATTCGCGTTGCTCAGGTCCAAGGTACAGGCGCCCACGACCTTGCATTGACGAACACAAACTCCTTCTAGTAGCGGCCTCCCAGCTTGTTCTAGTGTCATTATGCTGCGTTTAGGCATACAGATGCAGGCTTAAAAATATCATATGCCATACTGTTGGGAATACCACACTAACACCGCTGTTAGTAGCTGCGGAAGCGTTTAATTTCATCACAATATGAAATCAGCCCAGGTCGTCACCTATACACGGAAGAAAACTTATGCATCACACGTAAACATGGAGAAAATCGGCAGTAGTCGAAATTAGATCAAATAGGTTCCAACCAGTTATTAGCATACCATCCTTTGCTACAGCCGAATCACAACTGACTACAACCGGTAACAACTGGTTGCAAACAGCAACAACAATAAAATAACAAAGACACCAGATTGAAAAACCCCTAAATCGGGGAAAAAACCGTGGGACCATGCCATCCAAATCTTCTTCCACTATATGCATGTGAGATTACAGCAAGTTCATCTCTAGACACCATTGGATGCTCTCAAACATTAAGATACAACATATCTTGGCTTTCTACAACAAGATTTAAGGCTGCTACAGGAGGGGATGAAGGACCTCACCAAATGACGGTGGAAATCAGATTAGAGGCAACAAGGTTGTAGATCTGAAGCTTCACAACCTCGTGGACGAATCCCTCTTACCTATTGCAAGATCTCCTCTTTAATCTCACTCTCTCCCTCACCTTTTCTTTTCTCTGGTTTTTCTCTCTTCCCTTTCTCACGAACAAGAGGAAGGGGCTGAACTGAATGTTGCTTCTTCGATAGCTCACGAAGCTTCCCATCCCTTCTCTTGTACCTCAAGAGGAATAACACTAGATGTACATAAAGTTTGGTCCACAACTTGTGCTGCACTTATGACATGTGGGCCTGCTCACTAGGAGCATTTACTCTCCTCAACTGCCCACTCATGAGGAGGATTTCCCAACATATCTCCCCCTCCAACTCATGAGGGGCACCATCATGCCCGGTACCTCATTGCACACTTGCAGCTTCTCCTTCGGCAGCACATTTGTCGTCATATCTGAACCATTATAGTCAGTATGGATTTTCTCAAGTTGCATCAACTTGGAAGTCACCACTTCTTGAATCCAATGGTACCGCACATCAATATGCTTGGTTTGAGAATGAAAACTTAAATTCTTGGAAAAATAAATAGCACTTTGGTTGTCACAAAACATATTATACTTCTCTTGCTTATGTCCTAACTCTTGCAAGAAGTTTTTCATCCACAACACTTCCTTGCAAGCCTCAATTGCTGCAATATATTCAGCTTCTATTGTTGATAATGAAACGCAGTATTGATTGCCATGACACTGCTCCTACTGCAAATGTCATCAAGTATCCCAATGTGGATTTCCTAAAATCTTTGTCTCTAGCATAATCAGCATCTGTATATCGAACCAATATAGGATCACCATTTCTAAAATACAAACACAGTTTGGAAGTTCCTCTAAGATACCTGAGAATCCACTTCACTGCAGCCCAATATGCTTCTCCTGGATTGCTCATGAACTGGCTAACAACTCCAACTGCATAGGCTAAATCAGGCCTAGTGCACACCTTGGCATACATCAAACTGCCCACAACAGATTGATAAGGTACTTTTTTCATTTCTTCTTTCTCCCTTTTGCTTGCTGGACACTGATCTTTGCTCAATTTGTGATGTCCTGCAAGTGGAGAGTTAACAGGTTTTGCGTTCTGCATATTAAACCTCTCGAGTACCTTCTCAATATATTCTTACTGTGATAGCCAAATCTTCTTGTTCGCTCTATCATGGGAGATCCTCATGCCAAGTATTTGTTTAGTCGGACCCAAGTCCTTCATGGCAAATGACTCTCCCAAGGTCTTCTTCAGGACAACAATTCTCTTTGTGCTGTTTCCTATAATTAACATATCATCAACATAAAGCAAGAGGATAATAAAATCACCCTCGACATACTTCTTCATAAAAGCACAATGATCAGAATGTGTTTTATGGTAACCAAGATTAGTCATAAAAGAATCAAACTTCTTGTTCTACTGTCAAGGAGCTTGCTTTAAGCCATACAAGGTCTTGTTCAATCTGCAAACCAAGTGCTCTTTGCCTGCAACCGCAAACCCTTCTGGTTGCTCTATATAAATCTCCTCCTCTAGGTCACCAAAGAAAAGCAATCTTCACATCAAGTTGTTCAACTTCCAAGTCCATGGTGGCAGCCATACCTAGCACAACTCGGATTGAAGACATCTTGACCACATGAGAGAATATCTCATCGAAGTCAATACCTTGCTTTTGAGCAAAGCCTTTCACAACTAGCTTTGCCTTGTATCTTGGTTGTGAGCTGTTCTCTTCAGATTTCAACTTGTACACCCAGTTGTTTTTCAGTGCTTTCTTGCCCTTTGGAAACTTCACCAACTCAAAGGTGTTGTTCTCATGAAGGGATTTCATCTCAGCCTCCATGGCTTCCAACCATTTATCCTTGTGCTCATCAGATATAACCTCCTCATAGCATGAGGGCTCACCTGTATCTGTCAACAATAATTACTCACGTGGTGGATATCTGCTAGAGGGCCTCGAAATCCTACTGGACCTTCTCAACTGCTCTTGTTGTTGTTCCACTGGAGTATCATCAACATCAATATCCTCATCAACATCATCATCATCAGATGGCTGATCATCACCCTGGCTAGGATCTACACCTTCAGTGCCATCATCTCCCACATGATTGCCATGCACCACTGGAGAAGGAATAGAATCCATATCAACAACATAAGGTGTAGTTGTCTTCTTATTTGGTTTCACAATATCTTCTATTGTCTCATCTTCAAAGAACACCACATCTCGACTTCTCACAATTTTCTTGTTGATTGGATCCCACAGCCTATAGCCAAACTGTTCATCAGGGTGCCCCAGGAAAACACATTGCTTAGTCTTGCTATTAAGTTTCTTCCTCTCATCCTTAGGAATGTGCACAAGCGCCCTGCACCCAAAGACTCTCAGATGCTTGTATGATACCTCCTTTCCTAACCAAACCTTCTGTGGAATGTCACCATCAAGTGGAACACATGGAGACAAGTTGAGCACATATACTACAGTCATCAATGCTTCAGCCCAAAACTGATTTGGTAGCTTTGCATGAGAAAGCGTAGTTGTGACCCTCTCTGTGAGTGTCCTGTTCATCCTCTCTACAAGACCATTCTGCTGAGTTGTCTTCGGCTCTGTCCAGGATTGTCTGATCTGATGCACTTTAATTTTTTGCTTGTTTCCCTTTCCACCTTGACATGAAACTCCTTGAAGACATCAATAACCTAAAATTTGTTCTTCAAGATATATGCAAACACCTTCCTAGAGTGGTCATCAATAAAAGTGACAAAATATAATGCACCATTTAGGGAACTCTCTATCATAGAACAAACATCAGTATGCACAAGATCAAGAATATTCTTAGCATGATGTGGAACTGTGGATGTACGAAATGCAATCCTGTGTTGCTTACCAGCTAAGCAATCTACACAGGGTCTTAAGGTCATACCTTTCACCTCAGGGAGTGAATCCTAGCAAGCAAGGGAGTGTAGCCCCTTCTCACTCATATGTCCAAGCCTCTTATGTCACAACTCAATGCTGGAATCCCTCTCAGCAATGTTCACATTAGATTTGCATAATTTTGTCTTTGTCACATAAAGAGACCCTTGCTTGACACCTCTGGCCTAAATCAAGGAACATTTGGTGAGCTTCCATTTTTCTTCACCAAAGCAGCTGCCAAGGACAATATCATCGAGCCTCCCAACTAACAACAAGTTCAGTCTGATATCAGGTACATGCCTCACATTCTCAAGTGTCAACTTGCAACCTGTGACGTTCTCCACACATACAGTGCCCTTGCCAACAATAGTTGACGTATCCCTATTTCTCATCCTCACATAGCCAAAATCACCACTAGTGTAGGATGTGAAACATTCCCTATGTGATGTCAGGTGAAAAAGAAGCACCTGAGTCCACTACCCAACTCAAATCATCACCAGTAATAGCATTGAGACAATTATCATCATCAACAATGAGATAATCCTCACCAGCTATAGTTACAACTGAGGCTTTACCCTTCTACTCAGTTTTCTTGCCTTGATTTGCTTGTGCTATCTCCCTTTTATATAGTCTGCACTAACTCTTCTTGTGGCCTCCCTTTCCACAATGAAAGCAAATAATTTTGTTGCTTGAACTTGACTGTGATCTCTCCCTGGATTTACTTCTACCTCTGCCTTGCTGAGATTTTTCATGGCTGCGACCTCGATGTTCTTCTTTCTTTTCAGCCACATATGCATCAGAAGAAGATGACTAATGGCGTCCCTTTTCCTTTCTTCTGGCCTCCTCATTTAGCAAGCTGTTCTTTACCATGTCTGGGGTTAACTTCTCATCTAAAGCTGAGTTGCTAAGTGATACAACAAGTGTATTCTAGCTGTTCGGCAATGAGCTCAACAATAACAATGCCTGAACCTCATCATAAAGGTTTATCTTCATTGCGGTCAGCTGATTGTTGTGGCCTTGGAAGACATTTAAGTGTTCAATAACACTACTACCATCTCGGTACTCTAGCTTTGCAAGCTATTTTATCATCAAGGCTTTGTTCATCGCTGTCTTCCGCTCATACATGGACTCCAACTTTTGCCACAACTCATAAGAAACTTTATCATTAGCAACATGGTGAAAGATAGTATGGTGGATGTGCAAACAAATCATACCTACTGCTTTCTGATTCAACACTCCCCATTCGTCTTCCATGACACCGGTGGGAATCTTATCTCTCATTATTGGCTCATACAAATCCTTGCAGTACAGCAAATCCTCCATCATGGGCTTCCACAAAGTATAGTTGGTTGCATCAAGCTTGATCATACCACTTTCAGTTGAAGTATGTCCTCCATTGCCAAAACTAAAAGATAATCACCTCTAACTCTTGATTACGACTCTGATACCATATTATGTTGGCAATACCACACTAACACCGCTGTTAGTGGCTGTGGAAGTGCTTAATTTCACCACAATATGAAATCATCTCAGGTCGTCACCTTTACACGAAAGGAAACTTATGCATCACACATAAACATGGAGGAAATCAGTAGTAGTCAAAACTGGCTCAAATAGTTCCAACCAGTTATCAGCACACCACCCTTAGCACACCCAAATCACAACTGACTGCAACTAGTAACAACTGATCACAAACAGCAGCAACAACAAAATAACGGAGACACCAGATTTAACGTGAAAAACCACCAAATCGGGGTAAAAACCATGGAACCAAGCCAGCCAAATCTTCTTCCACTATATGCTTTTGGGATTACAGCAAGTTCATCTCTAGTCACCATTGGAGGCTCTCAAACATCAAGATACAACAGACTTGGCTTTCTACAACAAGATTTGGGGCTGCTACAGGAGGAAATGAAGGACCTCACCAAATGATGGTGGAACTCAGATTACAGGCAACAAGGTTGTGGATCTGAAGCTTCACAACCTTATGGATGAATCCCTCTTGATCTATTGCAAGATCTCCTCTCTAATCTCACTCTCTCCCTCACTTTTTCTTTTCTCTGGTTTTTCTCTCTTCCCTTTCTCACAAACAGGAGGAAGGGGCTGAACTGAATGCTGCTTCTTCGATAGCTCATGAAGCTTCCCATCCCTTCTCTTGTACCACAAGAGGAATAACACTAGTTGCACACAAAGTTTGGTCCACAACTTATGATGCACCTATGCCATGTGGGCCTGCTCACCAGGAGCATTTACTCTCCTCAACTGCCCACTCATGAGGAGGATTCCCCAAGATATACTTAAACATAGGTCGAGGTTAGGGCGGCCACAACTAGCGGCGGTGCGCATGGATCGGCGGCGGTGCGGCCCCAACCGGCGGCGATGCGCGCAGATCGGTGGCGGCGTTGCCCAAACCGGTGGCGGTGCTCACAGATTGAGGTCGGAGCGGCCCCAACAAGTGGCGACGTGCATGGATCGAGGACGGGGCCATCCCAACCGGCGAGGGCGCTCACGGAGAGAGCAACCCCAACCAGCGGCGGCGTGCGCGGATCATATACGGGGCGGCCCCAACCAGCGGCGGCGACGCGGATCTGGATGGGCTTGACACTGGGCCTAGATAGGCTGGCGTTGGGCTCATCCTTTTTTTATTTATTTTTATTAATGAAAGCCGAGCCAAAAACTATCGAGCATGGCGGCGGTGGCGGCGCTAGCATGGTGGAACATGCCGAGCCAAAAGCTGATCACTGCCGGGTGAAAAATGCTGGCACTAATTCCAGAGGGCATCACTGCTGCTTAGGAAGTGCCAGTTCCAAATCCAGCACTGATATGCCATTTGGATCCGGCACTGATCTGGTAATCTGTAGTAGTGTTGAACTTAACTCAAGCAAGCACATAGTGCTCTAGGCTTGCTACTCCGCTACTTGCTATCGACCTGAGTCACCTATCGCACCCATTGCTTGCTATCAGATTAATATTAGTGGTTCAAGTTCGCCGATATCAATTGTAAGCAGTCATTTTGAAACCCTAACGTTGCTTATTCTCCCACTCATCCTCTTGGACTACCCTTTCTTCTACCGAGCAAATGCCAACGATGGAGCCATCGTGGGCCCTCTCACTAGTGCACTCATGAGGCAAAGCCCACACACAGCTCCATTGAAAGGTTCCACTGTGTTCCTAAAGGCGGAGCCCTAAGATGCTTGTCTACAAGAAAAGCATTAGTAATGGCATCGATATATTTTTTTAGCGACAATAATGTGTTGTGTTTAGTCCTACATTGGTAGTTGATGTTGGGAGTGCACAATATATAAGGCAGGCAACCATCACCTATTGGGCTAGTCTTTTTGGTTGAGTTAGACCCAAAGGCCAAATATGTTGTGTGGACTTGGGCCAAAAGGCTTTCTGCTCATGGTGTAGTGAGCTGGGCCAGTTTTCGTTGCCAACAACTGGTATCGGAGCCTATGGTCAGCAAATCCTGGAGAATCTCAGTCATATGGTTTGGGAAAGCCCATTAACGTCTTGTGGGTTCACACAGGATGTGTGATCAGACGTTGGGCTCGTTGGACTCGGGGCTACCTCTCTTCTAGGATCGCACGAGATGTGTGATGTGATGAGCTGGGTCCGATGTGTGATGGGGAAGATTGTGGGGTTTTGTCCCACATTGGTAGTTGATATTAGGAGTGCACAACATATAAGGCAGGGCAACCCTTACCTATTCGGCTAGTCTTTTGGGTTGAGTTAGGTCCAAAGGCCAAATATGTTGTGTGGACCTGGGCCGAAAGGCTTTCTGCTCATGGTGTAGCGAGCTAGACTGGTTTCCCCTACCAACATAATGGTGATGGCACTCAAGGCATATGGATCTAGGTGTGGTGGACTTGAGGGTGTCGTCGAGGACTAGCCGAGTGCATGTGCCTCGGCTAACGTTGGTCAATTTGGATGGTTCTACTTGATCGCACATGTGTGGCACTCATGCCACACACAACAGATGACTACCAAGGTATGTAACAATCCAAGCACTGCATACTTTCAAACCATATTCATAATCAACCTTGCATCCATGAGAAAACTAATTGTAAAAATTTTAAGTCAAATGCTATTAAATCTGGCACTGCTGTGATCGAGTGGCATACCATCGAATAGTTACCCTAGTTAGTGGATTATTTATTTAAAATTTAATCCTTTTTAATCAAAATTTCAAAAAAACTATTTCAAAAATAATTTCACCTGTATCCCCTTTGGCTGCGCCAAATCATTTGGCGCGACCAAAGCACGTGGTCGCGCCAAATGGTTTGGCGCGACTACTTTACACCGTGGCTCGGCCGTTGACCAGAGGCTGGTGTGGAAAGTAGCGGGGCCCACCCCGTCTCACGAAATCATTTGGCGCGACAATGGGAAGTTAGGGTTTGTTGGCCTAGTCCATTTTCTTTCTTTCCTCACTCTCTCTTTTCCTCTCTCCCCACCGCCTCCACTCCTCGCCGCACCTGCGTCTCCCCGCCGCCTCCGCTCCTCCATGGCCCGCCGCCGCCTCGCCACCGTCGGTCATCGCTCCCAGGCCCCGGGGGGACCTCGTGGCCGTGTCCCCCCGCCACCAACCTGGCCTCGTCGTCGAGGAGAAGGGCCGGCTGGGTCGGTGGCGCGCCTCCTCTGCTCGGCCGCCGACAGCGCCAGCGAGTGGTGCCGGTCCCTCCACCTCCACCATGCGGCCCCCTGCCGTCCACCCCACCACCAGCAAGCGTCCCAGGGAGCAGAGGAGCCGTAGGATTGGGCGCACCCTAGGCTAACCCTCCGGTGGCCTACAACGGCTTCCCAGGCCATGACCGACACCGACGGCCGTGTGGTCCCCTTGCTTCCTCCAGCACCTACAGGCATCGGCAAGGTAGTTCTCCTCCCTCTTCTCTCCTCTGATCTACTTGTAGTATTTTGTCCTCTATGGTTGGCATGGTTAGGGTTAGAAAATTGCCACATTTTTAGTGTTTGAATCATTTGTTGATACGATTTGATTCATACAGTTGTTAGAGGATGTAGTGTGCCCGTCAATTTGTTAGGAACTATGTATTGCATGTGAGTAGGTAGTTGATGGATGGAGGATTTAGATAGGTTGGTTTGTAGCCTTGATATGCAATGACTATTGATATTGTGGTATGTTAATATATAACATTAGTGATATTGTTTTCGTGGTTTGTATTTTGTAGATCGAACGGTTAGTTTGTTTCTATTATGGGGGCATAGTGAAAGATGATGGTCAGTTTGAATGCATGAAAAAATTGAAAAAAATTTTGGGCCCTCCATTGGGCCCTCCATAAGCATTGCCACAATAGTGGTCGTAGCCGTGCTCTAAAGGAACAACTCCTTCATGAGCCTTGATGCCACACTTGCACTTGATGTCCGGCAACTTCAAGCACGGCCATGGCTTCATGCCAGTTGCAAACTCTTCAATCTCTACCAGAGTAGGCCACATTGGCTTTGGGTCATAGCAGTACTCGTCAAAGTAACACCTTGGGTATCCTTCCTACAAATCATAATGTCGCAACCAAAGTGCTACAGTTTCATCAACACAAATGACGTAGGGAAATGGGACAATAATAGAATGAACACTTATGTAGGCACATTGAAAACGAAAGAAGGGCTCAAACATTCCCTCCTTGCTTGGTTCTTGGAGAAAAGCAGGTTTGCCACAATGGCATGTAGGAGGATTTCTTTTACGTTCCACCCATGCAAAAAGCTTATGAAGAGGGGTCATCGAAGGAGGATCGTCCGGTGGAGGCACCCACCGAACAAACTCAGTGTGAGGACAACTCTTCCAGGGGTCATAGGGAAACTACATGATGCGACGGTCCCACTTGTCATAACCATCGATCCAACGGTAGAAGGAACAATAGAAGTCGCATTCTTCAATAGTATTAGGTGCATGGGTCAAGGGGCCACGCCTAAGTTTACAGTACAAAAAAGCACGACCAGACAAGAGGTTGTGCCTTGACTGCTTCACCCATGTCGGCAAATTACAAAAACAATTTGGTGGGGGTTCATCCGGTGGGTGTAGCTCATGATCATCGTGGACCGGCGGATGGTGCACGAAGGGATCCTCATTGCCAACCTCCATGAAAGCTAATATAGAGTCAAAGATATACATATTCCATCCACATCACTTGGCTAGTAACCATTATAGTAAGCAACCCTAAACCAAAATCACGTATACAAAACAAATCCCTACTTCCAACATGGTACATCTTAGTACATTTGAAACCTTAAATAACAAACTTAGAAGCAATTGAAGTAAACATATAAACATAATAATAATACAATCCACACAACCGCTAAATGATTTGCATCCGTTTCCACCAAACCCAGGCAACACATGAACACTATCATTTTTCTTCCATTTCACCAAACACTACAACAAAATGATCCCTAGTTCCAACATATTACATCTTAATAAGCATGAAACCTTAAATAACATACTTACAAGCAATTGAAGTAAGCACATAAACATAATAACAATACAATCCACACAACTACAATATTTTGCATCCATTTTCACCAAACCCTAGAACACATGAACACTACAATTTTTCTTCCATTTCACCAAACCCTACAATAAAATCATCCACAAAGAGTACAACCACAACAACACTACTAATCATTTTCCATCCATCCTTCACAAAACCTAACTCCAATGTTGGAATCAAGAATCCAGAATAAACCAATGTACAATAAATTAGCAATAATCTTGCAAGGAAACCATAGATCGGGGAAGCATACCTCTAGCACTTGAAAGATTGCACCAAACCCCCACACAAATCCTTGATGAAAGAGAGATAATTAAGAGGAAAAAAGAAGAAACACAATGTGAGAAAGAGGAGGAGCTCGGGGGGCAGCAATGGCACCCGGAGAGGAAGGAGAGGGTGAGAGTGGGCATGGAGACCGCATTTATATCGCTCCATCACACCAAATAATTTGGCATGATAGGGTGGGCCCTGCATCTTTCCACGCCAGCCTCTGGTCAATGGCCGAGCCACGGTGTAAAGGTAGTTGCGCCAAATCATTTGGTGCGACACAATGCTTTGGTCGCGCCAAATGGTTTGGCGTGACCAAAAGGGATATGGCGTGAACATATTTTTGAAACAGGTTTTTTTTTGAAATTTTAAGGAAAAAAGGATTAAATTTTTTAAAAAATCCCTAGATAGTCCTACTCATACATAAGCAGTGGCTAGTTTGTCAGCTGTCAAATAAAGTTGTGTTCTATATATTGGAAAATCCTTTATAACACTAGCCAAAATTTAGTTCTCAAGTTCCACGTCCTTTCTAGTGACTTCATGAGCACACCCACCAGAAACCTTCCACCCACTCTCCAACTCTCCTCTCCTCTCCTCTCTCCATCTCTCTCTCTCTCTCACACACACACACAAACACTAGAACACACCACCAAGAATGGTAAGAACTCAAGAGCAAGAAAAAGAGAAGGTAAGAAGAAGGGAGGACGAGGTGAAGCTTAGCAGGGGGAAGGATTGGAAGACGTTCCAAGTTGTAGCCCCACCATTTGGCCATCACCATTGCAAGGAGTGATCAAGTTGCCGTCCTCTCATCCCTCACCATTTGTGGTGAAGCAAGATGGAGAAAGTAGCAAGATGGGAGGAGTCAAACCATCCATCAAGATTCTCTTGGCTTAAGGTAGACAAATC
This sequence comes from Bothriochloa decipiens, assembly GCA_023333625.1. Classification (NCBI taxonomy): domain Eukaryota; kingdom Viridiplantae; phylum Streptophyta; class Magnoliopsida; order Poales; family Poaceae; genus Bothriochloa; species Bothriochloa decipiens. Next base: position 69,354,572 of record CM041628.1, read on the forward strand.
TCACCCTCAATCATCCATGCAGCCTAGAGACTAGTGTAGATAAATCTCGCTTAGTAAAAACTCCATTGATGATGACATAGAGCTCACAATGAACTTGCTAGATTAACTTTGAAGTATCTCAGGGAACATCCTAGACAAACCTCAGTACCAAACCCTCCCAACTTGAACTATAATTGGCATCCCTAGATTTGGATTTAAAAGAGCTTAAGGTGCACATATGGACAATCTATCATTACGGTTGTGTATCACCTGACAGCGTGAGCCAGACTGACTCTGTAGAGTTCACATAGACTATATGTGTGTATCACCTGACAGTCCACTAGCTCAGCACTTTGTCGTTTTTGGCGAAGGAAACCCATGCATTGTTTGTCAATAGTCAAGGTTAGTCACACTTTCTCTCCCCATTCTAGAGAGGGTCATTTTTTCTGCGGGCGGCATCTTATGCATCCATCGCTACATGCTTTCACGTCATGTTTAAGGAGCCGTTGCCATCTTCCAAGAGGGAGGCCATATGGGACCTTTTCCCCATGGCGGGCGGATAGCGCAGGCGGCTAGGAAGCGCGGCACAATGATTATAGTTTCTCTCTATCTTTAGTTGTACATAATTTCTTAGTTACAACTTTGTTTTACCACCGCAAGCGGTGCCTTGTGTTTGTGTTCTAACACATCATGTATGGCATCACACCGTGAGGTGATGACGGGCATGTAAGCATTCTAACTTCTTTGAAACTGTTGACACAAAAATGTGGCTTCCTGTGCCAACGCCACTCGTAAGCCAGGTAGACCGGAGTGAGAGAGCTTCTCCAATTCCTGCGGCTTCACCAGCTACCCGATCGATCGAGTCCGAGTCATGTCAGTCAATTTCATCCTGCAATTGACAAGGAAGAAAAGAATAGTCAAATTATGGAACCTGCCGATGTGGTGCCAGATAGTTCCACTTGGCTAAATAGCCGATCTGGCATTGACTAGAGAGTCAACGTCCAACATGCTTAATGAATAAACTTATTGAGTAACATGCATGAATAATTATTAGAGCAATCGATCATGGTATGACATAATAAATAAGATATGGGTAAATACAAGTCATCCAAGATACGTGTTTATGGAATCAAAAGATTACATCATGCAATTTACCGATCATCTAGCCTATCCATATAATTCAACATTTAACATAACGTTGCTTGTAACAAAATATCTCTATTAACCGACGGCGTTTGAATCTAAATCATCGTTTGGGAGGGTAATGGCAGCTACATAAAAAAAGCTTAGAAGAGATTAACAGATCTATTCCCTACTTGCAACATCATATCAAAGCAAACTACACACATGAGCTAGAAAATCGCTAGTTACCCAGTGTATTTGTCAAGACACGAGAAAATTGGCTAAATAGCCGACACCAACATGAGAACGAACTAGGTGCATAAACAGTTATATGAGCAAAGCCTATTAGCCGATGGCGTCTAATTCCAAGCAACTTTAACAATGGGGTTCGCTAGAATACAACCATGATAAAGCCCCTAGAAAAAGTTAACAAGTTTTACCATAAAACCATCTACACCCTAGAACGCGTCACATGTCACGAATAACATTGATAAAATCTAGCTAATGGAAGTGCAGAAACAACCATCAAAGCATGGATAAGCATAGCGAGCATTGTTAATGATCGAATTCAATAAGATATAAGCCAAATCTACCAATCTTGATCGGGCAAAGATGTTGTTATAAATAAATAAACAAATTAAAAATAAATAAAATCGGTAACTTAATGAATCTATTAGATTTGCCAAGATCTAATAGAGCCGATAACTAGCCATTTCAACGTGTAACAAGAGGTCAAATGATGCAGCCTTATTAAGCAAAAACACGAGCCGTGATGGTGCTTACAGCAAACCAGAGGTCGAACGATGTAGCCTACCTTGATAAAGAACTCGCCGAGATCTACGTTACTCCTACTCCTGAGGGTTTGGCCGGGGCCGAAGGGTTTGTTGTATTGATTGTTGGGTCTCTTACCAGTGCCAGGGCTTACATACTTATACCCTGGGATTTGACTGTGTCCTGACTCAACATGACTCGGAAACACGGAAATAAACAAGAAAACTAATAGGACTCGACAACTTGGGCTCCACTTTTCCTTCCTGTGGAGTCCCGTGCAGTCAATGCGCCGTTATTCGCCAAACCGGGTCGGAGCCGACGTGACTCGCAAGCTCTTCTGATAGTCGATTTCAATTAGCCGATTTGTATCCGAATGGCCGATCCCTGAGTGAACGGCTGTTATCAGCACCTAGCCGATTCTAGGCAGAGCCGCCTTCGAGAAGATTCAACTGCGCACCTGCCAGTCTAAATTTTGGTGCAAACAGAAACACATGCATAGCAAGTTCTCGAAAAAAAAGAGAGGGTCATTTGGGAATGCATGCATAGACTGTTTTCCTAGTTCGCCCATACACAACAGTTAGCAAAAGAAATCCCTAGGATCACTGTGGCATAGATGGATAGTCTAGTTTATTAGATCTGATGGACAGTGGAAGACTTCGCTTAGCCACAAAAGCCCTAAATCACAAGGTGTCCTGACGGAGAGCCCGTTTTCAGCAAAGGTCGTCGTCACGTCTGATGGTTGTCGGTAATTAACTTCGTTTTCAAGAAAGCCGGTTATATGATAACACGTGCATGGGTCTGTCTATTCATTTATTTTTTTTGTGTAAAACGTAATAATAGAAAATTCGTCTACAAAGCAATAGAAATTATTGGATACACAGTGGTAAACGATATATTTCCCTCACTTCTGGGAAGCTTTAGCCTTGAGGACACCAATAAGGTATGTGTTGAACTGCACGAGCCTGTCCGTTTCCGGCATGACGTCTCTCACAGCGTGGTGCGCATAGAATCTGTCCGCCCACGCTGTCAATTCAGGGAACTTGGATTCGTCGAGAACCTTGACGCCGGCGATGTGCTCCGCTGCCTTGAGCCAACCCAGGTGTGACCCGAGAATGATGTCAAGGAAGCCCATGCTGTCGCCGCCGAAATAGCTCTTCCCTCTACTGCACTTGACGAAGGCCTCCTCCAAATGCTGCAGGGCTGCAGACACCTGCCCCGCTGCTTCCTCTTTGTCTCCGTTGGTCACTCCTCTCAAGACCACGGATGCAGGGGCAATCTACAAGCAAAATGATATGGTATTCGTTGAAAACTTGAAATTTCGGGTTTAGGAGGTCTCCATTATATTGGGATGCGTTAAAATTTTTTGTGTTTACCTTGTCATCTACGAACTGTGCCCAAAACCGCTGGACAGCACGTTCATAGGGGTCGGCGGGAAGGATGGCTGGACGCCCATCATTGGACGGCCAAACTTCATCGATATACTGGAGTATGATCATGGACTCGGCGACGGGCTTGCCGTGGTGGAGGAGCACGGGGATCTTCTTGTGCACCGGGTTGGACTGGAGAAGCAGCTCGCTCTTGTTGCCGACCACCTCCTGCAGGAACTCGTATTCCACGCCCTTGAGCTTCAGCGCCACGTACACGCGGATGGCGTAGTGGCTCGCCCACCCGCCGATCACGCGCACCACCGCCGCTGCTTCTTCACCGCCGTCGTTCGATGCCATTCTTATATTTTTGCCGGCGATAAGATTGGTGCTGTATTGTGGTGGGGTTTGTGTAGATCTGCGAGTTCGTCACAGCGTTGTGCAGCTCTCTATTTGTAGTCCTTGTGCGTAGAGAGAATCTGTTTATACTATTTCATTTCAGGAGCAAGGTTTTCCCTTCTTTATTGAAGTTTTCTTTGACCGGACAGTGATGACAGGTTGACCATTACTTTTTACCTTTTCCCTTTATATATGGTGATTGAGTAGTCGTCAATCACTACTTGTTAGTTTAGCTTCTACTTTTGCTCCACTTAACATTCTGCCTCTTCCTGAGTTCCTGATGTCATTGCTGGCGTCCTTGAAGTTGAAGAGGGTGCGTTTGCATTGCAGATGGATGAGCTCCACCGGCAACGAGTCTTTAGACGCCGCCGGTGAATGGTGACTTCAGCAATCGCCAATCCGCCACCGAAAATTTCAGAGATTACACATATGGAGTACATAACTTCCAACCAGGCTCATTTGGTGACTGCTCAAGGGTGCCGTGCCGTAGCCAACTAGCGGCGACCAGATCCAGCCAGCCCCCTCCCCGCCGCCTCCGGCGAGCTCGTCAAAGCAGGCTGGGAGCGGGACCCCCCGCTAGTAGATAGTCCTTTAGTACTTGCTTGCAGTAGTATTACTCGTAGTAGTACGTCAGTTTCCTCAGTGAAGAAGCCCTGCCATGGAGATGCCGTTGCCGTCGCCTTTGCCGTCATGTTCATCTTCTCCAGCAACGACAACACTGCTTCCAAGGTTAGTGAAAATAAAATAAATCCGACCATCCACTATGCGGATCTCCTCTTCCCCATCCCTGATTTCATCTCCACCTTCATCTATCACTGTCGAGATCCGCCTCTATCCTGTCCGCAACCTTCGCCGTTCGTTTTCTTCTCTTCCCAGCAGCCAACGGTCCAGCTGGTCCCCTCTACAGCAAGGCAGCTCCTCTGCTGGTGTTGGCTCGACAGATTTGCCTCCAATGGGATCCTGATTTGAGCTTCTTCAACCTCCGGCCATGGCAAAAATAGCATCCTTCGGTCGCTGGTGTGGTCCATCCCTGATGGCTCAACAGTCCCGATTTTAACCAACGCTTCGTGCGGTCCATTCTTTTGGGTGCATGCGTCTAGCACGCCCTTGCGGCCCCCCGCCGGCGGATCAGTCTTCACCATCGCCATCATAGATGTTGCTGCCTTTTCTTTCAGATGCAGGACTTGGTTGTAATTCAATCCTCTTTTGAGGACTTATTTGTAATATGGCTGTTGTGATAATATATTGTATGGGTTATTGTCAAAAAAAACCAGGCTCATTTGATCAGACGAGGAAAAAGGAAATCAAAATTTATATATAGAGTATATAACTTCCTTCCAGGCTCATTTGATCAGACGAGGATAAAGAAAATTAAAACTTATAGTGGCTAATAATTAGTCAAATTATAAAATTCAGCGATAAGGTTCGCATCAATAGTTTTATATTCCACCTGACCCTATAATAATATTTTTAGTAATTAACTACAAACTATAAAAGCATTTAATAATTAAAATGTATTTTGTATCTTTTTAATGAAATACTTTCTATAAGATATTTTGACTTTTCTAAATTCATAACTTTTACTTTGCATCATCGTAAAGTTATTAATCTAGAAATGTAAAAAATATTTTATAATTTGGGGGCCATGCTGCTTTGCTTGCATAGGATTTTCTGAGACAAATATGCTGGCTTTGACATAGAGATTTACCAAGTGTTTATATCTTTAGAGTTCAAACATAGAGTGTTTGGATGACTGTTATTGCTTCTTGCAACAAAAAATGAAATAAGAAGCACTTGAAGATGCTCTATGCAAGCATGCGTAGAATAACATATATTTTCGAGATGGTCCACAACTATATCTAGAAATGCATTTGTAAAATTGGTATCCAAGCAAGCATTTGTACAAACACTTGGCATTAAAATTTCTTCTTTAGTGCCACTATATATGCATTTTGTGTGTCATTAGAAACTATATATCTTTTGCATAATGCATTAAACTTGTTTATTTCTCTTAAGTGCCACCATATATGAATTTTGTGTGTCTTTGGCTCCCACTTTCTTCTTGCAACTTTAGTTTGATGCACTATTGACACATAAATGATATTTGCTTCACAAATGTGGACTATAGATCACTCTCTGCGCTAGCAAACCTTGGGTTTGATTTTGACTAGACGAATCCACTCTGGATGATGTTGCGATCTTCATTTCTTCTTGCATATCTCAATTTCATAATCACGATCTATCCGGTGAGAACTCAATTTCCTCTTGTGTGAACACGAGTTCAATATGGTGGCTTCACTACATGATCTTTGATGGAATAAAATAAAATTCATGGATAGTCCTTGAACTTTGTTGAGGATGTCAAATAGGTTTCCAAACTCTCAAACTGCATCGTTACCCTTAGGAGCTTGGCTCGGGTCTCCCGACAGAGGTCCAACTGGGAATAGATCCGATCCTATAGCCGATGTTGAGTGGCATATCATAAATTGAACATTGACTTTCTAATAAACAAATATTTCGACCACTAAGAAGTTGGTGTAGTTTTAATATTAGAACCTATATCAGCCAATGGTCCAAGTAGTTAAACTATAAAATAATTTTTCAAGAGTTCGTTATTAATCTAAGCAAAAAAATCTATCTCCAAATTGTTTGAGCTGAGTGCTCAAAATTACTACAAGTGCTACCGCAAAGTGAAGAACTTAAACTGATCGACCGTAGAAAATCCAACACACAGACACAGCAGCTTCGATGACGAAAGCGATAACCTCAGCTTTAAACGCATGGTACGACGACGACGACTCGACAAAACGCTAAAAAAAGAGGCAGCTGTCGCGAACATGACGCACGCAAGGACGTCTAGATAGCCTGACAAGGAAAAGGAAAAGAAAGAGCTCGAGCTCGTTTTGTTCTATACTCCGTAAATATGTATATATATGTATACATGCAGTGAACTTCTCCTCAGTATAGTCAGTCACTATTCACGGCAGAAACAGTAATACTGCCAGTAGAGAGCTCTTCCCTAGCTAGGCCAAGAACGAACTCTGATCTGCACAAAAATGTCAGAGGCCGCCGTGCGTGTGATCGGCCTGTGGCCGAGCCCGTTCGTGAACCGTGTCCAGATCGCGCTGAACCTCAAGGGAGTCAAGTACGAGCTCGTGGAGGAGGAGGTGGGCAACAAGAGCGAGCTGCTGCTCAGGTCCAACCCGGTGCACAAGAAGATCCCCGTCCTGCTCCACCACGGCAAGCCCATCTCCGAGTCTCAGATCATCATCCAGTACATCGACGAGGTCTGGTCCTCCTCCGACGACGCGCCGGCCTTCCTCCCCGCCGACCCTTACACCCGCGCAGTCCAGCGGTTCTGGGCACAGTACGTCGACGACAAGGTAAGGCAAACTAGCTAGCCAATCGAGCTCTTTCTCTGAACAAAAATGTCAGTGTGTCAGAGTGGACTAATCAAGCTCTTCCTGGCTGGTGTTGACACCCACGCAGATCCCTTCGGCGATCCGCACACTGAGGGGAACGGGTGACGGCGGCAAGGACGAAGCGGCGGGGCTGCTGTCCGCCGCCCTGCAGCTCTTGGAGGAGGCTTTCGTGAAGCTCAGCGAGGGGAAGCACTACTTCGGCGGCGACAGGCTGGGCTTCCTTGACATCGTTTTCGGGTCCCTCCTGGGTTGGCTCAAGGCAATGGAGCAGATCGCCGGCATCAAGGTCTTCGACGACTCCAAGTTCCCCGAACTGACAGCGTGGGCGGACAGGTTCTATGCTCACCACGCTGTGAGAGACGTCATGCCTGAAACGGAGAGGCTCGTGCAGTTCAACACGTACGTCACTGGTCTCTTGAGGGCCAAAGCTTCCGAGAAGTGAGGGAAATGGTTTACCATTGTATCCAATAATTTCTATTGCTTTCTAGAACTATCTTTCAATTACAATTTTTATAAAAATAAATGGATATACAGACCCGGTATCATATATAACCGGGTTTCTTGAAAAGAAGTTATTAATACCATCAACCATCATACATGACGACCTTCAAAGGGCATGAACAGTGGTACACACGGTTGTTCTGTACGTATAACACTGTCGGGTACCTGGATAAGGGTACCCAAACCCTCGATCTATAGGAGAATTAGTCCCCGAGCAATTAAACTCGAAACACCAAAAAGCCCATAGCCGCTCCTAGGCCGGTCCATGAACGGGACGAACTGACCCGTATTCACATAACTCAACGGGGATCCTCGAGTGACGGAAGTCCGCCCGAGCGGACGACCCCTCCCCTCGAGTGACGTAAGTCCGCCCGAGCGGACGACCCCACGTCGAGTGACGTAAGTCCGCCCGAGCGGACGACCCCCCGTCGAGTGACGGAAGTCCGCGCGAGTGGATGACACCCCCCCTCGAGTGACGGAAGTCCGTCCGAGCGGACGACCCCACGTCGAGTGACGAAAGTCCGCCCGAGCAAACGACCCCTCGTCGACTGCTACTACCCCCCTCGATCCACCTACTTTCTGTATGGCGCTCAGAGCATTTAATGCGCCCTGTCTCACCTACGCCGCGTATGGGATCCGGTGCATTAAATACTCCCACCAACTCATGCCTACCCTCATGGCTACAGCACGGTTGCAGTGGCCGGGTACAACGGTCGAATCCTACTTTTACCGCCCATCCCTAGACGTGCGGTGATTTACCCAGTACTACTGCACCTTACCTAGCACTGTTCCACCTTTTACCACCTATACCCGGAGAAACGGTAATTCATACTACATTGCTACGCCATGCTGGGCACTGTGCCTCGTCAGGCGCCCCCTCAAGACACATTTGCCAACTTTTGTACCCCATTTTCCGGAGTTCGGTCTTATCCGTCAGGGGCTCGACCCCCCTCGACTTGGACCTCGACACCTCCGGTCAGTGCTCCAACAACTCCAGACGCAACATCCATAGGGATTCGCACGCCCCCGCATGGGCACGGGTCTTTCACTGACCATCACCGGCATCGTCGTGGCATCGTCGTGATGCACTCGAAGGACAACCATCATCTCCAAGCACGTCGCCAAAGGATGGAAGCCATGCCTAGCGCACGCTGCTACAGCAACCATGATGTCATCAAGCATCACCCCCTCGACGTCACCACCTATGAAAGCTTTAGGACTCCTGTACACCCATGTCTCCCCTTGGCCTATAAAAGGAGACGCCGGGCTCGTTGTAGAAAAAAGCTTCCAGAGCCCAAAAAAGCTCAAGTCCTAGCTCAATCTCACTCTCTTCACATCCATTCTCTCTCACTCGCTTGTATCCCCCTGTACAAGCACTTCGGTGTAAGATAATACAATCTGTCCCCCCCGCTGGACGTAGGGCCTTCTTTGCCCTAACCAGGATAAATCATGTGTTCTTCTTGCATCACCATCCGGATTAGGGAGCATGCAGTACACGTTTACTCGTCGGCCTAGGACCCACCTGGGTCTGAACACAACAGTTGGCACGCTAGGTAGGGGAATCTGCGTGTCAAAACTGCTTCTCGTCATTTTTTTCGAATGACAGATTTTGTTCCGCCGCTAGCATTCGCCACGGTGATCTGGTTCGGGAGCTTGGAGTTCATGTCGCTAGGCCGTGGCCGAGACATGGTCCTGCTCTTGACTGGAGATCCGAGCAGAAGCAATCCTGGGTCCCCGCAACGGCCCCTCGCTGGTCTCTTCGCCCCACTTCCGTGCTCGGGAGGAGGCGTGGCTGGCGCAACCGCCATCGCCGCTTCAAGTCGACATCCACCTCAGCTTCCCTGTCCCCGGCTGAGGATGCAGGGTCCATGGCTGGGAACCTGGCAGACCTACGCCTGGGATCGGAGGAAGAGCCGGGAGGTCTTGACGGTGACCCCGACTCTAGCTTCGCTATTTACTCGCCGAGGGGACCGAGTGTGGTCTCTTCTGCGAGCGCAGCTCCAATCCCGGGTCCCCGCAATGGGCCCCTCGCCGGTCTCATCACCCCACTTCTGCGCTCGGGAGGAGGCGTGGCCGATGCAACCGCCATCGCCGCTTCAAGTCGCCATCCACCTCAGCTTCCCCGCCCCCGGCTGAGGATGCAGGGTCCCTGGTTGAGAACCTGGACGACCTACGCTTGGGATCGGAGGAAGAGCTAGGAGGTCTTGGCGGCGACCCCGACTTCAGCTTCGCTATGCGCTCACTAGGGGGACCGAGTGCGGTCTCCTATGCGAGCTCGGCTCCAATACCAGGTCCCCGCAACGGGCCCCTCACCGGTCTCGTCACCCCACTTCCGCGCTCGGGAGGAGGCATGGCCAGCACAACCGCCATCACCGCTTCAAGTTGACATCCACCTCAGCTTCCCCCCAGCTAATGATGCAAGGTCCCTGGTTGTGGACCTAGCAGACCTACGCCTGGGATCAGAGGAAGAGCCGGGATGTTTTGGCGGTGACACTGACTTTAGCTTCGATATGCGTTCGTCAAGGGGACCGAGTGTGGTCTCTTGTGCGGGCACGGCTCCAACGGCATCCAACTTGCTCCCACACTGGTCGTTTGAGGCCCATCACCCGTTCCCATTTGGCTTAAACAACTCCGCCAAGAGGTAAGCGTCGAGGATGGGGGGCCTCAGCTGACGGACAGACTTCGGGTGCGGACGACCCTGGCTCATCCGCCCCTGGCCTCGACCATGCTCCAATAAGCTGGACACCCCTTCGATGGATGGCCTCAGCAGACGGACGGACTTTGGGTTTGGACGACCCCGCCTCGTCTGCCCCTGGCCTCTACCACGCTTCGATACGTGGGACACCCCTTCGACGGGTGGCCTCGGCAGACGGACGGACTTTGGGTTCATACGACCCTGCCTTGTCCCCCTGGCCTCGACCATGCTCCAATACGCTGGACACCCCCTCGACGGGTGGCCTCGGCAGATGAACGGGCTTCTGGTTCAGACAACCCCGCCTCGACCGCCCTGGCTTCGACCCTGCTCCGATACGCTGGACACCCCCTCGATGGGTGGCCTCGGCAGATGGGCGAACTTCGGGTTCGGACGACCCTGCCTCGTCTGCTCCCGGCCTTGACCACACTCCAATACGCTGGACACCCCCTCGACGGGCGGCCTCAGCTGACGGACGGACTTCAGGTTTGGACGACCCCACCACGTCCGCTCCTGGCTTTGACCATGCTCCGATACGCTGGACACCCCCTCGACGGGTGTCCTCGACTGACGGACGGAATTCGGGTTCGGACGACCCTGCCTCGACTGCCCTGGGCTTCGACCACACTTTGATATGCTGGACACCCCCTCGACGGGTGGCCTCAGCTGACGGACGGACTTCAGGTTTGGACGACTCCGCCTCGTCTGCTCCTGGCCTCGACCACACTCCGATGCGCTGAACACCCCCTTGACAGGTGGCCTCGATTGACGGACGGACTTCGGGTTCGGACGTCCCCGCCTTGTCCGATCCTGGCTTTGACCGCACTCTGATACACTAGACACCCCCTTGACGGGTGGCCTCGGCTAACGGACGGACTTCGGGTTTGGATGACCCCACCTCGACTGCCCCTGGCTTCGATCGCACTCTGATACATTGGGCACCACCTTGACGGGGGGGCTCGACTGACGGACGGACTTCGGGTTTAGACAACCCCGCCTCATCCGCGGGCCGAGAGGCCACGAGCACGGGCCAAGGGGACTCGACTAAAGACAAGAGGGCCTCGACCCATGACGAGCACCAACATGAGCGCGTACAAGGATCTCCCAAGGCACGTCCTATGAGCCACCACGGACCTCGACCCCCCGCCCGGAACATCGAACATCGAACAGCTACGTCACTCTTACCTTTAGAGCCTCGAGGCTTCGTACAGATTCTGAATTCATGAATAAAGAGTACATCCGTGTCCACATCTTTCTTTCATGAAAAACAGGTGGGTTCGACCTTGTCCTCATAGAGTCAAACCTCCCTCGGGGGTTGGAAGGTGGAACCCTCCGCATCCCTAAAAACTTGCATTTTTTGAAAAACTTTTACATAGTTGACGAAGCCGTGAGGGCACCCTAAGGCTCAAGGGGCTGTCAAGCCGTGAGATCACCTACGCGTCTGTGCTATGGTACCTCCACTCACTCCTCCAAACCAAGGGGTGCAACCGCGCACTAAGAAGACTTAGTAGAAGTATATGATTTCAAAAAATCAATGTCTAACATTCCTATATGCCTCGATGCGAGTTCCTACGTAGTCGACATGGCCGCAAGAGCACCCTAAGGCTGAGGGGCCGTCGAGCCACGAGATCACCTATGCCTCAGGGCTATGGTACCTCCACTCGCACCCCACACCTAAGGGCACAACCGCGCACCAAGAAGACTACGTAAAAACTCAACTCGAGCAAAAATGGAATGACAAACTCGAACACACGATTTTGAAACATCAATGCCTGAAGTTCCTATATGCTTCAGTGTGAGTTCCTACATAGTCGACATGGCCATGAGAGCACCCTAAGGCCGAGGGGCCGTCGAGCCGTGAGATTGCCTATGCCTCCGGGTGATGGTACCTCCACTCACACCCCACACCTAAGGACGCAACCACTGCCAAGAAGACTGCGTACAAACTTGACTCGAGCAAAAAAGAAATGACAGACTCGAACTCATGATTTTGAAAAATCAATGTCTAACATTCTTATATGCTTCGATACGAGTTCTTACATAGTCGACAAGGCCACGGGGCACCCTAAGGCCGAGGAGCCGTCGAGCCACGAGATCGCCTATGCCTCAAGGCTAGGTACCTCCACTCGCACCCCACACCGAAGGGCGCAACCGTGTGCCAAGAAGGTTGCATAAAAACTCAACTCGAGCAAAATAGGAATGATAGACTCAAACTCGAAACCATTCGAAATGCATATAAACATCATGTTTCAAGGCCCTCAAGGCCACATCGACACGAGTCAAAATCCTAACTTCGTCGTCATCGCCAACAGCAGGAGGGTGCACCTCGTCCCGAACAGCATCGCGATTTGACCCCCATGCTCGTCAGTCGCCTCAATTAGCCCAAGATGCATGCCCGCCAATTGCTCTCCACATCACCCACCTGGCCGATCAGCTGAGATAACGGGGTGAAGGAGCCCCCCGTACACCAGTTCCTCGAGCTCCCATTTCCTCATGGCCGACAGGAGCCAATCTCTCTCTCCCTTTTCTCTCTTGCGCTAACGAACAGGGAAACTCCGCTCTCCGGTGGCGGCGGCAAAGAAATCAAGGAGACAAGATGGGAATGGGTGGAACATTACCCCTCGAATTCGTAGGTAGGCAGGTAAAAACCCGCATTTAGTGCCCATACCTAACCCCCCTCGATTTTTGCCTGCTGTCCCAAACCCCCATGACTGCACCGTTATGCCTCCTGTCTCGAAAGGTGCGCCCAACGGATGGGAGGAGTTATTCACGGATGATTCCTTCCATGGTAAGGAACACAGGCCCCGGCCCCACAAAAAAAATCTCAAGGGAGCGAAGGCTGGCCCTCGACCAGGGTTCGACAGCCGCCCTCGAGTACCTGTCAGGGATGACCGAGGGGGAGCCGACATGAGTCCCTTGTTCAAGAATGAACACTCGAAGCCCCTTAGACATATTCAAGGAGAAATGAAAGGACAACTACAGAATTCCCTCGGAGAGAGATGTCGAGCCACCGAACCGTATCGAATGGGTTCGGAATCCATGTGTCCATTTGTTAGCTTCGATGAGAGCACCTCCGTGGCCGCTAGTCAACCACTATCGAATGGGGCACGAGCTCTCACTTGAATTTTCGATAACAGCTCACCTAGAGGACGTCGGAGCTCGCCCAAATGAGGGTAGCATGGCACTCCTCACCCCTCCTCCCTTCAAAAAGGAGTGTGAGGGTCGAAAGAAAAATACGGGCTTGTTCCTGATCGACCTTGACAAAAGAGGCTCGAGGGCTTGCTCGCAACCGGATGGCCTCAATGAAAGAGGAGCCAACCATCTGGGGGCTCCACAACATGCGAAACCCCTTGATGAAAGAGGGGTGAACATGCTCGGGGGCTCGCTTGCTACCGGATGGCCTTGACGAAAGAGGAACCAACCATCCGGGGGCTCGACAACGTGTGGAACCCCTCGATGAAAGATGGGTGAACGTGCTTGGGGGGCTTGAGTACTCGAGCTCCCCTTGGTCGCTGAAACGACCTTGATTTCTGCGAAGGAAAATCCATAAAGTCAGAGTGTAACATGACCATTTAATTCACATTACCCGATAACATTTGAATACCATAATCCATACATCGAACAAAAGAGTGCAATAGAGGGGATTACAATAACTTATTACATCGCCACTTGGCGGAATCAGAGTGTGGCAGAACCTCCTAAATCCTATGGCCCACATGCATGATTATTGTCTAAACAGACTCTAAATAACCATGAATGTGTTCCATAAAACTTAAAAGGTCTGTCGGGTAAATCCTGAAATCATCCATGATTCTCCGAGCAGGATCAATCATTACAAAGAGACATTGCAGTATTACAATAGTTTTATACAAATAATATACATCAGAGTAAAAGAGCGAAAGAATTACAATAACATAAATTTACAAACCGTTTAGTTTCAACTTACATATCATAAGTTGAATTATTACAAACCATAGTAGCAGTGGAATACAATATAACTTATTACATCAACCTTGATTATATGCTCTGCCCAAGAGCGAGATATCCTATTCATTGTCACTTTCCTTGACAACCGTCATGCAGCAGGATGCGAAGCATTCCTGCCCATGAGGCTCACCTGCAACAAGGGTTCAACAAACCCTGAGTACAAAAGTACTCAACAAGACTGACCCGACGAAAAAGAGGGGTGAAGATTCAGGAAATGCAGGCTAGAGAGACAAGGTAAGGTTTGCAGGGGATAAGAAATTTTGCAGAAAAGCTTGAAAGAAAGAAAAGCGGTCTTGCTCAAAATCAAAATTACCAACCAACTTCCTTCCTAAATCTTAATTATTGTTACTACGATGATGAACACCAATCGAGTCTTCTTCTCCGAGAAGCAACGGTGATTCGAATCCATTTTCATATACCCAGCTGGGACCTAGGTCACTGATATATAGGAGACTCTAACTCCTAAGCATATCAGATGAACCGATATACCGGGATAACAACCACAGCCATATATCACCACATGATACACGTGAGCACTTCGACCCAGTGTACCGATATACATGGGAACCTAAACCCATAGTATAACACACTATGACATATGTGGGGACTCTAGCCCACTATAAGTCACTCCATGACATACGTGGGGACTCTGGCCCACTGTATGACACTTCATGCATGTGGATTTCTAGTTTCTCGATATCACCAGTTCACCATCGACACGGGACCTAGGGCATCAACAGACAGAAACACTACAGAGGGACTCCGTTCCCAATGCAAGTTAGCCGTCCGGACTCGATTTATTAACTATAAGCATGATTCCAACAGATAAAGCCAAACTCATCTTTTTCATTCTTTTACTTTGAACACTTAATTAAGTAAGCAGGGCTAAGCATTACTACGCATCTTTTAGAACAGGTAACAAGGAATATGGAAGTAAGACAGGTAATGCAGTTGGTGGGTTTTCACTCAACTCCTATTACTTAATGCAACATATCATAACTGAAGCGGTAAAACTTTTATAAAATAGAATAGGATTTGAATGCATCCGGGGCTTGCCTTGGTATTCGGGGTAGATGGTCTCGGGCTCTGGATCAACTCCCAACTCCTGAGTCTGCTCTTCCTTGGGATCTGGGGTGACAACGTTAAACTCTCTGTTAACGAAAACTATACGATACAATGATATGCTTCAACATGATTGAATAGTAAACATGATGCTCGATGGATGCACAACCAGATTAAAGGCTTGAGTACAACTTTTCTTCATGATAAAGTTGTAAGCCAACTAAAACTTACTTACTAAGTTCATTAGGGTTAACTACATTATTTAAGAAAGTTATTAAACACATGAAATAACGTTAATTAAGCCCTAATGATATGATCCAGGTAAGCGCAAACAATTAATTAAAGTGCCAAAGGTCATTAGGGTTAATGACCCAAGGTCATCAATCAATCCCAAAGTCAAACAAATCCTATAATGATTAACCTTAATTAAACGTGTTAATTAATTATTTAAAAGCATAAAATAAAGGCATAAAAATTAAAGTTATCTAATTAAGCTCAAAATTTTATTTTGAAAATCTCTTGGTCTAATTAGATGGCAAAACAAATTTCAGAATTAAAAGCCAAATATTTTATTTATTAAAAATTATTGGAGGTCCATTTTTCAATTAAAAGAGCTAATTTTAACATATGCAAAAATTACTCAAATTTGGCATTTCATATTTTTCCTAGGTAGATGACATCATAAAGAACACACACAAACATTTTTAGAATTTTTGGAGCCATACATGAATTACTATGATTTTCTAAAGAAAATAGTATTTAAATCATTTTCTGAAAATAGAAAAAGAAAATCCTTTTTCTCTCCCGCATTGACCCGACGGCGACGGCGCTTGACCGGCGGCTATCTCGCCGGCGCCGAGGTCTCCGACGATGAGCTTGGGCTCTACGGACTCAGCACAACAAGACAAAGCTCCTGGGCTAGCTAACGCGGCGGCGGAGCGACGACGACATCCACGCGGCGGCCATGGCGGCGCGGCGGAGCTCGGGCGTGGCGGCAGGGCTCACCGGAGCGATTTTCGGTGACGGCGAGCGCATGAGTACAACCTATACACCCACGCGAGCGTAATGGACAACAAGATGAGGCTCAATTTGGCCCCCAGCCGCAACGGCTACGCGAGCGGCAGCGCTGGCAAGGTCACGCCGGCGGCGACGCACGTCGGCCGGACACTAGGACGTGGCAAGGATAAAATTGAGGGCACCGACAGATGCAAGAGCTCACCACGATGACGATGCGCACGTTGGTTGGCTCGGAGGCGAGCTGAGTCGAGCTGTAGTCGGCGGCGGCGCTCCAATGGCAAGAACGGTGTCACCGTGGTTTTTGTGCATCATTGAATGAACCAAGGTGTGCATGAGAAGCAGGATAGCATGAAGAATATGATAGTGAGGTTAAAGATGATAAATAACCGACCCTGGCGGCGGTCGACGGTGAAAAACCTCGCGGCGGCGCAGCTGCCGTTCGCGAGGAAGATGACGTCGTGCGGCGGCTCGGGCGGGGAGAGCGAGCACGAGCTAGCTCAATCGAAGCACAAAGACATGGTGGAGCTTCTGGCAAGACGAAGCAGGCAGAGGTGGATCGGCGGTGGCGAATTTTGCTGGCGGGGACGAGCTCGACGGCGGTGCGGGAAAGAAGAAGAAATCGACCACGGCGGCCCTACTTATAGCTAAAGCTCGAGGATATGGAGGGCAACACGCGGCGATGAAGCTTCACACGTCCAAGAGCACGCTGGCAGCTGTGGCATGTGCGGCGGTGGACGGCGGCGCTTGAGAAGCCGGCGATGGCGGCCGACGATAGGTCTCGGTGCTGTTCAAGAAAATTATAGAATTGCCACTCGTTTGAAATTACATATTACTCCAAAATTTATATAAGAACTTAAAAATCTCCAAAAATATCATTTGCATAACTTTTTAAGAGCTACACTTTTCATTTAACAAATATTTTCAAATTCTGCATACTTTTTGAAATTTGAATTCAAATTCAAAAGGGGAATAAAACCCTAGAAACAAACATTTGAAATTACTTTTGATTTTTCAATAAAATTTGAAAATCTTCAAGCTATAAAATGTTTAACTTTTCAAACCAAACCTTTTTCATATACAAAGTTTTCCCAAATTATGCATAATTTTTGAATTATGGTTTTAAAATCAAAAGGGGACAAATGCTGGAAAATATATTTTCAAATTGATTTGAAATTCTTTGTGGAAACTTGAAACACTTTATATACCAACTTTGTAGCTCTTGTCAAGATCTACAAACTATCTTTTTAGAGTATCCCCAAATTACTTATAAATTTTGAATTACAGAAAAGGGGGATAAAACTAGGTTTTGAAATAAAGGGTTTTTGAAACCGAATTCAAACTCGATTTGGTTTCTAATTTAATTGGTTGGTTATTAGTGATTACATATATCATCCAAGTACATTTTTAGGTTAATGACCCAATGACACCCTTGGTTGACCAAGTTGACTTTTGAAAAACATTTTTATAGCATTCCAATTTGAATTTAAATTTGAATTGCAAGACTTGGGAATAAGCTTTGAAATCCAAATTCAACTTCAAATATGGAAATCATTTTTAGGGTTGGACTCAAATTTATACACTATGCTTGACACTAGTGTAAACACGGTTTACACCTCAAGTACATAGAATATAAATCAAGCATTTGAGATGACATTTGAAAGTAGGGTTTTATTATTTCATGTGACAACACATTCCAGAAACACAATCAACCTATGAAATGTAAACTTGTTTTAGTTAATGCATATCAAGGTTGACCTAATCATGAATGCTTTGCAGTGCATATGATGACATGACAGGTTTTAGTTAATATAACACCAGAGGTGTTACACAGAGTTCATGCACCATAACAATAAAAGCTTGAGGTGCGGAAGTATCGTCTTCGATCCAACTTGAGCATAGGCACAAAACCCTCAATCGTTGTACTTCCCAGAAGAGTACTCACTCTTTGAACCTGAAACCAAATTTTTAGTACGATTTGTACTGGCCACACTCTGATCCTATGCATTGCTTTGTGAAAGTTGGATGCAAAATGGATATATCAAAAGGAACCTATACGGCTGGGGTTTCCTATGCATTAATCAGGTATATAAATAACAGTATAATAACAAGTTTTGAACACATTCCCATCCCACACATCCATCACCATCCTTCTCTTACTTACCATCCCATCTCCTCCAACACCATCTCAGACTCAAGTCGACAAGCCAACTCCCCCTCGGCTTGCCTCAGCGGCCCGCAGCCCTCAACCTGGCTCATGGCCGAAAAATCATACTCAGGGGAAGGTAGAACACTCCACTCACTAGTCCGGTGCATCCTCCTAAGGAAAGGTCCATAGCCAACGAATTGGCTTATGTATCGATCGATCAACCATACACTCTGCAGAGGTTTCACTAATCTCTAGATAACCATCATCGGTGCTTGCAATCACCTCGACAGATTCCGGGCGCCTACTGCCATAGAACGATGCCACTCTACCATCCAGCTCTGGATCGCTGGAACTATGAAGAGAGCATGTATCCGCTCCCGTAGAGGATGCCATGCCATGTACCCACTCCCTGAGGGGGTGCCATGATCGTCTCGGTAGGGTGTTAGCTCCATCCCATGCATATACCTTCCTATCACTACTCGCCAAGCAGTAGTGGCATCGATCTATCCAGCAGTTTGGCTATCTCCCCCCATGGAGAGCGAGTGGAAAGCAAGAGATTCCTAAGGTCTGGATACCAGCGCAGCAGTTCCTAAGCGCAGCAGATTCCGGGCGCCTACTGCCATAGAAGGATGCCACTCTACCATCCAGCTCTGGATCGCTAAAACTGTGAAGAGAGCATGTATCCCCTCCCAAAGAGGATGATATGCCATGTACCCACTCCTGAAGGGGGTGCCATGATCGTCTCAATCAGGTGTTAGCTCCATCTCATGCATATACCTCCCTAGCACTACTCGCCTAGCAGTAGTGGCATCGATCTATCCAGCGGTTCGGCTGTCTCCCCCTATGGAGAGCGAGTGGAAAGCAAGAGATTCCTAAGGTCCGGATACCAGCGCAGCAGTTCCTAGGTGTGACCAAACCGGGATATCTTCATCAGGGTTTATCTTTAACGTGCTACCACGGCACCTTCGTCCCGGGCTCCACCTCTTAGAGGATCTCACCCAAAGACCACCATCATATCTCAGTTAGCCCGCAACAGGCTCCTCTCGTGGGAATGTCCAGATCCATTCCCTGGCAAGACTTGCTCCAAAAGCTCGTCGTAGATCCCGACTCGATCGACTCAACCCTCACCCTACTCCCTGCCGTAAGCTCCACCCCAAACCCAGATATAGCATCATCAGCTCACATGCCCATCTGATCCATCAACTCGCATATCACCATCCTGGCACCCTCCAGGCCTTCCCAGGGTTCATCACGTTGCATCAAAATGTAAGAGAGTGAAGTATATATATAAATATAGCAGATAAGCAAGTGGCTAACGTAACAGCGGGTAAGCAGGTGAAAGTTTACAATAAGGTAGGACTCATCAAGTAATAATCTATCATGCAATCCTAACACAGGCAATTCATTATAGCAACAGGAATTAAAGCACTAGCCATACTACATTTGCCATGTGTAATGGGATCTACGAGGTTGGGTGATATGTGGCACCTTCACTAACGTAGTTGTCGGACTTCTTCCGGTAGTCACTGTCGTTAGACTTGTCCTCGCTCGAGCCTGTAACGAGAATTAATGATCGCGGGAGCGACCCCTATAAATTAGCATAAAGAATGAATGCCAAATAAAAGATCCAAATGCACTCAAACATAGCAAAAATAGATAGAGCTCGATTTATAGAAAATTTGAATATTTGGATCATAATTTTCGAAGCTCGTATGAATTAGTTATGATTTTTTAAAGATTTAACCATTTTTTAAAAAAGAAAAAGGGCTGGATTAACCAGTGCTGACACGTGGCAGCCTATGATTGGGCCACGTGTCACGGGCGGTTTACACAGCGGCAGATCACGTGCTGACGTGGCAGATGACGTCATGCTGACGTCAGCATTGATCGGGTCAACGGTGGCCTAACAAGTGGGTATGGGGTGACGTCACTGCTGACGTCAGCAGTCAACGGTCAATGGCCAATGTCAACTGACAGGTGGGCCCCACTGGGCCGTTAACGGGCCATTATTGGGCCGTTAATGGGCCAAGTGGGCCAGATCTGGGCCAGGCCGGGCCTGCCACGTGGCACGCTCAGGTGCTGCCATGTCATCACGCTGGATTCAAAGCGGGCTCGGTCCATGGCTCTCGGTCTATGGTGCACCGGCGTCTGTTGGGTCCAGTGTCAGCGACTTAGCTCATGTGAACCGCGTCCACCGCATTGCCTTCTGGTCGACGCGGTCCCCTGGCCGATCCATGGTGCACCGAATCCACTTGGCCCCACTTGCAGTGACTCAGTCCACGAACACTGAGTCCATTTTCCTCTGGCCGGACTCATCCCCTTCCTCTATCTTCTCCCGCCCGATGCTAAGGCTCGACGGCGGCGGTTCTTCCCCAAAATTTCGGCGCTCTGGTGGTTCTCCAGTGTCATCAACTTGTCCATCGGTTCCAGGACTCTACGACAAACACGATGATGGGCTTCAAGGCGGCAGCTTGGCTTCTGGTGATGAGCTCCACGGTGGATGGTGGCTCGGCAGCAGCGGTGTTCAACTGCAACCTCATGGGTGGCTCAATCCGGGTCCAAGTAGTGCGCAGAAGCGCGATTGAGGGCACGCAGCACCTCCCCGATGCACCGACAGCGACTAAAACCCACGGCGGAGTCCGCGTGGATAGCAACTCCCATGACTGAGCTCCGACGAGGCCTCGGGTGCGCGGCACGGCACTCAAAGAGGTTCTCCTGCCTCCATCTTCTTGTCTAGTCAACGCAGCTCGTCACAGCGGAGACGCTCATCATCTTCTTGCTCCCAGCGGTAGTCGGAGATGGTGGGAACACAGCGGTGCAAGGCGGCGCTCCAGAGTGGCAGTGCACTGGCATGTGGCTCACGCCGAGGCGTCCGAGGCATCATCCAAGGGGCTAGCATGCGCATCGGGTCCATCTCATCAAGGCGAGCGTGGATCCGAGGTCAAAGCGGCTTGAGGCTCAACGACAAGGCAGCAAGGTGGCCTCGCCGCAGCGGCGTGCAGCGCGGTGGCAGACATGGTGGCTTCTAGTCCAGCATCCGCCTGATGCTGTGGTCCAAGGGGCTCGGCCGGTCTCGGGTGTGTGTGCGTGTGTCAAAAAGGAGGCCGGCGGTGGTCTCGACCTACGTGTCCACAAGGTGGGATGCCATGGCCGGCAGCAAAGGTCGGGGCAGAAGAGGGGCGATGGCGGTGGTGCTCACCGACGCGGATGAGGATGGAGGTGCGGTACAAGTCCAAGCGGCTCCGGCTTCGGCTCGCGGTCCAATCCTTGCTCCTCGACCCGATGGCTCCGCAACAGCAGCAGCTCCGCAGCGGCACTCCTCCTTCTTCTCCAACTCCGGCGGCGGGCACTTTCTTCTTTCCTGCCTCCTTCTTCCCCAATTCCTCTTCTCCTTCTCCAAATTGTGGCTAGCAAGATGAAATTGAACACCACCAGAGCGGTGGCGACGGCCTGGGAACTCTAGAGGACCGGGGCTTGCTCTTATAGGGCAGGCGGCAAGGGCAGAGGGGTAAGGTGGCCGGAGTTGGTTGCAGGGGCAATCCCGTCCACGGGGAAGCTTCCAGGCGGCTCCCTCGGGTCCGGTGGGCTCTAGCGGGCAGAGAGACGAGGTGAGGCGCCTTGGCAGCGAAGGATGAGAGGGGACAGGCAGGGGACAGCCGGGCGTGCCGGTTGCGAGCGCGCGCGGGGGAGCAAGATGCTCGCGGCCGTAGGTGCCTTGTGGCGTCAGCTTGTCGGCCAACGTGGCACGCGGGCAGCTGGACGCGGGTAGGTGTGGTACGGCGGCTAGGGGTGCGGGTCACGTGGTCTGGCGGGCGCGCGCTGCACGCGGGGGAAAAAGCAGAGTGGCCGGGTGACTTCAGCCGGCATGATGACATGTGGGTCCTGCTACGGGACCCACTCGTCAGCAGCTGCGGCTGGCGATGGCGTGGCGCGGATGCGGGCGAGCGCGGGCGCGCGGTGCTGGGCCGGTCGGGCGCGCAGGGCTGGCTCGTGCGGAGAGAAAAGAGAGGGGGTGAGCAGGCGAGCGAACGGGCCGGCAACTTGCTGGGCCGTTCAGCGCGGCGGGAAGGAGAGAAAGGGAGCGGGCCGGGCTAGCTGGGCTGATCAGGCCGAAAGGCTTTTCTTTTTCTTCTTTTATTTTCTTTTCTCTTTCCCTTTTTCAAATACTTTTATATATATACCTATATATATATATATTTATGATGTGCCAACTTTGTATCGTAAAGTAGTGGGTGTACTAGGCCCTTATATTTGTTAGGGTATTATCCCCTTAATATTTATTTGTGAAAATAAATATTATGGTCTCATTTTTAATTAAACATCACATAAATCAAATAAAATCCAAATCACCTTTGTATGCAACATGTCATGGCAACTATTGAAACATGTAGGTAAAGCCTTGCAACGATGGAAAGCAACATATGAAACATTAATCAAAATTACTTTGGAATATTTTAATTATGCTACGATTGCATGAGGTGTTATGCATGACATGTTGGGGTTGATGCACGGTTAGGGTAGATGATGATATGTCACACTCATTACTTATAGGTTTTCGAGAAAAAATTTTGAAGCTCGAATTTTTGGGTTGTTACAATACTTAATAAGTATCATTACATTTTATAGAATATATTTTCATAGTAAACCTAATTAAAGATATAAATGTATTTTATATCTTCTAAAAACTTAGTCGAACTTAAGTTTATGTTGACTCCTTATAAAACGAGATTTACATGTTTTTTCAGATGGAGGGAGTAGTCCAGGAGGCAAGAGCCCTAGTAGTCGGTTGTAATAATTTAGAAGTCCTAGTAGGATTACAGTTATTAGGATTACATGTGAGAAACTTCTAGTCAGACTATAACTTCTTTCTTTCTAGCGGGTACCGCGGGGTACTATATGTACCGATAGTGTTGTATCTTTTTTCTAGAAAATTTTCCAAAAAATCTAGGGTACACATGTTCGGTGGTACTACAGTTTGATTAATGTTCACTCAAAGTGGATCGGAAGACATTTTGACTTTTAACAGATATAAAAGTCCCCTTTATCCTCTCTCAGTCGGTATCCTCTCGAATTAGAGCTAACCGAGTAAGCCGTAAATGTATGGTTTCTGTGTGTTTTCCTGGTAAGTTCCTTGTTTGAGGTCTTCTTGGGATATGTTTGGTTGAAACTCTGATATCATTACCAAACTATAGCTGCTTTGTATCAAGCAAACAATGTTTGCCCATATACATATAGATGTGGTAAAAGATGATATCCATACCAATTCTATGCGGATCTGATCCATTTCCAACCCTAATGACGATCTTGTGTAGGTGTGGGGTCAAGCAATGTTGGAACGGTGGTGCCATGTGGGTGGGTGAAAAACACATGAGTCGGCATTGCACTATACAGGGAGCAAGGGAAAGCGGGCAGTATATATGCAAGTTGTGTTGATTCGGGGGCTCATGTGATGGGGACATCAATCCTTTAGATGGGTGACACTCTGCAAATGATATGCAACTAAATTTTCAAGTAGCTCAGTCTTATGTAATTGTTTTTGTGATTGTGGAAATAGATAGGTATTTAATGATGTTATGAATCTTAGAAGCTTCAGATAGGATGGAGAATTACCCGAAGAGAGGCATATGGAGGTGAAGAAGACGGCTCAGACATCCAAGCCAAGTTGAGTCAAGTTGAACTTAAAACTATTGGTTGTTTCCTTAAGCATACCATCAATGTAAATCAAAATACACCAGCAGTAGGTTTAAGAGAAGTAGAGAACCTTCAGTGTAGATACATGATTTGCACGGTAACCTTAAGAAATCTACCCATCAGTGTAGAAACATGATTTGCACTTGCCGTAACCTTAAGAAATTTATCCAGTATAAATATATATTCGCACATATGGTTCATAGACGTGGGTCTATAATTCTATTTTTACTGTACATATTCTTTATAAACCGCTAGTTACAAAATCGCCAGCATCCGCAAAAATGTACCAGTGAGATATAGTCCCTCCATCTTAAATAATAAGTCATTTTAAGAATTTTGGAGGGTCAAAATATATCAAATTTAACCAAATTTATAAGATAAGATAATAAAATTTTAGATGACATCTAAGAATCATTAGATTCTTCGTGAATTATATTTTCATTATATATCTATTTAATGTCACATATCTTTATAATTCTCTTAATAATTTTGGTCTTGAGATGCTTTGACTCCAAGATTCTTAGAATAGAATGAAGAGAGTATCCAACAAGCTCCATTAGATCATCTAGTGATCGGACACAGAATTATTGAGATCTTGCTAGAGTCGGAACAAACCGTGTTAAGTGATGTCAAAAAAATAAAATAAAATTTGCATACGGCTTCACACCTAGCCAATCCACAAATACCTCTGGCCTCATACTCACCAACTTAAAGGATATCCAACCAAGAAGAAACAAAGTTGTTTTTTATATTAACAAGAGAAAAAGGTACCTAATTTTTTTTAGAAAAAGGTACCTAATTAATAAGTCTAAGAGGACTTAAATCTGGTGGTTAGATGCATGACTACACCTTTCATCACATAATCAGTCCAAGAGAGACCTCGCGTGTGGGCCCGACAGTCCTTCGAGCTCCTTATTTGTGTGGCGAGGCTCCTCCTTTGAGCGGCGAGAACGAGGTCCATCGGCGCGGATCAAGGCTCCCACGACGCGGATCCGGCCACACCACAATGTGGATCCGGCGAGGAGGCCAGCCGTGCCCAGATCCGGCAATGGCGGCAGCATGCGTCCCTGCTCCCGTGTGCGGCATGGCGGGCGACGGTGAGGATAGATCCGGGTACCGTGCTCGGGAACGGGCTTACCGATAGGCTCGGGAACATGGTCGCAGTTGGACTCGTGGATTTTTTAATTGATTAACTGAAATGGTGTTCTAAAGTGCCCTCCTTTTTTAATAGAATAACTAAAGTGGGCAGGACAACCGTCTTCGTAAAGCTATGATTAATCGTAACTTTTGATTGGAGGTGGTTGTGCCTCGATCGTTTTGTCCACCGACTGATGTAGCAGTGCGAGTTTGGCTCGCTTCCTATTAAAACTCACCAACTTGTTATGTCCACCGTTGGATTGCTTTTTTGAAGCCAGCATTTGGGTTGGTGAAGTTGGCCGACATGAAAGAAACATCCACGTGAGGGGCCGCTTCAACAATGAAGAGCGAATGTTTTGGTATACTCTGACCTGGACAAGTCTCTTTCAAATTGAGTTCTGTTGCATAAAAGGTCAAACTGCGTCAGAGAATGATAAGCTCATACAACAACGCGCGCAGACACCCGAAGCCTGGAAGTTGAAGCTATACATACGTAAGCTCAAACGTACCTTAACACTTCACAGTCGCGTTTCCTCTCTGGTCACGTGTGGAGCCATTGACGATGGGCGTGACTGCAACCAATACCGGCGCACGGGTGGTACGGACGCGCGCTACAGTGCATGTTGGTTCTCGTGTCTAGCTTCTTTTATATGGCTGGTTCCCTACTCTGAACTACGAATTAAGGCCTCACCAGTGATAAATCTGTCCCCAAATTGAATATGCACATTTAAAACTTTAATCTAGCATATTAAATTTATAATATTATATTTTGTTTTTAAAATTTAGGAACTTCATACTAGCATATTTAAAACTTTGTTCTAGCATAAAACATTTTAATTGAAGCTTTAAAACTTTCTAATTTCAAACTTTATATTTTAAATTCAAAAACTTTATACTAGCACAATGAAAACTTTATACTTTAAGGTGTAAAACTTTGTAACTTCAAATTTATTTTTAAAATTCTAGAACTTTGTACTATCACATTTAAAACTTTATACTAGTGCGTTTAAAACTTTATAGCATATTTAAAACTTTGCATTTCAAACTTAAAAAATATATAATTTCAAACTTAATATTTTAAATTCAAGAACTTTATACTAGCGCATTTAAAACTTTCTACTTTAAGATTTAAAACTTTATAATTTCAAAATTTGTTTTTAAATTCATGAACTTCATACTAGCACATTTGAAACTTTATACTAGCACATTTAAAACTTTGTATGCCAAAGTTTTAAAACTTAGTTATTCCAAAGTTTGCATTTAAATACATGAACCTTATCTTGGCACATTTAAAACTTTCTGCTTTATGCCTATGTTATGATGTGTTCAACATTCATAACTAACAGTAGAAAAGAGAATGGAACTTTGCGAAATGGTATTGTGGATACTAGACCCTACCTATAGGGTGAGCAAGGTGAAACTAGCTATTTTGTCATATTCATCCCTACGTAGAACAAGATTCAGTGTAAGCCAAGGAAAGACAGAACTAGAAGTAGCACTTGCACTAGGGCTACTAGACGCATGTAATCTCAACTGGGAACAATGTTTTAAATTGCAGACTATGGAAAATAGCAATTATAGTTAGATTACATTACATCATGGTTAGTAGTGAAACAACATATTCTAACAAAAAAGATAATTTGTAGAAATCCTAACAAAAAATTATTAAAGCAGATCTGATCAGCATAAACTATAACAGAATCATAGACATTTTCACACAATGGTTAGCAGGTGGCAGTTTTATTATAAGATTGACACAAATCTTGTGTGAGTTCTAAATAGAGGTTCTTAGTTTTTAGAACTATATGATAATTGTGTATTTTACTCTACAGGTTTGCGATACACAATTATTCTTATCAACCATAACATAAGCTTTTTCTAGAAACAGACAAGTTGGTTTGCTGCTGAATTTTAACATAATGGCATAACAAAGCCCCATAGCACACAAAATCCTACATTCTTTCCCATGTCGTCCCTGTCAGCACTTACCACTAGACAAAGCTGAAAGTGGAGCCACACTATGGTTGGGTCCTAACCTAGAGCAATGTGTGTTCTTTGATTCATGTATGGAGTTTCACTTGCACACACTAAAAGGCAGTTGTATGTTTTATTTGAGAATTAAGATGGAATATTTTGGTGCACCTTTCCTGGATTGAAGCTTGCAGCTACAATTGGAGTTGAGTATAGTGAGGGTCAACAGGTACATGTCGTTGAGCCAGATGGAAAAGGGCCCTATGCTCAACTCCGTCCATGAGTATAGGGTGATATCCTTGAGCAGATGGAGGAAGGGGCGTCAGTCTCTAGCCTGAACCAGTGTGTGGGTTTTCGAGCAGTGGGAGATGCCATGGTGGAGCTTCTCCTAAATAAAAATCATTTGTTAGTTACAATTTATATCAGGTGAGAAAATTAACCCCTAGTCCTGGATGAAAATGAAAACACTACCTGATGCATTTGTATGTCCCTGAGCGAAGGCCATAATACATTGGGTGAGATAGCAGAAGATGACCATGGTGGCCTGCTCTTGTCAGCTTCAGAAGAAGGCACTGCACGAGGTGGCTATTGGGCTTGAACGTGCATCTAGAATGAATGAAGAGAGTCACACGGCCAACACTGTCAAGTGAGTTCTCATAGCAGTCATTTGTCAAGTGAGTTCTCTGCATTTATTTACAGCAGAGAGTGAGCAAACTAGGTGTCATAATGTGATGAAACTTTAACTTTATTTAACTAAAACTGAAAACTCAACATATTTTCTTATATATAGTGTCAGTATGTGTGAAACTTAAAGAACTAAACTGATCTGACGTTGAAATAGATTCCGACTTCACAGTGATTGTAAAGCTCAACCAGCCTGACTACATAGCCAGAGATAAGCTAGAAATACATAACACACTCGTATATGTGACCAAAATACAGGATTACCAACCAACAAGCACATGACCCTAGAAAGCAAATCAGAACATGTTCAGGCAAGCAAAACACCACACACACACACAATTGCAGACAGGGCGCGAGCTAGAAAAAAGCATCGGTGTACAGATGGATTTTGGAGGGCCCCCGGGCATGAACAGGGATGACCCGAGAACAGGACAGCAACATGGTGGGAGCAGGGGAAGGGCGAGATGTATACCTAAGAACTGAACTGTTAGATACCACATCATCACAAAAACAAGGCTAGGCAATAGTAGAAACAATGGCTAACATCATCACAGACGATATCTACAGACAATGATTTGCTTCAGTTGCTTCCCTCAGCATGCAAAATCCCCAAGCACATCGGCATCACACAGATCCAATGCACAAATAGCATCAGTGCAACGAACAGATCAGTAGAGATGTACCAAAAAAATAGCAAAAAAATAGAAATCCTAAATATAGTCTCAATCAATCCCAATCATGCATGCACGGACGGAGAGGAAGGGCAGGGCGCATACCTGGGATCGTTTGGAGGACGCAGCCGCCGTCGCCGACGTCCACTTCTGGCAGCGGCAGAAACCTCACTCTCGCACACGGCAGTGTAACACCCTAAATTTACATGGTTTTTAAAATAGCTAAATAGATTTAATTATGTATTTTTATGGGCATTTAATATAGGAAAAATAATATTTTTTATAAAAATAAAATGAAAAATAGGTCAAGAAGCATGTTTGTGCACTCATGTTGTTATATAATTTATTTTATGACGTGTAGTTTTAACCAATTTAAAAATGAATTTAAAAGGATTTGAAAACCTATTTGAAAAATGATTCAAACAAAAGAAAAACCTTTCTTTTTCCCTCCCTCCCCCTTTCCTGGCTTTCGGCCCGATCGGCCCAGCTCGCCCGCCTACCCTCCCTTCTTCCCTCTCAGCCGAAGGCCGCTTTCCCTCCCCGTGGCCCGCTCACCTCCCCTCTTGGGCTGAGAGGTCACGACCCAGTTAGCAGGCCAGCGCCGCGCGTGCGCGCCCGCCTCTTCCTTCCCTCGTCCGGCTGACACCCCGGCCCCCGCGTCTTGTGTCACCGACAGGTGGGGTCCACCCCGTCAGCTCCCACCTCGGGTCCGAGCAGGACTCT
The DNA here is from genome assembly GCA_023333625.1 of Bothriochloa decipiens. Classification (NCBI taxonomy): domain Eukaryota; kingdom Viridiplantae; phylum Streptophyta; class Magnoliopsida; order Poales; family Poaceae; genus Bothriochloa; species Bothriochloa decipiens. The sequence goes on from CM041628.1 coordinate 69,383,911, forward strand.
GCCGGCCGGAGTCCGCCCCGATGCCGACCCGTCCTCCCGTGCCGTCCAAGCAAACCCCGCATATAAATATCGGGCACCGCGCGCCGCCTCGACCTCCACCGAAAAGCCTCACGCCAGCACCGCCTCAACTCGAGCTCTCGAGCCGCCGTGAACCCTAGCCGCCACCTCGAACATCGATTCCACCAATTCGAGGTCGTATCACCGTCATCGACTCGCCATCGGGTTTCTTTTTAACCTACCATGCTCCGGTTTGCTCACAGTTGCTCGCCGAACCTTGCAGGCGCCGCCGTCCGCCGTTGTTCATCGCCTGACCGCCTCCGTCCACCCCGGCCTTCATCTTCACCGCAGGTGAGATAGCCTCGACCTCCGCCTTCGTTTGGTACCGGTCCCAAGTCGATTTGTGGTCTCTAGGGCTAGTTTCATCTACGCCGGTGAGGTCCTCGCCGCCGGTCATGGCCACCGCCGCCGTCGGGTTCAACTCCGGCCTGCGCATATCTCTCTCTCTCCCTCGGTTTAATCCGAGCCGTTCATCTCAGATCCAACGGATCTGGTTCACCCGTATCCCTTCGGTAGGTACTTTTGCAGAAAACCCCTCGGGTTTCTGTCTATTCAATTAAGAGTCCTTTGCGGTTTCCCTAGAATACGCTTTGTTCACTGGAAAGCGTATCTCCCTTTTAGCAGATTCCAAATACGCTTTGTTCACTGGAAAGCGTCTTTTTCTTTTAACAGATTTCAGAATACGTTTCCTTCACTGGAAAACGTATTTTTCTTTTTACAGTTTTAAAATACGTTTTCCTCTATTTACAGTTTTGCCATTTTTTCAAACACTTATAACTTCTCCATTTGTAGCTCCGATTTGATCCGTTCAAGTTATGTTGGGTTCATAATTTCATAATCTACATGTTAGTATCATTGTTAGATTTATTTTCAACTTTTGAAAATTGAGTTTTATTTTAATCTATTATTTTACAATAGAAAATCTTGTAAAATTCATAACTCTCTCGTTATAGCTCCGATTTTGGTGATTTTATGTCTATGTGATCGTAGCGACATATAGAATAGTTTTATCAACTCTGTTTAATCTATTTTGTTGGTATGGTGTACTGCTCTAATTGAATCTATTGTTTGCTTGTGTATGACTGCTTGATGCTTGCGTGTTGCTGATTGTTGATCGGTATAGAGGGCAATCCGTTCGTTGGAGACCAAGAGTACTTGGACAATCAGGATCAGCAGATTCATCAGGAAAGCTTTGAACAAGGCAAGTATAGTGGAGACCGTCCTTGTTACCTATTTACTATATACACTAAAAATCATATGCATGTGTTTATTTGCTACCCTGTTAGGATTTCCTAGTTTTGATTACCTGTTTACCTAGATAACTTGGGATGTTGCATATGGGTAGTTTATGCTAGTGCTTTATAACCATGATCTTGTAACTTGATTAATGACTATGCAATTAATATTTAAAGATGGTTTTAAATAAGATTCAAATTGTAAGTGATCATCCGGGACTTAACGTACAGTTAGGGGGGCTATATGGCTCTGGCTCTAGTTGTTCATAGGACCTTTTCTAGCGAGTTAGAGGAATTGCGAGTTGAGTATAGGGCTGCCTCTTCATTATGTGTTATAATTGGGATGTGCCATTCTGGGAGAGGGGTTTTCTATTCAATGACCCTGCGGCCCTAATTTGTTAGACGAACCTATGAGTGGTTTTATATGATGCTTGGTGTTATGGGAAGTAGCTAGCCCGTGCATTTGAGGATCATGACCCATAGTAAAAGTATACATCTCTGGACAGAGTTAAACTGATATATCATTCGTGCCCACGGTTAGGGCGGCCAAGGGGTTCTTATGGAATGGATCATCAACTCAAATTGTGATACATGTTAATGTTGTTTTTATCATATTCTTAGTCATGCCTATCTGATCATGTGGCTATGGGTTTGTTACTACCTAGTTGCTAATTGCTAAAATATGACATACACTAAAAGCTACTTACAGTTAAACCATGTCAACCTTTATTTAGCTTTATGAACCCCTTCTATGCTTGCTAATTATGTATATACTTACACTTATTTTATTTCATTACATGGAAAATCCTGGATGGGTAACAGATCAAGATTGGAGTGAGAGTTATCGACACGACTACTAGCTTGTGTCAACCAGTTAACTTGTCCCTGTGGTGGAGCCATCATCTGGAGTTATCTTAGTTATGTCTTATTTTTGTTAAAGACAAGGTTTTGCTATTCGTGCGCTATTTAATAAACTCTGATTTGGTACTATTTATAATTTGTCAACTTATGTGTACGACATCCTTATACGCATGTAAGGCTTTTATATATCTTATTTTAGTGCTTTAAAATGAGATAAGACAGCAGCAGCCAGATCTCGACGAGACGACGTCCACGTCTTTGCAGCGGCAGAAACAACGGTGACCCCTAGGCTTCACCCACGACCCGAATCTCGTGCAACATCAAGGAATTCGTCAATGCCTCTTCCCTCCCTCCTATGGATTCCGCCTCTGCCTGAAAAAAAACCACGAATCCCCTCAAAAATCAAAAACGGAGTCCAACTTGAATCGGAATTGAGAGAAACAAATAGAAGCCGATACGGGCGCCGAGACTGCACCTCTACGACGATGGCGGACAACGCCCGCTCTCCGGCACCGACGACACCTGAGCCACCACGCCGATGACGAATCTATGCGCGCCGGCGTCAGAAAAAGGCCGAGACGACGGGGCCTTCAAAGAGCGCAGAAAAGGGCTTGAAATAGTGCGTGCATGATGGGAGAAGCCGTCGAATCCGGCGAAGGCCGCGGCGGCGAGAGAGGATCCGACGTTGCGTTGAGTAGGAGAAAGGGCTTGCCGCCGAGAAATCGCCGGGCCGATGAGGGAACGGTGGTGGGGATCCAGCGGCGCGTTGAGTGGGACAGAAAGGGGATGGTCGTGGGGAAAGGGGTAAAGAGAAACCGGGTGCACTGTTTGAATTATTTTAAAATTCTCTCCCCACAGCAGATGGCTTCGGATAGGGAAAACGACAACAAAAGCAAGAAAAGGAAAGGACAGGTATGGTTTTAGACGTACATGCTCTTAAGAGCATGTGTGCGCCAGCAGTCGGAACAGCGCGCGTGCGCCGAATAGCACTTGGGGCCATTGACGCCGGGACAAAACCTCAATTCCGGAACACCACGCCTTTGCGCCGCTTTCACAATTGTAGTCTGAAAAGAATTTGGCCGTATATAATTACCTAGGAGATATGACCAACTAATAACGCAGCCTACATTCAAGGCTACCAGCCGCTTGTACAATTTTCTTAGCTGGTACAATTAATTTTGCATTTTGATGCCAATGATGCTTTTCATCGAGAGCACACATGTCATGGTGTCACGAAGTTTTTTTTAATGAACCTCTACAGCTAATTGCATTTTATGTTCTTTTTTAAGCAGAGTATAGATGAAACAATCATAGACACGCACGCATATACTTGTCTAAACATATAAGCACACATTCTCTCTCAACCACCGTCTCCGAGAGACATGATATAGGTTTTAAATGATTTTACAGGGTATTTTCTTATTTGTCCATACGGATAATGATGATATTTGTCTTTTTTTAATACGAATGTTTGAGGCCTATATGACACATTCTACCAAGTTTATGGACCTAGGTTATACACTCTACCAAGTTAAATGATATGGATGTGTATTTTGAGAGTTTAGGGACATGGATGACACCCGCTGCCAAATTCAAGGGTCTAGATGTGTATTTTGAGAGTTTGTAGACCTAGATGACACCACATGCTAAGTTTAGGACCACTAGTGCATTTTACTCTTTATTTAACTAATAAACTCGTTTGTGTATTGTAACGAAACATGAAACTTTCAATACTATACATAATTGATTTCTGAGGACAGCTTAGCTATTTTTATAGACGGCCATCAGCATCAGCGTCTGTGTAAATGCAGGTGCCTGGAAAGCCTCGTCCAGATGGCCTAAGACTCCTCTCTTGCAGTCCTCCGCCTCTCTCTCTCTCTCATCTAAAAGCTCTCTCCACAAAAGTGGAGGAATAATTAAATACGAAACTTTTTTCCAGAGAGAGTACAGATGATGCAAGCTCACATCAACACACCGAACACTGTCTAGCATCCTCTTATCTTAATTCACGAGCAAAGAAAAACAACCTAGCAATAGGACTAAAGTTCCATTAGATCTTCTCATGATCTGACGCAAATACTGAGATCTAGTTAGGAACAAACGTGTTAAGTGATGTCCAAAGAAAATGAAAAAATGCAACAGCCGACAAACCGCTTTCGATCGACCTTTAACATGTTAATAACTAATTTGATGTGGCGCCATTGTTGGGTTGGGGCGCTTCTTGGACCCAGCATATGGGTTGGTGTAGTTGGCTGACATATAAGAAGCTTCCAAGACGTAGCCGGGGCTGCTGCTGGAACGATGAAACTGATCATCCAAAGCAAACCATTGCTCAATTTGCAATTACATTTCAAGTAAATATTTTGATACATCTTGCTGATCGTGTCGATCCAAAATGGCGCTCCCGGTCGGCGTTTTGCTCCTTTGTTAAAGCTGTACTATGATAAAGACATTGATAGGACTTTACGGAGTACTACCGTAATACCACACGAAACTATCGAAAAAAACAAAAGGAAAATCTTGTGTGACGCACACACCGATAAGCGATGACACGATTCCGTCACCAGCTCACCATCCTCCCTTGTTCCGTTCCTGACAGAATCAAGATTTCACCTTGAATGTAACGTTACTCGGCCGGCGATATATGTGCAGGCTATGGGGCCGGTTATCTGCTAACAATGTACCGGAGAGAAAGTTGGAAATGTTGTGGATATATGATGCTGCCATGGGATGACTTCGGTATTGTTTTCGTTGGTGGGTTGGAGATTGGTGTATAACGATATATAATATACTGTAGTATTCTCGGATGACGAATTGACGACGAGTGAGAAAGGTCATCACACGCCTATATAACGACCGTCCTGCAAGCTAGCACAGCTGCCCCGCAAGATCCGGAACCAAAGTTTTGAGTACCCATCCCAAATTCCCTAGCCGGCCTCTGGCTAGCAGTAGCAGCCATGGGATCACAAGACTACTACTCCACGGCACTGGCCGCCGCCGGCCTCGCGCTGGTTGCGATATGCTCGTACTACTTCCTCGTTGGCCGCCGCGGGCGGCAGCGCGGTGGTGGCGGTGGCAAGCAGCCGAAGCGGTACGCGCCGGTGGTGGGCACGGTGTTCCACCAGCTGTACCACGTCCGGCGGCTGCACGACTACCACACGGACCTGTTCCGACACCGCAAGACCTTCCAGCTGCTGGTGCCCGCCGGCCGGCGGCAGATTTACACGTGCGACCCCGCCGTGGTGGAGCACATCCTCAGGACCAACTTCGCAAACTACGGCAAGGTGAGCACAGTAATATAAGCTTATTATTAAGCTACTGAATATAGTAAAGCTCTCTGGTGTAGCGTCTGATTCCTCGTCTCCCCTCTTCGTTCTCCTCCTTTGGTGAACTCGCCTATGGAGGAAAGTGACCGTGAAAAACTTCTCGGTTCATCACTAGAACTGTCCGCCTCTCTCATACTGTGCCTTGAGGAGTCAGGAAGCACACAAGAAGTTCACGGGAACTACTTTGACATTAGGACCAAGTTATCATCCTTTTCCCCTAATCCAATCCAGTCCTGTCCTGTCCAAATTGGCCAGCACCAGAAAGGTCGTCCATGGGGTTTGCAGCATCTGAACGCGTTTCGTAGCCGACGCATGGTGTTTGTGGTTTCCCGGGAGTTCCAAATGCCAATAGGCAATGCTATCAGGCCTCCTTCTCAAAGCTCCAATCAGCATTTTGTTTTATCGATGAAGTCATATAGTTTTTGGCTGATGTTTTTTTTTTTTTTTTGTTTTTGAATTACATACAGACACTCACAACGTGCACCTAAGCCTTGCACGCAAAAAGAATGGAAGTGATCCCTTTTTGGTTGGACACAACAATGGGCCTCAATAAAAGCATGTGCTTTTGTGTGGGCCTTTAATGGGCCTACCGATCCGAGAGCAAGCTATATACTACAAGTACTTTCCGAATTTCCTTGCACGTTTCCGGCTGATACCGATGATGCCTGCTTGTGCTTCGTGCCTTCGTCTGAACCGTGCAGGGCAGCTTCAACTACGACAACACGTCTGACCTGCTCGGCGACGGCATTTTCGCCGTGGACGGCGACAAGTGGAGGCAGCAGCGGAAGATCGCCAGCTACGACTTCTCCACGAGGGCGCTCCGCGACTTCAGCGGCGCCGTCTTCAAGCGGAACGCCGCCAGGCTGGCCGGCATCATTTCCGACAACGCGGCGTCGGGGCAGCCCATGGAGTTCCAGGGCCTCGCGCTCCGGGCCACCATGGACTCCATCTTCACCATCGCCTTCGGCCTGGACCTCGACACGCTCGCGGGCGGATCGGGGGAAGGGAGCCGCTTCGCCGCGGCGTTCGACGACGCCAGCGAGTTCACGCTGCTCCGCTACGTCAACGCCTTCTGGAAGGCGCAGAGGCTCCTCGGCGTCGGCTCCGAGGCCAAGCTCAGGCAGCGCGTCAAGGTCGTCGACGAGTTCGTGTACAAGTGCATCCGCGACAGGGTCCAGGAGCTCTCTGGCAGCAAGGCCACCGAGGACGCTGTCTCTGTGAGTGCAAAGCCATCGCCGTTCACCTGCTCAGCTTCTCTGCAACAGCTCCGTGCACTTGTTTCTGTCAAACGCTCTGCACTATGAATGAACTGAAACGTCCCTCGTTGTAGCATTCGAGGCAAGACATGCTGTCCAGGTTCATCCAGACGGCGACGAACGAGTCCGGGACGGTGGACTACAAGTACCTGAGGGACATCATACTGAACATTGTCATCGCCGGCAAGGACACGACGGCGGGTGCGCTGGCCTGGTTCCTCTACATGGCGTGCAAGCACCCGGAGATCCAGGAGAAGATCTGTCAAGAGGCGACGAAAGTGACCAGCGCCAGCGAGACGGCAACCGTGGACGAGTTCGCGCAGAGCCTGACCGACGAGGCCCTGAACAAGATGCACTACCTGCACGCCGCCCTGACCGAGACGCTCAGGCTGTACCCGTCGGTTCCTCTCGTGAGTGTTCGTGTCTTCGTGCTGCCACGCTGTAGTCCGCGGTCTCTGAAATCGCAGGGCCACTCCTTTGTGGAAATTAAATGTGTCAGGTACTGACCATTCTATTGTTGTATGTTCAGGATAACAAGCAGTGCTTCGGAGATGATGTCCTGCCTGACGGTTCTAGCATCAGCAAGGGAGACATCGTGTTCTACGTCCCCTACGCCATGGGCCGGATGGAGTACCTCTGGGGCAAAGACGCTGAGGTCTTCCGGCCGGAACGGTGGCTGGATCAGAATGGCGAATTCCAGCCGGAAAGCCCGTTCAAATTCTCAGCGTTCCAGGTATACCGTATACGATGACTTCAGCGTCCAAATCAAATGCCAATGCAAATCATACAGACCGTGTATGCTCTGACTGAACAGTCTCACCTCTCACGACGTCCTTTTGCGTCTTCCACAGGCTGGTCCAAGGATATGCCTGGGAAAGGAGTTCGCGTACCGGCAGATGAAGGTCTTCGCGGCGGTGCTCCTCCGCTTCTTCGTGTTCCGCCTGCGCGACGGCGAGAAGGCGACCGTCAACTACCGGACCATGATCACGCTCCACATCGACGAGGGTCTGCATGTGACAGCGACGGCGAGGTGAGGTCCATCGCCTGGGCAGCAGACCAGCAGTGGGCACGTAGCCGCCGGTGCCTGCAGCTACAACGCGAGCGACACCCGACACGTCCTTGACTCCTAGTAGTGTACATATGCAAAGAAACGAAAACGAGCAGTGATGGTAGGCAACCACTTTGTGTACTGCAATCTTGGTGGGAAATAATAGCATGCCATGGAATAAGTTGCGCCGCTAGTTGAATTGCAGTCGATGTCGTGGCGGTGAGCAGAGCGAGAGAGGTCGGTGCTCACGCCATGCGCCCGTGTCTGAAAATATCGGACCTGACACCTGAATCTCAGTTGATCGTCGTCCTGGATGAGAGCACGTTTTGGGCATTGGCGCTCACGGCGAAACGCCACGCGAACGCAGTTTCGCTGCTGGATTTCCCTGTGAATCGAGCGCCGACGAATGACTAACGTGACATCCTGGTCTCGAGGATGGGCAAAGGAGTCGTCTCGGATAGCTACTTGCGTCAAAGATGGTTGACGGACGGCACCGGATCTTGACATACGGTGCTCACTTCAGCTGTTCAACGTTCTTGCGTCACAGGAGCGGTGCATGAAACTTGAGTCTGACCGACCCAACTCACCTGAAATTAATATATTAGGGAAATGTTGGATTCGACCCAATAATTAGGGTGTATTGTAGGAAGGGAGATACTCCAGTAGCAAGAGAGGCAACTGATCTGTTTTTAAAACATGCGCATAATAAAACTAATAGTTAGCAGGTCTATTTGGATTCACAAATACTATTTTTAGTGTTAATGGATCAAATAGTCCCTAGGGTTATCTGAAATTGTACATGCAAAAACATCTGCATTCACTAATGCAGGGTTATTTTGTAGGAATCCCAGGACAAGATCGATCAGTTACATCTTACTTAAAAAAGGTCCTTCAGCAAGTTCTTCTAATGGCTGCTATTGATTGTGCTCGAGCCCCCGGCTCACTTAAAAAGCTGCGAACACATGGTTTTTATATAACCATTAACTTGCCAACACTTTGGTGTGTGGTTGGTTCGGTGGTTCTTCTGATCCCCTGGCACAGAGTTAAGTGTCAAAACTGTTAGGTATTTAGTCATTTTACAACATGCTTTAATCCATAAATACGACAGTAAGCATAGAAGCAGAAAACAAATAATCATCGAACACGTGCTACCGATATACATCGTAACAGTTTCTAACATCGACCAAGGGAATACACTGTCGACACGTGCAGTGTTTTCTAAACCAAACATCATAGTACATATCGCAAATATCCCTAGAGAGAAGTTTAGTATATACGCTCGGTTGGATTCCAGTCTGGAGGACTGAGAACCATCGTAGGCAGCATCAGCACCAGCACCAGTTCGGGTATGGGTCATGGTGGCCTGCTCGCGTTAGTCGATCTACAGTCGGTGAAGACCCACGAACACTTGGAGACGAACAGTAGAAAAATCGAGCAATCGCACAGATGCGCTCCCCAAAAACTGTATCGCCCGCCTATCCGTGCTGGTACGCTTGACGGATGGAGCTTCGGAGGCCAGCTCACTCGAACCCCTTGTGCCCGCAAGGAGCTGGGCTGGAGATGACAGAGAACAGCTCGAACTCAAAAACAGTGTGGCGGCTAGGGTTTGGAAGTGAGCTTCCAGATAGGGATCCTGGAGGGGGGCGACCGTATTTATACAGCTGTGACGTAGGGGTATTTCGATCTTTTGCGTTTGCCCTAGGGCACATCAGGCGCAAGTGGTTTACCCATTTTCCCTTACACGATAGACGAAAACACCACTGTGCCACTTGTGACCGTTAGACTCATTGGGCTGAGCGGCAAATATGGCCCAGCACATCATGTCCGGCCAAGGCCAAGGCCACAGCCATGGCCCCGGCCCGGCACCGGGCCCGGGCCCGGGCACGGGTGCGGGCGTGCGCGTGGTCTCCTAGCTTTTCCTCTCACCTTTCACATAGAGGGAGCAACCAACTTCCTATTTAAGTTGAGCTCCCTCTCAGTGAGTGTACCATGTGGTACTAATCCCACTCCCACTTAGCACTAATTATGGGCCTTTAAAATTCTAGTGATTAATTGCTCAACTAAGTATGGGCCTATCCCCACCGAATTCCTAGGGCACACAATTGATGCTCTCAGTTCAAGAGTTGTTTGATATACCAGTGTTTCGATGGAGACTGTTAAGTTGAACTTCCATCTAGAGAAGGGGTTTCACTTGGTTACAACTGAACAATGGACTATGCCTTGAATTGCTAGTTTTGTGCAATGTAAAGTTTGCCCAATTCCTTAACTGATACTAGGCTACCTAAAGCATCCCCTTGGGTAGAGCATATAAGTCAAACTCCGTGCCTATTCGTGAGTATCTAGAGATCACCCAAATCTAATAGACTGCGACCAGCAGTCGAACTCATATAGGTGTGTTCCTTTTAGGATGTCCTGTCGGCTGACATCCCTGCTTTGATAAACCACTTGGATCACATTAAGGTATATACCAACCTACCATACAGACTGGAAAAGAAGTGCATTTCTCAAAGAGAGGGACCTTGTCAAGGGTCTTTTCCTCAATCTATTCATAGCTTGTTTCACCACTCTAATTCACAGGATCTCCGATCATATAGAGCAGGTTACCACTATGGTAGACTTCATGTGGGTCTTAGTCCCATCTCCACCGATGCACTTTCTATCACATTATGTGATAGACCTTGGTAAATTGATCTGCCAGATTTTTAGACATGTGAACATAGTCCAGTGCTATCACTCCGTAGCTTCTCAGTTTTCTGACAGATTTTAACCGCCTCTTGACATGTCTAGTGGTCTTCAAGTTGTCCTTAGAACTATTAACCTTGACTATTACAGTCTGGTTGTCACAATTCATAGAAATGGTGGGCACAGGTTTTTCAACCATCGGCAAATCCATTAGGAGTTCTCGAAGCCATTCAGCCTCAACAGTGGCGGTATTGAGTGCTGCAAGTTCTGCTTCCATGGTAGACCTCGTAATGATGGTCTGCTTGCAAGACTTTCAGGAAACAACGCCACCTCTAAGTGTGAATGCATATCCACTTGTGGCCTTTAGCTCATCAGCATCAGATATCCAATTTGCATCTCTGTAGCCTTCAAGTACCTTTGGGTACCCTGCATAGTGAATCCCATAGCTGGCTGTTGCCTTTAGATAGCGCATCACTCTCTCTAGAGCATGCCAATGATCATCTCTAGGGTTTGATACGAACCGGCTCAGTTTGCTCACAGCATACGAGATGGCAGGCCTTGTAGCACTAGCTAAGTACATTAGCGAGCCAATGATTTGGGAGTACCTTAATTGATCCCTCATTATCCTTTTGTTCTTTTTCAGAACTTGACTTGGATCATAAGGAGTGGAGACAGGTTTACAGTCACTATAACCAAAGTGACTTAGAATCTTTTCCATGTAGTAGGACTGTACAAGTGTCACCCCACCATTTTCTCCCTTTAGTAGCTTAATGTTTAAATCACATCAGCCACTCCCAAATCCTTCATATCAAAGTTCTTGGACAGAAAGTCCTTAACTTCCTCAATCACACTGAGGTTTGTGCCAAATATGAGTATATCATCAACATATAGGCACAGGATCACTCCTTCTCCCCTACCATAGCAGTAGTAGACACATTTGTCAGCTTCGTTAGCAACAAAGCCTGCTGACGTCATGGTTTTGTCAAACTTCTCATGCCATAGCTTAGGTGCTTGTTTTAGGCCATACAAAGACTTCAATAACTTACACACCTTGCCCTCTTGACCTTGTACCACAAACCCATCAGGCTGATCCATGTAGATCTCTTCATCTAGCTCCCCATTTAGGAAAATAGTCTTAACGTCTGATGAACGAGAAGATCATGAGAAGCAGCCAGGGCAAGCAGTACTTGAATTGTAGTTAATCGGGCCACTGGTGAATATGTATCAAAAAGTCCTCGCCTTCTTTCTGGGTATAGCCCTTGGCCACAAGCTTTGCCTTGTACTTTTCAATGGTACCATCAGGCCTAAGCTTCTTCTTGAACACCCATTTGCATCTAACAAGTTTGCACCCGTACGAACGATCAACCACTTCCCAAGTCCCATTAGACATAATAGAATCCATCTCACTCCGCACCGCTTTCTTCCAATAGTCAGCGTCAGGAGAGGAATATGCTTGTCCAATGGTTGTTGGGGTATCATCCATGAGGTATATAGTGAAGTAATCGCCAAAGGATTTTACAATCCTAGACCTCTTACTCTTTTGAGTGACTCCATTATTATCCTCCTCAGGATTTTCAGCGATTGATTGTTCAAGATTCTCAGCTGGCAAATAAGTATCAGGAGTTTCAGGAGATCCCTGACTAAATATGTTGGGTACATTCCTTTTCATAGGGAATATATCTTCAAAGAATGTCGCATCTCTTGATTCAAACACTACACCGACACGCACATCAGGTACTCCAGATTCTACCACTAAAAATCTATAGCCCACACTGTTATGTGCATAACCGAGAAAGACACAATCTACAGTCTTTGGTCCAAGCTTGCGCTTCTTGTTGATTGGCACATTCACTTTGGCCAAACAACCCCATGTGCGCAAGTATGAGAGAGTCAACCTTTTGTTTTTCCATTCCTCGAATGGTGTTTTCTCTTTATTCTTTATAGGAACTCTAGTCAGGACATGACTCGCAGTCAATATAGCCTTACCCCACCATTCCTGGGAAAGTCCTGCAGTGCCCAACATGGCATTAACCAAATCAGTCATGGTACGGTTCTTTCTTTCGGCAATCCCATTAGATTGAGGTGAAAAGGGAGGCGTCCTCTCATGAATAATCCCATGTTCCTCGCAGAATTGATCAAATTCCTTTGAAAAGTATTCTCCCCCGCGATCAGACCGCAACATTTGATTTTCTTCTCAAGTTGATTTTCAACCTCGGCTTTATAGATTTTAAAGTAGTGAAATGCATCATACTTAGATTTCAATAAGTACACATAGAAATATCTAGTACAATCATCTATAAGAGTCATGAAATATTTCTTGCCGCCTTTGGTCAACACACCATTCATCTCACAAAGATCAGAATGAATAAGGTCCAGGGGTGCCGTATTCCTCGCCTCTTTCACATCCTTGTGAGGCTTGCGGAGTTGTTTAGCTTGCACACATGCATGGCACTTGGATCCTTTGACCAAGTCAAATTTAGGAATTAAACTCATATTCGCTAAGCGTGTCATACAACCAACATTAATGTGACAGAGTCGTGAATGCCAAACATTAGACTCATCGTCATGTCTCACATGCAGGTTCACAAACTTATTACAAGAATCCATCAAGGAAAAGCGAAACAAGCCTATGCTCTCATAGCCCTTACCAACAAATGTCTCATACTTGGATACAACACATTTATTGGACTCAACAACAAGCTTAAATCCATCCCTACATAGTAGAGACCCGCTGACAAGGTTCTTCTTTATGGAAGGGACATGTTGTATGTTCTTTAGCTGCACAGTCTTTCCTGAAGTAAACTTCAGATTGACCATACCAACACCATGAACAGCCGCATGCGTTCCATTTCCCATCACCAGGGAGGAACCTCCTTGATCCTGATAAAAAGAAAACAAAGAGCGGTCAACACATACATGAATATTAGCCCCTATGTCAGCCCACCAATTAGGTGAGAGACAAACTGAAAGAATTGTTGGTAAATAATTACCATACCCAGATCCTCCAGCTTTGCTAACAACCATGTTGGTTGTCTTCTTCTGCTACTTGTCTTGCGGTCTGGGCACTTCTTTGCCCAATGGTCATTACCACCGCACACAAAGCAGAGACCACTCTTTTTCAGCATTCTTGTTTTTCTTCTTAAAAGGCATAGCCTGGGGCTTGATTCTTCCTGCGGGCAGCCTGAGAGTTCCTCTTCTGCACCAAGTTGGAGCTAGAGCCTCCCTCCTCATGCACTTTCTTGCCACGAGTGTCCTTTTCCCTCGCATTCTCTTCAACACTTAGAGAAGCAATGAGGTCAGTCACACTAAACTCCTGCCTCCTGTGCTTTAGAGAAGTGGCAAAGTCCCTCCAAGTACGTGGCAGCTTAGCAATAATACCGCTGGCCACAAACTTGTCGGGCAGCACACACTTAGTGTTCTCAAACTCCTTGGCCAGCATTTGTATCTCATGAGCTTGTTCAACTACAGATTGATCATCGACCATCTTATAATCATAGAACTGCTCCATGATGTACAACTCACTGCCAGTGTCAGGAACCCCGAACTTGGCTGCAAGTGCATCCCACATATCCTTGCCCGTAGGTATATCCATGTACAGTGGTACCATACCCTCATCTATGACACTGATCAGAGACAACTTGAGCAAGTTATCTGCATCACTAAACCTTTCCTCTTCCTCAGGAGTAAGAGGCGGTTCAGTGCGCTTTCCATTAACAGCAAACTCACAGCGCATAGCCGTAAACCACAGCATGGATCTGGAACACCAGATCTTATAGTTGACACCACCATCCTTCAGAGGGGGGTGGTTTCAGTGATGCAGCAAAGCTAGCAGACGAAAATGACCTATACAGTTTTTGGATAGTTAGGTATTTAGTCATTTTACGACATGCTTTAATCCATAAATACGACAGTAAGCATAACAGCAGCAAATAAATAATTATCAAACAAGAGAATCTGCTACCAACATACATTGTAGCAGTTCCTAACAACGACCAAGGGAATACACTGCCGACACGTGCAGCGTTTCCTAAACCAAACATCATAGTACATATCACAAATAGCACTAGAAAGAAGTTTAGTATATACCCTCAGTTGGATTCTAGTCCGGAGGACTGAGAACCATCGTAGGTAGCATCAGCACCATCACCAGTTCGGGTACAGGTCATGGTGGCCTGCTCGCGGTAGTCGATCTACAGTCGGTGCAGACCCACGAACACTTGGGGACAAACAGTAAAAAAATCAAGTAGTCGCACAGATGCGCTCCCCAAAAACTGTATCGCCCGCCTACCCATGCAGGTACACTTGACGGACGAATCTTCGGAGGCCTGTTCACCCGAACCCCTTGTGCGCACAAGGAGCCGGGCCAGAGATGACAGAGAACAGTTCGAACTCAAGAACAGTGTGGCGGCTAGGGTTTGGAAGTGAGCTTCCAGATAGGGATCCTAGAAGGTGGCGGCCGTATTTATACAGCTGCAGCATAGGGGTATTTCGATCTTTTGTGTTTGCCCTAGGGCATATCAGGCGCAAGTGGTTTACCCATTTGCCCTTGCACACTAGACG
Organism: Bothriochloa decipiens; assembly: GCA_023333625.1. Lineage (NCBI taxonomy): Eukaryota > Viridiplantae > Streptophyta > Magnoliopsida > Poales > Poaceae > Bothriochloa > Bothriochloa decipiens. The sequence continues at coordinate 69,398,936 of CM041628.1, forward strand.
AAAACACCACTATGCCACTTGTGATCGTTAGACCCATTGGGCTGAGCGTCAAAACGTGGCCCCCCGCATCATGTCCGGCCAAGGCCAAGGCCACGGCCACGGCCCCGGGCCTGGGCTCGGGCGCAGGTGCAAGCGCGCGCGACGCGGCTCAGCACGGTGGCTGCGGCGCGCATGTGGTCTCCCAGCTTTTCCTCCCACCTTGCATATAGACGGAGCAACCAACTTTCTATTTAAGTTGAGCTCCCTCTCAGTGAGTGTACCATGTGGTACTAATCCCACCCTCACTTAGCACTAATTGTGGGCCTTTGGAATTCTAGTGATTAATTGCTCAACTAAGTATGGGCCTGGCCCAATTAATCCAACAGAAACGTGTCTCTTGGCTAGTGATGTGCAGGTGTGGAGTACGGATACGGTGGCAACCGTTGGGAGAAGACCAAGGAGGATGTGCCGTGTCGATGGACTGGTGCGGTGAAGGACGGACGCAAGGCTTGGACCGACGGACCAGACGACCGGGTGACCAGCCGCGGTGGCTGACACTTGGGACATCGACAGCGCAAGAGTACGTGGCAGGGGACGCGTACGTGGTACGCTACTCGCGGGCAGTTTGGTGGTTTCCCTCAAAACCATCGATGACGGTTTGGAGGTATTGCCTCAAGACCACCGACGGCGGGTTTCGCGGGTTTGGGCCTCAAAACCGGGGCAGAGGTCCCGATGCGGACGGACGACACGTGGCAGCATCGAGGAGATTGCGTCGAAGTAAGGCTATCGGTGAGAAGGCGCGGTGGCCGTCAGATTAGGAATTCCAAAGGGTTGGACCATTACGCCCCTAAAGCTAAGTGGTTCGGCTCATGTGTAACCAGGGGCAAACTGGGAATATGTAATAAGCCCAAGACAGATAAATAAGGATGCAGGGGCACCCATCCCCTCACCTCTCTCATTCTAGTTTTCATTTGTAGGGTTTCCAGTCTGTAGTTCTTCTGTGTGAGTGAGGTCCACTGCAACTCTGCAGTGTTTGTTCGTGAGAAGAGCACCCCCGTATTGTGCTCGTGCCCTCTGGGTTTTTGGATTCATGGAATTCCTGTGATGGATTTTGTGTTTTTGTTTATTCATCCCGAGCTCCCTCTCCCCCTCTCTATTTCGAGCTCGGATTCTTCGTTTCTTGGTCGTTTGACTCCTTTTTCTTGCGTTGATTCATGCTATGATGTGAGAGGATCAATACCACCAAAGGGTTTGAGCTAATTCCTCGCGAGCAAGTAGATCGGGACGATTTTGTGTTCATGATGAGTTCTTGGCCGATTTCTACCCCCTTACGATTTCTCTTGATTCTCTTTGAATTGGGCCATGATTCCTTAGAGATAGCCTTCTAGCTGCATAAGGAACATCTCTTCCAAATCGTGTTGCAGTTGGTGTTGATTCGAGAGAGATCGGGCTGAATCTTGGTGAGAGGCGATTTTCGGGCGATTTTCTGAGTGACCGTGGACAGTCCGGCCGGCTAACTGTGGACTGTCCGGGCGTTGGGTTTCAGTCGAAGCTTTTCTTCATTTTACTGACTTGGCTTTTCAGTTGTAACCGTGGATAGTCCGGACCTTCTGTCGCAGACAGTCCAGCGGTCGGAACTCGAGCCAGTGGCTTTCGCGGCTAATTTGTTGAGTGAACGTGGACAGCCCGCAGGTCTAACCGCGGACAGTCCAGGACTCTTCCATATTGGAACCGAGCTCTCGACTTCCAGTTTTATTTCCGGGGTGATGACCCACAGACAGTCCGACTAAAAAGTCCGGACAGTCCGGCGGTGTTCAGCAGCAGTTGTCCAGAGTCCGTTCCGGAAGATTGGTTCTTGGATTTTCACCTGCGGACAGTCTGACGTTCTAACCGCGAACAGTCCGACGGCCATCTGACTTCTCTGTCCAGAACATGTTCCAGAAGTTCGAGTTTCTGAGTTTTTGCCTTCGGACAGTTCGGTCCGTACACGCGGACAATCCGCAGATCAACCCAGGGCACTGTCCGTACTCACGGACAGTCCCTACCTGGTAACCCGGATAGTCCGAGGCTCAGATCTTCTGGGTGTCCAGAGTTGTTTCTGTTCTGCCTGATTTTCTAGAGTTGACCCGCCGACAGTGCGGGGTCACAGAGGTGGAAAGTCCGCAGTTGAGTTGTGTTGTTGAGTTTTTCGGTTTTTACTCGTTCGTTCTTCAATCGGTCTTGGAGTTGTTTCTTGGTTCCTGTGGTGACTCACTGTGTTTCTAGTGAACATCCACCCTCTCAATAGGGTCGTGGTCATCACCGGCTCGTGTGTTTGCTTCTTGAGGTGTTTATTGAGTTAAGGACTCAAAAGTTTCAAAAAAAAATTTTGAGGCTCCCATTCAACCCCCAGTCGCCAATTCGGTCCTTCAAAAGCTAAAATAGATTAGGGTCTAAAGTACGGTGTTGGATACGACTCAATAATTGGAGTATACAAATTTTATTTAAGCACCGCGCAGGACGCGTAGATCGACTTGTGCCACCAAGAAATCCCCTATAACAATAATCGGTCAATCGATCTGACCACAGCAAAAAGTATGGGTATGGATAGGTAGACCTAGTATTGGTGGCCACTGAGGTCTAGTACTTAGGTAGGCCATTAGTTAAAGCTGGTCTCATCAATCCATTTGTTAGCGGGAACACAGGGCACCATCATCGGCGATTCCATCATGCATCGACGTCGACGTGCCCATATATGGCACTGGCGCGGCATCGCCACGCACCGCTATATCTCAATCTGCATGGTCCGGCGCCGTGCCATGCAGGACACCACACCACCGCTCACTCAGGCAGGGCTCGCCCGAGCCGTCGCCATCCACACCACAGATGTGGCGCGAATAAAGAAATTAAAGAAGCGGGGCATCTGTTCATAGACGATAGATCATGGACCCATGACCCATGAGGTCTCTCTGATTCGCCGCGGCATTGACTTGCCACCGAAATTCTCCCGCGTGACTGTACTAGCATTCCCATACTAGCCGGGCGTGGTAGGATCGTCGTGTACCGTACCGTGCTTGCTTTTTTGTATCACACGCTTGCCAATCTGATCGATGCGTCCAAATCGCGGGCATCTACCCACGCCTCGGCCTGCCAACCGGACACGACGACGGCGGCACGGGTGCAGGCGGGATCACGTTCGCCGGGCGCTTGGATACTTGTGCCACGGGCTAAACAAGCCACCGCTTCGTTCGCGGGAACTGCGAAATAAACACGGGCTCAGTACTGGCACCCTGGGCGCTTTGCCGAGCAAACATACAAACTCCCCTCACGAACGACGCTTTTGGAGGTAGTTTGATCCTCGGGGACCGGGCTGTTAAAGCGAAAGGTTTAATCTGCTCGAGAGAGCAGAGCACGCAGCAGGAAAACAAAACAAACCCTGAATCCCTGATGCTGCTGCTCGTGGGCGCGCCAGTACGTGTCCGCGTCCTAGTTCCTAGGAGGCGGTGCGTGACTGTGCGCCTCTGTTGCTTTGGGCCTTGCCGGTGTGCGTGCCAAACGAACCAAACGAGTGGTGGTGGCCGCCGGCGGAACGAAAACAAATATCCTCGGCTGCGCGCGCGAGCTCTACGACTACCGTCCAGTCGTCCACCGGCCACCGCACCGCACCGGCACCGCGTTTGCCTTTGGAAGCAACCGCGCGGGGCCTCCTCCACCTCCATCCCCTCTCACCGTCATGCGCCAGATCCGTGTGCTGCACGGGCCACCGAATATGGGCGTCGTCCGTTGCATAGATGCACTTTCCTTCCCGTTCCCGCCGTGCCCATGCGGCGCTCACATAATTCTTTCTACCTGGAGGAGCTGGAGAAGATAAGCGAATCCTTGCCCAGTGGCTCCGGCGACGGTGTCCTTCCACTTCCAGCCAGGCAGACAGCGTTCCACGTCGCGCCAGGTGCGGAGCGCATCATGCGCATGGCGATGTTGCATTGCATGTGTGCTTTCCCGCTCGAATCATAACAAGGTTATTACTGTGCGTTCCGGCCCATGCCCGTGCCGCCCGGATAACCGGCGTTGGCCCTAGTCGAAACAATCCTGGCTCGACGCGCGGCGCACGGCGCGCTCACACGTCACACCTTCCATCTCAATTGCCTCTCGCCGGCCGTCCCGCTGAAACTGCGAGGCCGGATGTATGAATCACTGCTGTGACGCTGTAGCGTACTGTAATATTTTATTTGTATTTAATAAAAATTATTTAAATATTAATTTAATTAGAATTAAAATATTCGTCTCATAAAGTACAGCTAAACTGTATAATTAGTTTTTAATTTAATGTATATTTAGTACTCTATATATACGTCGATATTTTAATATGACGAGAAAATTTTTTTTTTTCGGGTAAATCTGGACCAGGAACTAAGCCCGCCCGACGTAAAATTGCCTCACCGCCGCCGCGTGTTTCACCGGCAGCCCCACGGAAAATATCTGCCCTACTAGACACACTTCTGTAGGGTATAGTACTGCTAGTGCGCTCTGCTGAAAGAAAGACAAGTTCCAAAACGTGGGGGCACCGGAATCCAATTCCGCCGGCCGGGACCCCCGTCCACATCCCGCCAGCCATCATCACGAGACCGGAGAGGAGGACCTGGCACAGCCGGGACCCGAAGCGCAGGCGCATCCGCACGGTGTGCAATCTATGGGGGAGGCACGCCGGTCGGACACCACCAGGTACGCCCGCCCCCACGCCGATGCGTTTTTGGTGCTGTGTTTCCCATCATTTTAAATTTTAAAACCAGCCGAGCTCTGCCCTCCAGCTCACTGCCAGTGCCACTGTCCGCTCATCACTCCACCCCCACACCTCGCTCGCAGCTCGCAGCTCGCAGCAGCCTCAATACTGTGATGTGAGCCTGTGCCACTCCTGCCACCCTTCCTCCCCCGGAGCCATAAAAACTCCCGCGGATCGCCCTCGTCGCTGCCACGCCACCCACGGCCACGCCCCACCTCTCCCTTCTCGCGCCCGCATCCACATTGGCCCAGCTAGCTGATGGAGATGAGCAAATCGCCCCGGTGCTGTGGGGCCACCCTGCTGCTGCTCCTGTCGCTGGCGCTCCGTGGCGCGGCGGCGTACCTGCAGGAGCGGAAGAACTACATCGTCCACCTCCGGCCGCGGGAAGACGGCGCCAACAACGGCGGCTCCGTCGAGGAGTGGCACCGCTCGTTCCTGCCGCAGGCGGCGGCGCCCGAGCTGGACTCCACCGCGGCCGACGGCGGCGGCGACGGCCCGCGGATCATATACTCCTACACCGACGTGTTCACGGGCTTCGCGGCGCGGCTCACGGACGCGGAGGCGGAGGCGCTGCGGGCCAGGGACGGGTGCGCGCGGCTGTACCCGGAGGTGTTCCTGCCGCTCGCCACCACCCGGTCGCCGGGCTTCCTCGGCCTCCACCTTGGGAACGAGGGCTTCTGGAGCCGCTCCGGGTTCGGGCGCGGGGTGGTGATTGGGATCCTCGACACCGGGATCCTGCCCAGCCACCCGTCCTTCGGCGATGACGGGATCCAGCCGCCGCCCAAGGGGTGGAAGGGGACCTGCGAGTTCAAGACCATCGCGGGGGGAGGGTGTAACAACAAGGTTATCGGGGCGCGCGCGTTCGGGAGCGCGGCCGTGAACTCGACGGCACCGCCCGTCGACGACGCGGGCCATGGCACGCACACGGCCAGCACGGCGGCCGGGAACTTCGTCGAGAACGCCAACGTCAGGGGCAACGCGGACGGCACGGCGTCAGGGATGGCGCCGCACGCGCACCTCTCCATCTACAAGGTGTGCACGCGCAGCCGCTGCTCCATCATGGACATCATCGCCGGGCTGGACGCCGCCGTCAAGGACGGTGTCGACGTGCTGTCCTTCTCCATCGGCGCCTACTCGGGCACGCAGTTCAACTACGACCCCATCGCCATCGCCGCATTCAAGGCCATGGAGCGCGGCATCTTCGTTAGCTGCGCCGCGGGCAACGCCGGGCCGGACCCCGGCACCGTCGGCAACGGCGCGCCGTGGATGCTCACCGTCGCCGCGGGCACCATGGACCGTGCGATACGGACCAATGTGAAGCTCGGCAACGGCGAGGAGTTCCACGGCGAGTCCCTGTTCCAGCCCAGGAACAACTCTGCCGCGGCCCCGCTCCCGCTCGTGTACCCCGGCGCGGACGGCTTCGACGCCAGCCGCGACTGCAGCGTGCTGCGCGGCGCCGAGGTGACCGGCAAGGTGGTGCTCTGCGAGAGCAGGGGCCTGAGCGGCCGCGTCGAGGCGGGCCAGACCGTGGCGGCGTACGGTGGCATGGGCATGATCGTCATGAACAAGGCGGCCGAAGGGTACACCACCTTCGCCGACGCGCACGTCCTCCCGGCGTCGCACGTCAGCTACGAGGCCGGGGCCAAGATCATGGCCTACCTCAACTCCACGGCCAACAACGGGACGGCGAGCATCGAATTCAAGGGGACGATCATCGGCTCGTACCCGTCGCCGGCGGTCACCTTCTTCTCGTCCCGCGGGCCCAGCAAGGCGAGCCCGGGCATCCTGAAGCCGGACATCACGGGCCCCGGCATGAACATCCTCGCGGCGTGGGCGCCGAGTGACTCGCACACGGAGTTCTCCGACGGCGGCGCCGACCTCTCCTTCTTCGTCGAGTCCGGGACGTCCATGTCGACGCCGCACCTGAGCGGCATCGCGGCGCTGCTCAAGAGCCTGCATCCGGAGTGGTCCCCGGCGGCGATCAAATCGGCGATCATGACGACGTCCGACGCGGTGGACCGCACCGGCCTGCCCATCAAGGACGAGCAGTACCGGCACGCCACCTTCTACGCCATGGGCGCCGGGTACGCGAACCCGGCGCTGGCCTTCGACCCGGGCCTGGTCTACGACCTCCTCGCCGACGACTACATCCCCTACCTCTGCGGGCTGGGGCTCGGCGACGACGGCGTCACGGAGATCGCCCACCGCCCCGTCACCTGCGGCGGGCTCAGGGCCATCACCGAGGCGGAGCTCAACTACCCGTCCCTCGTCGTGAACCTGCTGTCCCAGCCCATCTCGGTGAACCGCACGGTGACCAACGTGGGCAAGGCAGGCTCCGTCGTGTACACCGCCGTGGTGGACATGCCCAAGGACGTGTCGGTGACCGTGCAGCCGCCCATGCTCCGGTTCACGGAGCTGAATGAGAAGCAGAGCTTCATGGTGACGGTGCGGTGGGCGGGGCAGCCCAACGTCGCCGGCGCCGAGGGCAACCTCAAGTGGGTCTCCGACGATTACATCGTCAGGAGCCCCCTCGTGATTCCACCCAAGGGAGAGCAGCAGCAGTAGGCTCTTGTTTGCGTTGCTCTTGTTCGGTTCAGAACGCTAATTTTGCAACCATGGTACCTACAGAGTATGTATGTACAGCGTCTCTAGGCTAGGGAACTTGCACGGCATGCTTGTATTTGTATAGGCTACGAAACTCGGGACTGGAGGAGTTTTTTCTCGCTCGACGACGTGTGCTATGCTATCTCAGCTGCGATTTTGTTCTGTAAATAGCGAAAATCAATAATAAATTAAGCTGCGTCTAAGTTGGGATATCATAATGCATTTGCGCAGCTCTGCAAGATGCTGCCGTTCCCTTTCTGAAACTCCCGAGAATGAACGTAGCCAAGCCGAGATCTGGTGAGGATATGATCACATGATCGGTCTTCGATCCTGCCAACAAATTTGGACATGATCGACACGTGCTCTTCAGCAACAGAAAATATTTATTTTTTTAATACTAGTCTGTCTTAAATTATAATTCGTTTGATTTTTTTATCTTAAATTTAATCGTCTCGTCTTATTTAAAAATTTATTTAAAATATTATTTTTTTATTGTGTCTTACTTTATTAACAAAAGTTCTTCGAGAATGACTTAAATTTAATTAGTCTTGTTTAATTTTTTAAATAAGACAAGTGATCAAACTTAAAGTTAAAAAAATCAAACGAACTATAATTTAAGACGAAGGGAGTACTTTCAGCTGCTTCACCGCTACTGCATTTCGCGGAAAAGCGATGCGGTGATGCAGTTCTTTCTACCGTAACACGGTTGATCTTTTTTCTGTTGCTTAACGAAGAAGTGCTGTTGGTCGGTAAGTACAAAGATTATGCCACCTTTTGAGCAGTGCTTGAATTTCTGGATTACAGCCTCGTGCAAATGCGGCCCCGCTCCGTTTCAGAATTCAGAAAAACTCGGTCATCCTTGCTCAAGCGTGACCACATGATGGATCATGTTAAAAATCTCAGAGATCCTAGGCTTCTAGCTGACCTAACGACATGTTCGGTGCCAACGACATGAGTTGCCGATTGCCTTTTCCAAAGATCACAGCTGCTGTACTGTGCCAAAAGCGATGATAACGCTGTGACCAAAGGTAGTGTGGTGCGTTGCTTGCCGAAGATGAAGTGCTCTGGTTCGGCAAGTACAAGGATCATGCCAGCCTGTCATCAAAGTTTATTTTGTATTGGTTTTGGAAAACAAGTTTATTTTGTGGCTTGGCTTGTGTGAATGTTGGCCAAACAGTAAGCAACAAAGCACGTACTAGATAGATATATAGTACAAATGCACATGAAGCTTTTTTTGGCTGTCTGTCACATGACACTACGGGCAGGCACTGTTAGATCTAGCTCTTGTACAGTACATACAATTCCCATTTTGGAGTTACACCGGGCTGCAATACGGAATACGACGCACGCAGCATGTTCTGCAGGAATTGCCGTAACAGGTGTGTTGGTTCAGATAATAGCTAGAGTTATTACTATTAGTAAAGGTACCACAGCGGCAGCAACTTCATTGGGACTTCAATCATTGTTCCCAAGGACACTACTAACAGCAGCCTGATCTGAATTTATGGCCACAAAAACTGATCAGTAGTACACAATGGAACCACTGATGTACTACCATGTTCCTGAATGCTCTTCGTATAGACCATATATTGTTAGACAAATGATGTAGGAGTAAGCCCATGTAGACAAGCGTGCCATCTCTCTCGTGCGGATCCTTTTTCCCTTTTGGATCAAAAGGGCTACAAATCTGAATGGTCAATACTACAATGCAGCAGCTTCAGGATGGACACTGTGAAAGATGTGGGACAGACAATCAAATGACTGTTTGTGAGCATCTTGCCCTGTCCAAAGACGAACCTGCTCAAGGTAATAATGTTACCAACAGCCATCAGCGAGGTCACAAAACCAATCGGGCACAGTTACAGAAACCGATCAACTATTGGAACATGAGATCTCTTGGAACGTACACCAACCATTTGAGTGTACACCGTCCTAAAAATATACGCCATCTTATCTTACTATTACTAATTGAAGGTTTCAACGGAGGCTCCAGGTTAACTCACACCAGATACGCTAAGAAAAAAATAAATACTAGAAATTCTCACATTAATCAGAAAAATCCAGCCATCAAATTAGAAGTCTACAACCACCCATGAGCCTTGGATCTATTTTATTATCTAAGAAATTACCCACCTTTGCTATTTTGTATATAGATTAAAGAAATAAATATCTCTTTGTCACGAGAAAAATAGGAAATGTATCAATAAAAGATATCGGAGGCTACCTGATCAAATCAATGTACGCCTAAAGAAATAAACGAATATATCTTTTTTTCAAGAAAAAACAGAAAATTCATCATCGAGAACTATACCAACTGCTCACTTAACAAAACAAAATCTTCTCTCCGTAAAAGATATCGGTGGCTATACCTAATCCAATCTATGTACGCCAACAAATTCTTCACCGTTCGGCCCTGCTACGTTGCCGAGGAGGACAGGGTCGCTGCGCCCGCGGTCGACGCCGCCGGCTGGACGTCATGCTCCACAGCGCCAACGTTGTGGGCCGCCCCCGGCAAGTCGTCGCAGATGGCCAGCCTAAACTTGGTGCAGTTTGACGCCGTCATGTCCGTGATTGTGCATGGGACGCTGGCGGGGATCAAGCAGGAAGCGCGCGTCATGTTTGCGACGACGCCTATGGGCGGCCACACGACGTCCGCGTCAACTTCATCTCGCCTTACACAGTGCTCACACCGATGTTGGTGGACCAGTTCTCGGCGATGCTGTGCGGAGCTGCCGACGAGGCACAGGTGACCGGACATTGCCAGGGCCGCCGTGTTCCTGGCTTTCGACGACGCCAAGGCGCCAAATACGCGTGTGGGTACAACCTTGTGGTTGAACCTGCCCTTCCCTACCAAGCCACAAGAGTAACTTGGCACAGCTTGTGATTCAGGTGTTGTGGATCTCATTCTGCTCGGTTACTTTGTACTATGGAAATTCAGATGCTTAATCTGAAGGTTGCATCACTATGCATCGCATCAATATGATGTCAACCTCCAAGATGGGTAAGATGCATCATGCAACAGTTATGCAAATATCAATTAGCAAGGTTGGTTTGATTGAGAAAAATCATACAGACCATGGCAAATTCTTTTGGTGCCCTTCTTCTATCTGTGAAATAGTTTTTTATATATAAATAATCATGCTTCTATCTTATGTTTATTTTTCTATTACAGGCATTATTCAATGCAAACCTGATGTATTTCCTCCGTCCCAGTTTAATGGATGTTCTGGCACACCTGCAAAATGTCTGCATTCCATGTCTCGTGCGTGCACATGGACACAGGCAAAGTGCAGGTCCAAAGCATCTCCTCTGCACCTGGTTCAATGCTACAACGTCAATTAAAATGGGATAGAGGAGCAAGTAGAAAGATAAGAGCTTGGACCTAGGATATATAACAGTTGATTTGCAATGAGTGTACCACGTCCAAGTCATCAAGGTAATGCATCCAAAGTATAAATAATTATCTCTACATAAACAATGTAACTAAAGTATTAGTTTTCTTAACTTTTTGTGGGAAAAGAAAAAGACGGTACCTATCAGTTATTCGTGAGCAAATACAGTCACTTAAAAGTTATACAACTTAGGAAGAAAGTGCTTCACTTGTGGAACAAAGAATGTGGGTAGAATATCTCAAATAATAGTTTCCATATCCAACCACTTGAAGCCTAGCTTAACGTGTATGCAAAACCCCTCCATCAACATACTACATTTAATGATATGCTAAATCTTCCTTTATATGCCCGTTTAATTTGGGGTGACAATGACATATTGTCCACCCAACATGTTATTTGCGGTTCCTCTTGGAGAAAGAAAATATTTAACAAAATTTTTTTGTTAAGATGCACCCTATGAGAACTAAGTTTAATTTAGAAGGGCTCTTGGATGTGAGGAGATCTAATCATATAATTGCTTAAATTTAGAACAACATGAATTAGTTAAGGTACTTTATGAAATGTCACAAAATATGTGGTCATTATTATGTAATTTTCTCTATGAGAGAGATTGTGAAGGGATTTGTTTTGACATTAGACAATAGTTTTTCTTGAAAAATAATAACAATTTGTTGCAAAACTACTATTTAATAATAAGAAAAAATATCAAAATAAGTCGAATACTACTGCATGCACATGACCAATCCAAATATTTGGTCTCAGGCAAAAGAGAGACTCTTCATATTAACACTTCTATTACCAAAACAAGAAATAGTCAACTCAAGTACTGTTAATGATGTTATACTGCTTTTAGACTTTCATGCTTGAGCAAATTCATCAAAACATGAGTCAGCAGTTTTGATGTCCATTTAGATCTATATGTCTTGATTAGCATGGTTTGTAGAATGCTAACAATTTGCATGTCTTTCTTATGATTACGATACATTTATTATTATTCAAAAGATATAATAAATCTAATCACATAGTTTGTGGACACTTTGTGGGAGAATAATGTTGTACTAATTGAGGGGCCTATTTTTATGTTGTTTCTATATGTTGCGACGACATTCTAAATAGTGTATACCAAAATTTTAGTGGAAACTTTATTTGTTCATGACCTATTTATTAAATTGTCTTTATACAAGAAAAGGAAATTTAGATTTATATATTCAAGAAAATGAACCGTAAAAAGGTACAATTTAATATTAGTTAAATGTATTAAGCAGTAGTAACTAATGTTTATGTGTTCTTAAATTCTATCCCGTGCGAGAGCACGGTTTGGTGAACTAGTTTATAAAATTATAATACACTTTAGCATTCTTAGGTACAAATATTTTACTATATATCTGGATATACATTCATACATTTATGTCTAGATCCATATTAAAATCAATACATTTAGAAAGCTGTTGATAGCATGATTTGGCAGTGTCATTTCGCGTGCCAACAAAAGTCATGTCTCATAATTTGGAACTTAAGGGAGTGCATCTCATTCTCGATGATCAAAAAGTTCAAATTCAGTTTGGTTTATTGAAAAACTGTGTCAACTCTTGTATAATTTTGACTAAACTCCCAGCCTACCCCTTGCGCTCTTGCTGGTCACCTAGACACGCGGTAGGATGGTATATGTACTTTTTTTCTTTAACAGGGAAGGTCGTCCTACTCATCGCTGCAGAATTGAAAAGAAAAAGGAAATTAAAACTCCAACGTATAGAGAACAGGACACCTAGCAGAATCACTGGACTGGGCATGGCTCCTCCAGCGTGTTGATATATACAGAGTACGTACGTACGCGTACTCTGGATTTTGCGTCAGATTAAGGCCTTAAGGGGTGCTTGGAAGGGATTTTTGAAGGAAAATCGTATGAGTCTGAAAACAAAGGAAAGTGAACTTGAGTGTAGTTGGATGCTTGTTTCACAGAAAATAAAACATCCATCAAACATCTATCAGGATATCTTGGTTTTCTTTCCTTCGCGCTTGTCCGATGCAATGTCTGTCAAGAAGCTAAGAAAGAAGGGAGCGTCCTACAGGTTGTCAGGATGTTAGTGACTCAAACATTCCAGCTTGTACAGTGAAGTTGCATGCTATTACTAAAGAATCCTGTAAGTCTAATTTCTTTTTCGAGTACAAGGGTGGCCCCCGACCTTTTTATATAAAGACCAAAACAGTTAAGTTCATACATCAGGAGCTCATAAGCTCAAGAAACATGATGATAATAGCCAGCCGACGTGACAACACCTAAACCAGCAAGAGTTAACCGACAGAAACACCTATCAGCAAAAACACAACAAGAACTAAGACCTTCACATGTTCCAAGCACTCTTCATTGCTGAGAAGTCAACCCATTTGCCTCCCTTTTCTGCCATCTCCCAATCTTCTAACAAAAGGTCGCGAACTTCTTCTGGATTTTCTTTGTCCCAATCGCCAACGGTCATGACGGTCATGTACAGCAGCCGATCAACTTTGTTGGTTATCTGGTCAAGCCAGACAACCTTTGAGGACTTGCGGCAATTGACTTCAACTTTTGCAATCTTGTCGGGAACTTCATCTTCTTCTCCTCCGAGCAGAGAGAGCTCCAGTTTTTGCAACATGGCTGCTACGCTCAGTAGCAGAACATGCCCATTTCTTTACATAAAACTCTGAAAACATAGACTATTTCTTAATTTTCATAGCCCCCATAAGACAACAGCACAGAAAGAGCTGGCTACAAAGTATTTCTTATCACTGAGCCATGTAATGCCAATAGAAATAAGACCAGCACCGATCTTTATCTAGCACCTCAGACACATTAGCCCAATGCTGTTTAGCTACCGTACAATCAAAGAACAAGTGTTGAACACTTTCATTTTCTACACAGAATAAGCACGTGGCATCTTCCACATGTCTAATTTATGTATTCCAAACACCAATGTTTCCTGCGTTTTTCATATCCTTTGCTTTGTCATCTCATCCTCATCTATGTATGTGTGTTTTTTTCGTATGTTTTCGATTTCTCCATTCCAAAGAGGTGTAATCGAGCGAGAAGAGAAGATAAAAGGAGCCAACGCGTTCGTGCCAAATTGCAAATAGCGTATGCCGTATATAGTCCACAGCAATCTACGCGGTGAAGGAAGGGATCGAGCCATCCATGCCGTGTGGGACTCTGGGGGTCAGCGGGTGCGGTTCTCCCGCCTTGCAGGAATCGTTGTCCCGCAAGCTTTCCTGGAAGAACAGATATTCAGAAAATGAAATTTCGTACCGCCTTTTCTTACGGTACGGATTCACAGTATTTGAAGATTCTTATTTTCTTTAGAAATGGATAATAAAGATTCTGCCTTTTCACCTCATCACAAGGAAAATGCGAAAGAACAATCCCGATGACGTCATCTTGTCCGTTTGTAGCACCAAATCTCTCCATCTGACACGGCCTCTCAACCTGACGGAGGAAGACACACACGCGGGCCCCACGACGCGCAGGCAGGTGCCTTCAACGTTAGGACCGAGAAGGCAGTGATTCCGTCGAAGTGGTCAGCGTCCAAAATCCAAATCCACACGGCGGCCACAGGGGTGGCGGGCGGATCCAATCGGCGGGCCGGTCCGGCCAACCACCGTCCTCCGTCTTCCTTCTTCCGATCGCATTTCGATTCCAAAAGTTCAACCTCCATTTCCTTTTCAATTCGTACCCACAGCCGCCGTCGTGGTCGTGGTCGCCACCGGCCACCCACGACTCTTCCACCTCCGGGCCTTTCTGGCCAATTCAATCTCGGACCACATCGCAGGGAGAGAGATCAATCGAAAGCGGAGCCGTGTTGAGAGCAACCCGAGGAACCAGGCGCCCCCGGGCGGCGATGGACAACGGCAACAACGGCGGCGGCCACCCGCCGCACTACCCGCCGTACCAATACCCGTACCCACAGCCGCAGCAGCAGCTGTATCCTTACGGGTACCAGTACCCGCCTGCGCCGTCGTCTGCGGCGCCGGCCGCGTCGTACCTCTCCCCGTCTCCTTCCTTCCCGAGCTACGCCCCCGCCCCGCCCCGGCCGCAGCAGCAGTACCACTCCGGCCCGCTCCAGGCGTACCCGCCGCCGCCGCAGTACCACGCCTACCCGCCGCCGGCGCCGGCGCCGCAGCATCCATCGCCGTACGGCCACGGGTACGACCCCTACCCATCATCCCCGTACCCATCCTCCTCCTACCCGAGCACCAACCCTAGCCCCAGCCCGAGCCCGGGGCTCTCGCCGAGCTCCAGCTTCCACCACCAGCAGCAGCACGCCGCCGCGCCCGAGCCCCCGTTGCCGGCGCCCTCCGCGCCGTCCTACCCCATCGACGATGTCCTCGCCGCCATGCGCCTCTCCGACCGCCACGACTACGCGTCGTCGTCGCCGTCCGTGCCCCCGCCCTCGACCCCCTTCTCGGGCGACGGGAGCAGCCACGGCGGCGGCGGGATGCAGGTGGTGCCCTACGGCGCGGCCGCCGCCTCGGGAGGGTCGCAGCACGGCGGCAGCTTCAGGGCGTCCCTCAAGGTGGTGCTGCTCCACGGCAGCCTCGACATCTGGGTGCACGACGCCCGGCACTTGCCTAACAAGGACATGTTCTCCAAGAGGGTCGGCGAGATCCTCGGCCCTCGCATCACCAGCGCCGTCGGCAGCAAGATGTCCAGCGCGTCCATGACCAGCGACCCCTATGTCACTGTCCAGGTCTCCTACGCCACCGTCGCGCGGACCTATGTCATCCCCAACTGTGAGAATCCAGTGTGGTCGCAGAACTTCTTGGTGCCTGTTGGGCATGAGGCTGCCGAAGTCCAGTTTGTTGTCAAGGACAGTGATGTCTTCGGCGCTCAGATCATCGGTGTTGTGTCAATTCCTGCTGAGAAGCTTCTGAATGGAGACAGGATTCAGGGTGTCTTCCCTGTTCTTGAGCCCAATGGCAAGCCGTGTGCTCCGGGAGCTGTACTACATTTGTCGATACAGTACATCCCCGTCGCTCAGCTCACAATGTACCACCATGGCGTCATTGCTGGTCCGGACAGTCATGGCGTACCTCATACTTACTTCCCGCTTAGGCGTGGCATGAGAGTGACCCTGTATCAGGATGCGCATGTTCCTGATGGTTGTCTCCCAGACGTATGGCTTGGCAATGGGCTGCGCTACCAACACGGGCAGTGCTGGCGTGACATCTATGACGCCATATGCCAGGCAAGGAAATTGATTTACATCGTGGGGTGGTCTGTTTTCCACACAATCCACCTTGTGAGAGATGGCGCTCAAGCTCCATCACTTGGGGACCTGTTGAAGATGAAGTCACAGGAAGGGGTGCGTGTGCTGCTGCTTGTTTGGGATGATCCTACATCAAGGAGCATTCTTGGATATAAGTTGGTATGTATTATTATCTATCAAGTTGAAAATATGCTGCTTTAAGCTCTTCACGCTAGAAAAGACATAATTTTGTGTCTAGAAACTTTAATGCTGTCCATGTTAAAATACTTACTAGGTGCCTTTCAAATTAGCTGCATGATAGCACCAATGATATTTCTCTGTTATTGGAATTGGTATTACCAATTTCATGATTAAAGTTTATGGCATTGAGCAAACTATGATGTAACCTTTGTGTTTGTTTCTGTGGTGTTCAAGTAAATGATTTGCACAAATAGTAGCTGTCATCTCTACTGTATAGTATTAACTGGATATTCACCAATGTAGTGTCCAGCTTCCCCCCATGATATACTCCATCCATTCTAAATTATAGTTCAGTTCAGCTTTGTCCTAAATCAAACTTCTCTTCAACCAAGATTATAGAAAAAGTGTGCCATCATCTATAACATCAAATTAGTTTTACTAAATTATCCATGGGTAGTTTGATCCTTTATTTGCTAAATTCTCCATGGGTAGTTTGGTAGCTTCTGCACTAGACATTTGGTAACATGTTTTCACATATTTCATGATGTTTAAGAATCGAGCTTCATGTTTATCAAAGTTCCACTCATAGGATGGTTTTATGGGCACACGAGATGAGGAGACCCGCAGATTTTTCAAGCATTCTTCAGTCCAAGTGTTGCTGTGCCCACGATTCGCTGGGAAACGCCACAGCTGGGTGAAACAGCAGGTTATCTCTATTCTCAAATGCCAACAGTGATGATGATGTTGTACAATTTTACCATTCATGATGGTTCATATTTGTTTTGGTCACAAAGTACTACTCAATCTTTACCATTTAGCAAAGTCTACCCCACCCTCACTGTTTCTTATTTAAAAAAAATCAAATGATCTTGCATTCAGATGCGAAGCCAGAAAAAGCATTTGGGGGTTGGGTGGGGGAGGGGTTGGGGGGGGGGGGTGGCGTCTAGAAAATAAGCAAGTAGGGGAATGAAACCAAAACCTCCACTGAATAATATGGCGAAACTACGTGTACAGGCCCATTTCCCTTTTGAATGGTGTCATCAAAATCATCACAAAGCTCCTTGCTAATCGGCTACAAGCTAAAATAATTCCTTTGATTCATACCAACCAGTATGGTTTTATAAAAAGCAGAACAATACAAGATTGTTTGGCTTGGGCTTATGAGTACATCTATCAATGCCAACATTCCAAAAAAGAGCTTATTATTCTGAAATTAGACTTTACAAAACCTTTTGATACAATTGAGCACAATACAATCTTGCTGATGATGAAGCACTTGGGTCTGCTGAAGTTTGGATTGATTGGATTCAGAGGATTCTTGCTTCTGGCTCTTCTTCGGTCCTTCTGAATGGTATGCCAGGCAACCACTTCCACTGCCAGACAAGGTGACCCCCTGTCACCACTTCTCTTTGTGCTTGCTGCGGATCTCCTTCAATGCATTGTCAACAAAGCCTATCAACAAGGTTTGTTTGAGCTGCCTATTCCTTCTTTTGAGCTGGATCAATTCCCCATTGTTCTGACGACACTATTCTAGTCATGAAAGCTTCTCAAAGAGAGTTATTCGCCCTGAAAGGCCTTCTCGAATCCTTCTCGCAATCGACAGGGCTGAGAGTCAACTACAGAAGTCTTGCCTTGTTCCCTTAAATCTTTCTCTTGAAACAGCTCAACTCCTTGCTGGTGTCTTCGGCTACAATTTGGAATCTCTCCCCTTTACCTACTTTGCCTTTGGGCACAACAAAACCTCGGGTTGAACATTATGGTCCCATCATGACTAAAGTTTAGAGAAGGCTCACGGCAATTTCTACCTTCCTGACCCATGCAGGAAGGCTTCAGCTGGTCAATTCAGTCCTCTCTTCACTGCCCACCTATGCCATGTGTACCTTGGAGGTTCCGGTTGCAGTCATTGAGTATATTGATAGAGCAAGACGTCACTGCCTTTGGAGAGTTTCAGATTCCAATGCAAAGATGAAACCATTGATGGCCTGGAGGAAATGTTCAAAGCCAAAAAGAAAAGGAGGATTGGGAATTATCAATCTTAGGAGTCAAAACAAGACCCTTCTTTTGAAGCATCTGGATAAATTTTATAATAGAAAGGATATCCCATGGCTGAGGCTGATCTGGAATGCACATTATTCCCAGGGTCAAGTGCCACATGCTTCGACAGATAGGGGTTCCTTTTGGTGGAAGGATGTCCTAAAATTATGTGACATGTTTAGAGGAATTGCAAAGTGCACTTTTGGAGACGGTTCCACGGTGCTTTTTTGGTCTGACCTTTGGGACGATAACATCCTGGAATCCAAATTCCCAAGGCTCTATTCCTTTGCCTGGAATAAGAACATTTCAGTGGCCATGTTTTTGTCTAATAACACGTTGGATGCCCAATTTCATTTGCCCTTATCAGAGCAAGCCCTCCAAGAATTCTAAAGTCTCCAGGAATTAATTCAAGATCTGCAGGTCGATCAGAATTCAAAAGACTCCTGGGAATACATTTCGGGAAGCAAGAACTACTCCTCATCGAAGTGTTGCAACTTGCCTTACAAGAATATACAGCACCCATCCCCTTTTCTCTGGATTTGGAACTCCAAATGTTGTAACAAACTTTGAGTTTTTTCTTGGCTCCTCTTGATGGACAGACTAAACACAACGAACATTCATTCTGAGAAGGAAAAAGCACAAGCTTCAGGGAAACAACTACAATTGTGTTCTATGCAGCAACAGCATTGAAGAAACTGCATTTCATTTGTTCTTCAGCTGCCCCTTTAGCCAAGCCTGCTGGCAACACCTTGGTATAAATTGGGACTTCACAATGGATTTTTTCCGGATGATGCAGCAAGCCAAGGTCCAACATAACAACCCCTTTTTTATGGAGACCTTCGTCATTGCCACCTGGAAAATTTGGAAGCAGAGAAACAACTTTATATTTGACAGAGGCCGGCCATCCTTTGACTCTTGGAAAAGCTCCTTCTATGAAGAAGTTAGACTACAGGCCCATAGATTCAGTTCTGCTAAGCGATCTGTCTTCCTCTCTTGTACAGCTGCTCTAGTTTAGCTCTGCTGCCCACCTCGGGCTTGCTTCCTTATCTTGTACAGAGTCGTTGCAGTTTTTATTTAAATAAAAAGTTTACAATGGGGGCCTCCCCTGCTGTATTTTCCGCTCAAAAAAAAAAACGTGTACAGTACTTGTCTACATCAAACATAGCTTGCCCCCACCCCCAAACCCACACCCGCTGTGGTGCTTCCATTGCCCCTGCTTGCATTATGTTTGTTTGAGTGCCATCTATTTATGTAAGAAGTTTGTGTGGACCAGGAAACAGGAACCATTTTTACTCATCATCAGAAAACAGTTATTGTGGATGCTGATGCTGGCAACTGTAGGAGAAAGATAGTTGCTTTTGTTGGAGGCCTTGATTTATGTGGCGGGCGATATGATACACCTTGGCATCCTCTATTTCGGACTCTTCAGAATGTGCACAAGGAGGATTATTACAATCCAAACTTTAATGTAAGTCTTGTTTCTGTGCAGTTTCTTATGTAATGATTCCTAGAATTTTCTTAATACTGAAAATGTAGGAAACTTTTATGATATTTTGTTGTTAATTTATCAAAAGGAAAATATGTTTAGCATAAGAAAACAAATAGTAACATTGACCTATTCTTTATCTTTTCTTTGTGGCAATACTGAAAATAGTTCTTTGCCATTTTCTAGCATAGGAAAAATGTTAGCACTTGCCCTATTTTCTTTATTTATTTTGTACTGATCCTGAAAAACAATTCTTGTCATTATTTTGCAGACAGTTGATTCTCGTGGTCCAAGGGAACCATGGCATGACTTGCATTCTAAGATCGATGGTCCTGCTGCTTATGATGTTCTACAAAACTTTCAGGAGCGTTGGTTAAAAGCGGCCAAACGCCATGGAATTAAAAAGTTGGCAAAATCGTATGATGATGCTCTGCTCAGCATTGAAAGAATACCAGAGATTATAAACATAAATGATGCAATATATTTTAGCGACAATGATGCAGAGACATGGCATGTTCAGGTGTTCATAGCATTCCTACATAGTTGAAAAGGAAAACCGACTTTTATCCCTTTCGTGCTAAGCACTGAATTTTCTTTTACTTTGGAATTCAGGTGTTTCGGTCTATTGATTCAAATTCTGCCAAGGGATTTCCAAAGGATCCACGAGCAGCAACCATGAAGGTAACTGTTATCTACCATCTAGCAGTACTATATTTTGTAGATTTTTCCGTTTTGATGTTGACTAACACTTCAGCTTTGGCCAACAGAATCTTGTTTGTGGAAAGAATGTGCTTATTGACATGAGCATACATACAGCTTATGTTCATGCTATCCGGGCAGCCCAACATTATATTTATATTGAGAATCAGTACTTCATTGGTTCTTCATTTAATTGGGATTCAAACAAGGATTTAGGTAAATAATGAGTGTCAACTTTTGCTTTGTGTTTTTCTATATAATACAATGCACAATGTTTCTTCCAGAAAAACATTCTACAGTCCTTTACCCCTTTCCTCTTTTTACTACACATCTCACCTGCTAACCTTTTCTACATGCTAGGGGCTAACAATTTAATTCCAATTGAAATTGCTCTCAAAATTGCAAACAAGATTAAGGCAAATGAAAGGTTTTCTGCATACATAGTGGTTCCCATGTGGCCTGAGGGTAATCCAACTGGTGCTGCAACACAACGAATTCTTTACTGGCAGGTTCACATTTTTCATTTGTCACTTCTTGTTTCATGTGTTCCTATAGATGATATGTTTTCATATGGCTTAATCACATCTTTTTTATATTTAAACTGCAGAACAAAACCATGCAAATGATGTATGAGACAATATACAGGGCCTTGAAAGAAGTCGGCCTGGATGATATGTATGAGCCTCAGGATTATTTGAACTTCTTCTGTCTTGGCAACCGTGAAGTTGATGACAGCACTAGCACTCCAAATGTTTCAAATACAGCAAATAATCCTCAGGTGACTACTTTCTTGTTTTTGTTCAACAAATTATGCTTACTTAGAGAGCAATTTTAATTTGTTGCTGCAAAAACATTTCAGTTAAGTACTCCCTTCATTACAAATTATAAGACGTTTTGGCTTTTCTAGATGCACGATTTTTCTATGTACTTGGATATACACTGTCTAGAGGCATAGTAAAAGCAATGTATCTAGAAAAACCAAAATGTATTATAATTTGGAATGGAGGGAATATCAAAAAGTGTTAGTAAAAGTATGACTTAACAGTTTTCCCTTTTTCTTGTCAAAGTACTGATGTGGTTCCTTCAGACCGTATGTTGATTTGGATTTTGTCCTCTCCACTGAATTTTATTGGGAAGTCAATGCAATAGGCATCCAAACAATAGAATTGATTTGTAGCCCAATGCAATGTCATGGCTGATTTGGTATTGGAGCCAATTCAATGCCAAGCCCTCCAATGTCCACATCCAAACACAGCCTAAAGGATATTGGTACAAGTTTTTCTTTAACCTACAGTATGGCCAAATGGCCACCTGACACTCAGAGGCTATATGGAAAACTAAGATATCCATGTAGGTTTTTGTTTGAAAAGAGCTTCTTGGTCAATGACTGAAGTGATTTGACTTACTGATGTGGATGCTTGACCAAACTTTGTGTCTTGTGGATACTGAACTAGCTCTGCAAATAGTTGTTACTCGTGGATATTGAATTTATAGTCGTTACCCTAACACTACTTGCCTTCATGCAATCATTGTTGGAATTGACCTTTTTCAATCTGTGTTCTTCTCCTGAATATGGCATGTATGCAAGCTTACTTTGCATTTAATGTTCAGGAACAAGCTAGGAAAAATAGGAGATTCATGGTCTATGTACATTCAAAAGGCATGATTGTGGACGATGAGTATGTTATCATTGGATCAGCTAATATTAACCAGAGATCCATGGAAGGAATAAGAGACACTGAGATTGCGATGGGAGCGTATCAGCCACAATATACATGGGCTAATAAGCTTTCTGCCCCACGTGGACAGGTATTGTCCCTTGTCTCAAGCTGACAAATATCCCCTAAGGTCCTATTATGAGATTGGACATGGAATTATTTATACTTTCATGTCCTCACTGCTACTGCTTTGATGAGGCTATACATTTGTTTAAGCTGTTTGTCATGTTAGGGGTCCAATTGATTTCATGACACACCTTGTGCCGTACACTAAATTTAATCTATTGATTAATTTTCAATTTGTAGATTTATGGCTACAGAATGTCCTTATGGGCTGAGCATATTGGAAGCATTGAGGAGCACTTCAACTATCCGGAGAGCCTGGAATGCATGAGACGTGTACGGCATCTTGGGGAGGAGAACTGGAAGCAGTTTGTTGCCGATGAGGTGACAGAGATGAGAGGCCACCTCATGAAGTATCCAGTAAGCGTTGACCGTAAAGGCAAGGTGAAACCACTACCAGGATGCACAACATTCCCAGATATGGGTGGGAACATCTGTGGCTCATTTATGGCCATCCAGGAGAACCTCACAATATGAGTTTTAGTTGTGCAATTATATAATGTCTGGTGGTTTCTGAGGGACCCTGGAGATCAAAGATAGAGCACTAGCTTATCCTCTTTCTTGAGAGCGTAGATAGGGTGCAAATTTTGCAAGCGGTACAGGTTGCAGGCAATTAGGGTAAATGCTACTAGGGCTTTCTCGCCTTGCCAATTTTCTCTATTGGTTCACAGTACATATAAGTAGGCAATCGATTTGTACCTTTACCTGTATATAGGAAAATTGAAGAGGTTCAGGAATATCACATTTGGATCTACTACCAAGATAGTACATGTAAATCCAGGAAGTTAAGTGTTCAGAGTGTAAATTGATCCTGCAGAGTATTCTAAAGTATTTTCCCCTGTGGGGTGTATATTTGATAAAATCGTGAATTCCTTATTTCTTGATCATGCCTTTGCAGCATAATTCTTGCGCATTATTCTCGCGAGATGCTGAACAATGCATCTCAAGGGGTGTGAGGGATTGGAATCAACAAGCGGATGGTAGAAGTATGTCTAGTGAGGGGATTAAAAATTGTCTAGATAAAAATTAAACCTACTCTAAACCAGTTACTACCCAGTTATACAGATGTGTCGATATTCATTATCACAGCCTAGACCATGCTGAAACAATTGATCATTTCCTCCACCTCTCGGCCTGAATTTTCACCCCCATATACCTTCCGAGCATCATGACGGTGGCCTGCGGGTTGGTCCCCGGGGAGTACCTGAAGGTGGAGCTGTCGATCACCCTGAGCCGCTGCACGCCGAACACCCGGTAATCGTCGTCGACGACGGCGCCGACCTGGCACCCGCCGTGGTAGTGCCAGATGGTCATGACGGTGTCCCTGCAGTACTGCTCGGGCGTCCGGGAGTCGTTGACGTGGCGCGGCAGCAGGTTGACGGGGAAGTTGGCGGAGTCGGTGAAGATGGACTCCACGGACGCGTTGGCGTAGGTGAAGTTGGCGAAGGCCCGGGACTGAATGACCCGCTCGATGGTCTGGATGCCATGCACGCAGCGCTCCAGGTCCTCCGACTCCTGGAAGTAGTTGAACGTCACCGCCGGGTTGGCGCGCGGGTCGGCGGACTGCAGCTCGATGTGGCCCGACGACACGGGGCCCAGGATCTTCTCCAGGATGAAGCCGCCCCGGAACGCCCGCCTGTCCAGCCGCCGCATCTCCTCCGCCGCGCGCTCCAGGGCCTCCGGCGTCCTCTGCTTCGGCGGCAGCGTGCCCAGCTGCCCGGTCTGAGGAGAGAAGAGCCCGAAGTTGGGAGCTAGGCGGCGGGCGCCCTCGGACACGTGGATGCCGAACTCGGAGCCGCCGACGCCCTCGATGAAGCTGCCGGAGCGGGTGATGCCGACGACCTGCACGAGCGAGAGCGAGACGGGCACCGGCGACGGGATGAACACCGAGTTCATGGGGTTGTCGGCCACGCCCTGCCCGACCATGGGCTGGTCCACCAGAACCTGGACGCCGTGGGCCTCCAGGTGCGCCTGCGGGCCGAAGCCGCTCAGCATCAGCAGCTGCGGGCTCCCCAGCGTCCCCGCCGACAGGATCACCTCGTTCTTGGCGCCGTCGCGGAGGTACACCCGGTGCTGCACGCCCAGCGGGTCCGTGAACACCACGCCGTACGCCACCGGGTACGGCACGCCCTCCTGCTGCCTGAAGAGGATCCTCGAGACGGTGGCGTAGAGGAACACGGTGAGGCCCCGGGGCCGCGCGTGCCGGAGGAAGTCGGCGGCGGTGTGGCGCTGGCCGCTGTTGTCGAAGATGGTGCCCCCGATCTTGGTGCCCGGGACGTGGTCGAAGGTGAAGCCGTTGTCGGGGGTGACGCCGGCCTCCAGAAGCGCGTCGCGGAGCGCGGCCTGCCACGGGGGCACGTCGGGGCGGAACACCAGCGCGCGCTCCACCCAGCGGTAGGACGAGTTGACGAGGCGGGTGTCCCACCCGGCGGCGCGCACGTAGTCGTTGCTGGCACGCGTGTAGAACCCGGCGTTGAGGCAGCTCCCGCCGCCCAGCACCCGGGCGCGCGCGTTCACCACGCCGTCCTCGGAGATGAACCGCTGCGCGGGCGACGCCGGGGACGTGTCCGCCAGCGCGTCCGTGAAGTGCTGCTGGTTGGACATGTTGCGGTAGGGCAGGCCACCGCGCTCCAGGAGCAGCACGCGCGAGTGCTCCGACAGCGTCGCCGCCAGCGGGCAACCCGCCGTGCCGCCGCCGATCACGATGTAGTTGTACTGCGACACCAGGGGCGCGTCCTGTGCGTGGCGCACGAACCGCAGGTTCTCCAGTGGTTCTGCTGCACACGTGACCATGCACCAATTCACACGTTTATTTGCAGAACTGCAGAAATTCCAAAGAAACGAATGAAGTCCGGCACGAACCATCCTCCGAGGGCGCGACGAGGCACGAGGAGCCAAGAATGACGGCCAAAACCCCCAGCGCGACCGAGCTCGGAAGCCCAGCAGGCGCCATTTTCACCGGCTAATTAAGCAGCAGCAGTGATCAGATAGGAGAAAAGTTCGGCTCGCTTATATATTCGGAGTTAGCTCATGGGTAGATCGAGAGTAGATGTTCAAATAAAATAAAATACAGCACGGTTGTTCTACGGTGCAAAGATGAGCTGCGAGGAACCGAGGAGGTGATAATTTTCAAAAGGATGCAGGAGGGATCTGAGCTGGGTGACGATATGCGTGAGACCATCAGCAAGCAGGAGAGTTTACTTGCCAATCTTGATATTATTTTGCAGGTATCATTTGCATGCTTTTCATACATGAACTGGTATATAGTATTTTTAATCTATGTTTGATGCGGCCTCCACGTCTTGCTTAGTTGCTTTCTATGTGGAAGTTGGAGAAACAAGTTGTGTAAGTGGAAGACCTTCGACGGGTTGGTTCTATGCAAAAAGAAGGAAGAAATTGTAGAGTACAGTATATTCCACGAAATTTCAATGTATAGTAGGTGGATGACTCTAAAGCTGAAAGTTTTGATGGCTTCCTATGGCTCCAAACAGGAGTAGTAGTTCCGAAACAAAGAAAATGGAAGGGGGAATGCTAACTGCATTATCTATATTTTCCCTAGAATGTGTTGATCCTGTTTCCTTAACTTTGTCTTAGTAGCTAAAGGGTGATTAAGATTTTTTCTCACCAACTTAATTCTTATTCAAATGTCCAAGTTTCTGCATAAACGGAAGATCCTGCTGAAGCCCACGGAGAAATCAAAGGTGAAACAGAGGAGCTGCTCTGCTCGTATGAAAAAGTGGATGGAGCACTTTCTGAATAAAGAACAAGAAGCCTGAAGACATGGAGGAGCTTCTGTGACGGTAGTGAGAGAGAGGATGGTTTTTCTTCTCATCTTGTTTTTGGCCTGCGTGTCATGGTTGCTTATGGAGGCTGTGGTTTTAAACTACTAGTTTGCTGCTGGTTTTCCTAAACATATTTGCTTTCTTAAAAGCAGAGTAATCTCATTCCCATGCTAATTGATAAAAATGGCACCCTAGCTTTGGAAATGGCACCCTAGCTGGTGCATCAGTGATAAAAATCCTGCTGCGCTGTACAATGTCTTTTGACACCAGCGCCGAGCATAAACCAAGGAAAAATTTGAACTCGATTGCTTCTGTGCTGTGTCTGCACAAAGCGGTCGACGAATATAATAAAAGTAAACCACGTCAATACTACCACTCCCAGCTCCCGTATGCTAATTGCGAACTGGCGTTCGCCGCCACAACCATGGCAGGCGTAGCCGCGCAGGCGCGCAGCCACCTACCCCAACCTGTTACACTTCCTCTCTTCCTTGCTTAGCCGAACAAAGGAAACGGAACGAAACAAATCAAGACGATAGTGTCCCGGCCGGGCACGTCAAGGATTTCCAGCAATGCGACGTCTTATTTCTGCTCGTGAACCTAATAACAATTGTGTGCATCACAAGACGCGTTCGCGTCGCCCACGCGCGGGCGGCCTGGGGCGGAACCCTAGCCGGCCGCCGCCAACTCTCCCTTCCCCATCTCCGCCTCGCCGCCGCCTGAGCACGCCGCCCGGACGCCAGCGCGGCCCACGAGGATGTTGGCGGTAGGGCGTAAGGCCGGGCGAAGCCTCTTGCTCCAGCGCGTTGGAGGGGGCGCGTCATCGGGGAGCGGGCGGCGCTGGTTCTTCTCCGGCGTGTGGTGGCGGCGCCAGCTCCCCCCGACCGGATCCACACCATTCACCACTGGTTTCGCGCGGCCCCCTCCTCTTCACCTCCCCTCGTCTCATGGCGGTCCGGTTCTAGCTCTCCAACGGCTGGATCCAGATTCGCCAGCCTCTGGTGGTGGAGGTGGGGGGGGGGGGTGCGGCGCGGTGCTGCCGGCGAATGGCCGGGCTGCTGCCCGGATGTGGTGAGGAGGCGGCTGTGTGATACAGGGGAGGAGTGGTGGAGGTGCTGCGGCGGTGGATACTGCGGCGGCGCCGGCGTCGACGCCGATCGTGTGGGCTGGGCCTCGGGCCTGGATCCGCGCGGAGACGGTCGGCGGCGAGGGATGTGGTCGCGATGGCAAGGGTTGGTGGCGGACGGCGTGACGGCGGATGCTCTGTTCCCGCATGCGGCTGCACGGCGCCGAGCACGGGCGTCTGTCCACGTCGGCTGGAGTCGTCGCCCCGGGCGACGTTTTTCGCCCGGCGACGGTGGTGCGGCTTTTCTTTGGTGGCGCCGCGGCGGCGTGGCCGGCCATGCCTGTGGCTCGTGGACGGTGCCATGGTGTTGCTGATGCGGTGCCGGGCACGGTGGATGTCACCCTACTCCGTCGTGGATCGCCGGCGGATGCGGGGGGCAGCGGCGGGATTCTTCCCTATCTGCTTGCCCCCTCCTTCTTCTTGATGGTGGACTCTTTGTGGCGGTGGCTGGGGTTGTGCTGGCTTTGGGGGCGGTCTTCGTCTACGCCGTCCCTCCCCTATGCCCCCGTCTGTCCTCGTGGGACGGTCATTATGAGGGCGGAGGACATGGCGTCTGCGTGGGTGCTAGTCTGGGGCTCTGCTCCAGATCTGGTACCTTCGCGGTTCCAACACGGGAGCTCGGTCGGCGGCAGTGGCCGGCGGCGGCTACGACTACGGCAGGCGGATGGTGGACGTACATGGTGGCGGGAGGCTGGTGTTCGGCGGGTGGTTTGGCGGGGTGCGGGCGCAGGTCTGAGGCTGCTCGCGTGGCCAGCGCGTCTACCCCGGTGAGCTTTCTTCTAGATGGCCGGCAGCGACGACTTGGTGTCTCGTAGGGACCTAACATCTTGACCGACGTCTGTGCTATGGGTTCTTTTGACGAAAGCCTGGCAACGGCCTGTCTTGGACGAGCGACGGTGACACTTGGGCGTTGTGACCTTCTTGAAGGCGTCGCTGTAGATTAAGGCTCGGTCGGGGTGTCTCGGGCAGGGCTGGTTCGTCATTCACGTTGTTTTGTTACGCGGTGAGTCGCAGTGGTGTAGTTTTTTGTTTTTAGTTGTTTTCTTTAACCTTCTGGTGGAGTGGTGGCTCGTGTCGATAACTCAATCCGACCGAGTTAAGTGGTGTCAATTAGTTGCTCGCGTCGATGACCCAATCCGACCGAGGGGTTGAAGCTTGTGTCGATGTCCCAATCCGACCAAGCAAGGAGTTGAGTGGGGCGCCAGTTGTAGCGCGAGTCGAGTTGTTTTGGTATCTAAGTATGCGGGTGGGATAAGGTACCTTCCGCAATTGTTTGTTTTTTCTGCTCGTCTAATAAAAATCACGACAAAGCTTTTGCCGTCGTTTAAACAAAATTCTGCTCGTACGCTCGAGTCGAGCCCATGCAGTATGTACGAGACACATGACTGGAACACAAGCAGAGCGTTCCTGCCCGAGCCCGACCGCTCACGTCGTCGGCGCCTCGCGTTCCATCGGCAGGAGGCTCCGGGCGATACATACAGATACAGGTCTCTGGCTGCGCGTGATCCACCGTTCACTTCATTTGTTGGCGCCGTCGCCGGAGTTGGAGTTGGAGTTGCCGGCGGCGTGCGGCGTGATCTTGATGACGAGGCCGGGGAAGACGTCGTCGGGGTCGTGGACGTGCGGGTTGTGCTCCAGGATGTAGGGGTCGCCGCACCTGGCGCTGATGCTGTGCAGCGTCTCCCCCTCCGCCACCACGTACAGCTCCTCGCACGGCCGCGCCGCCAGCCGCGGACCGCGCACCACCATCGACCCGCCTCTGCTGTACTGCTCCTCCTCGTCCCCTGACCCGGCGAGCGACCCAACGACCATCACGACGAGCGCCAGAAGGGCGCACCACGACGCCACGTCTGCTGCCACCGACCGACGTCGCTGTCCGGCGGCCATCGTCAGGACCAATGTGAGAGTTTGAAGTGTAGTAGCCTAGTATGGTAGGTGTTTCTGTGTGTGTGTGTGTGTGTGTGTCTGAACTTGAGAGTAGCTAACGGGTTTATATAGACGAGGGCGAGGAGAGTGGACTGCCGTGGCAAGGGGCAAGCTAAGCTAAGACACTGACATGACGGATGAGATGGTTCCGTATAGACGTCGGCGTGGTGCGATCGAGCAAAAGATGAACAGAGTAGTACCAATAATTAATTCATCGGAATACTTTTTTTTGTTTCCTTTGATGATCTTAGAACGTGACAACGTTTGAGTGTGACAGCAACAGATGAAAAGAGTATAGTAGTACAGAGGCACGTTACAACTCACAACCAATAACACATGTTTAAGCTGTTCATAGTGTTTTTAAATCTTACAAAAGAAAAAAAGAAGAAAAGAAAAGTGGACTAACTGTGTGTCAGTGTGAGTGCGTCGCAAAGTGCCGCAAAGCCCACGGGCGGCACACCCAATTGTGGAACGTGATTACATGTCATCCAAACGTTCGTGAACCTATCTATATACTTGTCGCTGCGCCTGCAGAACTGCCACGATCTCCTTAAGTCCAAGAAAGCAGCTGATCTGGGTCTGGTGCTGTCCTTTGTGGTCATCTTAACAAAACCTTACCACCATTTCGCACGGTGCACGCCGCCCGGATCCTCGGCTAGCATGGGGAACCCGTGAACGTGAATCCATCGGTGGAGACGGATATATATATGCTAGTTTAGTCGATCACGAATATGTGTAGCCAAATGATTCCTGCAGGTCGATCTTGAGGCCTGCCTGCCTGTGGAAACGATTCCCTCCAAATGCACCTAGAATTGTCAAGAGATTCAGAGACAGAGCGGGGTTTGCCGTGCTTGAGAAGGAGGTGAATCTTGTTTCTTCTTCTAATTCTAATTCTAATTCTAATTCTAATTCTAATAATACAACAGACACGGCGGTGCGACGTATGTATGGTACGATTCGGTTCACAGCGATCGAGCATGCGAGCTCTGACGCTATCCAGTGCGGGCGCGGTCCCATGCATGCGAGACGTACAGCCAATCTCCATCGCGTCCGTGTTCTAGAGCTCGTGCGAACCCAGCCGACATGCGCGCGTTCGCCACGGGCCACGGCGAACAGGCAGCGGCGGCGGCGGCCGGCAGGTGGCGCGCTCGACGCACCTCCCTCAGCACGACGCAACACTGAACCAACAGCTCAAATTATTACTCGTCAGGCGTCAGCGGGGTTGGGGCCGGGGCCGGGGCGTGGCCAGGAAATTAAACTCCCATGCGTGACTGTCTGTGTCTGGCGTCGTCTCACTGCCTGAGACAGCGCAGCTATTCGCAGTGTGGCACGACCCAGCGATGCGTGGAATCGCTTTGCGCTTCTTCTCGGACGGCTCTTTGAAATTTTGGGCGTAATCCCTTTGCATGCGGCGGCTGTAAGTTCGCGCATGCTCATTGTAGCCGCCGGACGGACTTTCCATCTGGCCATGCTTCAAGCACAGGATCGGGGGAAAAACAGAGCTGTCGGTGGGTTAGGCCGGAGCACACTTGACACTTTGCTGTTGCACAGCGCGCCGTTTCTCCGTTTCATCACGTGGATCATGTTGCCGATTGTTGGATGGTTGTTGGTTCTGTAATCTCTCCGTTATCGTTGTTCTCAGTAATACTTCCTAGGATATTATTTATCTGTTCACATGGAGTCTGCTTTTACCAATCCCAGTCAAAAAATGAGACACCACACGAGATAGAGAAGCCTTACGTATCATGCATCTCTTCTATAGAAACGATTCGTATTATTTGTTGTGTAACTTTTTCATCTCCTAAAAGATTACCAATGCCTGTACAAGTGAATAGGACAGAGTAGATATATAAGTTATTTTAAGAGATGACCTTAACACTAATTTAGGATATCATAAAGTACTGCTATAGTACATTATTACTAAAAAATCGTCTCCTATATTTATTTATTTATTTATTTAGGAATAGAGGAGAAGGGGTTCTCAATTTTACATAGAAGAGAATACATTTCTTTTAAGAGATTTATTAATATCTTAAATATTACAGGTATGTAAGGGATGAGATTTATGAGCATCTCCACTAGATCCTTCTATTTCTTCTCCCTATAAACAAGACCTCTCGAAAGTGACATTAAGATACGAGACCTTTGCTCTAGCAGATTGCCTAAAACCCATGCTGACTAATTGAAGAGAGGGATAGGGATCCCCTCTCTTTAGGAGAGATGGTGACAGATTTAGGAGATATCCTAAAGAATATAGGGATATGAGATGTTGTCGCCGCTACACAATCTTATTCAAACAATATGAGATTATAAATGTCATTCTCGCTTCTCGAGATGTTAATAATTTTTAACTTTGACCAAATATATAAAAATACATTAATATTTATGGTACGGTGCATAGTTACTATCACCAGGTAGATTGTTGAACATATTTTTATAATAAATTTATTTAAGGTACAAATGTTACTAATATTCTCTATAAATCTAGTCTTGAGAAAGTTTGAGCAATGTGAATTTTATAACGACATTTATTTAAGGATGAAGGTGAGTATTTCGCTATCTTTTAAAATACGACTTACTACCTTTTAGGTATATAAGAAAATGGATATGGCTCTAGGTAATCGGCACGAGTAGCCTTAATCATCCGTATTGCATTTCTTTTTATGCTGGAGCTTAGTCTTTCCCGAATACAGTGGTGGCAGGTACAGACGAATATCTCACGAAAATTGGTGCGGTGTGACCGGAACCCTGACCGGAAAATTCGTGAGTATAACCGACCGTTGACGCTTATCTGAATGGCCAGGATTTCATTAAGATCCATGTCAGGCCCACTACTAAATGCACTTTACTATTTGAATACTGGCATGGAAGGGGGCTGCGCCTGCAAAAGCCTGTCACCATACAGGAAGTTAACCAATCACGAACGCTACCTAGGCACAGCGGCCGCTTATATTCGCGACGGTGCTTTTTAGGAGAAGCGGACAATGGCAAGCCTCTTGTAGCTGGCTATTTACGGTAGCAATAGCCGATTTAGAAATGTTATTAGAGGGTGTTATTAGAGGCAGTTGGGTTTGCAGCCACACATCGTCACACCACAGCAATGGCGAGCCATAACACAGCAATGGCGAGCCATAAGAATCTTTCGCTTGTTTGGATGGTTATTACTATGCAGTCAAGACAGCTACAGAATTAAAGTGTAAAAGTTAATACATAAAGCGTCGCAATCGTAATTTGTCGAGTATTTTTTCTTTACCGAGTGTATTTTTTCGAGCACTCGGCGGAAAGGCTTCTTTGCCGAGTGACAGAAGAAACACTCGGAAAAAGACTTCTTTGCCGAGTGCCAGAAAAAACACTCCGCAAAGAGAAGCCTCTTTGTCGACTGTAAAAAAAAGCACTCAGCAAGAAAAATTCAAATTAAATTTTGAAGCCCTAAACAAATTCAAATGAAAAAGTTTTCAACTACGAAGTTGTTTAACTCATCAAGGTCTACAAAGTTTATTTTGATCATTTCTTCATTTGACAAAATAAAAATAAATTTGTTCACAAGTCTTATATGTCTCTCTAATAGTTTATGAAACTACAAGAGAAGATATAAGATTTGCGAACTATTGTTAGAATCACCACTTTAAATGATCAAATGACCAATCACCCAAAATAAAATTTATAAATCTTGAGAAGTTATGAAATACTGTAGTTGAAAATATTTTTATTTGAGTTCACCTTTGCCATGTTAAACTACGTTTGAATTTTAAAAATTTAAAATACAGATTTTTTAAATGACCTCGGATGAAAATACACACAAAATAAGGTTTTTAGATCTCAAAACGATGAAAGGTTATAGTTGACAACTTTTTCATATGAGTTCATCTTGCCATGCTAAACTTACGTTTGAATTTCTCAAATTTGAAATTCAAATTTTATAAACGACCTCGGATGGAAAAACTTCCTAAACAAAAAGTGTAGATCTCAAAAAGTTATTAAACTTTGTAGTTGATAACTTTTTGATTTGAATCCATTTAGGGCATAAAAAAAGTAATTTATACTTGGTTTGATATAATATGTGGGGAACTAAAACTAGTTATAGACACATGTAATTGTGTAGTGTAGTGATTAAGGTAGAAATCGACGAGAGAAAGGTCCCCCAATTAAAAAAATTTCTATTATTTTTCGGGGTTTTTTATTTTTCTCTGCCGAGTGTCCAACGCGTGGCACTCAGTAAAGAAATCTTTACCGACTATTTCTTTATCGACTGATTTTTGCCGAGTGCTTCGGTAAAGCTTTTACCAAGTGTCGTACTCGGTAAAGCCTTTGCCAAGTGTAAAATAGACTTTGCCGAGTGCGGCAGTCATTCGACGTGACGCTGAAAAACTGTGCCCACAGGTATGGTACGCCACACCATGCCGCAATTTGGTCATAATAATCGATCTGCCAAACTAGTTTTACTTGCGACATGCGACATGTTCGATTTCCTTCCTTCCACGCTACTTACAATCGACAAGCTAATAGGTTAGACACTTGTAGCAACCTACACGAACAAACACCGCACCAGCTCGAGCACCAGTTGATCCACCAGCATCCCCGCCACCATAGAACCGACCTCCCGCTCCTCCTCGCCCACTTGCATCCACCGCCGACCGCGCTCCATCTCCGCCACGATGGCCGCCCCGCTGCTGAGCACGTCCGGCAAGCCCCACCGCTCAGTTCCCGTGCCCTCCAACCATCCCCTGGCCGCCGCTGCGACCACAACAGATTCGCCGTCTACCACCCGCTCAGCCTTTCGTTGCAGCACGCCACCGGCCGCCGCCGGTCCATGGAGAGAGAGAAGCAGCTCGGACTCGGCGTGCGCCTCCGAGTGCCGCCGGCG
This sequence comes from Bothriochloa decipiens, assembly GCA_023333625.1. Classification (NCBI taxonomy): domain Eukaryota; kingdom Viridiplantae; phylum Streptophyta; class Magnoliopsida; order Poales; family Poaceae; genus Bothriochloa; species Bothriochloa decipiens. Next base: position 69,432,839 of record CM041628.1, read on the forward strand.
TTTCATCTCCACAAAGAAGTCGAGCAGGAGCCGTTCGGACACGTCGTCCAAGCCCGCTGAGACCGTGCCCATGAGCAGCGAGATAAGGCCATCGTCCTCTTCTGGCACGTCATGGACGCGGCCGGCGCCGCGCTGATCGCTGCCTGCGCATGTCGGCGTTGCCGCGTCTTCCGTGCGGCACTGCATCATCTGCTGCGCCTGCGGTGGGACGGCGGCGGCGGCGGGGCTGTCGGGGTCTGACGTGGCGGCGAGGCGCGCGTCGAGATCCAGCGGGGTCAGCTCGTCGTGGCTCCCGAACCGTCGGATCTTGTGCGTCTTTCTTCCTGTTGCATGATGACAAAGGAAAACATTTATATAGCGAGCTTTGTTACGGTGCTTGAGAGGAACCACCGGCTCCTCCCGTGTAAAATAATTACCGCATCTATTAATTGCGAAAATTAATTAATCTAATTAAGGGCAGTTTAGTACTTGTGCACTTAATCCCTAACTCCCTGTTGCTAACCCAGTTCAAGAGAAGCTGCTCGGTGCCCTGCTCGCGGCGGCGGAGAGGGAGATGGCCGGAGATGTGGCCGTGCGCGATCTGCTAGTTAGTACACCTTGCCTAGGAACGCGAAGAACGCCGCCGGCTGCCTGCCCACGGCCACGATCCTCTCGATCCCGGAGCTCTCCAGCTCAGCCATGTCCTTGAACACGTTCTCCAGCGACGAATAGTTGGCCGCGGCGGTAGACGTACCTGTCCTGTCCCCATGTCCATGTCGGCCTGGCTCTGGTTCTCCTGCCGCCGCGTCCTGCCTGCCATTGCCGCCGTCGCCGTTAGCGGCAAAGTTGAAGGCTGTGCAGCGGGTGTGGTTGTCGCAGGGGTTGAGGCAGACCCAGCAGAACTGGTGCCTGGGTCACCTTCGTCAGTTTGGGCTTCAGCGGCACCTCTGACCTCCCTTGCTTGACGAGGTCCAGTACGCCTCCGTCGATGCCTACCTCGACTTCCGCCTCGGCGTCGTCCTCGTATGCCCTGGCGGCGCCGCGACTCGAACTCCCTCCCGAGAGCCCAGCAGCGCACTCCATCTCGGCCAACGCATCCTGCGCGCCATCGTCGACCCGACGCCTCATGCTCCCGTGTTGTCATCCACGGTGCGACTCCCGTCCAGCGCCCTCCCGCCGTCGTCCGCCAAGCACCTGCTCAGTGCTCCCTGGTTCTTCTCGATGGGCAGCCGGCACCGGCGCGCACACCCGGCGCCCATGGCACCATCTTCGTTTTCTTTTTGATTCAGACAAGCAGCTTCTAAGATCGCTAAAATACTATGGCACCCTTAGAACTTAGTTCCGGGGCCACATATATGTTGGTTACGGTCCATAACTTAAGTTTCTTTCATTTGGTTTCTCCTAATTCTAAAACGTTAGATCTGACGAGATGAACGGCTCTCTATATTTCATATAGCACGTAGAAAAGGTATACGTGGATAGTTGAATTGGTAAGTCAAATTATGTCAAACTAAACGACACGAACACATAGGCAGCAAAGGACAAGGAGATTAGCTCGATTGCCTTTTTCCTATCGTCACTGGTGATGTGGGTCCAGCAGGATCTCCCTATCCTGTCCGACAGTTGTACGTAAACATTTGGCACGGCTTTTGGGGGTGTCCGTATGCTGTCCGGGCAAAAGACAGGAACAGAGTAGGTAGAGCCCGGCACCGCCCGACGAACACAGTAACACTGCTAGGCCTCTTCTTACATTTATAAGATTAGTTACACGGCATTATGACCCCAATAATTCGTGTGCATGTAGCAGTACTTGGTATATTAACCGCATTTGAGCGTATAAACCGGACGACATTTCTAAAGGCACGGTTTGCTCAGTGCCTGTGTGCCTCTACTCTGTCTGGTACATTTTTTCCAACTGTCACGACGCCACTGCACATGACCTCAACCTGTTCCGTGGATCAGGAAGAACCAACCGATCGGGTACGCAAAGGTAGCACGTGAATAAATAAAAATGATCAGTTAATTAGTCCTGAACTCTTGTGTTCTTCCTGCGACCGTTTTATTGCTGAATATATATGCTCAGAGATGATGATGACGACTTACTCTGAAGACGTGCGAGGCTGAAAGAAGGTGGGGAGCAAGCGACGCCGGCGTCCCCCAACTCGTCGTCGTCGTCGAAGGGAAAGTCCATGACGGCCACGGGGCTGAGCTGCTCCTTGTCGTCCGCCTCCGACGACCCCGACCCCGACCCCGACCCCGAGCTGCTGGACCCCTCCTTGGACATCACCCTCTTCGTCGCCACCTGCTGCATATTATTGCACGGCAGACAACATTAGCAACGGTTGATACACAAAACATAACATAGCAGTAAATAATTCAGCACGGCAACAGCGGTACGGAACGAGCAGCAAACCGGACGATCGAGCACGCGCGCGTGGCTGGCGCTGGCCGGTCTCGCCGTGCGGCCGTCCCGTCCCGGTCCCCGGCGGCATGCGGTGTAGTGATGCCGTGGACTGAACTTTTCGTAGAAGATAAAGGAGACACCACGGGCGACAGCAGAACGTGATTGGGGGATCCGATCCAGAGGTGGTTTCATTTCATTTGACGAACTAGCCGTAACGTAACCGGGCGTGAATCGGTTAATGCTAATCCACCAGGTCAGGCCATTAAACCACAAGTGGGCATCATCGCCTTCGCCTCCGCGCGCACATGCGGTGCAGACAAAGATACGACACGGCACTGGTACGCCGTACGTGGGCCTGGAGCCTCGAGGTTGCCGCCGTATACGTACACGTACGAAACGTGTGTATGCGCATGGCTACGAGCGAGGCAAATTGGCAATGGCGTCGCGGCTTCTGCTCGTGCTGAGCGGCGGGGACAGGCTCACGTCCTACTACATTTATGCGGGCAGCAACTTTTTCCGCCGTCTGGTGGTGTCCACAGCCCACGCCGCGAAGCGGCGAAGGCAGGAGCAGGACGCTGGGCCGCCAGGGCAGCGTCGACGTTCAGTTCAACACTGAACAGGGCGGTTTTAGTGGGTGGCCGGACAACGAGCAGCTGAGCGCTAGGCAGTTTGCAGTCGACCGACTGTTACGTAGTACAGGGCCAGACAACTGGTACCGCCAACTAACTTAAAAGCTGTCTCGAGAAGATGGCTCTCGATTCGCACCAACTTAATCCTACTAGCTAATATTAGTCAGCGGCCTCGAGGCCAGGCCAGGCCATCAGGGTAATCAGCTAGCATTGCAAGGCACAATGCTCTCCCAAGCACAGTCCAAGCAAGGCACCGTCCGTCGTAAATAAGCTGTTTTGGGCCCTATGCTTAGCTCGTTCAGTTCCATGACAGATACAGAACACACACAGCAACCCCTCGACCGGCTGAGTAACAAGCTAACACTGGTCGTACCGTCATGAACCCCACGCACGCAGATAATAACTCTGCAACAAAGAGGGCCGAGTAGCTAGGCACATTCTCGCCGTACGTGCGTCAATGCCGAAGCTCATGGGGTTATGTAGATGAATATGGGCACAGCCGATCGATCGATCGATCGAGAAGATGCGCATCAATGAGTGGGGCTTGGCTTGGCTTGGCTTCCGTGATCGTTTTATGGCTAAATCCACTTGCATACAAGAGCATACTACACGACATGGAGTAATAGTAGATAGCGTTTAAACGGGTAACGAAAACCATCCTGCCTGCGCGGCAATGGTGCTGTGTAACTGATTGAGCTATCAATGTACGTAGAGGAAAAAACCGCAATCAACAATTACATTACCTCGTGCTCGTCTCCGGCGGCGGCCTGCGAAGGATGGTGGCGGACGCTTTCCTCGGTCGCCGACGACGAGAAGTCGGACTCGGACCGCGACCTCCTGCTCGTCCTCCCGGACGAGTTCACGCTGGACTCCGACGACGACGTCTCCAGCTCCTCTGAGCCGATGGATGCTGCCGTCGCCGCGGCGGCGTCCTGCTCCTGCTCCTCGTCGCGGCGCCTCCAGAAGCTGCCCCGCCTGCTGAGCCTGCGCGAGAGGCTCCTGGAGAGGTGAGACAGCTTGCTCGGGCGGCGCCGCAGACGCAGCGAGGGCGACGACTCGAGGAGGTGCCGCATTGGCGCCGGCGCTGACTCGCCCAGGCGGCGCGGGTAGCAGCGGAACCCCGCGGCGCTGCACGAGTCGCAGTCCAGCTCCAGGAGGTCCTTGAGCCTCAGAGGAGTCGGCGGCGGCGTCCCACCCGCGCCAGCCATCACCGGACCCGATCGCCGGGCACTGCACTGCACGCGTGCGCGGCTTCCTGCGTCCCCTGATGTTCTGTGGGAGGGAAGCTGCAACTGAGCACTCAGCTAAAGGTTAAATATGCGAAACGCACGGGGGATCACGACGAAACGAAACCGGCAGTGTGCGTGCGTGTGACCTTGTGTTGGCTCGTTTGCCCCGAGCGCTACACGGGCAATGCGATGCTGCTGCTGCGCTCTACCAAGCGCCGACCCCTGCTACTCGTGTGCCGTGGTTGGTTGGTATCACACATTATTCACACCCTCCCGGGGCGGGCAAATGGCGAATTGATGAGGCTTTGGACCAGGCACTGCCGCACGATCGCGGCTGCTGGTGGTGGCTGCCTTGTTTGTACTCGACGAAACTAGACGCTACTGGGTCGACGACGCTGGTATATACTGCTGGTCCCATCGAACAACACGCATTGACCGCAGGAACCTTCGGCGCGCGAGCTCTGGGCTCTGGCGCTGTCACGAATCGATTCGATTCGATTCCATCGGCGACGGCCAGATTTCAGTTCACAACCTTACCTTCAGCGCGTACGGAGCTACCGCTACGAGTCAAGCTCCAGCTGACTGCCTCGCGTACGGAGAATATGAATCTGTATTTTATTTAGTCTCTAGACTAGATTCGAGTTCCAGCTAGCTGTGCCAATCCTCTGCCGCCTTCTGTCTTGTCCTCTGGTACGGGTGATTATTTCAACTACGAACGTGCAGGATCTACTGTCCTGCCATTTTCAATTTCGAATGCGCGTGTGCAGGTAATCGATCGGCTCCAAGCTCAAACTGAACCGGCGGCACCAGGGGAGGGACAGATGCAGCGTGGTTTGCGTGCATGCACGGGCAACGGCGGCAACAGCGACGGCACCGGCACCGGCATGGAGCCAGAGGCGCTTTAAGGTCGCCACTACTGGCTGCCTCCTCTCCTCCCGCGGTCCATGCATGGCGAGCAATGACCAGGCAGGCCAAGTGTGCTCCTGGACGATGATCACGTCAAGATAGATGTTGTTGGTGTTTGTCTGACAGACTGACAGCACTGGGGTCGCCCTGTGGCTAGTAATACGACCTCACGTATTGCCGTGACGACTTCAGGTCAGGAAGGCCGGCAATATGCTTAAGGTTGTGAGCGAGGACTAGTATGTCCGTAGGGCACAGTATGCTTGTACTCCCGCAGGCGGATCCTCCTCCGCACCAATTTCGTTTTACACTGGATTCATTGTTGTGTCAATAACAGCGCTCAAGAATTTGACTCTTGGGTGAAGCGGTGCCACACGAGGGGTGTGATTATTGGCCCCCTCTACATGGGGCTTAATGTTTAAGGGTCTATTGTTAATAACTTATTTGGACTCTTATATATATATATAAAAAAAAACTAGCAATTAAGGAGCAAGACTATCACAGCATCTGATTCCTCTAATGCTAATCAAGAAGTAGTGACAAGGATAAAGCAATCCAAAGCCCAAGAAGTTATGACAAGGTCCAGGTAAACCCCGAAGCCCATTCAAAGTATGCCGGCGTAAACTAGATAACACAATTGTCTAGGAAATGCAATGGGCACCGGTTCTTTTGTTTTTTTGCAACAACTACCGGAAAAACAGAAGCCGCAACCATACAACAGCCAGAGAGATTTATTATAAATGATTTTTGGAATGAAGCTGACTAAGAAAGGCTTGGGAAGTCTTGAAGGACAAAACTGGGTTTTAGATGAAGTCATAGACTTTGTATATAGCGAGTTGGAAAAAAAGAACTCAGGTCCATTGAAGATTTCGTCGTGGTGCTGCCGAGTTTGGCCCATTCTTTGGCGAATTTGCCAGCAGATTCTAAACCTTCAGATGTAAATCCAGGCAACAACAACATGTGCTTATTTCCATAGGACAATATTGAGGAACATGGGTGTGGAGATACTGGATCTCATTTGAGTTTGGTTGTACTTCGCGTTGATAGAATCTTCAACTAATGTCAATTTGTACACTATGATAGCTTTCAAAACATGAATCCAGGTGCTGCGGGCCGACTGGTTTAGAATCTAAAAAATTGGCTTCGACCATTTTAATTTAAGAACCAAGGAAGCAGATCAAACCCCACAACTGTTTGGTGGTCAAGGCGAAGGTATATCCTGATGGGGATTTTCAGTTTGGTGAACAAGACACTATAGAGAGTGTGATCATATTTAGGCTAGATAGTCGTACTCTCAAGAGGGGAAGTCATGGTTATCTCAACGTTCAAGTGCCACTAGGTCTAATTCATGAGTATATGCATTTAGGATCTAGTGCACTAACCTATCGCCTTGGAAAATGATTATGAAAAATACTAACACACAAGCACATGGAGATGTACACTTGGTGGTGTTGGCATATTTTCAAAGGCGGTGGAGTTTGCAGGGTAGAGATGGGTTTGGGTCCCTCTCTTCCTCTGGGATGCAGCGCTTTCGGGAAAATGAAATGCCCATTTTCCATTGCGCCGGATGCGATTTGTTGGTGAAAACATGATAACTCTCGAGCACAAGATGGTACACTTGTTGGTTAGCATGTTTGTGCAAAGGTGAAAACTAAGGTGTTTCCGACGAAGTGATTGTCACTATTTTTCTAGCGTCGGACGCTGGGTGGCTAAGCGTTTGGACGCTGCCCCAGCTTCCGGACCATTGTTGAGAGAGCGCTGAGCCATAGCTGGCGTCAGACGTGTCCGAGCTCCGACCGTCGAACGCGTGATGTCAGCGTCTGGAGCTGACATGGTGGCGGGTGCGCTGGACTTCAACGCGTCGGACACTGATCGGGTGAAGCATCAGACGCGTCTGAAGAGCATCAGACGCGTCTGAAGAGCATCAGACGCTTTACAGAGGCGACGTTTTTCGAGCTGGCCGTTGGACGTGTCCGGACGCTGGGATTGGACATTCGAACGCTCCAAGGGCTAGTTGGCTCCGCATGAATTTGAGAGCGTTAGACGCGTCCGACGCTTGGAGTCTGGCGCGTCCGACGACCCTGAGTGAGCTGATTCAAAGGATAACGATTGGATTTCGTTGGCACCTCTATTAATAGATGGTGGCCGGCCATGGGAGGTATCTCTTGGCCATTCTAACACTCTTGTGCACCCTTTGAGCTAGAGAGGCTCCCCTCCACTCATCTTCTTGCATTATTGTGACATTCTTGCGAGGTTGAGTGAGATTCAAGTTCATTTGCTTAGAGTTGCATCTAGTGGCACTTGTTCTTCATGATTGCTGCATATTTCTTGTTACTCTTGGGTGATTCCCGTCACCCTAGATGGCTTGGAGTAGCGGCGGTGTTTGAGCTCTAGTTGGTGATTGTTCGAGGCCACACCGGTAATTGTGAGGGGTTCTTGAGCCTTCCCCGCAGGAGATCGCAATTGGCTACTCTAGTGGATTGCTCGTGACTTAGAGGATCCCCATCTTGAGTTGATAGTGGTGCACCCGGCTGTGGGTATGGCTAGTTGATGCCATTTTAGCTTACACATCTCCAAGTGGGTGTATCGCCACAACGAGAATGTACAAGCTTGCCGGGAAGCAAGTGCTTGCCGGGAAGCAAGTGAACCTCGGTAAAAATCATTGTGTCATCTTGATTGCTGAGGATTCATCTTTGTGTTTGTGTTTGTGATTGTTATTGATTGGTTCATCACCTCTACATCATCGGTATAACAATCCAATCTTCTCTCTTGCACTTACTTTCATATATATATATATATATATATATATATATATATATATATATCTTGTGTAGTTCTAGTTATCTAGTTTAGCTTCTAGTGTAGCTTAGCTTCATAGTGGTAGTGCTCTTTATCTCTAGAAGTAATTTAGCTACCTAGTCTTGTTGGTGTGATTAGTGATTATAGCTTATTTTTATTAGAATTGTTTAGGTGGCTTGCATAGCTTATTTGAGCTAGTACCGCCATCTTAATTACTAATCCTTTGATTTAGTGCTTTGCAAGAAATTTTTATAGGCTATTCACCCCTACTAGCTATTTAGGACCTTTCAACATGGGGGCATATGCCCTTGACCGACGAAGCCGGTTTGGTGTTGTTTACTGAGGCAGTTAGTGGTTACCTGGTGGATCTAATGTCCCTGTTGCAGTTAAGCTTTTGACAGGTTCTTTGGCAGGAGCACCACCCCATGACGTACTTGTCTAAGACAATTTGCTTTTTGTGTTAATGAATGCGCGAAAGAACGTTCTCAACTTAATATGGAGGATAGGTTTTAGCGCATAGCTGTGACTGGGACTCCATCTCACTTTGCCCTATCCCTCCTCCGCTCCCCCTACCACCCATCACCGCGAGCCAGCAACAATGTGTTTCTTCGCCTAGTGCTCCTACTCTAATATCATCATCTTGGTCTTCCTCTTAGTGACCGAGACCGTAACCTCATCCGGTTATTCACTCGATGCCACCACCATCATCTCCTATTGTCGGGAGCATGCCAAGTTGAGCCGCGAGGTCAAGGTCACAAGTCACAAGGACGAAACTAACGGCCTTAGCAAGGTTACAGTTGTCACCACAAAGGATACCTACATGGCACTCCTAAAGAAGCCCCGCGATGATCTGCCTCCTTAGGTACTTCGCACTAGTACTGCTTCACCTTTCACCCAGGTCTCGGACGGCTGTAGGGAATGTGTGGCGTTCGTGACACTCAGTCCAAAGCGGTGCAGGCGAGGGGTCTTACAAGTTTACAACATACTGCATAGGTGGTTTCATTCTAGGAGGCCAGCTCGATGCGGTCAAGCCCAAGCCCTCCCGGCATTTGGGACGTCATGCTAAAGAACGACTGTGGGTGCTTCACCAATCTTGTCAGCACCGCAGGCAACACGCTACTGCGTCGCATACCATAAGGATGATGTCGACGATAGTCTAACGATCTTCTGCCTGGCGCACATGGTGATAAAGGATTTCGAGCCCATGTTCAAGGAGTACAAAGCTGGCGCACGGCTCAACCTACTCCTCTAACATGGCCATAGACGTGAAGGAGATGAGCCTCTTGGAACCACGTCATAGTGCACATGATTGACATCAACTATGATTATAGCATATTTGGTCTTGTTATGTTTATTAATTTAAACTTGTTATTTTTAGGGTCAACTATGCACATTGGGGCATATGCCCCACATATTGGTGATAAATAGTGCAACATTCCACAACCTATTTCCCCCATGTTGGATCAATATTAGACTTCTATGCGTATACCACTATTTATCTCCAATATGTATTTAGAATGAATTTGAACCTGCCAAATTGCCATTTAGTTAATTTAATAAACCATTTGACAATCTAATGTGGTTTGCTTTCTAGCTCTTAAGTTTTTTTTGCTAGCATGCCAATATGTAATTTGATTTTAATTTATTTTTTATGATAATATATATAGTACAAATGTTGATTAGTTAAAATTGTAGTAGTTACCATAAAAATGGTGAAAAATAATATGCAGTTTTAGGGGTAGAATCAATTTTAGTGATAATATTCTCGTGGGAGCAACCCATCCTTGGAAAGAAGTGGACATTGTCATCCTGCTTCAACGTCATCACAGCTGTCTCTTTGGCATCAAGGCGAGCAAGCGATCCTGGGCACGTGATTGCTAGCAAGCCCCTATGATGGCAAAGAGAGAGGGAGGTGTGTCAGGCTTGGCGTAGGCAGCAATGGCAAGCCTTTGGTCCCGATGAGCCCTAATAACGCCTGACGGTGGTGGAGTAGAGGATGGCGACAGGTCAAGTAGGAGTGTTACTGTAGAAAAATGTTCCATTAACAAGAGTGAGAAAAATGTTCTCTTAACAAAACAAATAATTAACAATCACATTGACCAAACACTTTAGGTTGTATCTTAATATCACAAGTTATTTATTAAAATAGTTTAGACATTTTGACTTCTACATTATGTCATATTAATAATGCTAATCTAACGTTAAGCTTTGTATATCTTTTTAAATCATACTACTACACTTATAATTCTATGATATAATGAATTCAATATATGTGGCTACTGTGATGCAAGCTGAAACAACTATTTAAACCATTTTAAGCACTAAAAGGGTAAGCTTAGGACCTACAATATTTTAAAAAGAAAAAATAAAAGATACAATAAACACTAGAGTTTCCACTTTGCATGTGAATAAAAATTGCTACAACTTGACCAAAACTTGAAAAATAAACTACAGATTCATGATGCACATAAAGTGATGCAACAAGAGTTTTTATAACTTAAATGTAGTTTTCAAGTATCTATTTATATTATGTTTTATGAGTAACAAAAAGTATTATCTTAATTGCTCATACACTAATAACTGGAATAAAACTTTTATATTACATAAAAAATCATGAAATACATTTATTTTTTAGAGTTTGCATGAAACACATTTATTGATAATTCAACTTAAAAATGATTATATTGATTTGATAGTATAACCATTACTGTTCATATAGAGATGTGAAGGAGGTTAGTGTGGCTATATCTTCATAGCCTTTTGATATTACTTTTATGAACAAAATACATGATGCACATTATGTAGTACTACTAAATGCTTTATTCATCATATTACAAATGAAAAAAAAAACAAACTAGCCTAAAGGGCTCCTGATGTCATGTTTGGCGGAGGATCCTCAAAACTGTGGAGCCAGCCAGGCTGACAGTAGAACGTTTGTAAGACACTGACAATAAGATGGTGAGTACGTAGGAAACTCGTTATACGGGTGTGTCTGCATCATCCATGCTATGTACGAACTCAGGAATGTTGCCCCAGCACCAACAGGCGCATTCCTGAGAACATTCCTGTGCCCACAGCAGGTGAGAGGGGTGATCCCACACCACATGCATGTACGCTTTCCATTTACAAACACAAGGTACGTGACGCGCGTCCTCATCTCACATTACACCGCCTCCCATTGCACCACTACTGCGCCACGCAACGTGGCTCAGCTCGCCAGCTATCGATCGCATCATCAGGATTCAGGAGTGATCCCACAGACTGACGCCTTCCTCGTCGGCTTCCATCGCCGCGGCCGCAGGGCTCAGCACCGGCGGGCTCATCATCAACCCTTCGGCCATGCTCAGCATCAGCCGTGGCATCTCGAACAGGTCGTCCTCGTCCACGACGCCCGCCGCCATGGCGCCCGAGCCGCCACCATTGTGACCATGCAGCTCGTCGTGCCGAATACTGCTTCTCCCGTGGCGGCGGATGTCCGAGTCCATCGCGGCCGCGGCCGCAACAGCTGCGGCCCGGACATCCTCGGCGGACGCGGACGCGGGCGCCGGCCGTGACATCGCGGCGTCGGGGAAGTTGAGCGCCGTGCCGGCGCCCCGCAGCGCCAATGCGGCGGCGTCGTAGGCGGCCGCGGCCATCTCGGGCGTCGGGTACGTGCCGAGCCAGATCCTGCTGGGCTTCCGGAGCTCGCGGATCTCCGACACCCACTTGCCCGCCCGCAGCCGCACCCCGCGGTACACCGGGTGCCGCGTCTCCGCCCTCGCGCGCCGCCCGCACGTTGTCGACACGGTCCCCTGCTCCTGCCTCTGCTGCTCCATCGACGACCAGCTGTGGTTTGGTTACCAGCACGTCATCCCGATATGCACGATCGATGCGCGCACTACATTACATTGCATGAACCAAGACCCACGGGCGCCAACCTACAACCTAGGGACGCGGCTAGAACAACACTACAATGACCACCGCCACTAGTATCTTGTGAAAGGCACAAGTGACAGCAGAGATGGGCAAGGTTGGCGGCAATGATGTTAAGCAGAGGATAAATTAACCTACTAGGCAGACTACTACTCAGAACTCAGTGTTACTCCTACGTCCAAAATGGAGGATCTCAGGAGGGTTTAAAAAAAACCGAGGAACCGGCGCCCGGAGTTGGCGAATACATTCTCGAGACGATGGAAGACGACGTGACGCGTTTCCTGCTCGCTCAACGCTCGGCTAGAGATTAGCTGTGAAGCACACACCTGAAAAGAGTGGGGGCCAGGGGGGGTTTTGGACGGCTGTGCCAGCGGGGACTCGCCACATCGCGGCAACCAGAGCCCAGGGTGGTGCAATCTTGAGGTCTCGCAAAGCGGCTTTTGGGTTGGCTAGTGCGCGACGAGGTAAGCTGTGTACGACCCGCGCCAGGTGGCTTCGTCCGGAGCTTCTCGCGGCTGACTCGACAGGTGCAGGGCAAGTGAAGTGGCTCCGCCTGGCTTGTGTTTTGACCCGTTCAATTTAAGGACAGTATAATAATAAGGGCCTCATTCGTTAACGTGAAGGCCAATGAGTAGATGATGATACGTACGATGCATATGAATCGTTTGTCTTTTTCCTGTCACCTACCATATCCAGTACTAGATTTCCTACGCGGGCGGTGCGTGCATGGGCAGATATTTCTGCGTATACAAATGCTTAGAAAATCTGATGCACGCCTGTAGCGCCATGCCCAGAGGTCGTCGATCGATCCCTCTGCTTGGTGGCTTGGTGCTAGATCGAGCTGGAAAGCACGAGGTGTCGATTTCACTTAACTCTTCCAATCCAAACGCGGTAGCCCAATGGTCACGACTCGAACTCACACTCAGCAGCCGCCTGAATAAGGTCCGATGGAGAGAATTCACTGACCAAACTACTCCCATGTGACAAGCTTATTTGCCTTTAGTAATCCCATTCCGTGTGTGGATGTTCTGTACGTAGAAGACACAAGGTTAGAGCATATATAGCTATATATTTTCACCTTTTTTTTTTTCATCGTGGGAGAGATATCCAAATTCAGCAGCTACGCTGCAAGGGTACGAACGCATTAGCACCGGTGTTGTGTGCACGTTTAATCGTTCACGAATAACAAAACAACACGCACGGCTCCATCTAGGCCATGGTCTCCCAAGTGGGTGTGTGCATCGTTGTGGGTCGTTGGGACCCAAAGAATTTCGAGGATGATGAGTGCCCACAGGCCCACATTATTGTGATGATGCTGCAGTCCATATGTTAGCATGGAGTAAAGTTTAATTCAAGCGCATAGTTCTTCTTGCATTATTATGCATGGCCCGCTCTTGATCTATCTTATCCAGAAAATACTATTGTCACCACGCAAAAGGAGACTTTTCTTCCTTTGGTTTCCTCCTTCAATTTTTGGTGGCAGCCACATCATGCACGTTCTGCAAGCTTCCTGAAGCTGACCAAGTCCAAAGAATCGCTACCAATGGTGCAGGGACGACAACGCAGCTATATGTGCCGTACAAGTGTATCGAAAAATATCTAGACTATGCACCTCATTCACAAAAAAGGCAGTGATGCTTTGGTTTCGAGTGTTTGTTTATTTTTATGTATTGTGGGAGATTGAATGTATTTGTAAATGGTACAAATTATTAGTAGTTTCAAGCTTCACCATGCATCTCACCTATTCATGGTTACGCTCCTACTCCGACCCCACCTTTCTTCCAAAGAATCCTAAAATGTCCGAATAACCCTTTTATGGAGTTTTAAGGGGGACTCTTACCTACCGACTAGTTGAAAGCGAGTTAGTCGTCAGCCATGACCACCCGCACCACGGGATTTGTCTTCAAGGGTTGTAAAATCACGATGTTGCGCTAGCAGCATGAATATGTGCAGTTGAATTGTTTCTACAACACATCTCCAACCACCCCCTATACAAATATATGCGACTCAAGGAAACCAATTTTGCTCTCAATGCTTGATGAAATCTTTGGAAAAAATAGAAAACGTTGCCAAATCAAACATCCAAGTTAAATGGACCATTATAAATAAGCATCAAAATTAAGTCTATAAAAAAATCAAACATTTTCAGGCTAAGAACCATAACGTAGAGCATGGTTTTAGAAAAAATGAAACAAATTCAATAATTATCCAAGCTAAAATATTTTTTCTAAGATTTTATAGATTAAACCATGTTTTTGGATTTTAAATTTCATCATATTTCTATTAAATTTTAGTTTTCTATTATTTTATATTTTTTATAAAAGATATTTTTAATCCGATTTACCTCCTTCAACTTTCAACTTAGTCTGATACCTCTAACGTGGTGTCACATCAAAATCATCGTCAAATCGCCTGAATGCAAAAGAGAACGATTTTTTTTACTCATAGAGGTTACAAACTGTTTTTTAGATCAATGAGAAAAATCGGACCACTGTGATCCTGAGGGGTAAATTGAACCGATATGTAAATACTATGACTAGAGTTGCCCTATTCAGTTCTGGTTTTAGCCGGATTGCGGATTATCTTCCATCACATATCTCTATTGAAAAAGCCGAGAAAAGTAAGAAAACCATGAGCCGAACAGCCCAACTGTAGAAAGCCAGGAAGAGCATTCTGGGCCTAAATTAAAAATACTGGGCTAAAACTGAAGCTCGAAGAAGGATATAAACCAACAAGCCCAAGTCGGGCATGTCCTTAATAGTCTTGGGCTTCTCATTACGAGCCGCTTTCCTGTCATAATAGCCCATGAAAGAATTGTCGGGAACTTTGAGCCCACTTCCTAAGAAAATTAGAAAGGAATTGCAATTAGAAATCATTAAACATATGTACGTCTAGTAGAGTGTTTACTTCTTAATTCTTAACTGACGGTTCAAGTAGGACCAAGATAGTAGCAGGCAAAAAAATGATTCTAGTGGTGAAAATACATAGGAGTGAGGAGCCCCTAGCACCAAAATGTAAATCGTCAAGTTGACCCAGACTAAAATCCCGTGAGTTTGGTTGTTTGGTTGAGGAAGAATGATTTCTTATGAAGAAACTGTTTAAAGAATCAATGTCAAACGGAAGCTACTATGAGAATTAACTGCAAGAGACAAGCGAAATCTTAGCTGAGTGGTATGCTACAAGTGAATATTTGAAACAAGAAATGAATTCGAATTTTCCAATAACGGATCCTTATAATCCAGTCTATCTAATGTCTTTTTCAGGAGCCAGAGGAAATGCATCTCATGTTGAATCGGGTGTGTGACTCCACGGTTACTAAAGATGATTAAAGTTAGAGAGAGTAGGGTACCGTTCTAGAATGGGTTGTTTGAGGGAGGCCATACTGTTACTAGGGACAAATCCTAATTTATCTCTGTCTCATTAATGTGCAATTCTCTCTTTTTTGGGTAAATTAATGTGCATTTCTCTTTGACGAGTTTAAACTAGCTTTGGCTTCAGCTTGACTCGCATTATTTGTAGCGACGGCTATTTTTTTTTACCCTAAACCCTATACCTGCGTTTTTTCACCTCTCCTTCTCAAATGAACTAAAATCTGACTCTAGTAATGAATAAACGACGGCTAATTTCAAAATCATCGGTCAATCTCACAATCCTCCGCCAGTTTTTTTCAAGTACAAATTGTTCCAAAACTTTTTTTAAGAAAATATATAAAATTATATACATGAAATGACTTTTCTGCACAGTATTTTACAAGACATAACTTATTAGCACAACTGCTTAGTCAATATTTTTTATAATACTATGTAGACAACTTATCATGATAACTTTTCTATGTAAAGCCCAATTTTTATTCATAATTACTAGCAGACAAACTTACTGATAGCAATTTCTCAACATGTAATTAGTATGATAGGAACAACACATTCATATGTAAATACTGCAACAAAGAAAAAACTCGTTCTGTCAGCAGTTAAATACAAACTAGAGAATAGGAACCACACTAGTCGGATTGCCTAATTAATCACCGCAAGACTCATGTCTTGAAGCATCATGGTTCATCGCATGGCATCCTTTGATAGCAGAGACATACAGTACATTTTTGTTGTCTAATCCTAAAATTTTTTCATATAACTTGTTTCGGTCGAACTTCTAAATCTAATGTTCACAGTTATATATAGAAAACATTGAGAAGTTAATATTAAAAAAATAGAGATAACAAATTTAATTAAAAAAAAAAAGAACGAAGTACAAACGTATGGACATGGATGACTCGCTCCAAAGTCTAAACTGGACACAGCACTGCAGATTAAAAAAGAAAAGAAAAAAGAGAACGTGGGCCCTGCCCTACTATACGAACTGTTGGGATTATCCCTTTATATGGCTTTAAAGCAAAATATCCACCTAACTCTAAAAAAGGGAAAATATCCACCTACAAAAAGCGCATGTGGTCTGTCACTACATCGTCGGCTGGATTTGAGTTGACTGAATGCTTGAGGAACTGGAATTGGGACAAAATGTGGGTGAAGTCATTTTCTTTCCACCAGATTCGATTTTTTTCACGGCCGTAGCAATAAGATAAATACATTTGAAGCCCTCATCCTATCTCTATTAGTATATGCCCATGCCAACGCTACGGCTTTATTCTAAGGATGCTCATAAAAATAAACAGTTTTTTTAAAATGATTTAATTTTTACACATCTTTATTTCACCAAGTATAAAATTTAGCAACACTTTTGCATATGTAAGAAGGCATAGTACAGTTATTTCTTGGATTAACCATTACATCCTGCCCAACAATATCATGTATGTATTTAGAGATCTTCTGAGGTTGTTAAAACATTCGTTTGCACAACTCGTCAAAACTAAAATTAATTTGGATCTTGCCACCTCAATCATGCATCACAAGGGCAAAAAATTGTAGATATTGTCAAAAATAAAATTACCACTCTACAATCTGCATTGCACTTTGCTTGGGAGACAACTTAGATTCCAAAACATTTTGAGTTCACCAACAAAACATAGCCACTGCCAAGATGCATCATTAGAGCGTGTCACACAAATGATGCAGGACTGGAGGAGCATAACAATGTTGGACATCAGATGGCTGGATAAATCGGGACAAAATATATCTAGTTCCTGTTGGCCAGATCTACAATTCATCAACATAATTTTGAAAAGTAAAAATCTTGTTAGTACAGAGCAGCTCAAGCGGCACATCGCCATGGCTAAATGTCCAGACTCCACTAGCTGTCCACTCGGCGTCATGAGCATTAAGGAACCAGTGGCAGACCCCTTGGCAGCTTCATGGTTTTCCACCCGTCCACTTGCATCAAGGCATCGTCATTGTTCTGATCCTCTGTCCAATCCAATGTGCAGCTCTGAAGCTGCAAATTGAAACAGAAGCAACAATTCAATAGTTGCAAAAAGTTAAGAAGGCGCGCGGCACATCCTTACCAACTTGTTGTAAGAAATGAAGCAACAATTCAAGAGAGAAAGAAATACCAACATATGGCATCCCAATCTTAGACGAAGCATCCAGAACCATCTAGTAGATTGGGGAAGAGTATTGATCTAGTAGATTGGGGAAGACTGGAAGAGTATTGATTGATCCATAGGCAAATATTCCTAAAAAAACCATAGAATCAAAGGAGGACCAATTTGTAAACTAAACCTGTGCCTCCTGTCCAGGTGTCCAGCTAACCAAATGGTAAGGATTCCAAGAAGCACCATTTTCAGAACATGTTGATGCACATTAGGACCAAACATAACTTCAATCACCACAAAACACACTAATTCCCAACAAGAAACGCACCTAGATCGGTTGTAGAGCCGCATAGATCAAATGAGAGGGCTATTGTGATCAGCATTTAACTGTGACCAATACAACAATTGAAAGGCCTTCTCTGGCCACAAAACAGTCAAGAAATGATATTAACCAGGAAAGCTCAAGGGGAGTGTTGTTAGAAGTACTGATGATATCATTAACTGATACCTAAGGCATTAAGCTGGAACTACAGCCCACTGCTTTGATTATTTTTGCAACGCCCTATCGATTGTAAAGCTTGCACAAGAAGAAGAACACATTTATACAGCTAACCATTTTCCAAGCATGTCCTCCAGTGCTCTCTTTACTTTAGATATCCTCAGAGCAGTATAAACATATGTAGTCTAAAAGTGAAAAGGAGTACATTTTGTCTACCTTGTTATTTACCAGCAGGAGAATGTATAAACAGGTACTCCATTCTCAAATAAATTGGCAATGCATACACAGAAGGTAGCTGTAAACCAAGAAAATAATATAATTCTTGTTGCAGTGGTCCTGTCATTATGGTTAATCCTTTTGCCCAATGAGATGAAATCCAAACTGATTTTTTCCCACTGCATTTGTAAATAACAAAAGTCAATATATACATCACAATGATTTGTCTTCAATGGCAGTAGGATAAATAAAGAAACCTGATCTCAATAGTAGTAGTCAATATCATCAGAGTAAACTTCAACTAAGGCGATTTTTTTTTTCTTGAAGAGTACTATTTATGTACATGCTATAAACAAGCAACAATTTCAAGGGAATAATGCAATGATGTCAATAACAGAGCAAAACACATGCAAGTAAACAAAAATAATGCTACCATGTTGCATTGGTAATTTAGGATTTTAGAGAATATTTCTCACAATCATAAATAATCAAATTGTGACACCTGCTTGCAAAAAAAAAAGACATGTATAATCCAGTTTAAGTACAACAAAAAAACGCTAATGGATCCTCTTTCCGGAGCCCAATCCAGCGGACGGAGATGGGATCTGAGGTACAAGAGAAGCAGCAGGAAGGGAGGAAACAAATGAGCCAAAAGCACAAAGGCACACCTCCTTCTTCGGTTCCAGATTCTCCACATCATCTTCTCCACCCGCGTGTTCTTCTCCTGCGGGCTCCCCATCGCGTTTGCCTGCGCGCACCAACGACGTGCACATGCTGGCGCACAAAGACACGGATCGATCAACACATCCCACACATCACCAGCGAGGAAGGACGTAAGCAAGCAGCAGAGCCAGGGATTCAGAGCACGAGCTCGCTCGCCCTCCCGCAAGCAGCGCACGTGCGGGAGAGGAGCGGAGCCGCCCTCGAGGGAGCCATACGTACCCGGAGCCAGATCTTGTACAGGTCGGTCTCGTCGTAGCCGGTGATGACCTCCTCGACGAAGAAGCACGCGGGTGAGAACTGGCCGCGCTCACGGAGAAGCAGCGAGGGCTGGTCCCCGCCGCCTCTGCCTCCTACGCAGCCCCTAGCGGCGCCGGCCACCGCGGCCTTGCTTGCATCGAGGATCGCGCGTGGGAAGAGTCGCGCGCTGGAGTCGAGGCGTAGCCCCGCGTCCGCCGCATCCAACCCTGCCGCTCCACCGGCTCTCGGATCAGTCCTGGTGGCGGCCGGGTAACCAAACCCTAGCAACCACGAGGCGGCGACAAAAGTCGTGTGGTATTTTTGAATCTGCAATCGCCAGTTTCTTTTTTCTTCCGCAGCAGCAGGCACACCGTGTACACCGTGTTTTTTTTTTTTTTTTGTTGCGAGGTAAGGGATTCGAACCTGCGTCGGCGTGGGGTGTGGGAGCGGTTGAGAAGAGTGCGAGAAACCTCGATAAACTTTTCACGTGGGTTATTGATGTGAGGTTTGTTGTCACGTGAGCCTTGATTTGAATAAAAAAAAAAGAAGACAAAAGTTTCATTTTATAGTAGAGATTGGTGGCATACCTCTCTCTCCGTCTCCGTATCTAAGGACATGAAAGCAAAGGATGTTAGTTTAGCCATAGTTAACTTGATGTTAAACTTTATTTTTACTGCTCCTGAATTACTCAAAAGTGCATTAAAAAGAGATAGATACAGTAGAAGGGGACCTGACCTGAACCTGACACCACTTGCTATTTGCAAATGATGCGTGCTCCTATTCCTATCTGATTTGATTCGGATAAGAATTTGGTCCACTAACTGACGCGGTCACTGCATCCACACTCCACATAGATAAACTAAAGAATTTGCCAGCCGATCCGGCATGAGATATTGAGATTGATGTGTTATGAAAAACTCCAGATCATTTTGCCCATGTTGGCATGCTACCATGCATATGCAGAAGAATAAAACGAAAGACAATCATTCTAGTGGGACGCAGCGAGGAACTGTTCCGCCATGCTCTGGCATCTGGGGTTTTGAAAAGCAAAACAAATTGGCAGGGGCAGGCTGGTGGCAAAACCAAAATCCTTTCCAATCATGGCAAGCAAAGCAAAAGCTTTACATCACCAGATCGGCAGGTAGGACGGGCGCCACTGGTGCACCGCAGATGGGTCTCGATCAATGACCAGTATTTTGAAACAAAAGTATTTAGGTAAAGCATGATATATTTTTTAAAGCTTATAATTGTGGATTTAGAGCAGCTCTACTAGATATCATACCCGTCCCCATTTCTCTATAATTAGTTACAGAAGATCTCTCAGAGTATCTTAAGTATATAGGAGTGCAGCATAGCCGCATATATCACTCAAAGCTAATCTTTTGTCTCTATTTGACATGAGGTGCCCACATGTCATAACCAAATTTATTGTTTCTCGAGTAACATGGGTGCTGCCGTGCTGTAGATTGGAATCGTTAACTTTGGCCTATGGCCATGTGTCAAGGTCAGATATTTTCCTCGAGGATCACGGGAGCTACAGACCCGACGCTTCCGGCGGGGTGACGACGACGGAACGTGCCAATAAAATGGCCCAGTGCCCAATGACCCGACGGCGACGGGGGTGCGTGTAGTACTAGTGATGCATCAGTGATCGTCTGATCTGGCCCTACTAGACCGGCGTGCCGTACTGTCATGGCGCTTACTAAGGCCTTGTTTAGATTATAGAAAAAAATAAATTTGATAAATAGTATTATTTTTATCTTATTTAATAAATATTGTCCGATCGTGAATTAACTAGACTCAAAAGATTCATCTCGTGATTTTCAACTAAACTATGTAATTAGTTATTTTTTTACCTACGTTTAATGCTCCATGCAAGCAGCTAAATATTGATATGATGGAGAGAGAGTAAATAAATTATAACTTTTGAAGGGATCTAAACATGGCCTAATTCCCTTCTGGACAGATGACAGGGGAGGGATGTGACGAAAGCGAAAGCGAAAGCGAGAGCGCGCTAGTAGAGCCGTGCGGTGCAATTTTCCTTTTTATATTTAGATTAGAGATAGAGACAACTGAGCGAACTAAGCAATGGTTTGTTAATGAGTAATGACGCCTGCGCTGCCCACCAATTGTGACCAAAGCCAACACTGGATTAAGTAGCATTGACTTTCAGTTGACTGAACTAGCTAGTTAGGTTTTGGCTTGTTGGAGAGTGTAAGCATTTTGGCCTATCCCGTGTCGCATTGTCAATATAGTACTATTAGATCCTTTTTGCCATGGTCTTTTATCGAGGCTTCTTTACTATTTTAATTAAAAACCTACCAAACAAGTACATATGAGAAACAACTTCAGCTACTATTACATGTTCTCGACGACCAATATTAAACAATGAAGTGTAGTATCAGAATTTCAAAGCTTTGGGTATGTAACTACTTGTCTTCTAGAAACCTAATCTGGTGTCCATTCCACCGAAAACTCATGAGGTTTACATAGGAATTAGTCCGTCACACTAATGAAGTTCGACAAAAGAGTGAACCCCCTTAACTTGGCTTAAGTTCTAAGATATTTATTCAGGGCAACTTTTACCACATGCCGCCTCATTGTATATGCAAGCCATCTCCAATTAAATGAGCCACTATCCCTTTTACTTGACAGTCTTCCTTAGCTCTAGCCAAAATGATTGCCAGCATATTCACAGCTATATTGAATACCGTAGTATATAGGGGATAGTAGATCACCTTGTGACCCCGATTGTTCTTTTAACTTTATCCCAACATAACCTCCTTGAATAAATGAATTGACCGACTTTTCACCAAATAGGATCAAAACACTTCACTTTTAGAGTTATTGTAGGAATTCTCGCCTAACTTTGTCACATGTTTTTTTCAAAGTTAATCTGAAAAACCACAACATTTTTTTTACACGAAGTTCATGCACTGTTCCATGCAAGATTGCAACACCCCCCATATATTTCTCCGCGGTAGAAACATTGTCTCAGAGGTTTTAATAATTCGTTGAGCAATTTTTGTGACTATTTGTGGCTACCTTTGTTATAACGTTAAAGCTCACATTCAACAAATAAATAGGTCTGTATTGTTGAAATTATTATCTATGTTTACTCTAGTAGAATTGTTGTACTAAATTTGAGGCTATAAAGAGGCAAAGTGCCCGACATGTAGTTCAAGAAACATCGTCATCATGTTGCTTTTTAGCATGTGTCAAAAACCATGATAGAACTCCATTGAGAATCCACTCCGACTAAAAATAGAGTTATGGTTCATTTGAAAAATCCCATTCTTGCCTCCTCTTCTGAAAAAGGATGATACTAAAAGCATGCTTTCTTATGTTGAAACCTGAGAAATACTGCCGCATCAAGGCTCGTCCATAGACAACACATTATGGCAGTGGACCAAACAACTTCCTATAATATATGGTAATATATATTTTAAGTTCAATTTCACTAGATATAAACCTTTCTCTTGTCCCAACAAGAAAATGTGAGATTTTTTGTGTTTTTCATTTACCACTAACCGAAAATATTTCATATTAGCATCTCCTTTTCATCAGTTCCTTTTCTCTTAAACCTTTGCGCTCCACCATTCAACACATGTTTAAGATTTAGTTCATTTGGACAATAGGGTTGATTTTGCCTTTTTATTCACTCCGTCTAGTTTGTCTAAAAGCATTTCCTTTCCTTTTTTATATGCACCATTAATGTTCTTGGCCCAACTCTTGAAGGGAGTATGACTTTCATACATATTTTGCAAAGTATATATAACAATATGAAAAACATCATGTAATAATCCTCCCTATTCAAATGGAGAATTATTAGTTATACAAATGACCCCCCATGTTTAATAAAAACAGAATGGGCTCCTCTAGAAACTCAGACCTCTTTGGGATCTATATGACTTTCTCTAGGGTGGGAAATCCATGAGGATATAATTTGAAAAAAAAAACATTAGTTCTTCATGGAGGGCTTTCCGTCCCATCCCTGAGTGTGCCTCCCCTTTGCTGATATTTTAAATTTGAGAGTTTTTTTAAATTTATTTTGTTTTCTAACGTGTCTGCGAAGATAGCATAGGGATAACTTTGTTATCTCTTTCACCCAAGCAGGAACCTTCATTCGGTCACATCACATAGAAAGCAAAGTCATCTTTTCCCTATTTTCTATTTGTTTCCATGAGCTCATATAGCCAATTAATTAACAGGCTTTCTAGGAAGTCACAGCGAGAAAAGGGTGGAAAGACCAAAAAAGAAAAATAATCCGAGGATGGAGGAAGATCCTGTCAATTCAAGAGGGCTTCACTGTCACTCGGTTCCTCTTCCTCCACGTGGATGGCACCCAGTGTTCATTGCGGTGGGCCAGTGCCAGCGAGTGGGATGTTAACCTGCATCGTTCTTATCACTGCGGGATCATGGACGCATGGTTTACTTCCTAGAGCTTATCACCACCTCGGCATGGCTTCAGTTCATATGGATTTCATGGGACTGATTCTGCCTTTTTACCCATCTCATCTGGTTTGTCTAAAAGCAGTTCCTTTCCTTGTTATAAGCACCATTACATTTTTTGCCCAGCTCTTTGAGGGTGTATGTCTTTCATGCATATTTTGTGAAATATCTCTAACCGTACAAAAAAAAACTTCATGTAGTAACCCCCCTAATTCAAATGGAGAATTATTAGTTGTAAATGATTCCCCACGATATAGAAAAAGACTAAATATGATTAGATCTTTTAAATTTTACAAAGATTTTTAAATCTATCTTTTTTTTTCTTGCAGCTCGTCTCAAAAAAACATCATAGGGATAACTTTGTTTTCTCTTTCACCCTAGCAGGAATCTTCATTCGGTCACATCACTTGGAAAAGGCAAAGTCGTCTTTTCCATTTTTCTGTTTGTTCCCATGAGCATGAGGTTATATATAGCCAATTAATTCCCATGAGCATGAGGTTATATATAGCCAATTAATTAACAGCGAGAAAAAGGGTGGAAAGGCACCGAAGAAAAAGAAAAAGAAAAAGAATCCGAGGATGGAGGAAGATGCTGTCGATTTGAGAGCGCCTCACTGTCACTTGGTCCTCTTCCGCCTCGTGGCACCTATGCCACTGCGGCGGCCGGCGGGCCAGCGGGTGGGATCGATGTTAACCCGCATCGTTCTTATCTATCACATGGACGCAACGCAGCACGCGTGGTTAATTAAATTAAATTAAACTTGCCAGAGCTTATCACCAACCACCTCGGGCCTGCCATCGCTGCTTACCACTTGCAGGCAGCCATTGCAGATCTCAAAGCACTTGCGATCCTGTCAAGATCGTGACAGAAAATCCGCTGTCGCTGTCGCTGCATCTAGTCTAGCAGATACATCAACTAGGGAAAGCGAACGGCTTCCGGCCAAGAGCAAATGAGCGATCAGCAAACGCGAAGCGACGGGTAATATTCGCCGGATCGGATGCCGGATGCAGATGCAACGGCGGTTGCAACTTGGGACCTGGACGCGTCCAAATCAAGACGAAACCGTCGGGCACCCGCGGATTTTGCGAGCGTTTGAACGGGCACGACGACGGCGGCCGCTTGCCTGCTTGGCTGTACATTTGAAGATCGAGCGCGACTGCTTGGGACAATTCATCGAGTGTCGATCGTTCGCTGGGAAATGACCACGCTGTCCGTGTTACATGTTATTACGTTGACTTGCACGTTTAACATCACCGGCGGTGATCTTGAAAGGCTCTCGATGGGCAGATGTTAGCCTGACGGTTGTTGCAATCTGCCCTCAATACACAAGGCCTGCCACCTGTGTGTTGTGATTCTTGGGGTGGAGCTCATGGTGACGTGTCCAGGAGGACGGCAGCAATGACACGAGAAGAGATTTAGATTTAGCAACGCCAGTGGCAAATACGGATGACTTGTCCCGGATTCTTGGCTCCAATCAAAGCCGTTTCGTGGGGTGGTGCTCACTGGTCAATAATCTTTAATCTTCTTTTGTTGAAATAAAGTAATCTTAATTTTAAAAACAATGCAAAGCTTCTAGAAACAAAGCAAAAATTATAACCGGTTGGCCGCCAAAGCCAAGGCAGCGGACAATTGCTATTCTAGTCAGCAAAGCAAGGCGACCGGAGCAGTGGACCACCGTCCTCCTTGCGTGGAATTTTTGCATTTTAGTCCCTTTTAAAAGCTTTTTTTACAAATAGCCCTCCGTCAAAACTTTTTTTAGAAGTAACCCGTTTTTCGGCGTATTAGGACACGACGCCGAGATATGAGGCTCGGCGCTGTGTCAGACGATGCCAAACTTTTTGCCACGTCAGCACGAACTCTGGTCGCAGTTGCCATGAAGGCGTTAGGCCCCACGTACCTCGACGCTGTGTTACTCCACGCCAAGCCGCACACCTCGGCGTGGCACGACTCCACGCCGAGGTCTGGGCGGTCAACACAGAGGTCTGACACGACACGACTCGACGCGTACGACAGCAGCAGTCCGTGCAGATGTGCAGCAGCATTAAAGCGGCAGACTACAACGCGGCCCTACTGCAGCGTCCACTATGTGCGGGGTCCACCCATGTCTGCCTCCCGCACACCAACAGATGTAGAATTGTACCATTAGCGGTTACAGTATTTTTTTTTCTTTGTCCATCAACCTGCTATTGAGTTCTTTGCTGATTTTTTTATTGAGTAATTTTTCTATTTTTATTTTTGCACTTTTTTCATCCATTTTTACTAATATTTGTTTATTTACATTTCTCAATGATTAAGTAAGTATATCACTAGTTTTATATTTCTTTCTATATATTTTTTCTTTACATTTCTCAATGATTAAGTAAGTATATCATTAGTTTTATATTTACTTTTTTTTTGTCTTTGTACCCATTGTTTTTACATTTCTTTCTTTGCAACCATCAAAGTATATATATAGACATATCTTATATCCAAATACGTAGCAAATTAGATTTATCAAAAATGTCAAATCTACTTTGTACCTTTTTTAGGGTAAATATAAATACTAGAACACAATGTTGTACATAATACATCTACTCAGGCCATACAACTACTTGTACCTTTTATTGGGACAAAACTTAAGACAATCAGGCTTGTTCTAATTTTTATCAAAAGATACCAATTTTTTTAAATTATAACCAAAATTTATTTAATTTTTCACTTTATCCTACTGTTTGAAAACATTTTAATATTCATTTTTAATACCCTATTTTATTTTTTGCTTATTATAATTGTTTTTCTTGTCTCTGTCCTTACATATTTTCTTGTTTTCATTTTAACACACGTTGTTCCTCACTTGGCGCGTGTTTTCATTTTAATACGCGTTGTTCCTCACTTGTTTTCTTATCATGTATCCTAAAGATAATGTGTCACTTTTCATTGTAGTCAAAAGATTTCTACTTTCTCCAAATATTTATGATACTAAATAAGTATTATAAACTTTAAAATTTTAACTTAGTTAGCAAAAGAAAATAAATAAAAAATTAGAATATAGAGTGTTGCTTAGAAAAATATTTGAAAGATGTATTTGCATAATTACTTAAGAGAACAAAATAAATAAATAAAAGTAAGGTAAAATTACGTGGGTGGAGTAAGGAGTAGTACTACTCCTACATCGTTCATTCAAACTGTGTGAGAGGATTCACGAGAGGCCGGAGGCATTAAGCGGGTGGGCTCCGCACCTAGTGGGTGTTGTTGTACCTGTACTGCTGTTGCACGCCTACACGTGTTGCATTACTGCTGCTGCTGCACGTCTGCACTGGGAAAGCTGCTGTTGTACCGGGCGTTGAGTGCCCAGACCTCGGCGTGGATTTGTGCCACGCCGAGCTGTGCGGCTTGGTGTAGAGTAACACAGCGCTATGGGGCCCAACGTTTTTATGGCAACTGCGATCAGAGTCCGTGCTGACGTGACAAAAGTTTGACGTCGTCTGATACAGCGTCGAGCCTCGTACCTCGGCGTTGTGTCTAATACGCCGAAAAACGGGTTACTTTTAGAAAAAAATTTTGACAGAGGACTATTTATAAAAAATATTTTTAAAAGAGACCAAAATGCAAAAATTCCACCCTCCTTGCTCACTTGGCTGCTCGGCATTTGGCCTCCCTGCCTGCCGCGCCGGGGTTATAAAAGTCAACAGCCTCCGCCCACCACCCTGTCTGTCCGCTATTCTGCTAAGCAAAGCGACCAAAGGTAACCCCACCCTCCCCCAACCTTCATCGCCTGATCGGCCGATCCCCATCTCCCGGCGCAGCGGCGTTCTATGGCCTACACCTCCTCCCTCCACCTCCCCAGGCACCTCCTCCTCCCCAGCTCCCGCCGGACAAGGCACAACAGATCCTCCTCCTTCGTCCCGGTCGCCGCGGCCAAGATCAACGGCCACGCGCCCGAGAAGCCGGCGGCACCCAACGGCAAGTCGTCACAGCACATCAACGGCCACGGCAAGAAGAAGGGCGTCAACGGCCACGTCAACGGGAAGGGCGTCAACGGCCACGTCGACGGCCATGCCGGCCGGATCCACCTCTCGGTGAGCACGGGCGGCGGCGGGGGCGGGCAGGACGGGTCGGGGCTCCGCGTGGCGTTCCAGGGCGCGCCGGGCGCGTACAGCGAGTTCGCGGCCAGGACGGCGCTCCCCGGGTGCGAGACCGTCCCCTGCCGCGCGTTCGCGGACGCGCTGGCGGCCGTGGAGCGCGGCGCGGCCGACCGCGCGGTGCTCCCCGTGGAGTCCACCATGGAGGGCACGGCGCTGCGGAACTACGACCTGCTGCTCCGGCACGGCCTGGTGGTGGTGCAGGAGATCAACCTGTTCGTGCACTACTGCCTGCTGGCCATGCCCGGGGTGCGCGCCGCGCAGGTGCGCCGGGTCATCAGCCACCCGATGGCGCTCG
The DNA here is from genome assembly GCA_023333625.1 of Bothriochloa decipiens. NCBI lineage: Eukaryota > Viridiplantae > Streptophyta > Magnoliopsida > Poales > Poaceae > Bothriochloa > Bothriochloa decipiens. The sequence continues at coordinate 69,460,725 of CM041628.1, forward strand.
CGCACTGCGGACGCGCGCTGGCCAGGCTCGGGGTGGCGCCCGAGCCCGTGGAGGACACGGCGGGCGCCGTCGAGATGCTGCGCTCCAACGGGTTGCTCGACACCGCCGCCATCGCCAGCCCGCGCGCCGCCGACCTGTACGGCCTCGACGTCCTCGCCCACGGCCTGCAGGACGAGTCGTGGAACGTCACGCGCTTCCTGCTCCTCTCCAGGCCATCCGGGGCCGCGCTCCCCGTCGACGTGGACGCCGGCGCCAAGAAGACCAGCATGGTGGTCGCGCACCGCGGCGGCTCCATGATGGTTGTGCTCAAGGTGCTGTCCGCCTTCTCCTCCCGCAACATCAACCTCACCAAGCTGGAGGTGATCAACAACGACGGCGCCGAATCTGCCGACGGGTCCGGCGCGCGCCCGCCGGTGATGATCCTGGACACGAGCGCCCGGGGCAAGCCGACGCTGCGCGCGTTCCCGCACGTCCTGTACGTGGACTGCGAGGGCGCCGCGCACGACCCGCGCGTCCGCGAGGCCATCCAGGAGATCGAGAGGTTCGCCGTCTTCGTGCGCGTGCTGGGATGCTACGCCGCCGACTCCACCGTCTACGACCTGCAGTGACCAAGCTGCTAATTGGATCAGCAGCATCGTAACGGTGAACCAGGGGAGGCGAATCGAATTTAGCTAGCCAGTCTCTGCCGTGATTTCGCTGTCTGTCAGATCTAGCTGGTATTTTGAAACCAGCGTCAGTTAGATAGACTAGTTGCTTGCTTATGCGTTAATTTTTGTACAGATGCAATAAGAATGTTCCTATAAATGCTCCTGGATTATTAGGGTTGATGATGAAGCTTGGCAGGGATGATGCCAGCTGAAGGATGCTTGTACTTAACTTACTAAGATGTATTGTTGTGGATCATGACTGGATTATCTCTTTGTAAATTTCTCGTGCTATAGGTATTGTTACAAACTTCCGTTCTGCATTTCTGCTATTGCAGCCAGCGCTAGGATGTTCAGAACCCAAATGTCATGTTTTCACTTTTCAGCACTGAACTTTCTGCGTTGATATGCAGATCCGCTGATGTGTTTACAAAACATGTGGAGTTGAACAATACTAGCCAACAAAGTAGTCACGTCACCCCGTAACTGATTGGCAGCAATTTGTTAATGTCGCCACGAGCTCAACGAGTCTCTGCTTAGCGACTAGTAAACCGTTTTCTAATCTTTTTAGCCGCCAGTTCTTGTCTCGTGGCTCGGTTGGGGAATCTGAATTGTCTGAGTCCAAAGTTTGTGGGGGCTCGGCGCACTGTGCCGGGATCCCGGATCCCCCGGCCGGAATCTTGTGTCGAGAGCAGGCCAAGTCTACTGTATTTTGTACAAGAAAGATGATTGGAGCACCCCTGTGGTTTGGGAGACGTGTTACCATGTAACTCGATTTCAGAATCTCTACGGAGCCGTCGTGCTCGCAAAGTCGCAAGCAGGGCGGGCGGCCCGTGCCCGGTGGTCCCGTGCTCGTGGCCGGTAGGTAGTGGTTGCGTTGAGGCATCACTAGCATCCACGGCATCGGCATGTGCCATGTTACTGACAAGAAAGAAAGAAAAATCTGACCGAACGTACCTCTCGGTGATAAGTGAGTGCCCTGATCCTCTGCAGCGTATGATCACCAGATCCAACTACGGCCACAATAAAGAGGACGGGTAACACCAACAACCCAAACCAACCACATCTCCGAACAAGTGCAGGGAGTTAGTTACACGGACGCGCGGTCGCCAGCTCTTCCAAAAATTGAGTTGTCGAACGTGAATGCCAAAGCTAGACCAACACGACAGTCTTGGTGTTTTCCGCCCCGGAGCTGTAATGTACAGTACTAAGCAGTAAGTAAGCTTACCGTTTCCGAGAGCTCGAGAGCTTGTCGGGGGAAGAGAGGAGGAGGACCATGGAGTACCAGATTGCTGATCGATGCGTCCACCCACGGACATGCCACATTGCCTGGTCTGGAGCCAACCGATCACCAGCTGCCGTGCCGTTCGCTTCTTGTGGGGCTTTGCTTTTTTACCGGCACCACCCACCGCGAGGCAGGGCAGAGCGGGCCGAATGGGCAGACTATCTTTTTTTTTTTAATCCTGCGACCGTGACTTGCCTGTTGTTGGATTCCACAGAACCCCACCGGTGAATGATTCAGTACCTGCTGTCCTGTGAAGCTGGAGGAGAGGGAATAAACGTTCTAATTTTTTCGCTCTGTCTCCGTCACCAATCTTTAACCGTTTGTACGAGACATTAAATATAAATAAAAAATATTAATTATATAATTTAATCACGAGATAAATCTTTTAAATCTAATTAGTCTATGATTGAACAATAATTGTGGCACGGATCGCAGAAAACTTGCAACCTAAACAATGCCTCGCTGTGCTTCTTGGCTGCACCGGTCTATTTGATGCTCGGTGCTTTGAAGTCTACTCCCTCCATCCCAGAATAAGTATCGTTTTAGTTTTTATGCCATAAGTTTGACTTCATCTGTAGAAAACATGTACAATATTTATTTTTTTAAATAAATTTATTAAAAAACTAGACGAAAAGATCTTTCCAATGATACTAATTATTTAACATAAATATTTATATATTTTAAGATATAATTGCCGGTATTTGTTTCTCGGAAAATAAGAATGACACTTATTCTAGGACTGAGGGAGTATTCTCGATGCAGTGAGGTCCATAAAGACCATTAGGGTTTAGCTTGGCCACATACTCATTCTTGGGCATAATATTAGGAACTATATATATAGTGCTAGAGTCTACTCCGCATAAGTGGTAGTATATCCTACAGGGATTTAGTACTGACAATAACATATGATTTTACCATTTAGAAAAAGTCATGGATATTCCTTCTTCTCGAAGGTATGCATATTTGTATAACTCAAATCATGTGCAGCATACGGATTTACTACGTGTCAACAAGTAGCGAGTAGTAAGGTGCAAAAAGGTGCTCGCTGGTTATCCAAAATATTACTAGAACCATCATAGCATTTTTCGAGATTTAGTTATGATATAAGCAATTTTTCAAAATTAACAACAAGCATTTGTTCATCCCAAAAGTTCGTCATGCTAGCAAAAACAAAAATGAGACTCTCAAGGTTGTTAATCTAAAGTATGCATGATTAAGTGAGGTTATACACATTATACCATGTTTCTGGTGTAATCATGCAACAACAAATATTCTTGTAGTTTCATGGGATATAATTCATAATGAGCTACCCACTAGCATTTTTTAATATTAGAATTGAGTTACTATTTAATCCAAAAACATTATGCAAAATAGCATCGATTAAAGTGTAGGTTCATCATCTATATATGGGTCCTTCCTATTTTTTTGGGTCTTCTCTCTGACAAATTTCTTCTCGTGCAGCCCATTTTATTTTGAGCCCGTTGGCTCTTTCGGCCGTTTTCTCACAGCGTTAGCACTTAGCAGCTCACCGTGTGGAAATGGGCCGCGGGTCACACGACAGACAACCGGATGCTAGGATCCATGTGTAGGTGGACTGGAGACTTGGAGAGGCGGTGGCGCTAGCTCTAGTGTAGCGGCACACGGGCCGCGGTGGTGTGCTCAGCGGCGGTGCAACAGCGCAAGTTTTTTTTTTTTTTTGACAACAAACACATATCTTTATTTCAACAGCAACGTGCTGAGAGTATTGTTACATTGCTGATGAATACAGATATCGGGGCCTGCAAAAGATTGCAAAGGCTTGATTGATGTTCATAGGGACAAGAGAATTGTCGTTGATGATCAGAACGTCCTATTGCTTGATGAGCTAGTGCATCAGCAACTATATTTTGGTTTCTAGGACTCTTGTAGATCTTGGAGTTCTGTTTCTTGTATGGTTAGAGAAGATATGTGTAAAATTCTTGATTCGCCAGTCCGGAGGATTTGTGAGATCCTCAGAGTTGAGAAATTGGACGAGCTGTTGACAATCAGATAGAAAATTGATGCTCTGAAGGTTCATATAACCTGTCACCATGAAAGCCAGGGTGAGAGCCGCTGCTTCAACCATAATCACTGTGGAAGATTGTTAGGAAAAGAGACACGGATTTACGTAGAAAACCCTTCGATGTGAAGGAAAAAAAACCACGGAAGATAAATCTCGTAATATGTGTTGGTACATGGTACATGAGTGGGGTTGCCTTTATATTTATAGGCCCGCAGAGACTACGAATAGGAGTAGGATATGGAGTTATCCTAACAAACCTCCCCTTGACTCAATATCCCTAAAAAACAAACTAAGAAAAAAATGCCTTCTCAAACCCCGAAGGGTATCAAGCACCATGAACACCAACTAAGTCCAAGCAATTCTTGAACTTAGTATTAGAGAGCGACTTCGTGAGCATATCGACGGGATTCTCGGCAGTATGTATCTTCTCCACAATAATTTGCCCTTGAGCAACAATGTCACGAATAAAATGGTGCTTCACATCAATATGCTTGGTCTTGGCATGAAACATATCATTCTTGATCAAATGAATAGCACTCTGACTGTCACAATAAACCGTATTAACACCCTGTGCAATACCAAGTTCAGAAACCAAACCTCTCAACCAGATAGCTTCTTTAACACCTTCAGTGCCCGAAACATATTCTGCCTCGATGCTAGAAAGAGCAGTAACAGACTGGAGTGAAGCTTTCCAACTGATAGCTGAACCATACAATGTGAAAACATAACCAGAGATAGACCTTCTTCTATCAAGATCACCAGCAAAATCAGAATCAACGAAGCCAAGAACATTATTTGTCTGCACCTTATTTCTATCAAACATCAAGCCAAAATCAGAAGTCCCCTTGCAATAACGAAGAATCCACTTAACAGCATTCCAATGAGCTTTTTCAGGATTATGCATGAATCTACTGACCACACTAACAGCATGAGCTAAATCTGGTCGAATGCAAATCATAGCATACATAAGGTTACCAACAGCACTAGCATAAGAAACACGAGACATGTAGTCTTTATCATCTTCATTAATAGAACATTGACTTGAAGATAATTTGAAATGTGATGCAAAAGGTATAGAAACAGGCTTACAATTGGTAAGATTATATTTATCAAGAATTTTCTTAATATAACTCCTCTGTGATAGAAATAATTTACCAGCTTTTCGATCACGCTGAATTTTCATACCAAGAATTTTCTTTGCCAGACCAAGATCTTTCATCTCAAATTCGTGACTAAGCTGAGAATTCAACTCATCGATCAAAGAAATGTCACGAGAAGCAATGAGCATATCATCAACATATAGCAGCAAATAAATGAAAGATCCATTTAGAAACTGCTTGAGGTACACACAATTATCATAATTGCTGCGAGAATAATCATGTGCAACCATAAAGGAATCAAACCTTTTATACCACTGCCTTGGAGCTTGTTTTAGACCATACAGAGTTTTTTCAAATGACAAACCAAATGTTCCTTGCCAGAAACAACAAAACCTTCAGGTTGAGTCATATAAATCTCCTCTTCTAAATCTCCATGTAAGAAAGCAGTTTTAACATCAAGTTGCTCTAACTCCAAATCAAACTGAGCAACAAAAGGGTGGTAATACCACCCTGTGTTGACCGTAGGCTCGGAGATTGAGACCACCCTGTGTTCCTGTTGATGTGCACGGATGGAGAAGGAAACCCAATCTGCCGCGAGAAGAAACAAGTTGGAGACTACGAAGCCAAGACTCAATCGCAGCCTGCAGCGCCGAGGGCCCGGACGGTGGAGCGACCCGCACGACGAAGGGATGCGCGAGGGTCGTAGGGCACCAGGTCGCGCAGCGACGCGACAGAAGAGTTGCCGGAGAACCGCGCAGGCGGCGGGAACCCGTGCGGCGACAGGCGGAGGCGCGTGGCGGCTCCGGACGGAGCAACGGGACGCGGCGGCGGCTCCGGAGGGAGACGCCGAACCCTAGGCTCTGATACCACTTGTTAGAAAAAGGACACGGATTTACGTGAAAAACCCTTCGATGTGAAGGAAAAAAACCACGGGAGACAAATCTCTTAATAGGTGTTGGTACAGGGTACATGAGTGGGGGTGCCTTTATATTTATAGGCCCGCAGAGACTACGAATAGGAGTAGGATATAGAGTCATCCTAACAAAGATGATGTGATCTTGGCTATGATGTGCACCGTCTGTATCGGATTCACATGTAAATTAACAATATGGATTCCGATTCCTGCTTCATTTGTGATCTGGAGATGTAGATGTATCAACATAGCATCTAATGCCTTGAATTAGTGCCCTTGTATCAATGGTGTACCTGTTCATCATGTGGGAGGGAGGAGTTGGATCTATAGGTGTGTTTTGAGAATGCAAACCTGGTATAGTGGTAGAGGTAGTGATGTTCTCCTGGTGTCCTTCAACTTCTGGTCCTGTAGGAAGTGTAGTCGTTCCTGCAGGTAGAGAAGCCAAACCTTGTGCTGTAGTTTAATTTGGGTTTATTTGCTGAAGTCGTTGCCTGGACGAGGAGTTAGCTTGCTGGCTTATATTGCCATGATGGCTAACGGTGTTGTATAGCCTTGGATTATCTGACGATGGTTGCTGGTTGAGCCGGCAGCAGAGGACGCAGGAGTGTGGAGAGTAAACTGCAAGCGACTCATATATGTGCCGCACAACATACATCCATGCAAGGTCTAACTGAATTCAAATAATTCCAGACGCGTATAGCATCCATATCACTAACTTTGCAACGTCTAATTCCAGAAGCGTATAGCATCCATATCACAAACTTTGCAACGTCTAATTCCAGAAGCGTATAGCATCCATGTGATACATCTTGTTTTAAGACAAAAACTGTGGGAGAGAAAAAAAATCTTTAATAAAAAATAATTAAGTGGGTCCAGAGGACTATAAAAGAATTAACTAAAAACATCTAACTAAAAGCAAAAAGTTGACCGAAGATCAGCCTTGAACCTAACTGGTGGAAGAAGACATTGACTTTTAAAATTACAAATCCATCTGGCTGGACTCGGCTCTCTCGCTTGAAACGCTTTGTCATTATGCATTTTTCATATCTCCCATGCAGCAACCAGTGCATCTTCAGTGAAAAAACTATATCCATGTGATAGATCCTTGCCTTAACATGTTTCACATATAGCTAGAATCACTCATATGCCTTCCTTCCGAGTGCAACACAGATTGTACAATTCAGCAAGGAAATTGGGCCAACTGGAGGACCTAACAAGTGATCAACGTCAATACCGCCGCCGCAGCAGCGTCTCGCGGGCCGAGAGCGCCGCACGCGCAAGGAGGGGCCGGGGCGTAGCCCCGGCGCCGCCGCTGTCGCCGTATACGGAGATCGTCAGATCATCTAGAAAAATTAGAAAATTAGAAATAAATAAAATAGAAAATGAAGGATCCACAGTACCTCCGATTGCTTAGAGGTTAAGTAAGGGTTTATTTAGTGGTCAAGCCCAGAACTATAAATACAAGGAGTCTGTAACCTTGGATCTTTAACAAAGCTATTGGGGTCAAACCCATTACCCAGCTCTACAACTCTCAGGCTCTCTCTATCTCTCCTTATCCACGAGCACGCGCGCATGCCGCTGCTCCTGCCGCACACCGCCGCCACCACCACGCCCTCAGCCACCACCCTTGGCTTCCCTCGCCGCCGCCCCGGGCTCAACCTTTGATAGTTAAATATCCAAATAAAACCGATGCAATATCAAGATATATTTCATGATGAGAGATTAAATGAACTTAATTGTTGATGTTGCAAATGTCGATTTGTTTTCTATATATATAAATTTGGTAAAAGAATTTGGTAAAAGTTAAAATGAGTTATAATTTGGTGTGTATAGGGAAGGACCTAATTAATAAATTTCACTTGTTTAATTAATTAGTTGCCTCATGAGCACCAAGAACGAAATAGCCATCGGCCCATCGCCGAGCGAGGTCATCGAATCCTCATTGGCTGAAAACAAGTGGAAACAGCCTCTCTTCATCATGGAAGCGCACGTGTTGTGTCGTGTTAGCGTGAGCCCAAGCTTGCCCGCTATGGCCAATATCTGACTAGTGACTATACATGATGAATTAAACAACGCTGCATCATCGTTATTATTGTATATATATCTTCCTAATGTAGTTAGTTAATGGCTAAAAAAAGTAGGACTTCCATCTCCTACTCTATATCACTCATTACGCATCAAAATGTCAACGAATTTACAAGGTAAGCATACTTGGAAACCATTTGGAAGCATCTCTGATCTACCTGGATCAAGCATTTTATTTCTAGAACGTTTGCACTTGCTCGTTCCGATTCAGAAGGGCCGCGCCGGGACACGCACTGTACTTGTTATTGCAGTAAACTAAGTCATCGTCGCCGTTCCCTTCCAATCTCCTTACATGAAGTAGTACTATGATCGATCGATCGGCTGGTTTGTTTTAATGTTTTGGCGGTGGTCGTTTGTGTGTGGGCTGATGGATACAACTGCACCAATGCAAGGCATTCTGAAGACGGGTATCGATTCTCCGCGGATTGCCCCTCAGAATCCGGTATGGTTGTTTCAGCCGGCCTTTTCAGGCATCATAAGGCATGCGCGCCAGCTTAATTATGGATCTGTACTATCTCTAGCAGTATATATAGCGACACAATATATAATAAGGACTTTTCATCAACTTCGTATACACGTATATGGCCGGCAACAATGATCGAAACCGATCCATCTATACCCATTAATTTGAAGAGAAATGCATCAAACAATTTCTTTAAGAAAAGCGTAAATGCATCCCACTTAACAACAGAATCCCCTTTCCTTACGTACGTAGCACATTACATTCGCAAGATTCTTTTTCAAACTTGAATATGCAGCAATACGTAGGCGATCAGTATTCGTCATCATTAATGTATGCTGTTATACATGATTGGATCTTGGGGACTAGAAAACTAGCTAAAAATGCGCCAATCACAGATCGAAAACTACAAATGAATTGACAGCAAGACAAACAAAATCCCTACGTGATCGACAACAACACAGGCCTAGTTATTTAAGTCTAGAACAAGCAAACTAATAAAGAAACAGGAAAACAATTGACACACTGGGAAATTGTACGTAATCATGTACAGCCTGGTCGAAAATGATGCCATGCACGGACTGCCAAAATTCTCCATTTGTCGACCTGCCACGGTTCTTCTGTTCCAGTAACGGCTAATTAACCACCATCATATATATACTATGTCGATCGATGCACGTACACACACACGGGCCTGGAGGATACTGAACTGGTTTAAATTTGCAGAACAGATAGAACAATGACGTAGCCGGATCAATTGTTGTCATAATCGATGACGGCCTAGACGTATACGTCCGTTGCCAGTGTGCACGCGTGAACTTGTCAGCGAGCACACACCGGCCGTCGGCCGACACAAAAAAAATTTTAGCCGCGAGATAGAGATGCGCGTAATTTTAACGTAAACCTTAGCTAGCTAGTAGGATCTAGTAGCGTGGTAGGTTTGGCGGCCGTGGAACGGGGTCAGCACGGCGCGCTTGGAGAAATCTTCTTGCACCACTGACGACCAATACTACTGTTGTAGTGTGTGTTGTGTTCTCACCTGTGCGCTGCGCGGCGGCGGACCGAGGCCTGCGCGCGTGCCGGTCTTCTCCCCGGCGGCCGCCACCGCCGCCGACACTGCGTTTCGCTCGACAGCGACGCGCGCGTACCTGATACGTTGCCGGATGGAGGCGTAAGCGTGGACGTGGCGTCCATTATCGCGCGGCGTAAGCGTGGACGTGGCGTCGTGCGTGATCACCGGCCGGATACGTACGTGTGTGGTGGTGGTGGGTGGTTTTGCCTCTCTTTTTTTAACCGGGCTTGCTAGCTGTAAGAAAGGGTCGTCGTTACCGAGCGAGCAACTACCGTTTGGTTCTGAATTCAACTGCACGTCTGCACGCCGCTTCTTTTGCATTGCAGTTGCAGTGCCTAATGCCTAATGCATTTCTTTTAAAAAAAAACTATTGCACACCTACTAGATCTTCCCTACTTCTGCTTGAGATGGTGTTTGGTTGCTCTTATGAGAATGTATTGCACAAGATAGCTCATTATTTTTTAAGGTGGATAAATATGACTGCGAAATGTATTATGTGCAACTATTTTTTATTGCTCTTAGTTTAGCTTGTTATACATTAATATTAATTGAAATATACCAATCAATATACACTAACAATGTCGTTATCGAGCTTGGCTCTATAGAAACACCCAAAACCCATGTATCCCAGGGGCTAGGTTGAGGAGGGCTTTTTGCATGAACAGAGCTCTGCCTAAAGCACAGCACCATACATACAACCAAACACCGCAAACCTTCATCATGGATGTGAGCCTGGCTGGAGCCAGGGCAACAAATCACGCCATAACTAAAAGAAGGATAGGAGATGAGATGAGAGCTCGGCTGGAGATACTCTAAGAATGCTAATGATAAGGCATGCAGTATTTTGTGCACAGTATACAAGTATATATCCATATCGTACAATATGGATGAACAATTTAATTAAATAAAAAAAATATTGGCATACAGGCCACCTATATATTACTGTAACTCCTCATCAATATACCTAATTTGTCCACGTAATTACAGGAAACACCCAGCTTTTCGCCTCAAGTCTCAGGTGTTTTTCCGCAATAACGTGTCACATACATGCATGTACTTTTTTTTGCCCTCACCGAGACACTAGACACCAACTCATATGACCGCCCCTAAAAAAATTGTTCAGACTGCAAAAATCTTGTTTCACTTCACACCTGTACTATACACCAGGCTACATTGCTAGTTACCGTGATTCATACGTATACGGCCGTCGTTGTCAACGAGTAGGGCGCGCGGTCAGCCCTGCACGGTGATGAGCAAGCTGGAGTCCTCGTCGCCATGCGATGCCACAACCTTGGCATGCGGCCCCGTGTCTTTCTCTTTCCCACCGTCGTCGTCGTCTCCGTTCACAACGGCGTGGCTTTCGGGCGCAGCAACACCGGCGAGCACCTGCGCGAGCTCGGCTTGCTTGGCCCAGTCCGTGCGGGAGATCACCACAAGCATGACAGCGACGCAGGCGGCCTGGGCGGCCAGGAGGCCGAGCCAGAGACCCCTGAAGCCCTGCCCCGCCCAGAACGCCAGCGCCACGGCCACGGGCGTGCCGACGCCGTAGAACGCACCCAGGTTGATGTGCGCGCCGTCCTTGGGGCGGGCGCTGCCGCGGAGGACCCCGCAGCCGGTTGTCTGCGGGCAGTTGCCGAGCTCGCAGAGTCCGAGGATGGGCAGCACGGACGCCGTGAGCGCCAGGATCGACGCGTCCGACGTGAACATGCGCGCCCACACGTCGCGCACGGACACGGCGAACAGGAAGGATGCGAGGCCCTGGAGCGCGCTCAGCGCGAGCCCCGCACGCGCCGCGGCGCGCGCGGCGCCTGGGCGGTTCGCGCCGAGCTCGTTGCTGACGCGCGTCGACACGCCGAAGCTGAGCGACGACGGGAAGATGTAGAGCAGGGACGTGGTCTGGATGAGCACCCCCATGGACGCCACGGTCGCCTTAGGATCCGCCAGGAGGCCGCAGAGGAGGATCATGATCTCGTACCACCACCACTCGAGGCACACGCTGGCACAGCTCTCGACGGCGAGCCGGGCCAGCCGCATCCACCCGGTAACGTCCTTGAACAGCTTCTCAGAAAGGGTGAAGCCGCCGGTGGCGCGGTGCACGCCGGAGAAGTAGATGTAAGCGAGGAGGAGGAGGACGAGGTTGAGGTTGGCCAGGGCAGAGGCGAGAGCGACGCCTTCGACGCCGAGCCCGAGGACGGAGACAAGGAGGTAGTTGATGGGCAGGTGCATGGCGACGGCGAGCACGGCGCAGGCTGTGAGCGGGAAGTTGACGGACTGGGTGCGGAGGTAGATGCGCAGCGGGTGGAGGAACGACTGGAAGAGCAGGTCAGGGAGGCAGAGGAGAATGTAGCGCTGCGCGGCGGCGGAGATGGCGGCGTCCTGGCCGCACAGCAGGAGCAGGGGCTCCATGTGCGCCCAGAGGAAGGCGACGGGCACGGAGAGCGCGAGGAGGAGGAGCACCATCCGCTGCATGGTGGCGCCGACGAGGGGGAGGTTCTTGGCGCCCACGGCCTGGCCGCACACCGGCTCCATGCCCATGGCAAGGCCGGATAGGACGGAGTAGCCCGTGATGTTGGCGAAGCCGATGGCGAGGGACCCGCCGGCGAGGGCGAGCTCGCCGAGACGGCCGAGGAAGAGCATCGAGATCATCGGCCGGACGTAGAGTATGAGACCCGTCATGATCATCGGCAATGACAGAGTCAAAATCTTTGCGGCATCGCTCGCTGCGGCCCTGGTCAACGACGGCCTGTCAGCCAAGAGCGGCGGCGGCGGCGGCGGCGGCGGCGGCGGTGGCGTGTCCTTGCACGTTGTCAAGGTCGTCGCTGATTCGTTCAAAACAACGACCGCGACATCCGCCGGAGAGACGACGACCGCGTGGAGACGGTGGTCATCCCCAAGGACCCCGACACCGCCGCCGTCCTTGGCATTGCACAGGCACGGCGGCAACAGCTTGCCAACGAGCCCCTCACACATGGCGGCCGGGTGGTGCAACAAGCTAGCTTCTGCCGACTGCTGCTGATGGAGGCGGCGCAACAACGGACTTTATGCTCTGCCGACTGGCGCTGGAGGCGGTTTTTGCACGTGTTGTGGGCTCGGAGCTTTTGGAGGGAAACTAGGGGCCGGGGGGAGTTTCAAACCCTAGCAAGAAGCTAAATTTATAGGCGGAAATGGATATGATCAGCTCGATGGAAATGAGAGAAGGGCAGGGATTAACAAAAGATTCGGGGCAGGGATTTGTTTAGACGGAAGCTCTCGTCGTGTAGCTCCGAAGTGGCTGCCTCCCTGGCAGCGCGGGCCGGTCTTGGCCGGCCCCGGATCACCACGTACGACGGGCGCGCACGGGGAGTTGTTGTATCGCGCGGCGCGTAGCGCCGGACGAGGCTTCGGGAACGTACGTGCGGCGGCTCAGTTAGATCGCCCCCGCGTGTCTCGATCAAAGGGGACAAACTAAAACCAGCGATCGAGCTAGGTAGAGGAGAGGGTCCAAGGCCTGAAGGCTGATGATGAAAGGGGACGAGGGAGAAGGAGCAGGATGGGAAGGGGTATTTATACACAGGACCTGAGGCCATGCAACGACTGCCTGCTAGTACCATCATCCTATTATATATCTTGCTGCCAAAATTATTATACAACACATTGTGGATTACATTAATTATTGGAGTACTTTATACGTTGATTTGGATAAATATCTATATGAAATAATAGCTTTTTTTTTGAAGAATATGAAATAATAGTTCGCTGTCGGATTTACAGACGCAGGAGAGAAGGGGGATAATATAATAGAGTCAATGCATGCTCTCTTGATTTTTTTCGTCCTTTCGCTTTATTCAGCTGAAGTGTTGAACATAAATATATAGGTGGAGAAGTTCAACTTTTGCTTCAGGCTTTTAATGTCGTACTTATTTTGTGTTTGACCTTAGGTGTGCAGTGGTGCGTACTCCCTCCAACTACAAATAAGGTATGGGCATCGTTTTATAAGTAATAGAGAGAACTTCCATGATAAAAATAATAATAAAGGCATGTCTAGGATCATCTTTGGATTATTAGAATCTGGATTATATAATAGTTATCTGGATATTAATAAGCTATAAAAAATAAAGGTTGTTTGTATCTCTTGACTCTTGCTTATATAGGTGCTAAATATAGGATTTGGTTTTGTGAGCACCTATATAGTATCCTATTTGTATGTTTGAGATGGATTATAGTCATAGGACTATAATAATATGATGGTTTTGGGTTGTTATATTCCTAATCCATCCATAATCTATACTTTCATCCTAGGCGTGTAGCTTCATTGGATATTGGAGTACAATAATGCACATTAGGAATAGCTTGTTATAAAGCAAAGGAAATTGCAAGAAGAAATAGCATAAACAATCTTGTTGTGTGAGAGGCATGGCAGGGGATCGAGGGGAAGGGTTGTGCGCCTGCGGCGGCGGCGGAAGGTGGCGCGGTTGCGGCGTGCGGTGGGGAGGGGAGGCGTGCACGGCAGGGAGAGGGAGAGAGATAGTTGGGGTAGAGATTTTCTTTATTGCTTTGCTCCAAATCGATTACACCCCTATGTACTTATAGTTTGTCTAGCTTGACTTCTAAGTTAACTAGCAGATCCTTATATATACGGATTCTCCTTTAACAATCCGACTTCTTTCTATTTTAACAAATGCTTTCCAAAACCTAAGGGGACTCAATTTGGAAACTTGGATAATGTTGACGGGATTGGCAGCGATGATGACTGGGCCGCTGCCCCTTCTTGCGCACGCGCCTAGGGCGCCCCAGAGGCGCATGTGGCGGCTGCTGTAGTGGCGAGGGCGGTGGCGCCCCCCTCCCAGCCCCGAGTTGTCCCATTTTCCTTGCCGATGTGTAAAGCCCGTGTGACATGTTGCTTTGTTGAAATTATTGCTCTTGATTGCTACCTAAAATCTTTAATAAAAAATATAGTACCACATAGGTTAATAATTGAGGAAACATCATATATAGGATTCAGTACAAGGTATGTACTTCAAATAGTAAGGGCGACGAATATAATGATTCTATTGAGCAAGGGAATTTTAGGATGAATTAGTTAATAAGATATTTACATACTACTTATATATGCTATGGCACTATCAGGTATTTAATGATGTAATTTAACTTTAAGTAACTTCAAAAATATTTGTGCAAATGTTGTAGATTGTTTACCATTTCATGACTTAACATACAAATTTTAATAATATAAAATACAGGTGGACTTCATTAACTTAACTTGCTTCAGGGATAATTATCTGCTAATATTTGATATTAACAATTTTTAAATAACTTTTGATCTGTCCGCAACCACCCTATACAATATGATGTATGAATAAAGAAATATACAAGTACTTTTCTTAAGGAATATTAAGCTAAGTATTGAAAATCTTCTAATAAGGAAATTTAGATAACGACGACAATGGATGTGTTATTTCATTAGAGAATAATTGAACTGCCTCAAAATGTCAACTATATCTTTGACCACGAGGGAAACAAAGTCAGCTAAACTCATTTTGTAATAGTCTTTACTAGAGTAATCATGTGGGTCATGTATATACCTTAGAACGCATGCGAACCAATTATAAAGGAATAGTGGGTACTCCCTCCATCTACAAATAAGTGATGTTTTCAGGTTGTATGAGGTCAACCAGTTGAGGACGTACTACTTTTACATGTTGAATATGGCTATTTAGAAACGGTAAGAGTACATTTTGTCTTGAGAAATGGTTTGATCTAGAGTATGCATTTACTATACTTTTATATAGTTGAATTGTGATGATAAAACAATAGTCAAAGCTTGAAATTGTTGACTTTACAACATTAAAAAATTGTTTTGTGATGAGGAAGTACATCAGTTCATAGCGTGAAGGCAATGTAATTTTTTCCCCATATCCAACTTAGGTTCCTTTTTTTTACATTGTCAAAAAAAAAAAACTTAGGTTCCTTTTTTTATTAATATAAAGTTTTATTTTTTTCCTAGATCGATTCAGTTTTTTTCTCTGCTAATGTCAATGCCGCGCCAGACTTTGTTGGAGGGCAATCCTTCTGACTTTGTGTTGGGTGAATTATCAATTATGTGACTTTGTCTGATTAAGAATGTGAGACATTATATACTAGATGCAAGCTGACCTGCACGCCTCTTCTTATTGCTCATCTGTGACTCATCAGAGTACTTGAAATAACTACTTTGTTAATGACGCTGCCAGTTTAGTTTCTTATCTCAGCCCAGCACGCCCTTGAGTTAGACACTATAATGCAGAAAATAAATGCATCTTGGATAGTTTGTCTTTTGGCATTAAGATGAAGATGCCACAGCAACCGTTTATGCTGTTTTCTCTAGACGATCACGGATCACCAACCTTTGAAGTGCTGAACACATCAACGCCTCGTGTTGAGCTACCACTCGTGTGGCTCTCCGATTTGTCATCTCAAGCTGACTAGTGACCATGGGTGGACTAGTCTTCGGTCCTGGGCTCCTTGCCAAAATTGAGCAGAGCTTTCACCAAGTCTTGCCAAAATTTTCACCTGGTTGCTAATCCACTGGCACGACTCAGCCAACGAGCTGAAGCTTTGGCACCTATCCTTTTGACCGTTCCGAACCGTCAAGTCATGCGTCCAGCCAACGAGCCGGCTACCTAGTTTCTGCACGGATCTCACTGATTCAGACTTAGTCAGATGTGGTGTGCTTAACAACAACGCTAAAAGAGTCTTTGTGATACATATGGTCATGGATTGAGTTAGTGCAGTGCACACTTGGTTTTAGGGTACGGCAGTGTTTCAGTGACGGTCTGATGCCTCCTTCCCGAGCATGTCAACCTTCCAGATAAAGTAGACGGCACATTATGGTCGTGTTCAACAGGTATGAAACTAGGAAGCAGTGTAGATACTTGTACTTAATGTCTGCTGTCCCCTTTCAAAGAAAGAGATTGATGGGATTGGCATCGGTTGCATCCAAGGGAGCAGACTAGAAGTCTGGCACAAAGATTTGAAGCAGGGTACAATTCCATGGCTTCAGAAAGTTTTGGGCAACGTTGCGGTAGGTTGAGAGTCGCTGATCAGGACACCTGTTGCTTGCAAGTCGGCAAGGAAACTAAACATGGAGAAAACTGCTGTGAAACGTGTGCCACATGCTTGTCTCCTCCACAGCGGGAATTGCGCGGACGCAACGCCAGCGTGTAGTATGCTTGCTTGCTGACGATGACAACGCGTGATACAGAAAGTGCAGTCCTCCAGAGACCAGGGAGAGACATCGAGATCCAGTTCACATGCATAAATCCTGGGTTCAAACATTACTATGGTATAACAAGCTGTTATAAAAGAGCGTAGCATTACAAATGTGACGATGGATGATTATTTGTATGTTGAATTTATTCGCCCAACTACGTAGTCCCCACTCTTGATAGGTGGAAACCTGAAAGGTGTATAAATTTGAAGAGGATGAGAAGCGACAGAGAGAAAAGGAACTAGTTAAATGTTAACCTGAGAGATGAGAAGAGAACCTTGGCGGACATGCTTCACTGCAACAACTTTCCAAACACTGCACCAGTGTGTCAGGATTTGGATCAAGAAAGAAACCACCTGGTACATCCAAAAACTTGTGAAATTAAAGGCACATAATAATCCTTTAAATGGTAGATTAAAGGCAGAATATATTCATTCATATATGCTGGTCATATTTAAGGGCACACATTATAAGAGGAAAACTTATAATGTTTGGGCCAGATTGCTATTTGTTGGCATATCGACAACTGCTGATGGAGTAGTTGGGATAATGGATGCGTGAGTGCATGCTTATGCAGAGACCAGAATAAAATGTATTCCTGCTTCTAAAGAAAAGTAACTTATTATACACTCACCGAATACCGCTCTTTACCGACCGCAACAACATGATGCAATGTAGATCTACAAGTTACAGGAAAAATGTGAAACAATCAAAGTTCATATCTGCCTTTTCTTTTGCAAGAATGAATAAAGATAGATAAGTGCACAAGACAACATAAAAAAAGAACTGCAAGAGAATCTTCTGGATCATATATCTGAAACTTAAATTCTCACAATGTTGGCCCAGGAAACATGCTTATGAATAATGTTGACAAGATAAAACCAACCTTTGTCATGACTTAAGAGGAACATTTTATCTTTTGCAATAAATATTTTTTGACAGGAGTTAAGAGATTTCATCATAACAACACAGAACTAATCAACAAAGGTAATAAAGAATAATACCTGAAAACACAATTCGTCCACCTCTCTAGCAAATCACCAATATTAATAATAAGGGCCCTACACGCAACATAACAACTGTAAATACCATACCTGCGAGAAAATATCTAAAAAACTGTAGAACACCCGAACAGGTCCAGAAGTTAACAGGACAACAAAAAAAATATTCACTATAGAGGGACACCGACCACCAAACTGCTATATTCAGTTACTATTCATGAAGTCATGCCCAATTGCCCATGGTCCAGCAGGTCACGCAGGAGGCGGGTGAGAGGGTGCATGCTTGCACCATCGACAGAGCAAAAGCTCACGGGCAGCTGCTAGGTTAGGCCATGGGTGGGGGCACTTCACAACAATGAACAAGGGTGTGAACATGTCAAGAAAACTAACCCAAACCGTGGATTCAGCATGTAATTGGACCGTGTTTTCAATCTTTAATATATTCCCATGCGTGTTTGAGAAAAAAATTGGAAGTTAAGAAAGGGTCATTTACCCATCAATGTGATGAACATCTTCCCATAGCCGGGGATTCCTGTCCTTCTCCCTGCATATCTGTACACTAACAGCGTAAGGAACCATAATATAAGGATAAACATGACGATTGGTGAATACACTGTTCTGAATTTCAAAATAAGAGCCTATGTTGCTTTGGGGGTGACGAGATAATCCAGGAGTGATTAGCCACAAAAGAGAATAAAACTAGAATGTGGTAAACTAAAATTTTTGAGAACCGATAACATACCTGCAGACCAGGAGTGCCATCTGTTACAAAAAGGGTTATCACACCATAGTCCTGAGTGAGCTGATGCACCATAGTTTCCACTATCAGACTCATTCACTTCACCTGCGTTGAATCAGTTAAAAAGAAATACTATGTAAGGACTTATAACAAAGTCTTTCAGTGCCTCCATAAATTAAAAGAAGACAAACAAGAACAATCAGTTCATGAAGACGAAGTTCCTAGAAGAAGTTTAGAGATGCCTCAGTCCTTCTGTCTCCCCTCTTACAGAATTACAGAAGATCATTAAATTACCCAACAAGCTTATATAACTTGCATTCATAATTTCACATTCCTTAACATTGTGTTCAGCAATCATACTGCACTTCAGTATACAGTAGTCAGATATATATGCTGAACTACTATCGAGATAGACAGCACAAATCAGCATAGCCTTTCGCTGGCAGCTGCTAACCTGCTAGTACATTAAGTATGAGTATGCAACTTGACTGTTTTCACTAAACCTTTAGTTGTTGCTTGGTTAGCATTTAAAAAAACAGATTACAGTGGTAACCACTAACTTTGATTCATTGTTTCATTTAGAGTCTATGTAATCAGATACTGGAACACTATAAAACTAACTATGCCCAGAAGTCCTGGAGCTTCTCCTATATCCTTACAAGTTCTCCCCAGATCCCAGTCTCATCCTCCCTCCAATGGTGAAGGGTGCATCAAGGAACAGTGGAGCACATGCCCACCTCATCCATGATCCATGTCCCTTGGGTCCTGACCACCACGTGCGAAACAGAGCTAACTGCTTCATCCATGTGCTGTCACCCTGTGCACACTGCAGAGCATGTAATTGCAGTCACTTCTCCATTCTCATTCACACATTACTGTGGTGAAGCTGCATCACCAACAACTCCAGCAGCAACCCATTTCCACGGCAAGTGTACTAGATTGCTTCTCTTTCCTTTGTTTGATTCTCTCTGGTGCCATCTTGAGATGAATAGATAGGTTAATTGCAAGTGCAAGTAGTCTATTTGTATAATTTTTTTCTCCTTTTTTCCAGGTTTTTGTACAGTTCGGTTTTTCCTTTATATCGTCTAATATCATCCAGCGGCAAAGCTTTTGATGCACCCTTCAAAAAACAGTGTCAGTATTCCTTTCCAAAAAAAAAAGTAGTCTATTTCTTCTCCTAGCTGCAGTCTACTTCCACTACCGAGCTACAAAGAACAGTGTCAGTATTCACTTAATTTGTTCCCATTACCGATGCCATTAGATACCATTTACTTTACTGTCGCAATTTCCCAACCAAACAGCAACTTATTGGGCACATTAGTTATGCACCTTAGATCAAGCCCAGCCAAGCAACACTCTGTAGGAGGATGCAAAGTTCTTAATTCATTGGTGTAATAAATGCATCCATACATTTTTCTTATATTATATTACAAATCTGCTAACCAGTCAAGGAAAAAGAACACCTGGCTTCCATTTGTTTTTGTTTCTTTGTTATAGTTATTTATGTCAGTGCGAAAAAATGCATATTGAAGAGCTGAAGCCATTCAAAAACCTATCAGGCTATCAGCAACAATGAAACGAGAAGACTGGTGAAAAGGCAAAATCAAGAGTGTAGCAACCTATATCATAATCTTACGAATAAACTTTGATGCTTTCATAAGATATAGAAGAAAATGGAAAAATGTAACCTGGGTAATGCAATAACCGAAGAAATGTTGACGGGCAGTTCAATGCACCAATTTTATGAAAGAAATCAGCATCCAAATCCAAACCCAAAGCAATCAGAGAGAGTATCCTTGCGCCAGTATTCCTAGTGGGGAATAAGCAACACCATCAATTAATAAGATAGAATGTTTTAACAAATACACAAACATTATTACAAAATCTTTATTTTGTTTTGAGGAATCAACGTTCTTCTAATACTTACAGAACAGCAGCAATGTATAGCTTCATTGTCTCCTTCCAAGATGGCAAGCACTCTACAAATAGCCAGAAAACGAAGCAAGTGTTCAAAGCATAATGGAATCTGACCATATGAATTGTGTCCGTAGACAATGATCATATGAATGATGTCCATAGACAATTAGATAATGCAGGATGACTGGTAGCAAACTTATCAGATGTTAAGAGATGAGAAAGCAGATAAGTACCTTCAGAAGGCCATTGGTTTATATCGTTATGCATATCGCCATCACCAATAGGCCCAATGTAGAAACTCTCCTTGAGGTCTCCTATAATATATCAAAACTCAGAAATCAATAGGAGATTAAACAAACTGTTTTTTAATGAGCCGTATTTTTAGAAGAACATCTGCTTCGGTTTCATTAAGGAAGGCAGAACAAAATTACAGGGATTTCAGTATAGGAATTACAGGGAGGAAACAAAGGCTCAAAAAATATACTGACAGATTCAATAATATCACTACAAGGAACAGAAGAAATGGTAAAATCTATGGCGTTAGGCTGTAGCTTCAAACTACAAGCGACAGCGATGTGCAGAATTGGTTCTTCAGTATTTGTCCATAAGTCCATTCTTTATGGACTTTTCCTCAACCCACTACACCTAGATTCATGTGCAGTCTAATCATATAACTGAAGCAAGGTAAGATTAGCTAAATGAAAATTCATTCACACTTCTGCCTAAATTCTCAACCCACGACACGTTTTGTGACAGACAGTCCTGTTACAGTATTTTTATGGTTCAGTTCAGTTTTAGCTATGGCAGCCAGTGAGTCATTATATAAAAAAAAAGGGCGTACCTAGTACCGTAGGCTCCCGCACTGCGGGGCATGGGAAAGGAAAAATAGCCAGCAGACATCCCTGTACAAATGTGCAGAGGCTGGGAGACAGTCCTGTTACAGTATTTTTATGGTTCAGTTCAGTTTTAGCTATGGTAGCCAGTGAGTCATTATATATGATAAAAAAAAACTCTCCGTATTATAATTACAGTAGTTTGCATCAGTCAGGTATTCCAGCAACAATTTCAAGCAGCTGCTGTGTGCTAAGCGACAGCGGTCATATTTTGGTGTTGAGACCAAAATCCAAACACCAGGTGGGTGCAGAGGAGGAGCAGGCAAGAGAGCAGAGATACCCGACCTTCATACTGGGAAGCGGCGTCGAGCTTCTCGGCGTAGGCGGCGTGTACCCGCGGTGGTTGGCGCTCCTGAGCAGCGCCATCTTCTCCTCCATAGGCAGGTCGAAGAGGCCCTTGCTCTGCGCGAACACGGCCTTGAGCAGTCCCCGGTCCACCCCGTGGTTGGTCACGTAGAAGAACCCGTGCTCCACGCACGCCTGCCCAATCACCATCATCAAACAAGCCCGTAATAAAATCTCTTTCGGGGTGCTCTGTTTCGGGAGTCTGGGGAGGGATCGAGCGAAGTGAAGTCACCTGTCGGACGGATTCAGCGGCGGCGCGGAGGTCCGGCGACGCCAGGTCCACCACGGGGAGGTGCAGGTTCCCCGCCATCCCCGACGTCTCTGACGACGTCTCCGGCGGCTTGGCTGGTGGAGCAGTGGAAGCCGGAGGCGATTTGCTGGCGCGGCGGCTGGCACTGGCGTGGCTGTTTGAACTTGAATAGATAACGCATCAGATTCTACAGCAAATCGGCGGATACCAAAACTCGTCAGTCGTCGATGCCGTCTGCGAGCTGCGACACTGAGTCTGCGTTTTTCGTTTGTAGAAACTGCGACTCTGCGCTTGCTACTACTTACCTGTGGCTGTGCCGCTGTGGGCTGTGCGACGCCGCGATGGGCTGCTTGAGCCATTTTTTTAGAGAGAAGGAGGCTGCTTGTGCCTGGGACTGAAAAATCAACTGGGCCTGGGCTGAAACATGATAGCATGGCCTGCGATCCACCGCGTCAAATGACAATAGATCAGCCCAGCATGCACATACCAGTGGCCCATGTACATTTGCCCATCCTAGTCCTAAACTGTTCTGCTAAAAAAAAAAAGTAAACATTTCCCCTCTCAGAAAAAACTAGACATTTCATCTTCCTCCACAGGTTAGTGAGTCATCAGACAAGAGGTACAGTAGCCCTCGATCAATTTGCATGTAGCTCTAGTCCTCAAAAGCAAATCGCAAATAGCTAGAGTGCTCAAGAACCATTTCAAGTTGCTACTTTTGGGGATTGAGGGTTTGCTTTGTTGTGCAACCTACTGCTTCATCATTAACAATTCTGCACAAAGGTAGCAGTGTACAAAAGACAGTGTGACTCACAAGTCTGGACTCTTGGCAGCTTTCATATAGTTTCTTTAGCTGGGGAGGGGACATGAACGTGAGAAGACTTTAAACAGGCCAGGTGGCCGGAAAAGACGGTATAATAAGTTTTTTTAACTGGTAGTAGAAGCTAAGTTGAGGTCCTACGTACGTGAAATGGAGTGATCGACACCTCGATGCTTACATCTTAATCTTATCCACGGCCACCAAAAACTCAATGGACCCCAGAGAAGTAGCCTTCAAGCAGAAACTGCGATCGATGTGGCTACCAGGCTATGGCCTCAGATGTGATATTCAGCTTATATATGCTTCCTTTTCTAAAAAAATCTTATATATGCTTATCCTAGCAAAATACCTTCCGCCCCTTTTCGTGCTAGTCTCATCTTAGAACTAGTTTTTATTTCTTGCGTTGTCTAAATTTAGCTCTATAGTCCTTTTCATGTGCAAGTTGCTTGTGCGTAAGTCCTAACCAACTTTCTTTTTCTGACAAAAAAATGTAGCTTTTGTCTATAAGTACTTTAATTAAAGAAATAAAATACCTTAAAAAAGTGTAAAATAACTCCGTATTCTGAAGAACCAAAATGCCTTCGAAAAAATAAAATATATTTCTACTTTCAATTTTAACTGGACTAACTTCACCAGTAATAAGCGAGTAAGTTTAAGCTGCGCATGAGTAATCACCATGATCATTGATAAGTTCACTGTTCACATCTAAATTAGCAAGTTGATTCTAGAAAAAAAACAGTCGACTTGTTTTTTCAAAACCGACAAGAAGATTTCTTTTTCAAACTTAACCACAAATTGAATTTCATGTACTCGTCTCACATCAAGATGATCGAAATCATAGAACATCAATTTTAGATTACTGATGAGACAAATACGGCTTTGGCTATGACAGTTTTCTAAAATGCTTAGGACAGTTTTGTCAGCCTAAAGTTAAACTACAGTTGTATATGACACCAATTTATAAGGATTTTCGACTGCTAACAACAGTAACAAGATACTTTCATCCCATCCTATAAATATAAGGGTCACAGTCGATTAAGAGAGTCCAATTACGTCTATCACTGTAAATATATTGTTTACATTTCACTAGCTTACTTTTTCAACACCATAAATATATGTTTGTGGTCATTATCTAAAAAAATATATGTATGCTTATGGTATTCCTCTATCATCTCTATGGCGTGACTGCGTGAGGGAATGCTCTAAGCGTCCTACCGAGCCTAGGGCACACCTAAGTGCGCCTCTCTAACAAGTACCTCTCAAGAGATATTTGTAAGTTTCCGTGGTGATTCTGCAACTAGTTTTGGACATCAGCTAGGTCTGCTTTCGATTTGATACTCAGTGATGCGAAACAGCATCCTCGTGTTATCCACTGAACCACACCATCCCAAACGTGACACTGACAAGGAGGCCCCGACTGCAGGCAGCCAAGTGAGCCCCTCGATAGCACTAACAGTGTGCACTCATAGCCAGTTGATGGTCCTCCAGTGTCCACTAATAAGAAAGCAAACGGACTAAAGCAGTTAAGCCTCCACTATATATAAACAACAACAGGAAGCACAACCATCAGGAAGGAGCTTGTAAAGCTCTCCTTGAAGATTTACATCCAGAATCCGGCACCCTAAAAAATAGCTGAAAATCAGAGCTTACCCCCAAAGACTTGCAGAAGCATCACTGAGCTAGCGAGTGGTGGCCGGAGATGCTGGTGTTCGACCTGGGCATATGGCTCATCCCGCTGACGTTCGTCCTCGTCCCGTGCCGCCGGATCGTGCTCCTCCTGTCAAGGCTCGAGGAGCTACGCCGGAGCATCATGACGAGGCCGAGGCTCCCCGCGGCGGACATGTGGACCCGCCTCGCCACCCTCAACTCCATGGCTTTCATGCTGTGACGGTAGATTTCTCATATATCAATGCTGCCGCTTAGCAATCTCCTCTTTTGGTTCTGCTTATCTGCTATCCTGTTCTGAACTTCGTTCTCTTCTTTTGGCTTTTATGTACAACATAATCTCCAGTAGCTGAGATTCGTCTTACGTTAGGACTTGCCGCGATATGTATGTACATATATATCTAACAAGAGGCATATGAGACTAGAGCGCATATGAAGTGAAATTCATGATCTTGATATGATGCATAATTGCGTATATATATTGCTTCAGTTTCAAAATGAGGATTTCCTGAAGATGCTGCAATATATATCTGCATCTTGTGACCGCCAGATGGAATTTCCTGCGTAATCTTGTGTTGTGTTGCTATTTTAACATACAGAATAGTGACAGAGCTAGATTTTCCAATGGAAGGGGGGATAAGATGCAGTAGTCAAAAATATTGTATCGCTTAAAACGAACAGAGCCTAAGAAG
The DNA here is from genome assembly GCA_023333625.1 of Bothriochloa decipiens. Lineage (NCBI taxonomy): Eukaryota > Viridiplantae > Streptophyta > Magnoliopsida > Poales > Poaceae > Bothriochloa > Bothriochloa decipiens. Next base: position 69,485,869 of record CM041628.1, read on the forward strand.
ATGAGAGTAAGAATAATCAAGCTAGCTAGATTGCTCAGATTCTGAAAAAAAGCATCCTTTGCTCAGTACTGTATGAATGATTCAGGTTGTTGTAACATGTTGAAATATGTAACGTATATTTGGAAGGTTCTAGAAGGTTTTAAAAATAACAAAAAACTTTTTCATATATAAGGATAATATCATGGCAAGATGAGAAGTTTTTAGAAGACTTTAGAGATGTGGAGAGCATAGAGTTGCCATGCTTCATGGTAACTTATGAATACTCTAGAAGCTTGAATATTTTGTATGGTAGAAAAATTCTAGAGATAGATATTTATAAGAAAGAGTGTGAAAGTTGCCATATGACAACACCACAAGGGCCATGAGCACCTATAAATAGAGGTGCTCCCCTCCCTCCTAATATACTACCACCAAAAGAACATACCATGGTATAGGCATAAGGTAGGAGATGGAGAGGTTGTCATGTTAGTGCGGAGGTATCTAGGATAGCCACATAAAGAGTGTAGGGAGTCTTGTATCAAGTTGTGAGCAAGTGAATAAAGGTTTGAGTTTCCTTGTAGAGAGTCGGTCTTCCGTGTTAGTGTCGGTGTGAAGGTCTTCTTATAGTAGTGTGGGTTTAAGGGTCCACAGAAAAAATAATATCACTCCAGTTTGATATCACTTCTAAAAAATCGACGTCAAAGTTAGAGACGTCGATTTCTCAATATAACATGTAAAGCATATCACTACTGTACTCATGATAGATGGAAACCAACCTACTGATGATATAAACTAAGAGACGGAAGCAACAGATTGGAAGCTTTGGTGTTGCAAGTCTTCAACACATTTGGATGGCGCAGAAGAGATAGGATGGAGGCTTGATTCTTTTGTTTGTTGTGTGTGTCTGCTTGAGTGATGTGGCCTTGTTTTAACAGCTACACTAATTTATTCGTGAATTCTGAAGGTCAGAATATTTTTAAGTAAAAAGTTACTCCGTAAAATTAGTAGACTCTGGACTTGGGAGGAATGTCTGCCTCTTGCCCCGCATAAAAAGAAGCAGACCATATGCTGTCGTCGTTTAGGTGATAAGTCCGATCCACTGAGCAATGCCTACAGAGTACAGACTACTATACTGTTTACCACAGTCTCGACTGAAGCTCAATGCAGTCATGCAGTGCCATAGATGCTACGTCAGTGAGCATTTCCAAAGATGTCCCCTATCAACGGGTAGTAGATCGAACGGGTCTGAGGGCAATGACCCATGAGGGCTAAGGCCATGATTGTGAGAAAAGTTGACACCGACCATTAGCAACTTGATCCTTTTGCAATCAAATCAACAAGTTGCCACCACGAACAGTTGCCCTTGGCCCTTTGCTCTGTTCATCCCTGGTCTGTTCTGTATTACTGTCTTTTTTTTTAATAAAGATGCTTTAGGGGGCGGAAACCCCTCCAGTTTCCATCAAAAAAGTTATGTAATGGACTGACCATTAACAAGCTGATGCCCACCGTTAACAACTTGATCCAGTTGGTACAAAGCTTGTACTGAATTATCTAATGGTAAGCATCGAACAATCGCAGAGGCAAAAACCTGATCAGTGCAGCCTGCACCGACCCGATCTCTCGTAAATTTGAGGCACTAAAAACACCTCAGTCTGGCCCGATCCAACGCCGGGGTTCGGTATTCCACCATGTCACCAGGTAGACGAATCGCCGAACCGATGGAGACGAGCTGGAGTTGACAATCCAACTACAGATTTGGATCGAGACTTGGTTTCGGCGGCTGCGAGACAGCGGGGCTACGTTTCGTGGGCCGTACCGACATTGGTTCTATGGGCTGGGCTACAAGTGTATGTGGGCTCGTTTCGTTCTCGGCCCCTCCCTGCGCTTCTGCTTCCGCTTCCGCTTCTGTTGGACGATGCCGACCTCAACGAGGTGGCGACGCAAAGAGAGCTGCACGGTCTGGTCTGGTCTGGTCTGGTCTGGACATGCCTCGGCGGCGGCTCGACGCGCCACCATGAAGAGTGACGAATCTACCTATTTAAACCGACCACGTAAAGAAAAAAGAACATATGTTCACTCTTTTTTTTTCTCCCTCTCTCTCGCACTCAAAGCATCAAACCATATACGACTTTTTTCAACAAATTCTACCACCAATAGATCCATCTATCCATATACGGACTGACGGACAACAAACAGTGGCAACGATAGCCCCAAGGGGTCTGTTCTCTGACGGACCACATTGCTCTTGCATGTTTGCATCTAACAGAGGCGCGCGTGCCCCTCGAATCACTTGATTCAGCTCCAGTATGTTTACCTGTGTCTAGCCATCTCAAATTTCAAAGGAAGAGATACATCAGGCCGTGTCTAGGTTGATTGATGATATACGACATTTTTATAAAACATTATAAATTGGTGGTGTCGCCTGAACATGCCTCGATCGATCTTGCCCGACAAAATGGCCACTTTCTTTTTCTGACACGCAAATAAGCATAGCGATGCTATTACTTAGTACTACTCATGTTCTTCTCGTCGTAGTTGTAGTAGTAAGGGGACAGATCGATTTACCAAGCCGACCACCACGGCTGACTGACCAACTGCACCCATCGGCACCGGCTGGACGTCGATTGCATTGCATTGCATTGCAATAAGGCAGAAGAAAATCCTATGCACCCGTGAACCCGTTGATTGATACTCATCGATGTTTTCCATTCCGTGTATGCAATCTTTGCATACAACACGCTGTGCATCACGATACATAGAATTCTTTTCCCAAGGGTACTGTGTAATCATCGCCGTCGCGCGCGTGCGGAAACCCCTCTCCGATCTGTCCGCATCATGCTCCAATAACCTACCTTGTCAGGCCTGCACGGCTGCACTTCACCAGAAGCTGTTGTTGGCACTGATGACACAATCAGCAGCACTTCACCAGATTCGAAGACTCGAAGGACATGCTGGGTTTCTTTAATCCACAAAGCAAAGGTTGTTCGAACTCAGAGCCAACAAAGGAGACACTGAATACCTTCAATGCTGACAACAATTTCTGACAGATTGGAAGAATTGCAAACAATCACAGCCAAACTGTGCAAATCATCATCTTTCCCTGAAGAGATTTTATTAGCGTTACGACGGGACCGCTGGGAATTTCATTCAGCCATGGTTAGGGAGCTAACAAACGAACAAACGAACGAACGAACTGCCTGACACACACATTAGCCAGCGAAATTACAACGCCATATGTTCACTTACACATGAACGAAACTCTGTCCACCGCTCTGCCGCACTTCACTTCATAGAGGCTATGAAACACCACGGGATCTTTGTACAGGTTACCGCAAAAAGGAACGATCGATTCACTGCTAGCTGCATCAGCTGGAGCCTGAAGACCATCATCACGCTAGCTACTTCCTGCTGAACAGGCTGCGGAGCCTGCCGCGGTCCAGCTTCTCGAGTAGCTTCTTGGCGCCGGCCACGTCCTTCTCCGAGAGCTTCTTCAGGTACCCGATGGCGCCGTGGGAGATCATCAGCTTCCTGCACCGCTTGCTCGCCGACAGCGCCAGCAGGCAGGAGATGGCGTACTTCTTGGCCGTGTTCTGGGGGCTCGGGTCCAGCAGCTGCACCAGGTTGGGCACGCTCTTCTCGTCCTTCTTGACGTCTCTCGCGTTCGCGGGGCACCCCATCAGGGTCGCCACCGCCTGCGCCGCGGCCTCGCGCGCGCCGTTCGACTTGGCCTCCAGCAGGCGCACCAGGAGCGGGATGCACCCGTGCTCGCCCACCAGACGCTTCATGTCCATGCTGCTGGAGATCTTGCAGATGGTCGCCGCCGCGGCCTGCTGAGCACCCACCGAACCGTCGCGGAGCACGTGGACGAGGCGCGGGAGCACGCAGAGCGACACCAGGCTGTCTGGTGAGACAGCGGTGACCAGGTTCCGGAGCGCGGCCACTGGTGATTCCTGAGGAAGTGGCCCGTCGAGGTAGGCGAGCAGGCTTCGGAGGCCGCCCTCGGACACGACGGCACGCCGCAGGCTGTCGTTGCTTGAAGTAAGGTTCTGCACGCACTCCGCGGCGTACTCCTTGGAGCCGAGAACGACGCCGGAGTCAAGCAGGTTGATCATGACTCGCACGACGCCTTCCTCGGCCAGCGCTTGCCGGACTTCCGGCACTGCAGAGATGTTCTTGAGCGCTCCCGCCGCGGCGGACTGTGTGATCGAGTCCCCGGTCTGGCACATGTCGATGAGCGCGCGGACGCCGCTGTGGCCGACGATTGCACGGGCAATGTCGGCCGACATGGACAGCCTTTGGAGCGTGATGACAGCCTTCTCCCGCCCAACAAGGCTGCCGGACTCGGCCAGCCGGATGAGTGGCGGCAGCACGCCTTCTGACATGAGTAAGCCCTCACAGCTGCCAGACTCGGCGAGCAAGCACAAAACAGTGGCGGCCTTCTCCCTAACCTTGGGTGCCGTCGCCGTGAGCAGCTGCACCAGCGCGGCCACGTTGCCACGGCCGAGCGCCGACAGCACGCTCTTCTCGTCCTCGCGCAGAGCATCGAGCAGGCCATCCACAGCCCGGTGCTTCGCCTCTGCGTGCCCAATCTGCAGCCTGGCAAGAAGCTCCCGCACGTCGGTCTGTGCGCCCGCAGCGGACGATGTCTCAGCCGGAGCCGCCGGAACCGTGGCGTCAGATAGCACGCCAGTCTTGACAAGAAGAGAGCAATCCCTGAGGTTGAGGTCCAGCTTCCCGGCCAGCGCGTCGAGGTCGCTCTGCATCTGCAGCTTCCCTGCCTTCGGAGGCTCGTGGCAGCGCGCACCGAGCTCGGCTGCCTCAGCTAGCGTTGCAGCCACCGACTGCAGCAGCTCCCGACAGAGCGAGTTCTTGGCGAAGCAGGGGTGGCTGGACAGGTCCGACAGGCACGGCGGCACCCTCTCAAGCCTCGTTGCGATAGCCTTCCACCGCCCACCGAAGCCAGTGGCCGCGCGCGCAGCGGCCAGTGCTGGTGGCACCAGCGCCCGCGCTCGTTCTAGCAGCTCCTCTGCCGTCGCGTCCCCGGCCGCGCCCGGGCAGCTCCCCATGCTCATTTCTTGGCAGCTACAACACCGTAGCTCGTGACCTGCAGTTGCTCACACCAGACAGCCAGATTAGTTGTGCTCACTAGTCACTACTCCTACACACAATCAGAAGTCGCTCCCCGGCACCGAAGCAGAAAAGACAAATCTAAAAAAAAAAAAAGAGCAAGAATAGAAGAAGCTGGAACCAGGAAGGAGACAGTGGAAAGAAAGCGTCGGCTATTCTAAGTGAATCAAAAATCCATCTAAGAGACTAGGAAAGCTCCAGGAAACCATATGCCCTACGGAGCTACACTCTCCCCAGATCTTTTCTTGCTTTGGCTGGACGATTGGTATGTCGAATTGAGAGGTGTAAATGCGGTGACCACAGCCAAGAAATTATGAGCTGGTACGAAGGCGCTATCAAAATTTCCCAAGCTTTTCACACTGGTTTCCTTACGGAGAGTCTGGTAATTTCAAAAATTGACTGGAGAAAGAACGGTGGGCTGGGTATCGGTAGGTGACTGAGTGAATGCGAACACACAAAACGAACGCGTGCCACGGTCTCGTTTGGATGTTTAAATTAAGCTTCTAATTTTAGTATTTAGCACTATAAGATTATCTGTCACATTAAAATATCGGCACATGTATGAAGTACTAAATGTAGATGAGATCAAAATCTAATTGCATAGTTTGGTTATACTTTACGAGACAGAATATTTTGATCCTAACTAATCAAAGTTTAAATAATTTTTACCAAATACAAACTAAATGCAACAGAAATTTTGCTACAGTAATTTTGCTACGGGAATTCTAGCCCCTAATTCTAGGAACTAAACGAGGCCTACATGTGCATCCAAATCCAAATTCAAAAAAGTGTGACCATGCATTACTGTTCTTTTGAGCGTGAGAGATCTTTTGTTTTCTTTAATCTTCATTCGGTGAAGCTAATAACTTTGATCATCAGACGGTGGTGGTATGGTGGGTTCCACTTCAACTTGAGACGAGCGTGAGATTAAAAGCCAAAGGCGTGTGCTTAAGACTAACCCCACTTTGGAAGAGTAAGATTAGCATGCTGATGTTTCTTCACATTACTTTCGTGCAGTATGATATACTAGTATAATCTAATCCAAAGATCTCGCACTTTCTTCACACAAAAGAATCATGGCGAAATAATTGCGTGGGGAACGTATCGTAAAAGAACCGAGTCCTCTGAAAAGATGACCGCAAAAATCCCTCGGATGCTTCACAGACCTACCACGCTTGCATGCAAAGGTCTAAAGGAGGATCGAAAGAAATGCTTTTGCTGGAGACTAAAAATGACAGTAGCACTGGCTCATGTTAATTGACACAATACACTCACACACAAAAAGCTAAAGAAAGAACCACACAGTACGGAAGAACGCGCGGGCCCACCTGTCACTGGCTGTGGCACAACCACCGAAGCACGCGTGCTAAGCTTCGTACCAGTGCCACGCGTACCCTTTTTTCGTAGCAGCATCCAACAGCTTTTCGCGCACGAATTTAAGGCCGTGTCCGTGTGGGCTCGTGGCAACTGGTGTCTGGCGTGGTGGGTGCGGCCATGCATGCGGCACACGAGATCGGACCCAGGGGGCGGGGCGGGATCGGGGGAATCCAAGGAGCACAACACCGTCTCGCCGCCGCCGCGGGGATGCAAACCGCTAAAAGAGAAAGAAAGGCGAGGGGTCCATGA
>CM041628.1:69492700-69530374 GCA_023333625.1 Bothriochloa decipiens
CCCCCCCCCCCCCCCGCCCCCCCCCCCCCCCCCCCCCCCGGCCCCCGGGCCTACGCCCGCGCGCGTCGGCGGGGGGGGGGGGGGGGGGGGTGTCGGCTCACGCCGGCGTCGGCGCCGCGAGGGTTCCTAGCTTATTACCCTGTGCGTTGTAAAGGGTTTCTACCAAAAGGATAGCCTAATCTGTTTTAAATTATAATTTATTTTAATTTTTTTGATACATATATTTTATTATATATCTAGACATATTATTTATTAAAATATATAGTAAAATACATGCATAAAAAAATTAAAATGAATTATAATTTAAAATAGAGGGAGTAATAAATAGCATTTGCTTAAAAAAAAACTTTACAATGTCTACACTTAAGTACTCGTACGAACAGAGCTCTCTACTCAATCGATCTCTCCACAACTTCACCAAGCAAACGCCGACGCGCCGTCATCGGTAGAAAATTCGAGACACTTGCAGTCGCAGCAGAGATCATGGCCGAGCGACGAATGCGAGCGGAACAGGAAGAGCAGACTCCGCTTGGCTTCGAAGCTCACCCTCCCAGTCCCACCACATGGAGAAAATCGCGATCGAGAACGGCGGGCGAGAAAAATAAAAAGGGAGATCAGAAAACAGAGGCGTGTCCTCGGGTTATTACCTCTCTCACGGTTGCCGCTTTCGCTCCCTCCGGTCGCGTCGCCGCCGCCCGCCGCGCCTCCTCGTCCGCCGCCGCCACTTCCCGTCGTCCTCCACCTCCACCTCCGCCTCCTTCTCCCGACGCCGCCGATCGCCGCGGCGCAGAGTCCGACCAGAGCAAGAGCAGCGGCTGCAATCAGGACGCCAATCATGAATCAATCAAACGACAACCATCCTGGGAACGCCGCTGCGCGCGTGGGCGCTGGATGTTGCTGATCACTGCGTGGGAGGAGGGGAGGATCGGGGAATCATTCCATGACCGCACTCACCGCGAGCAGCCGAGCACCACCGCCTCTTATAGCCGCGCCGGCCCCGACAAAGCTCCTCCTCCTCTGGCGCCGCGTCGTGTCCCAGCGCCGAGCGAGTCGTTGGGGGATTTATTTCGTGAGGACTGGCGGACTTGGACAGAGCAGACAGGACGGCCGCGGCTTCGAAACGAGGTTTTGAATTCGGAGGCGAAGCGAGCCGTCGGATCGGGGCATGGGGCCCGCTGGACGGGCGCTGGGGGATCGGCGGGCTCCGTGGCTGCGGGATCCGACCGTTTGAGGCTGGCTGCTCCTGCGGGGGCGGGACACGCACGAGACGACGCCACGACCGCACGGGAGGATTTTTGAAATGGCTGGGGGTGCGACGTGTACTTGCTGCTTCGCTGGCTCGCTGCCCACAATGCTACTCTCGGCGACCTTTTGCGGCTTTTCGCTGACATTCACTGCAGCCGGCAAAGCAATGGAGGGACATAGCAGGATAGGAATTTTTTTGAATTCAGGTTGTGCTGCCTGTACCTTCTTCGAGCTTCAAATCCTTTTCTCTCACTTTGAATTCAGGTTGTGCGGCGCGGACTTATTCGGTTTCAGCTTATTCAAGTGTTTGAAGGATCCAAAGTCGACTAGGCAAATTAAGTTCATTTTGAGAAGACAATTACAAACATTTTCTTACTACGGTATCAACTATTGTGCACAAAGAAGCCAGAGACAGAACCAACACTCTTTCTGTAGCAGCAGGGAGAGAAGTTCGTGTGTTCCATACAAATGAGATTGGGTTCGTCTTTCCTTGTTCTTGTTGATTGAGACATTTGAAACGGTGGCAAAAATCGTGATAGGTTCAATTTTCAAAATTCGTTAATGCCTTTTTTTAGAACATAGAGCTTCCACTAAATTCCATGGGGATTACAATCAGCTTGTGCTAGCTCCGCTAAGCGGGATTGCATCAAGCCAAAAAAAAAAGGAGCGTTCGAATGAAGAAACCGTCGAAGCACACACATGTGCCACCGTGTTTGCCCCCCGACGCACCCATCTAACACAAAAATCAGAGAAAATTTTCCCCAGCTCTATGATATCGAAAGAAGGGCGGCCCTGGTGCAAGCGGTAGAGCTTTACCGCCTGTGACCAAGAGGTCTAGGGTTCAAGCCCCAGCCTCTGCGCATTTGTGCAGGGATGGTTGCTGGCTATTTTCCCTTCCCCAGACCCCGCAGTGCGGGAGCCTACGGCACAGGGTACGCCCTTTTTCTATGATATCGAAACAAAGGCCACCTATAGAGGACCGCGTAGCCGTTGGATCCTGTAATAGAGTGGCAAGACTCTGGCAATCAAATTCAAGAGTCACTAACTCCAGTCCAAGCTCTAGTGCCAGCTCAATACCCTCCTTAGCCGCCAGGGCCTCCGCAGTCAGGGCATTATCAACATCATCAAACCATCTCGCCTCTGCCCCCAAGACCGCTCAGACTGGTCGCGAATGACCACTCCAGTCCAGCCGCTGCACAGCCCTGAATCAAAACCAGCATCCGTGTTAACTTTGGACCAGCCCGGCTTTGGGTTCTCCCATCTAGCTGCTGGTGTCGCAGGTTTAGGGCCTCGCTATGGTCGAAGTGAAGCCAGATCTTCCAGCAGTCGAGAGATAAACCTCGCAGATGCACCGGGCTCCCAAACTTTTCGCCCATGCCGCCTTCCATTCCTTCCTGACCACAATGTCCAAGCACCGCAAACAATTGTCACCGCCGCAGCCATGTTGCAGACCTCCGGATTTAGCACGTCTGAGGCCCATGAGACAGGGTGCAACCGCGGTATTGCCAGCCCTCTCAGCTTCTTTACCTCATACCAAAAGCACTTCGCCATTAGGCAATCAAAGAAGACGTGGAACAGAGATTCGACAAGATCACAACAAGTTTCACAGTGGCATTCCTTCTCCACGTGCCTCCTCTTCAGCTCAGCCCGTAATGGCAACACGTTGTGTAAAACCCTCCACTAGAACACTTTGACTTTAGGAGGCACATCCATCTTCCAGAGGGAATTCCACGAGGCCGACCCTCCAGACGTCGTTGCTTCCCCCCTAGTAGACATTGTCGTTTCAATTTGTTCTTCCTTCATTAGCCTATAAGCCGATCGTACCGAGTATATGCCATTCTTCTTGAAAGCCCAGGCTAGCACGTCTTCAGATAAGAGTGTGCTAAGTTTAATATTTAGCACCTCAGCCATTTCCAAGGCCATGAATGACTTGTTGACAACCTGTTCATTCCAAATCCTCATTCCTGGAATGAATAGATCATGCACTCTCTCTGCCGTCGCCAGCGGCATTAGAGCCAGCGGTTTGAGCGATCTCACCCCCAGAATCAATTGTCCTCCCATATCCTGATGTTACCCGGGCCAACTCTTTTGATGAGACCTCGAGCCAACACATCTCGGCCGTGGAGAATAGCCTTCCAAGTTACTGAACTTTGCCTTTTCTTGGTCACCGAGAGGAAATCAGAATTGTGGAAGTATTTCCCCTTCACAACTTGTGCGCACAGCGAATCCGGTCTCATAATCATTGCTTCTCCAACATTGCCTTATTGAAGAGGGAAAAGTCCCTAAAGCCAATTCCCCCATCACGCTTTGATCGAGTCAATTTCTCCCACATGAGCTAGTGTATCTTGTGATTATCCAAGCTGTTGCCCCACTAGTAATTTGAAACGGACGAAGTTAACTTCTGACAAACAGTCGGTGATAATGTAAACATGACATAGGGTATGTAGGGACCGACTGAGCATTTGCTTTCAAAAGAACTTCTCGAGCAGCACAACTCATATTTTTCTCAGCCCAGCCCCTAACCATTGCTCTCACCCGGTTTGGCACATAGTTGAATGCATCTGAAGCACCATGCTCGGCTGCACCAGGTAGTCCCAGATATTTCTCCCCTAGAGCTTCGGTAGCAATCTGTAGCTTTTCATGGACAACCACCTGCTTTCATCATCACTATTAGGGCTAAAAAAGATCACCGATTTGCTCTTATTAACTAGTTTCCCACAACCTCGGCTATAATTCTCGAGGATAGTCGCCACCCTCTTTGCACCCTTCTTTGATGTCTGAGTGAAGATAAGGCAATCGTCTGCAAAAAGGAGGTGTGAGACCCGTGGTGCATGCTGGCTCACCCTCACCCCCTGGACACGTATAGCGGTCCAATATTCTTGAGCATGCAAGATAATCCTTCAGCACACAATAGGAAGAGATACGGCGAAATGGGGTCGCCTTGCCGGATCCCTCGAGACGGCTAAAAGTTATCTAAAAAACTCCATTGACCCAAACCGAGAAGGAGACTGACGTAACGCATTTCATCACCAGAGCACACCACACCTCAGGAAAGCCCAGTGCACGCATGATGGCCTCTAGATATCTCCACTCGACCCGATCATATTCCTTTGCCATATCAAGTTTAATCACACAACCTCCATTCTTCCATTTCCTCTGCCTCAGATAGTGAATACATTCATAAGCAATTAACACATTATCTGTCTGCTCGACCGACACCATCTCCTCCAAGATGACAGGGAGACGGTTGGCCATAGTTTTAGAGCAAATCTTGTATAGAACATTGCAAAGCGAAATTGGCCGATACTGGGAGAGTTCCTGTGGGTTACTGACCTTTGGGATTAGAACCAGTAGTGTTTTATTAATCTCTGGTGGCAGATCTCCCCCATTTAGGAAGGTTAGCACAGCCGGTAGCACACACGCCTTCACCAGTTCCCAGTGAGTCTAGAAGAATTCGTCCTTAAAACCATCCACACCTGGTGCCTTACATGGTGCCATCTGAAACAATGCAACCTCCACTTCAGTCTCAGTAAATGGTTTGATAAGAATATCACACATCTCCTGAGTCACCTTCCTTGGAACGTGATTACAAATCAATTCCGGCTCTTAGCCTATTCTACAATGTCTCAATTGGGTTATATGATGTTAGCTCTAGGTATAGGTTCTTATCAGGCTGCTTTATTCCATTTGATCACTCATGCTTATTTGAAAGCTTTATTGTTCTTAGGATCCGGATCCGTTATTCATTCAATGGAACCTCTTGTTGAATATTCACCAGATAAAAGTCAGAATATGGTTCTTATGGGTGGTTTAAGAAAATACATTCCAATCACAAGAACTACTTTTTTATGTGGTACACTTTCTCTTTGTGGTATTCCACCTCTTGCTTGCTTCTGGTCCAAAGATGAAATCCTTAGTAATAGTTGGTTGTATTCACCCTTTTTTGGAATAATAGCCTCTTTTACTGCAGGATTAACTGCATTTTATATGTTTCAGATATATTTACTTACTTTTGATGGGTATTTGCGTGTTCTAAATCTTCTTGTGCCGAGAATAATTTTTGATAAAAATCACAGGCCAACTGCTCCAAGTCCTCTTATTCAGGGAAAACCCTGCCATCCTCGCCCATAAGAGATTTGATACGATTTGTGCGGCCTCTCGCTCGCACTTTAGCTTGGAAGAATTCTGTGTTTCGGTCCCCTTCCTTGAGCCATGAAATGTGCAAGCGTTGTCTTTCCATCACCTCTTCCCGGGCAAGGACATCCGAGAGTTGAGCCATAATCTCTCGCTCTCTATTCGTAGAACCATGGTACAAGGTATTGCTTCTTTCTTCCTCTAGCTTCATTCTCAGATCACTCACTTGCCTCTTGACCGATCCAAAAACCTCACAGTCCTAGGTTTTCAACAATTGCAGCAGGGATGTGAGGGTGCAGGTGGCTCTTGAGAGGGTGGCAACACCTGGGCCGGGATCCCATGCTCGATTTACGAACTCCATATATTCCCCATGAGATTTCCACATGTTTTCATACCTAAAGGGTTTAGGATTCTGCCGAGCTCGGCGCGCAGCCACCACCCTTTGTCGTATTTCCACCGTGAGACCAGTATGGTCTGATTTTGCGAGTGGCACGTGGTACACTTTTGTCTCACCAAGCTCCTGCATGAATTTTTGGTCGCCCAGTGTACGATCCAAGCAAGCCTTGACATTTCATCCGGCCTCCTGGCGGTTGTCCCATGTGTACCGGAGCCCGTGGAAGCCAAGGTCCACAAGATTACAATCATTGACAACGTCTTGGAACGCAGTCATCTGCCACTGCTCTCGTTTGTTTCCACCGATTTGCTCTTCGACCGACAAAACCTCATTGAAGTCACCCACGCACAGCCATGGCGCGGCCGACTGTGCTCTAAGAAACCTCATAAAAAACCACCTCTCCTTCCGCCTTTCACGCCTCGGCTCGCCATAGAATCCCGTCAACCTCCACTGTGAAATCCGTAGCCGATCACAGGACAGTAAGACATCGATGTGCGACCTTGACTTACTCATCTCCGCCACCATCACACCTTGGCGCCACAACAGCACCAAACGTCCACTGAGTCCCTCCGACCTCACGACAATGGCATTCGGGAAGCCAAGGTCGCGTTTCAAGCTGAGGGTGCGCTCCTTCCCCATTCGAGTCTCCATCAAAAACACCACCACGGACCTTCTCTCCTCTACCAGAAGGCGGAGCTCCTGAACTACCTCGGGCCGCCCGCAGCCCCGGCAGTTCACGCTGAGGAGATCCATTGATCCCGGTGAGGTGAAAGTCCCTAGTTTAGTTTTGGGTAATTGATGAAACCTAAGGACTAACCTTGTGTTCTAAGTGGATGATTTAGAGAAAGGTAGTCCATGCCAAGTGGAGCTCGATGATGAGGCATGACATGAAGTTATGCAACCTAAGCATGGTGAAGATCAAGATGGGCTTGGCTCGATGGATCGGTTGAAAGTGTGAAGGGCAAGTTGAGGCTTCGAAGCGAAGGACCGTGCGACAGTGAAGCTTGGGCATGACTTGGCGCCGATGGACCGACCAACGGTGAAGAGCAAGTAATATCAAGATCGATGGACCAAGACCGTTGCATGATGACATGGAGTGTCACGTATCATGTAAAGGCTTGGCGGTTGAAGGATCGACAAAATGGGCTCAAGGCAAAGGTATAACCTATAGGGCCATTTTGTTTTTTGCACTCAAGACACCATAGAAGGTGTGAGTGGTTTAGGATCGATAGCCGAACTATGAAGAGGGGAGATCTTCGGTAATTCGGTTCATGAGTGCCACTAGGTCCATCATTTCAGGTGATTGCATTTAGGATCTAGTGTACGATGAAAGTCCTTTGAAAATGCCTTTGAAAAATGCTAACACACATGCACATGGAGATGTCACTTGGTGGTGTTAGCACATTTGCAAAGGCGGCGGTATGTTTGTAAGGTTGAGTTGGGTTTGGTAACCGCTCATCCTCCCCCCGAGCTTGCGAGGGGGGATTCGGCGCCTTCAGGAAAATGAGAGAGATATTTTCTATTGCGCCGGATGCAAATTCGTTGGAGAAAAGAGGGCGTCATCGTGGGATTGAGAATGCTCATATTCTAAGCGACGGACGCTGGCCCAGCGTCCGGACGCTACACAGAGAGTACCGGTTGAGAGACAGAGTGCCGGACACTGCGCCGGACGCTTGCGTCGGACGCCGGCTCGGCACTGTTCAGCGTCCGACGCTCGTGAGATATGAAGGCCGAGGTTTCAGCGCGTGTGAAGCGCCAGACGCCAGGGTGTGCGTTCGGACGCTACTCAGAGAGGGTCGCAGAGCAGTTGGTGTCGCCGGACGCTGGTCGCCGGACGCCGAGGGGTACCGCCGGACGCTGACGTGTCGTGGGAGTCGACCGTTGGAGGCTGAGCAGCAGAGGCGCCGGACGCGTCCGGCGCTAGCGGCAGACGCGTCCGGCGTGTGTAATCGAGCCGCCCGAGGGGCAACGGCTAGTTTCAAAGGATGGGGTTATAAATAGAAGGTGGCCGGCCCTTGTGGAGGCTCTTGGATTTTCTAACACTATTGTGCATCCTTTGAGCTAAAGCTTCTCCCTCCTACTCATCTCTCTTGCTTGAATGCTAATCTAGAGTGAGATTGAGTGATTCGAAGTGCATTGCATGAGTTGATTCATCTAGTGGCACTTGCGAGTCGTTTGGCCGGTGATTTCTTGTTACTCTTGGAGAGTACCGCTCCTAGCCGGCTTGGAGGTTGTTTGGAGGCGTTGGGAAGAGTTGGTGATTGTTCTTGCCCACCTCCGGTGATTGATTTGTAAGAGGTTCTTGTGCTTGTCCTCGGCGGAGTGCCAAAAGCAACTCTAGTGGAATGCGCGTGTCGTTGAGTTACCACACTTGAGAGTGGTGTCTTGCGGTTCCCTTGCGGGGGAGTGCCTTGCGGTGCAAGTGACTTGAGGGTCACACCGAGGATCCATCTAGGTGTTGGTCGACACAACCGGTGACGTAGCTTGTCGGTGCACAAGTGAACACCGGGTGAACAAAAATAATTGTGTCATCTTCTTGTTCCCGGTGATTGGTCTTCATATTGTGATTGTTGTCATATTGTATTGATTACATATCATCTTGGTGATTGGAAACATCTTCTCTCCACCGTCGGTATAAGAATCACCTCTCTACCTTGCATTACTTTCTAGCACTTATCTTGTGTAGCTTGTTTTAGAATAGTTGTTCTTGCTAGCTCTATAGATTAGAAAGTAGTGACATAGCCCTTGAGTGACATAGAGATCATACTTATACTAGATTTTTCAATAGGAGGCTTGCTCACCTTGTAGGCTAGGCAAAACCGTGGTTACGCCATTTGTTATACTAATCAAGTTTTGTCTAGTGGTTTGTAGAATTTTTAATAGGCTATTCACCCCCCTCTAGCCATCTAGGACCTAACACGGGGGCTGCTCGCCGCAGCCGTCTCCGATCTCTCGTGTTGGTTACTTCCACGCCTTTGCTTCTTCAACTGCTCAATCATACTCGCCCGCTACTCTCCACCTTCGCCTCAAGCTGGTTTACTCTCGAGCTCACCAGCCTAGCTAGAACTATCGCTCCTGACATCCCTAATGGGATATTCAGGTCCAGAGTTTGTGCAACCAGCGTTACCACCTTCAATTTCCTCTTACGACCTGGCTTGCTACCACCAGTAGTCCCATCTAGGTCAAGCTTCCTGCTGGCTCTCCCACCCCCATCTTCTTCCGCATCCATGTCGTCCTTCGTAGGGGTTTTTAGGGGCGACTGGACCTCAGAATCTTCGAAATCACCAACAAACCCCTCCGACCGGTGAGACCCAGACATAGAGCCCTTCTCTCTGGACCTGCTCTTTTGCCTTGGAGCCCTGTTGCTGATGACGATCCACTCCCATAGGACTCAGCAACAGCACTTGCAAAGGATGGGATCCGTCTTCGTTTCTCCTCGGGCGCCCTAAGATGAACATCATAGGGTAGCTTCCCTTCCTCATTCCTCTCGGTCGGGGTTGGGCATTCCAATTCTGAATAGCCCATCCCCCACATGAGAAACAAATAAAGGGTAGCTTCTCGTATTGCACCTGAAACCTTTTAGGATCTTCATCTGTTTTCATACGGAGGAGAACCCCTCTCCGGATCGGCTTGTCAACCTCAACCGCCACACGAGCACTAAGAAAAGCCCCGTTGGCTTTACCATCGCCATCAACATCCATCTTCACCACTCGGACTAGTAGACCCATGGCTTTCGACCCTTTTGTATGGTTCATCCAGCCGAGTGGAAGATTGAGAATTCGAGCCCACAGCTCCATGTATTCGAACACAATCTCTGAGGCACTCAGCTTCTCATCATACACTTGGAGCAACACGACATATTTGCCAAAAAGCCAAGGAGTCCCTACCATCACCAGATCCAGATCATGCACAGTTCCAAATTCGGTGACAGAGATTGTCGCCCTTCTCACCGATCACCCTGATCTTGAGTCCCGCCCAATTTCTCCAAGCCGGTCTCATCGCCGAGCGAATCGAATCAGTGTGGACCGAGACTGGCGAGAGGATTTTACCCACCAGCGCCAACTCCACCGGCGCTAGGGCTTCCTCCTCATCGTCATCCACAGAGTCCATCACAACTCCTTCCTCTTCCGTAAGGTTGAGTTTTCGAAGCATCTCCTCAACATTCGGGCCCAGGCCATCAGCCCCACCCATGGCACCGTTGTCTCCTGCAGAAGCCATTAGCGGCGAGCAGAGACACCAGAGAGATGCGCTGCACGATGACCAGTCACCATCACAGCCACCAAAACAATCCCCGACCTAGGCACACCCTAAGCGGCAAAATCCCTAAAGGCAATCTGTGGCCGGCGGCGCCAAGAACGGCTAACCAACGGTATGCGGGGGCCGGTACCACACTGCGAGGTGGTGACAGGGCGTGGACACCGTAGCCGCGACGGCCAGCGGCGTAGCGGATCGAGATCATCGGCGGCGGCGATCTAGATCAGAGTCGGGGACGAGAGCGCCTTCGCGATCGCCTTGAAACGGGCTCCGTTAATTACATACATTCTGTTCCCTCCCTTTTTGACGCCAAAATTCATGAATGCCTTACTCGCCTGTGTGGATCCACGTAAGGGTAGCTGGCGCCATTGTGCACGGTCTTGGATTGACTTGCTACTTAGGTTGCATTTTTAAGTGTGTACTCTTTGCATGGGTGGAGATGGGTTTCTCTACTAGTGGGTTTGATTTACTAGAAAGTCGAATTAGGTGTGGGTTTACTAGGTTCATATAGAGGTGTTTCTGGCAAAAAAAAAGGGTTCATATAGAGGTGAAGGTTTACCCAAAAGTCCAAGTATACTCTGGTACTAAAATATGGTCTATTTGGATTTAGGTGCCCGTCATTAGTTAATCTAATAAAATATATTTGAGTTAACTCAAAAGGTTGAGTGTGCATTGGATTCCTTTGGACTTGAAAGGTAACCGATCTTTAATGCTAAGCTCTAGATATATAAGGTCCACATGCATACATTTAGTCACTTTAATACACACAAAATTAAGAATACTCATATTGAGCCATCTCTATAAAATCCAAGACAAATTCATTTAGAATTTAAGGTGTAATTTTAGGGTTCATGTTTCAACATGGGGTCATGTATATATCGAGCCATACCACTTTGCACAGACTATGGAGCAACTCGTACCGAACCATCTCCAACAAATTTTAGTTAACTTCGCTATAATTTTAAGGTGTGAATGTGAAGTGTTAGGTAGCGTTTGGGATTACTCCGCTCCATATTTTTTCAGCTCCGCTCCATGTTTCTTTTTTGGCCATGACTTTTTTTTTGTTGAAATAAATCATCTCTAACAAATTTTAGTGAATTTTGTTAAAATTTTTAAGTTATGAATACAAACTTTTAGTTTCAGAGTACTACTTTTAATATGATCCCAAATATTTACCTTGTCATCTACATTGAAACGTATTCAACTATTTCCATTCATTTTTCCTAAAATTTTAGCTTGTGAATACAAGGTTTAAGTTCAGGGTCCAATTTTGATGTGACCCCCACATGCTGACCCCACTATGCTAATTGTTAAGCTTCATCTCACACTGAATCATATCAAATGAGTTTCAATAAATTCTGCTAAAATTTAAAGATGAGAACATGAAATTCTTGTTCTAAGATCTGACTTTTGGTTATGACTCATATATGCTGTGCAAACTTAGACAGTATACGCCTCTCAAGTAAGTCAATGGGTTATTACTGTAATAAGCCCTGTCTGGTTCTACTAATCTGTAGGTTGGTTTGTGGCGGGTTTAAATAATAAGATTACGGGATGGGGTAGCTTAAATAAGAGAGCTACTACTTTGTTACCAGTTGATTTAGGTTTCAAAACAAGCATAAGAAAACACCGGATTACGGAGATGAAAAACATTGGAACAGTCCCGGATCATTTGTCGATTGGAAGTTTGGAACAGTCCCCGCCTCCCTGCCCCCCTCGATCTTTATTTTAGCAGCCAGCCGTGAATGTGAACCAACTGAACCAACCTTGCTCGCTCCTCAGAGTGCCAGCAGCCACACGACGAACCAGGTACCACAGGGTACCAAATACAGGCTTGCAATGCTGCATCAACCACAACCGCATCCGCCTGGGAGCATTTAAACAGCCATCGAGTTATCGTGTACATACAAGAACGTGCCTACGTGCATCGAGTCACATGGTGCCCACAAGGCCACAAGGGCTCGTACGCACCTTAGGCCCAAAGGCCAATGGCAAATTATTTTGTGCATGACGAAATGGGAATTCTTGTTCACGATCCCGTAAGAACAAGAACGTGCAAATTTACAGTGACAAGAGAACTAATAACGAGCAATAACTGAATTAGACTACAGCAACACATGATATTATAGATTGAAGTTCGTATTACTAGTTATATCCTACTCTAAAAGATACTAATTTATTACTAGTATATGCCTTCACATCAAGATACTCTACAAAATTCAACGAGTAGCTGTCCGCAAAGTTCTAGTCCAGGAAAACAAAATCTGGTACTGAATTCACAGAGGTCTTCTCAGAAATATGCCTTAGTTGTCCCTAGGAAAAAAAAAATGCTATCAGAGCATCATACCGCTACAGAAATGCTGATACAGACTACAACCAACTGCTTGACAAGCGAATCCGTGTTCAGAGTGTAAAACTGTCAACCCTTGATCCTCGCTCATCTGAGGACCAGAATCAGCTGCACTTAACGTTTCTATGATTTGTCCTTGCAGATTTCGTGGACAAAATGCCAAAAGAATTCTTTAGAAGTATGCCAGTACCCACCATCAGCAATAATTGGTACCCAACAAAGCAGTGCAAGGAGACATGCACCAACTACATACATGCTTAACATATACTGCAACATGTCATCAAAAGGTGCCATCAAGAATTCAAAGATTTGGACAGGTATTCAAAAGGAAGATATGGGACCAAGTAATGCAGTAAAAATATTATATTTCTTGGGTTCTATCTTAATACTACAGCCCCATGCCCTCACTTATTATTCTCCTACTGATCTTTAAGAGAATATATTTGAGTGACAAATTTTCTGTGGCATGCTATAATATAAGGTGACTGTAAATTTATTATTCCAGTTCTAAGCTTCAACCCTGAAAACAAGTTTGCACCAATATGAACCATGAAGCATTACTTGGTAGCAGCCATAGCAGTCCTACTGATCTATGTTTCTATCTAATCAATTTAGCACCATAGCTTGAAGACCTTATACTGAAATAGCAGAAAATGCAAAAGATAGGGTAGCAGCCTCAGCAGTCTTGCTATAATAATGTGGAGACCTCATTTCTAAAACATAAATCTGACTAAAACAATAACTCATGGGAAAACTTGGAAATTATTAGTACATTAATATATTTCCCAAATGCTGAAAGGTTGGGTCCATATCTTCACCTTAATACATGATGCATCTAAATCTAAAAAGACAAACTACGTAACAACCTGAAGAAATTATTTTCAAAGTGGTTAATTTCGACAGAATTAACAACCATTCCCATCTTCAGTTAATTTTGTGTATATTAGCAACTGAGCACTAATTCAAACTAGCAAATTCAGTACTGAAAAGGTCGCTATCTGCACTCAAAACTCTAGGTACATAGTATATTGAAAGATTGTAGTTGATCTGCAGTGTTTGAAATCGTCATCTGACAACACTTTGGACTCGAAAAGCTTTAACTGCTAATATCAATGCAGCCAGGTGGGCAGTTACCTTTAATGGAGTGTGTGTAAATTATGATAGCATTGCTACTTTGCACAAGTCAATAAATCTCAGAAGCCGCCTTTCTGCTGCAATGGCGAATCCATAAGACATATCAAAGCATAAGGCTAAGAGGCAAACCAAACGCATCAGCACTTAATCTCTTGTCCACTGAACAAAATATTGCTGGACTATTTTGCTTCAACTAGTACCAAACCCAATGAAACAATAGCTTAGTACCAATCTCTCTCCAACTGTGAATTCTCTTAGATCACATCTGCTTAGTCCATGTTATGTTACCAAGACTCCAAATCCTGCTTGTACCAGTCAGTCTAATTTACACTCCCCCAATCTTTCCCAATCCATTTTCCACTACTGCATGACTGTCAACATTTCTGTCAAAAAATTAGAACTTGTTTAGCAGTATCCTATGAACCTAATATAAAATCGAAAGTAAACACAACAACATTTGTGTCAGAAATTCATCTATACTTTTGTCTAGAACTGGAATGATGGTTAAATTGGTTTGTCTAGAAAAACAGTAACATCTTCTGGCGTGAAATGGAAAGTTTAGATAGATGAAAACAAGATATCTCATTTATAAAGATGTAGTAATACCTTTGGTACCTCTGGGTTAAGCACGTTGAAATTTGTTTGCAATTGTTCTTATCCAGGCCCTATCTTTCTCGCTATATGCATAATTTGCATTGGAGGCCAACAGAATGACACCTTCAGTTCTTGTTTCATTATTAGCTGGATCAGGACTCAGAATCGGTTGAGCTAACACAGAAAGAATCCCATCTGGTAGAATCTTCACAAGCTGAGAATCTGGTCAGAGCAGCATGGTCGACAGCATAAGAGAATATTTTATACAGACGTCAAACAAGGGAAACAAAATGTTCTGAAACTTCAATAACCATCAAATCCTACATTAGCAATGCAACAGGCTCGAACTGATGACTTCCACCACGTCAAGGTGACACTCTACCGCTGAGTTATATCCCTTCCCCGTCCCATGGAGAAAGAGAATTAACGAATCCTAATATGCATCTTGAATTTTATAGCTTTAAATTTGGCATGATGAAACATCCACAAATCTATATGATATGGATATGCCTCCACGTAAGAGACACGAAAGCAGTGGTTACAAACGAGGTACTATTTACAAATCTTATTTGTTAGCAGCTGGAGGGCAAACTTCATATGACTGGTAACTAAGTACTAATAATCTGTACTGAATTCGGTCAGATATGAATGGTTATGGTTCTGAAATCAAACGAAGGGGCAAAACTAACAACCGATCCAGTAAATCAACACTTTGTGTCAACAAACATGGAAATACTCTTCTAGGAGAGAGCGGTACACTTACCTGAAGAATTAGGGAAGTACAAAGCATCCTTCAAATCAACAAGTCCTACTTGTTGTATCTGACTCTTGAACCATTCAATCATGGCATATTTTGAAGTATTTGCTGGTGGATTCCAGTATCCTCGTATGCAGAAGAGATCCCCAATTGCTATGACCTAGGGGGAAATAAAAAAACAATGAGGCATCTGATAATCTGACAAGTTCAAAAAATGCAATTATTTATAACAAGATCCACACAAGAAATGGTCAAATGGAAAATGTGCTAGACCAATTGACATGATCAAACCGTCAACAATTGTAAACCTGAGAAGATTTTGTTATTGCTGCAACTACTACTTAGCTATATACAGAAAAGCAAGAGTGGAAGTGCTTCGCACATTAGAGCTTAATTCCATCAAGTTCAAGTTGAAATTCAAATCACATGGCTGATAAGAATCCGAATCCCTACCACAGACGTGGTGTTTGTGTTCCGCAGCAGGACGTACGACGCCCACGCCATGTCCTCCTTCTGCACCACTGACAGGTTCTGGGACATGACGAACACCTGGCTGCTCCCCTCGGGCAACGGCACTCGGCTGGCAGCATCAGCGCCCTGCAGCAACAACCAAAACCACCAACCGCACAGCTCTCAGTCCCCACCATCGCCGCGGGCAGCGCAACGCAGCATTCCACAAAGACAAAAGAGAAATGTCCCGTTCCCACCTCAAGGAACCTCCCGAGGAACGGCAGCGTCGCGGAGAACGCGGCCAGGCACAGCCCCAGAGCCTCGGACCTCTGCGAGTTCGCAGGCACAACCAACCAGTTAGGCGGGGACGGCTACGGGTGAAGGAAGGGGGGACGGCGGAGGTGATGGGTGAGGGGTGGGATGCCGAGGACCGACGAGCTGCGCGGGCGTGGGGGACGGGGAGACGAGGTGGTTGAGGACCACGAGCGCGCCGAAACCGAGGCCTATCCACCGCGGGAGGTACGACTCATCCAGCCCCGGAATCCCTGCGTCATAAGGATAAGCAAGCGCGGTTACCGGGACTAGCTAGACGCCGGCGGCGTACGGCGTGCGTACGAGGCGGAGGGAGAAGAGTGCTGGTACCGAGGGTGAAGCGGAGGACGGAGAGGTTGACCTGCTGCCGCTGCGGAGGGTCCGAGTAGGAGGCGCGGACGAGGGAGGAGAGGGCGCGGCGGCGCGGTTTGGCCGATGGCGCTGCGCACGGGCGGAGCCGAGCGGTGGCGGTGGGGAGAGGGTGGGAGGAGGAGCGGTGGAGCGGCGGTGCGCGGGCGTGGAGAGGCATGGCGTGGCCGCTGGCCGTCGCGAACTGGATTGGTGGTGGTGGTGGCCGCCCAGTCGCCTCGCGCGACTCGATTTTGACAAATAAAGAAGTGCAGATGTTTTTTCTACCTTGAGCTTTAGAGGCCCAGTAAGTCTCTATGGGCTAGAGTTGGTTGGTGGGCTTTGCCGCTGCGGCTTCTCCTTTATTTCATCTTTTGGGCCAACGGCCCACGCTCTGTGGGCTCTCAGCCAGTGTTGCTGAAAGTGAATGCTTCTTAATCGCGGCGTGGGAACGCATCCGGCAGAGCCAAGCAGTCAACAGGCCACACGATCACGACACTGGTCCCGGCTTTGGCGGCTCGGAAACACCGGTACACCACTACTCAAAAGGTCGTCCTCTTTAGCCAGCAAAAGGGAAGCAGGCCAGAAGTTTCTGGGAACCACAGCGCTGGTGTACTAGTGGCGTGGCGTCCCGAGTCAATAGTGCCGTCGCGTCTGTGAGAATTACTGCACGAAAGATCTTGTGTACTACCTAGAGAAGGAGCACGCATCCTCCCAAGTCCCACCAGCAGTCCACCACTGCACCACGCCGCTAATGCTGTTAAGCAAGTCGGCAGCAGACAACGCAAAAGCTTATGGGCGACTGCACATAACCGCGAGGCAGAGTAGGCGACCACGGTTTTTCTTGGCTGGTGATCGGTGACGGCGAGACCACTGACTGAGTCTGGGACCAAAGAAACATCCTTACATCTTCATACAAACCACCACGCGCCGCCGTGGTCGACCCATCTTAAAACCTTGCCGTGCCGTTGGCGACTTGGCGTAGCGAGTGTGGAGACAGCGAAAAAGTCGTTTCCCGTCAGGCCTCAGATGCCGGGAGAAACATGGGAGGCAAGGCGCGGACATATTCAACGGCGCTATCATCAGGGTCGGCCACAAGAACAGCAACGGGGCGAGCCAACACTTGCGCGCACCGAAAGCTGACGATGCGCCAACCAAA
This sequence comes from Bothriochloa decipiens, assembly GCA_023333625.1. Lineage (NCBI taxonomy): Eukaryota > Viridiplantae > Streptophyta > Magnoliopsida > Poales > Poaceae > Bothriochloa > Bothriochloa decipiens. Next base: position 69,509,832 of record CM041628.1, read on the forward strand.
GAACCGCACTGCACCCACCGTGGGATTGGACACAGGATTCCTCCTGTTCCCTCGAGCACTGGCAGGCACGGACGCAGTGACGCCCGGTGGGAACATCATGCCAAGACGTGCAACGGCGGATGCCGTGACATCGCAGACAGATCGGTCTTGAGAAAAAACAACTCCCAAGAAAATCTGCTGCTTGGCAATGGCAACAGGATGCGTGCGCGAGGTGCGCGATTTTGCTTGTGCGAGCAGACGATTGACTGCAAACGACCGCCGCCTACCGTGCGAGCAGTGTGGCTTGATCGTGGCGATGACGACGACAGAACGGCAATACAGGGCTCGCCGTGCAAGATCGCGAGCAGCGTGTGGTCGCTGAATAGTCTATGTTTGCTCTACTATAAGCCAAAACCGTGCTTGAGCAGGCAATACTGTCAAGCCAAACAGAACCGTCCTTGAGCAGCCGATGTACTTTTTTAAAGCCAAAACCGTGCTTGAGCAGGCAATAAAAGAACGTCACGCAAATTCGGCAAGCGGTTTCAGAAGCATGAGCAGCTAAGCTGCCCACGGATTCAGTCATACTGTATGCCTATCTTCATCGGTGTGCAACATTAGTTGGTGCGCTTTGATTCTGAGATTCATCGGTCATATGTTATCTTGATCGGCGTGTTATTACCACCACTTAAAAATCTTGCCGGCCCGGCTGCCCTCGAGCTCGATCTGACCGACAAACGAACGAAACAGAACTCGTCAACACCACAGGCCCCAGTGTTCTCCGAGCCTGCCAGGACTGACTGGACCATGAAAGATGGAACAGTCAGGTTACACTTCGCTTTCAGTAATTGTGGAAGTACCTACGACTTTCCAGCAACGGGTGAGCTTTCATCGGTCAGGTTAAACTCCGCTCTCTCTACTTTTGGGCCTACCTAGGACTTTTCTGGGAAGCTCATCCCGTTAGACTTTATCATTAATGAATGGAGGAGTGCTATCATAAGAATATAAGAATACATACATCACACTGAACAATGAATTGATAGCAAATCAGAAACATGGAACATCGTCTCCTCGAACTCATTTCAGTCTCAATTCAAAATGAGTGGAAAAACACTCACGATAATTAAAAGAGGTTAAAAGAATAGAAGAAAAAAATACCACACAATACTTTGTCTCAATTCAGCTCAAGAGTGGAAAAGCACATGACAAAAGCTACAAAATATGAAAAAAAAAAAGAAAGCATCAGAAACGGAGCAGCAGATTGCAAATTAGAAACTGGGAACGAAAACCTTTCAAACTCAGTTCAGTACAGTTTCATGGCTATCTCAGAGTCCCAATTCAGCTCAAGGGGGGCGAAAGACCTTGGGAAAGGACTGACAGAGCACTCTAGTGGTCACCTGACCACACAAAAACTTTTTGAGTTCAACAACCATATACACTTCACCTCTGTTGCGAACTAGAGCCCAAAGCAAAAATAAGATCAGGCTGCAAGCTGCATTTGGTCTAACATCCCTAATGTGAGTACCTCCACAACATCTACCAGTCTCATTTCTTAGACCTGACCACCCTCTCCGGCTGAAACCCCTTCCCTTTCGGATAGATGAGCACCGAGTCGATGCACAGCCCGCCTTTTGTGTGCGTGCAGTCAATCTGGGCCATGGAGAACTTCAGCTTCATCAGCTGATCAGGTTTTGAAGACACAAAATCACCAGCATGGTACAGCACCCACCTCCCGGGCTCCTCCAGGTAGCACTGAGACAGTGCCTGTTGCCCGTCGGAGGTCGATAGCTGGAAGCGGACAGGTTTCTTGTCCCAACCATGGACATGCTCTGAGGTACAATGGCGGCGACCAAATCGTTTGTAGAACTTCCCAAGATGGACCCTAAAGTACAAGCTATATGTTCCAACGGGGAAGCAGAAATCGACCTCGCCAACCACCTCAAACCACCAGATTTGCTGAAGGTAGGCTACAGACTGGAATCTGCATGATAAAATCAATAAACATTGGTTAGAAAAATAGACTTTCATTTCAGCAATATGATATCACCTATACTTATGATGAACTAGAAATTTTAATTCAACAAAATTGAACATTCTAGATGAATATTGCAAAACAGATGCAGGCCTCTTGACCCTTGTGCAACAAGGCAGAAAGCTACATCTTGTTCTTCAGAGATAATCAGCTCATGTACATTTGACAATATGTATGCATCCACCACAGCTATTACATTTCAGAGTAAATAAGCTTATGCAGATCTTAAAAGAAATACTCGTTTGAAAGTGCCTACAATTATATGAGACCATGTATGCATCCATATCAATCATTATCAGAAGAAAGTAACACTACTTTGAAAGCAGAATAAGAACGAATGATAGGCTTCGAAAAGAAAAAAAAGGAACAGGTCCATCACACCATGATTAAATATCTTCAGCCCATCCATGGCAATTAATGCCACCAAATCATCTTTGTTTTCAGAAAACTAGCATAAACTGAGCAAAAAAATATTAGCAAATGTGATATCAAAGCCATATTCACCTTGATTCTGAAGTTGGCATGTGTTGCCAGTATCTTCTGTCATCAATCCCAGTTATCACCAGTGCTTTGGACGACAGTGCCATACAGATCATGCCTTTGTTCTTGTCCAACCAGAATTCCTAAAATTTGCAAACACATACACTTTTAGCCATACTGTTCTTGTCCTACAGCCAAAGATATACACTAGTAGGCCTACAATCATTGAAGTGAAGATGGGATAACAATATTTTCTAAACACCAATTAACCTGCCACTAATTTGAGTCTGCCCAACAAAGAACGAAATTTTCCAAGAGTGAAGAAGTGAAATTATTTCAACTGAAAGATACAGTAGTATTGAGCTTCTTGTTCCGTAATCTCCAATTGAGCCCAGAAAAATGTTCAACTTGTCTCACAACTAGGAATTACTCGGTCACGGGCACAGACAAGATGACCAATTCAAGGAAGACGGCATCGAATTCCTCCAATAAACTACAGAACCGCCGCTCATACAGTTTCCAAGTCCATCCCGTAACAAAAATCACAGAAAGCCACGCAAAAAAAGGGAAGCCAAAATATCTCACCTTCTGGCCGTCGCCGAAAGGCACAGGCCTGGCGAGCCTGGCATAGATCTCCTTCTTGCCGGCGCGCCGCCGCCTCCGCCTGCCCTCCTCGCCGCTCCCTCCCACGAACTCCATCAGGTAGCTGTAGTTCTCCGGCAGCTTGGCCTCCCACACAAAGTCCGCGCCCGCCGCGCCGCGGAACGCGTGGTTGAGCCGCGCGAGCCGGCAGATCTCCGGCGGGTCGAGCCGGAGCAGCACCTGCGCGGCGCAGAGCTCCGGCAGGTCGCCCAGGCCCACAGCAGCAGGCCCGGCGGCCGCCGCCGGCCCGGTGGCTCCGTCGTCCATCCCCAGCAGGACAGACACCCACGCCCCCATGCCCCCACGCCGCCGCCTCCAGTCGCGACGATTTTTCTAGACCCGGCCTGCGGCTTCCGCAGATGAGACCCGATCGACGGACGAATCTCCACCCGTCCCCGGATCAAAGCTTCTCCGCCGCTACCTTCTTGCGTCCTCCACGGCCAGCAAGCCCCGATCCCCAATCGCTGCTACCGCCACGGAATGAATGCAAAATCCGCCGCGAAATCGATGAGCGCGCGTGCGTGTACGGTCGTCGGCCGTCGGCGAGAGAAAACAGCTACCTTCGGGACCGGGGAACAAGGGGGGCCAATTTAAAGAGGAGAGGAAGGTGGGACGCCAAAATAGAAAGAGGAGAGGTGGGCGTTGATTGCAATGGATATTGCCTTATCTTAGCCAAAACACTATTAGTACTATTAATAATCACAGATAAGCCCTTTGTCAGGGACCTTTCCGTAACATATGTGTATTGACGCGGAGCAGTGGGAGGGTTTGTTTAGAAAAAGGTTAGGATTAGATAGTACTAATCTGGGATTTTGTCATTAATGTTAACAGATTGGGTTAGCCATTAGTGGGCCGCGTCCGTCGGGAATAGCAGTATCCGTGAACGCGGTCCATGCACCGGGTGGCCGTCTGGCGCCTACGAGGCCACGCGTCAGCGAGCGGGTCCATGCACCGCGATTTCGTAGGGTAGGCGCAGCAGGGGCTGCTGGTAGGACGCGCGGAGTCGTATGGACTGGACACTTCTACAGATGTCCGTCCCCCGCGGGCAGCTCATGACAGGCTGGAAAAGTCAGCCGCTGAGCCGCATATCTACATCTACAGTACACTCTTATGGACCGTACGTATATACGGTTACATTTTTGTGAACAGTGTGTATACGGTTGCAAACGTACACTTATCCAGAAAAGAAATACTGCAGTCCGTGCTGTACGTGCTATGCTAGTCGCTGTAAAAGGGGTTTGTTATTAAATAAAACAACTCGTAATTGCACGGTAAACTGTTAGCGGAGTGTAGCAATGTGGGTAAGTATGTACTGTCAGTTCGTTCGTTTGAACTTATCAGTCAAACCAGCCAGCCATTCAACAGTATTTTTTTATCATAAAAAATCAGCAGCAGCCAGAACCAGCCAGCCAGAAACGACCAGACGAACGAAGCGTACACATGGGCACATGGCGTACGCTGCCGGCTTTATCGTGACACAACAATCGTTGGGTTTCAAGGTCGCACGCACACTACACGGTATGCCACATTTTTTGTAGGTTTATCACTGTTAATATTAATCAAATCAGTGTCATATCGGCTAAGTATCGGTAACTCTGGGTCTGGCTTATAGTGTTTTCCACTGGTATAATAGTAGGAATCTGGAAAGGATAAATTTATCCGAGGTCATAATCCAATTCACGGGTTCAAGTTTTGCACGTGTGGTCCTTTGTGTACGCTAATGTAGTACAGTACCACTAGGCAATGGTATACGGCAGGCGCGTCAAATTAAATATAATCGTCAGCAAATCCATTCGACGATTTGTAGTCATCTTCCGCCTCTAAACCTTGTCGATATCTCTTTTTCTAAAAAAAAAGGGGGAAAGAGATACGTACGTACGTACGTACCATGCTTGCTCATACAAAATCCACTTTGTTTTCGTGCAAATCAAACGATTAAGGTAAGAGATGGCCAATGAATCGACCATATCTTCGTCACTAGAGGCACGGCAGACAAGAATTAACACGTCGCTCTCAGCTGATCGAGTTATAGTAAAACCAGAGATGGATCTCCACTCTAGGGCAGTCGCGCTCCCCCGCCGCGATCTCGCACTCGCAGCGAGACGGCAGCCATGCCTGCCGACTGTGCCGAACAGGACAAGACAGGTACGGCTATTCTAAAGCGGAGCTCGCCCGACGTGGCGCCGCCGCGCCGGCCGGCCGGTGGTGGGCACACGTCGTAGCGCGCACACTGAGGATCACGAACAGTTTATAGCAAAAGAACGTACGTGCTGACTGTTTCGCCGAGCATTTCTACCGTGCGCAACTAGCGACCCGCGCCCTATATAGCTCCTCCCGGCACGAACGGGGCAAGAGACGTGACAGGTCCGCTTCGTCCATCTCGAAGGTTCGGTCGGTCCGATGCATCGCCTGCCTGGGTCACTTTCGGTCTGTCTTGTTTGTGCTTGTCTTCACCGCCTCTTTTTTTTTTTTCTGATTGTTATTAGGAGTAATCCCGCTTCTTAAGAAATTGATTTTTTTGTAAATAATTTAACTAAATATATACAAAGAAGAATAATATTTATAAAAAGTACAATGATTACTGTTATCTTAACTAAAGAATATGTTTTTTATAATAAATATATTAGGAGATAAAAGTATTGAATATATATCTTCTATAATATATCTTCTATAAACCTAGTTAGTTAGGGTGCGTTTGGATGGTAGCCTGAGTTTGCCACGCCGCGGTTATGACATGCCGCAAGTTCCGCGCTGAAATTGCTCGCCGTAAGTTAGGCACGAAATTTGCATACAAAACACTAGGAAGAGGCATAGGGCAGTTGCGGCATGCCGAAACTGGGGACGTGAACCAAACGGTAGCCCAAGCCGGTCAACATGCCTAACTTTAGGCTTGGCAAGTTGCGGTTATGATCTATTCTAGCTAAATGACTCCACAAAAATGATTGAGCAGTTTTTGAAATGGAGGAAGAAGCGGATCAGATTTGTTTGTTGCCAAAATACGGAGTAAAATGAAATCTCCAGTTGGGAATGGAGTCCTTTTCCTTTTGTGACATGTACCTGTAAGGTGCGTGATTTGGAATTGGATGGCCACGCGGCAAGTACGTGGAAGGTTATTGTCAGGGACGGAAGTCGTGCCGTGCTTCAACTCTACCAGCGATTATTGCGCTCAGTCTCGTCTGATCATCCTTGATCTTGCCAAATTAAATTAGTCGACAATGGAAACCATAAATAATTTCTTATTTCAAGGAGGCATGGGGAACCTGGGGTTCGAGCCCCGGCCGGCTCGCTCCCACCGGAGCACCTCAGCCACTGTGCCCCTTTATATTCATTCAGAAAAAAAAAAGCAATAATAAAAATAACTAAACTAAGGCATTTAGATAGACGGCCTCAGAGCATTCAGATGAGCATTAGAGGTGCTCGGCTGCACTAGCGGCAATGTGGTTGCTGCTGCCTGCTGCCGCAGTCTTTCGCCACACCGCAGTGTCAGCCAGTGCAGTCGAAGTCATTAAGAGTTATTTTTTTCATCTAGAACCTCCTAAATTTAGTCTCTAGTCTATTTTAGTAGAGTTTTATCCAAACACCCTTAGTAAATGAGACTAAAGGGCCTTTGGTCCTCTCTAATAGTTTGGGAGTTTATAAAAGGTGTAAAGGTGACTAAATTTTAGGAGGGGTGACTAAATGAACAAATAGGGCCTAACACTTCTAAAAATTATTGTACTCTTAGCTCTCATAAAAGTTAGGCGATGTTTTATTGTTTGGAAGTGTTTTCGATTGCCTCCAACTCGTTACTACATTATTCAGAGTCTACATATATGCTGTGTGTACTGGGTAACTTGTTATCCATCATTACACATAATATTGGATCAAGTAACAAGTGAAACGCTGCCATGCACCATTCTGGACAAAAATTCGACATACTTTTGAGCATCAACGAACACCACGCATCGGAAGCTCGCTAGCACAAGGGTGGAGAGCTTTCGGCTTTCCTAGTTGTTCGAGTTGAAGCCCGGATCGTGCTCCCATGCATCGAACCCAGTAACCCACCCACATGGCAGCAATCATGCAGGTAGGATCCCCGTCCCCGTCAGCCGGCGGGGCCCTGTCCCGGCATCAGAAGAAAGAAGATAGAGCCGAGCCGCCGCAACAAAAGTATCGGGGCAGGCAGCGGTGCACCGGCGCACGCAGCTGCACAGCACACACGCTTCGGCCCGTGGGAATGTCATGCCAGACGTGGCACGCGCGCCGCTGTATTCGGTGCAAGTGTGAACGAATGCGTATACAAATGTGAGCGATATAACGTACTTTGGGGTAAGTGAAAAGTACTGGTACTGAATCGATCGAGAGCTCTCGTTTGGATGAACGTTTCTCTCTGAAAGTTGTTGCGAAATTACTGTGGTTTGGTATACGGAATACTGTAATATGAATTATAGCCTGTCGCTACCGGTACAACAAACAGTACGGGGACAACCTCGACAAGACAAGCTATGGAAAAGGCAGCTGCCGCGGCGACGGTAATTGACCGTCGTCGATGTTGCCGGGCGGCTGCCCGGCGGCCACAACCTGACGGAATACTAGTCGGGCCACTTATTCCCTGTGGCATGCGTACGATGGCACGCCGCTGATGCTCATCACGTTATGGTGTGTGTGACTCAGCTCCAGCTGAACTGAAGCGCATCTAGCAGGACGTGGAATCCAGTTGGACCATCACGTTTTGCCGTGGGCGAATCTGTACAGCTACGGCTAGCCCCTCTGCCATGCGCGCGCATGGGACCACATGGAACAGAACTATACAAATCGTATACGGCGTACTACGTATAATGCAACCTCCATCTACTCCACTGAAGAGCTTTATAAATACTTCCTCCGTTCTAAATTATAGTTCGTTTTGATTTTTTTTATATGTATTTTGCTATATACCTAGATAAATAATATGTTTAGATACATAACAAAATGCATGTATCGAAAAAGTTAAAATAAACTATAATTTAGAACGGAGGGAGGAGTATAAACTAAACGACGATCCGATAAGCTTTCCTGCTCGGGTGAAAATGGGAATGTGCCACCACGTGGTATTAGAATATGTTGCCGTGGCATGCCCCTACCTACTCTACTCGAGAGTTGAGACTAGTGATATGTGCTTCTTCGTTTCTTCTAATAGAAGAATAGAGAAGCTCGTCATCGCTACGTGGCCTTTGGTTTTACGCGTGTAGAATAACGACACTAGAGGCAGTCGGCGCAATTTTCAATTCACTGCCTGATGATAAGAATGAATCGATGATATATTGTTTGGTGTGTCCACAATTGCAGATGTTAACGCGAGCGTGACGTACCGCCAAGAACTACAATTCTATTTGTTCATGTGCCAGGCAGGTTATCAACATTAATGCATCACAGTATCACAATCACGATTCATTAGTAGACAGCACGGTTCTTCTTCTTCTCGAGCCTAAATTTCACCGTCAGAAAAGTACTGTTGGAACTCTGCTCGCACCCCAGGATATTATTAAAGCGCCAAGAAAAGATGGACGATCCCAAGTCCAAAGGAAAAACAAATAAAGAAAAAAAAAGAAAATCAAAAGCACCACCACTGATTCCCTAATACAGTAAAAGATACTCCTAAATGGCGCGAGCCATGATTTGACGCTATTTATTTAACGCCAAACACTACTGATCAGTACTGACGTCCCTATTGGCTATTGGCTATTGGCTATTGCGCACCTCTTGCTGCCCAGGGAGACGCGGCACGACAACGAGCGGCTCGGCGTCAATCCAGATTTGTCGACAAATCACACCTCGCGAAAAATTTCACCGCACTCCCTCTCTAGTGCGCGTACGAGGGGATTGTCTCCCAGATTCGTCGGATCGATCGTACTACCATGGATGCTCCGGCGTCTGGCGAGCAGAGTCGCTGTCCGTTGCTTCCGTCGTACCGGGGGCCTAGTGCGATCGAAGGTACGGGGTCGCCGTCGCGTCAGTCCCGCCCTCCTAGGATTCCCGGGCGCGTACTCTTCGACGTAGGCCGGGTTTAGTTGGCTGCCGAATCGGCGTTTGCCACGTCAAATCAGCGTAAGATATTATTTCGTTTGTATTAGATAAAAATTATCTGAACTTTGACTAATTAGGCTTAAAATGTTCGTCTCGTAAAGTACAACCAAACTGTGTAATTAATTTTTTAATTTTATCTACATTTAGTACTCTATGTATGTACCGATATTCTGATGTGACGAAGAATAAAAATTTTACATAGTAAATTTGATGACCAATTTAAAGATTAAACGAGGCCACACTCGTATTTCGAGTATATACACAGCAGTATATAATATACTTTCTGAACATGGACACGGAAAGAGCAGCAGAGAACGCACATCTGCGCTTATCCGAGCTATGCGGTACATCCTCGCGTTGACGGACGGCTGAACACGGGTTTGATCCCTGGGATCGACCGTGTTTCCTCACTTAGGAACATAGTTCCTTAATAAATTTTGTTGTCTCGTACGGATATGCTACAACCGTTATATCTCTTAGCCGTGTTCTAGAACCTGGGCTATAGGTGATAGGTCTAGCTTGCGTACTAGGATGTGTGTGAGTTAGGTGCGTGTGTGTGATGTGAATTAGTGCGTGAGTTTAAAAATTACAACTTGTATTTGAAGGCTAAGACAATAAGAAAAAAAAAAGACTAGACCCTCGGCAAGCCCCGACCCCCAGGCCCAGCCAGCTCACCTGGCCGATCGATCCATCAGGCACGGAAAACGCCACGCCGGCCGGCTAGGTAGCCGGGACCGGCCACGGGCCACACCGGTGATAACTGGTAAAGCCTGTGCGGCCAGCCGCGTCCGGCGCGCGCAATGAGTGATTGTGATAAGGAGACGGGCACCCCGGGGATTCGATCGCTGCACCCGCATCTCGCCACGGGCCCGATTCCGCCGCCGCCTGCCCGCTCCTGTCGTGTCCCGCGGCCGTCCGGACCACGGAGAGCCATGCCACGCGTGATGGATGGGTGAGACTCGTCACAGTGATGTAAGAGCAACCGCAATGTTCATGGACTATCCAGTCCATATGGGCAGCTTTTTTAGCATTGGCCCACAATGTAGAAGGCCATATGGACCAACATACGGGCACACCATCGAATAAAAAATTCCACAGACCCACGCTCACTTCTTCCCCGTCCTCCGCTCGTTCCTTCGAGGACGCAACTTCTTCCTGGCGACGGGAAGCGGATGAAGATCGAGGACCTGTACCACGCTCCCAACCGGACGCTACTTCTTCCCCAGACAACGTTGTTCCTGCCGCCGCCGTTGGTTTCTGCGGCCTTCGCTCGTCCCTTTTCCTTCCAAATCATCCTTTCTCTATCCAGATCTGGGGGAGGATTGCAGCCTCTCGCCGGGGCGCGGAGCCACGGACGTCAACGACGGCGACCTCCTCAAGCCTCAAGGGCAGCGTGCATGGCTGGAGCAGCTGCCTCGTTGTCGGCACTGAGGGTTGGGACGACGGCCTCAACCTCGGGCGCGCGGATGCCCGCGGACGCCGTCGACGATGGCCTTGGCGGCTCACGGCCGCCGCCGCCGCCGATGGCCTGGCAGCGCGCGGATGCCCAAGGGCCAGGGCGATGGCCTAGCGGTGTCTCGGACGGAGCTGTTGGGCGGCACCGCCAACTGTCGGGGTCGACGGAGCTGTTGGCCACGGGCGCGAGAGGCAGGAGAGAGCAGGTGAGAGAGAAATTGTTTTTTATTTCTTATGGGTAGTCCATAGCACCATGGACATCCATGACTATGGGCTGCTTGCTCTATGAACAACTTGCGCAATATTTCAGCTAGCTGATATACAGTATTATAATCACTGTAGACTACTTTTCTCGAACATTGTGGTTGAAATGGGGCAGCGGTGGGCAGCTCGCCCCATGTCCGCTTGACCCGCAAGTCCTACCAGAGCTAATGCAGCAGCCCACATGTTGCCGCTAATTTTTTGTGGGTTGGTGCGGCAGCCTGCGAAGTGCCGCAACACACGTCCGGTGATGTCTGCTGGCCACCTACGCTTGTGCATTTGGGCAACACGGGCTTTTGCAGCAACATGCATTTCAGCTCTGAATTCTGATGCATAGATGAGTGAAGCTGTGGAGAATTTGTCGAGGCGGAGCTGCAAGAGTGGGCCACGGCCAAGCCCCACGAGCCCGACCCCTGCTTGAACTCGTCGCCCTCGTTCGTGTCGTCGCATCCGAACGCAACGGCGGACAGCTTCTCCTTGCCCAGCTTGAACGTCTCGGGCGGACAGCTTCTCCATGCCCAGCTTGAACGTCTCACTGGCCAGCATGCCCTGCATCGACGACGCATCGCCGTAGCCGCACCTGTTGAATGACGCCGACAACATGCATGTGGAGGTGGGCAGGTCGGCGCAGAAGGAGCTGAAGCACGGCTGGGCGGCATGCCGACATAGGTGGAGGACGACGACAGGTTGAACACCGGCGTGCTCTCTTCTCTGCTTGAGGCACTCCAAGCACACGCTTGAACTGCGTCCACACCAGACCGCTGCCGGTCACCTGGTCCACCAGGAGGCGAGGAACTCGCCATTGCCTGCGCTGCGTGGACGGGCACCTGAAGGTCTCCGGCCGCCCCTCTCCCGGCAGAGTGCGCTTGTGATCGCCATGGTGATTGCCGCGAGCGCTGATGCACAGCGGGACGTGGCCGCTAGGATTACGTGGGTCGGTGGCTTCATCCCGTTATGTCTAAGGCCTTGTCTAGATGCTTAATTTTGGGTTTAAAATTTACTATACAGAATTCCTATTCTTCGTCACATTAAAATACCGACATATGTATGGAGTACTAAATATAGATGAAATAAAAAACTAATTGCACAGTTTTATTGTACTTTACGAGACGAATATTTTAAGCCTAATTAATCAATGTTTGGATAATTATTACAAAAAAAAATAAAATTGCTACAGTGTGACGGGACACTTACTATGCAAAGTTTGGATACCAATTTTGATATCTAAACAAGGCCTAAGTGGGTTAGGATTCGGTCACATGCCGTGGCGGAGACAGGAATTATATATAGGGTGGTCCAGACAATTAAATGCATATATAGTCTAATACAAAATTTCAATAATTAATGATGTATGTTGTGACAAATTTGCGACGAAAAATACGATTATAAGCATAATGATAACTAACATTCTTTATTTAAATTTTCTCTGCGTGTCTGAAGCGCATCGAAGACATCAATAAGTTGATCGGTTATAAACTCCACTGCAATTTTGATACGCAAGCCCAGAGGAACATTCAGCACGCTGTTTTCTGCATAATTTAATCACTGAACCTCAGAGGATAGCCAATCAGGCATTAGCTCTAATTTCCTAAACCGATGGACACAAAATTAGAATCGAACTGAACAGGAAACATACTTGCTAGTTGCTGCCTTGTTGCCTGGATGTGCACATCAGCACGTGCTGCGGCGGTGCGGCCTGCAGATCGGACACCGTCACACCTACTGGATACATGTGGCAGAACCTTCTAAAGCATATGGCCCATACGCATGATTATTGTCTAAACAGATTTGAAATAACCGTGAATGTGTTCCATAAAACTTAAAAGGTCTGTCGGGTAAATTTCGAATCATCCATAATTCTCCGAGCAGGATCAATCATTACAAAGAGACATTGCAGTATTACAACAGTTTTATACAAATAATATACATCGGAGTAAAAGAGCGGAAGGATTACAATATCATAAATTTATAAACCGTTTAGTTTTAACTTACAAATCATAAGTTGAATTATTACAAACCATAGTAGCAGTGGAATAACAATATAACTTATTACATCAACCTTGATTATATGCTCTGCTCAAGAGCGAGATATCCTATTCGTCGTCACTTTTCTCGACGACGGTCATGCAGCAGGATGCGAAGCATTCCTGCCCATGAGGCTCACCTGCAACAAGGGTTCAACAAACCCTGAGTATAAAAGTACTCAACAAGACTGACCCAACGAAAAAGAGGGGTGAAGACTCAGGAAATGCAGGCCAGAGGGACAAGGTAAGGCTTGCAGGAGATAAAAATTTTTGCAGAAAAGCTTGAAAGAAAGAAAAGCTGTCTTGCTCAAGATCAAAATTACCAACCAACTTCCTTCTTAAACCTTAATCATTATTCAAGTTGTTACTACGATGATGAACACCGATCGAGTCTTCTTCTCCGAGAAGCAACGGCGATTCGAATCCATTTTCATATACCCAGCTGGGACCTAGGTCACTGATATATAGGAGACTCTAACTCCTAAGCATATCAGATGAACCGATATACCAGGATAACAACCGCAGCCATATATCACCACATGATACACGTGAGCACTTCGACCCAGTGTACCGATATACATGAGAACTTAAACCCACAGTATAACACACTATGACATATGTGGGGACTCTGGCCCAATATAAGTCACTCCATGACATACGTGGGAACTCTAGCCCACCGTATACCACTTCATGCATGTGAATTTTCTAATTTCTCGATAAACATGAGTTCACCATCGACACGGGACCTAGGGCATCAACAGATGAAAACACTACAGAGGGACTCCGTTCCCAATGCAAGTCACCCGTCCGGACTCGATTTATTAACTATCATCATGATTTCAATAGATAAAGCCAAACTTATCTTTTTCATTCTTTTACTTTTGAATACTTAATTAATTAAGCGGGGCTAAGCATTACTACGCATCTTCTAGAATAGGTAACAAGGAATATGGAAGTAAGATAGGTAATGCAGTTGGTGGGTTTTCACTCAATTCCTATTACTTAATGCAACATATCATAACTGAAGCGATAAAACTTTTATAAAATAGAATAGGGTTTGAATGCATCCGGGGTTTGCCTTGATGGTCGGGGTAGACGGTCTCGAGTTTCGGATTAACTCCCAACTCCTGAGTCTGCTCTTCCTTGGGATCTGGTGTGACAACGTTAAACTCTCCGTTAACGAAAACTATACGATACAATGATATGCTTCAACATGATGGAATGGTAAACATGATGCTCCATGGATACATGATCAGATTAATGGCTTGAGTACAACTTTCCTTCATAATAAAGTTGTAAGCCAACCAAAACATACTTACTAAGTTCATTAGGGTTAACTACATTATTTAAGAAAGTTATTAAACACATGAAATAACGTTAATTAAGCCCTAATGACATGATCCAGGTAAGCGCAAATAATTAATTAAAGTGCCAAAGGTCATTAGGGTTAATGACCCAAGGTCATCAATTAATCCCAAAGTCAAACAATTCCTATAATGATTAAACTTAATTAAAGGGGTTAATTAATTAATTAAAAACATTTAAATAAAGGTATAAAAATTAAAGTTGTCTAATTGAACTCAAATTTTTATTTTGAAAAGCTCCTGGTCTAATTAGATGGCAAAATAAATTTTAGAATTAAAAGCCAATTATTTTATTTATTAAAAATCATTGAAGGTCCATTTTTCAATTAAAAGAGCTAATTTTAACTTATGCAAAATTTATTCAAATTTGGTATTTCATATTTTTACTAAGTAGATGACATCATAAAGAACACACACAAAAATTTTTAGAATTTTTGCAGCTATACATGAATTATTATGAATTTCTAAAGAAAACAGCATTTAAATTATTTTCTGGAAAAAGAAAAAGAAAATTCTTTATCTCTCCCCGCGTTGACCCGACGGCGACGGCGCTTGACCGGCGGCTATCTCGCCGGCGGCGAGGTCTCCGGCGTCGGGGCTTGGTCCGACAGGCTCATCTCGGCACGACGAGCAACTTGGGCTGGCTAATGAAGTGGCGGGGCGACGGCGGCGCACTGGCCGGCGGCCATGGCGGCTCGGCGGCGCGGCGGCCTGACGGGAGAGCTCACCCGAGCTTCTCCGGCGGCGGCGAGCGCATGAGCATGTGCAGGACATCGATGCGAAGACGTTGGGCCAGAAAATGAAACCGTTTCTGGCCTCTAGCTCAAACGGCTACGCGCGCGGCGGCGCGGGCAGAACCATGCTGACGGCGAGCCATGGCGGCCGGACCCTACGGCGCAAGAGAGGTGAAATTGAGGGCATGGAGGGACGCAGGAGCTCACCGTGGTTCTGGTGCGCTTGAAGATGAAGGCTCGGAGTGGCCGAGTCGAGCTGCGGACGGCGGCGCTGATGGCAGCGGCGGTGCTCCAGTGACAAGAACGGCGTCATGGCGTGTCCTGTGTTCCAGAGAGCGAACCACGGTGCGCATGAGGAGCAGGAGAAGAAGGAGGGCATGATAGGAGGGTTAAAGGAAATATGTTTTCCACCTTGGCGGCGGTGGACGGCGAGAAAGCTCGCGGTGGCTCGAGTGCTGGTCGCGAGGAAGACGACGACGCACGGGCGACTCGGGCGGGGAGAGCGAGCACGGGCTAGCTCAAACTGAGCGCAAGGACGATGCAGAGCTTCTGGCAAGAGCAACTGAGCAACGGTGGAGCGATGGCGGCGAATTTTGCCGACGGGGATGAGCTCGACGGCGGTGAGCAGAAGGAAGAAAGAAGACGACGGTGGCAGCCACGCCTATATATAGGGCAGGGGCGAGGGGTGGACGGGCGGCACGGGGCGGTGAAGCTTCGCGCGCGAAGTGAGCTGGTGACCGTGATCCGCCGGTATGGGCGACGGTGGACGGGGGCGCAGCTTGAGAAGCCGACCATGGCGTTAGACGATAGGTCTTGATACTGTTCAAGAAAATTACAGAAATGCCACTCGTTTGAAATTATAAATTACTCCAAAATTTATATAAGAACTTGAAAATATCCAAAAATATTATTTGCATAACTTTTCAAGAGATACACTTTTTGTTTAACTGGCATCCTCAAATTTTGTCTGGATTTTGAAATATGAATTCAAATTAAAAGTGGAATAAAACCCTAGAAACAAACATTTGAAATTACTTTTGATTTTTCAATAAAATTTGAAAATCTTCAAAACTATGAATTGTTTAAATTTTAAAAACAACCCTTTTTCATATACAAAGTTTTCCCAAATTATGCATAATTTTTGAATTATGGTTTTAAAATCAAAAGGGGACAAATGTTGGAAAACTGTATTTTCAAATTCATTTGAAATTCTTTTTGGAAACTTGAAAAACTTTGAATACCAACTTTGTAGCACTTGCCAAGTCTACAAACTATATTTTTAGAGCATCTCCAAATTCTTTTTAGATTTTGAATTATAGAAAAGGGGATAAATCTAGATTTTGAAATAAAGGGTTTTTAAAACCGAATTCAAACTCGATTTGGTTGGTTATTAGTGATCACATACATCATCCAAGGACATTTTTAGGTCAATGACCTAATAGTACCCTTGGTTGACCAGGTTGACTTTCGAAAATTATTTTTATAGCATTCCAATTTGAATTGCAAGAGTTGGGAATAAGCTTTGAAATCCAAATTCAACTTTAAATATGGAAATCATTTTTAGGGTTGGACTTAGATTTATACACTATGCTTGACACTAGTGTAAACACGGTTTACACCTCAAGTACATAGAATATAAATCAAGCATTTGAGATGACATTCGAAAGTAGGGTTTTATTATTTCATGTGACAACACATTCTAGAAACACAATCAACCTATGAAATGTAAACTTGTTTTAGTTAATGCACATCAAGGTTGACCTAATCATGAATGCTTTGCAGTGCATATGATGACATGGCAGGTTTTAGTTAATATAACACCTGAGGTGTTACAATACACGGAGACGGAGGTCAGGAGGCGCATGTGCCTTGCTGCTGCCTTTACGGACGGACGCTCGGGAGCCCGAAAGGGTGTGGCGGCGCCGACGGCAGTGCGGCACGCAAGATCGTGAATGAAAACCGAATCACGATCGATGCGGATTGTAACAGAACCGACCAATTTATTAGAGCACAAGCAAATAATTCGCCATTAAGACGGCAAACTACATGATGGAGACCTAATAAACCCGGTAGTCATACCGAAATCTCGAAGGATTTCAAACATTTTCGGCACGACTAAGATCGTAATGAGTTTAGCGTCACCATTCACAACGTACATAGTTCGCACATAGTTTTACACCATCGGAGTACGAATAAAGTTATTACAAACCAAGTTCAAATTCGAAATAAAGCGGAAGCGATTTAGTTCAAAACCACACACACACTTAGTTCAAATACAGTGCCAGGTCCTCAGTCAATATCCAGCAAAAGCATAAGGTAGAGTAGAGTGACCATGCCTAAGGTCTAGTCATCACCAAACGCGGGATAAAAGCAGTGCTGACAATAGCCATAAAACATCTCATCATCTGCAACAACATGGGAAATAAAACCCTGAGTACGAGAATGTACTCAGCTAGACTTACCCATCATAAACTAAAAATAAATTGACTCCAAGGAGTATGCAAGGCTGTATAAGAGGGATAACCGACTCATTTAATTACGAAAAAGCTGTTATTAAAGAAACAATTAATAAGAACCTTCTAGTAATGTATTTTAATCTGATTAACCTTATCATGCTACATTAGCACCTGTACTAAACAAGCATGGTAATAATTATTCAACAGGAAAGGTAACCAATTTCGGTTGAGTATCTTTCAATCTCAACAGCTCAACCATCTCATCTCTTGCTCAAGTTCTTACTATGATGCCGCTGCTCAAGTCAAGTGTTCACTGTCCAGGAACGATGGCGATTATAATCGATTACTAACCAGCTGGTGGGGTATTCCTCACACAAACCACACTCACCCGCTAAGGTGAGCTACAGATCACCAAAAATTCAATTCGAGAAAAGTCACGGGATCAACAGGTACCATCGTATCTAGGAACCGCCCGGCTGCCTTATTTAGGGCGACCCTGACCTCGGACTTACTCTCCGCGTAACTGTGGCAGAACCTCCTAAATCATATGGCCCACACGCACGATTATTGTCTAAACAGACTCTAAATAACCATGAATGTGTTCCATACGACTTAAAAAGTCTGTCGGGTAAATCTCGAATTATCCACAATTCTCCGAGCAGGATCAATCGTTATAAAGAGGCATTGCATTATTACAACAGTTTGATATAAATAATATACATCGGAGTAAAATAGCGATAGACTTACAACAACATAAGTTTACAAACCTTTGAGTTTCAAATATTTACAACCATAAGTTTAAATTGCACAAACCATAATAGTAGTGGAGTAGCAGTAGATAACTTTATTACAATACCAAACGATAAGCTCTGCCCAGGAGCTAAACATCTTACTCGTCGTCACTTTCCTCGATGACTGTCATGCAGCAGGACACAAAGCACTCCTGCCCATGAGGCTTACCTGCAACAAGGGTTCAACAAACCCTGAGTACAAAAGTACTCAACAAGACTGACCCGACGAAAAAGAGGGGTGAAGACTCAAGAAATGCAGGCTAGAGGGACAAGGTAAGGCTTGTAAGAGATAAGAAATTTTTGCAAAAAAGCTTAACAGAAAGTAAAGTTTGTTTTGATCTAGCTCCAATTACCAACCAACTTCATTATTAAACCTTAGTCATTGTTCAAGTTGTTACTACGATGATGAACACCGATCGAGTCTTCTTCTCCGAGAAGCAACGGCAATTCGAATCCATTTTCATACCCAGCTGGGACCTAGATTGTAACACTCCGGTGTTAAGCATGCATAATCATTCGCATTCTTAAGCATAAGCATCATTATGCATAGCATTGGTGAAAAGATCGATCGTCATTTCATGTATCATGCTTGATTATTCGAATTTTGCTTGCCTTTCACATGAATTGAATATGTGGTATGAGTGTTTGGTGTTTGATGACCCCTAAGGTAACTTAGACATGATTAGGATACCAAATTAACCTAGGTTTATGTTCATGGTTTTGGCTAATTAAGCTTTGTTGTCATGGTTGACCAAGGTGGACCATGAAAGTAGTTTTGTTTGACTGAATTGGAAGTGGTAGCTAGAGTGCTTGCATGTGTGTGCACCCTAAATAAAGTTTGTAGAGAATTTTATAAGGAACAAAAATTGTTTTTACCACTTTTTATGAAAATGCTTGGAAGGTGTTACCTATTAGGGCTCTATTAGGGCTGAGCGTCGCCGCCGACGAGGACCATCGGGTTAGAATGTAGAAAAACCTAGGGTTCTCGGTGTAAGGTTGCCAGACACAGAGATTTACCTATTAGGGCTCGGTTAGTTTCTGGAAACCTCAGGGTCCCCGGTGTAAAGTGCTTTTTCCTTTTTTTCTTTTCCAGAATTGATTTCAGATTTTGTTTAAAGCTTTAAAAATTCATAACTTGCTCATTTTTCATCCAAATGAGTTGGTTCAACTTGCAGTATTTTTCTTATGAGATGATCTATGCAAGAAAAAATATGAAATATGGAATTTGTGAAACTTTTCTGTATAGCTTTATTTATCTCTATTAATTGCTTTTATATTAGGAAATGCATAACTAATTCTCTGTTGCTCAGAAAAATGTGAGACCAAGTTTGTTAGTCTTCTTATGTCATGCTCTATCTGTGAAAAATGTTATGAGGTTATGTCATGTGGAAAGTTTGCTCTGTCTAGTTATGGTGCCTATTTTCATGTGATGAGAAATAATTCATAATAAATAATGTATAAGGAATTTGTGCATGAAACTTTTTGGAGAGTGTTTTTATGTCAATCTAGAGCTAATTATGTTCTGAGATCTGTTGTTTGATATACTTTTATGTATAAAGTATTTTATGCCCCTGAAATTGTGCTGCCTTGTCATTTTTGTGTAGGATAAAGAACTTACTGTTTTGACTTGAAATTTTTATGGTAGTCTTTATTTGGTATGATTAAGCTTCTGTAATTTTTACAGAATTTTCTGAGTAGTCTAAAGTCATGTTGTAGTTATACCCTGATTTCTTTTATTTATAAATAATGCTTTAGAGTTATCATTTCACGTGTGTAAAAATGCTTTTTATGCTATTCATG
The DNA here is from genome assembly GCA_023333625.1 of Bothriochloa decipiens. Lineage (NCBI taxonomy): Eukaryota > Viridiplantae > Streptophyta > Magnoliopsida > Poales > Poaceae > Bothriochloa > Bothriochloa decipiens. The sequence goes on from CM041628.1 coordinate 69,529,892, forward strand.
ATATGTATGATCTGCTATTGGTTGTGGTTCAGTAGAGTGTAGTGTACAAAATAATGGTTGTTTATAATTCCTTATAGTGTGCGAGTAAATTGTAATGCGAGGCCTCATTGGAGATTTGTCGATAGAAGAGAATGCAGATGACATGTGCTTATCATACATGTTTTCAAATATCATATCATTCATCTTAGCTGAGCATTCATTTACCATCACCATCAGCATTGTATTTATATGTATGCACGGTATTCATACGTACTATGCATCATACAGGATCGTCAGAGCTCGAAACGGTAGTTTCCGGAGCACAAGGAGAGGAAGGCCAGCAGGAAGCTTTGGTGCGGGAAGCAGCAGCAGAAGAGGATCCCGAAGCTGATCTTCCGGAGTGTCCCGACCACCAGCCAAGCGCTTTCCTGAAAGGCAAGCCCTGGAGCATTCTCCCTGTGGTTTGCAAAATATCTAACTTGAGTCCTTTACTTGTTTGCTGCA